>OZ017740.1:206744054-207119054 GCA_963969285.1 Odontomyia ornata
ATATATATATATATATATCAATATCAAATTTCGCTGACATCAGCATATCAAAGTCCAATTCATAGCTTGAATCAAAGTAACAAAGAGAATACTTCATCTGCATTCTTATCATTATAAAAGCAGCCCTTTGAAAATTAGTAAGTTAGTTGAAGTTGGGTATTAACCAGTCATAGTTGAAGTTGAGTATTAACCAGTCATAGTTGAAGTGCAGTACTCATAAGAGTTCAAGTTGAGTATTCATTGAAGTTGTTCTTTAAAATTGAAGGAAGTATTAGTTAAAGTTGTAGTTGAGTATTATCGAGATGAAGTGTTGAATCTCAGTATTATTAAGTTGAAGTATTGAACAGTTGAAGTTAAGAAGTGTTTGTTGTTGTAAATTAAAGAGTGTTAATTAAACCAAAGTGTTTTTATTAAAGAGATTCCGGGGAAAGAATCTCCAACATATTTTTTTTTAACAATTGTAACGTTGAATAACGTAACTGGCGCAGTCGTCCGTCAAAGGAGGGAGGATCCTTCGTTAACATCCGAATCTACTCGTCGCACCGCTAACCATCTTTAAAAATCAAAGTGGAAGGTGTGTAATAAAATCGCCGCACCACTAACCATCTTTAAAATCAAAGAGGAAGGTGTATAAAAACTAAAACTATTGCACCATTAATCATTCAAAAAGTGAAAGGTGTAAAATAAAATTAAACAGTGACACTACCGCTAATCGACTCTAAAATCAAAGTGAAAGGTGTGTGTTCTAACAAAATCATAATAAAAACCAGGTGGGATTTGGATAACAAATTCACCTCTGACCTTTTTGGAATAATAAAAAGCATCAGTCTACAAATTTAAAATACGCACAAAGAACAGGGACATAATATAAACCAATGAAAAGAAAACAGGTTCAATTTGATAAAAATTGACCTCGGCCTTTTGGAAACATAAAAAGTTCCGATAAAAAAAAAGTGCGAAAAAAAGTTCCAATTACAACAAAGATAATAAGCACCAAAACGGTGACTTAATATCAAAAACATTATAATAAGCACCAAAAACGTGACTTAATATAATAGAAAAATTAACACAAATCAGGATCAATTTGACAAAAAATTTACCTTGGCTTTTTTGGAGAAAATAAAAAGAGCCAATAATACAATAATACAACAACTTAAAACCTTCAACTAACTAAACCAACTCAACAAGCAAAATGGTGGAACAACAACCAGCTTTCGAGCTATCCTTCGAAACTCTGCTCAAAGAAGCACGAGCCCTACCGAACTATACTGGTAGCAACTCCGAATACAATAAGCTCCATAAGGAATTGAATTTAATAACATAGCAAAGATATATATATATATATATATATATATATATATATATATATATATAAATATATATATATATATATATATATATATATATATATACGTATGTAGACTATATATGTGCATATATATATATATATATATATATATATATATATACATGTGTATATATACATATATATATATATATATATATATATATATATATATATATACATGTGTATATATACATATATATATATATATATATATATATATATATATATATATATATATATACATGTGTATATATACATATATATATATATATATATATATATATATATATATATATATATATATATATATATATATATATATATATATATTAATAAATAAATCTGTTGTATACCACTCAAAACAATGCACCCAAACTCAATAAAGTAAAACAAACCATGAAAAAATTTAAATAGCATAAAAATACCACAGTGCAATCTTTCACAAGGTAGCAGTCGCCAGAAATGTTTAATGCAACTAATGACAATCCAAGTACAGAACCAATTTGGTTATCGATTTATCGATAGTGCCCTCAGACCGGGGAACCAAACGCGTCCCCAGGGTTGCGGATAGGGGAAGACATTTCTCGAAAGGTTCGCTGCGAATAACCAATAAGCAGCCAAGGACAATGGTCAGCAGTGAAGGACAAATACCTGAGTGTCAATGATCTTCACTGTGACATGACGAAATATATGGCGTCATCAATTATCCATATATCCTGGCAGTAGGTAAAATGCTTTGGGAACGGAAACCCAGACAGAAAACCAAACTATGCAGGTCCACAAGGGGAACCAAATTACGGTGCAGGGGGTCAGATCCCCAGTACCGGCGGCAGAGGGTAGTGAGCGAGCAGGCTCCCGGCCGTCGTCATCCAGCGACTGCAATGTTATAGAAGTGGTGAACTTGGCTTCTGTAACAGATATAACTACAAGCAAACAGGACGCTAGCACGGAGAACCCTTTCAGGCAAAAACCACTGTTCCCAAGAACAAGTCACCGATTGCGGGGGGAGGCAGCAAACCCCAGAAACACTGTCAAAGTCAACATCACAGGTTAAATCATCGGAGACAGACCACAGGCGGACTAACGAACGAAAGAAGGCAGAGTGCGTTGTGCAACCTGGCATCATTGCGGCCTTTGGGCGCAGTAGATGGACTATGCGCACCCCGTAGCGTTCAGTACAAGACGTACACAATCCGAATCAAGCTGCGACACCAACAGAGGCCAGTGTAAGACTGGGGGAGGGAGAAGTTTTGCCGCTGGCCGACACCACTTCAAACGCGACCCAAGCGATAGAAGCAAAAGGGATGGACGGAAAGCGGGGACTATAGTCAAACAACTGGGGGCTGCCTGCGAAGTGCAGAAAAATATAGGCAAGAGTGTCAGGAATGGCATTCTTGAGCTGGAGGAGCTTTTTGGCTGCATTACGCACTACAGGTGGAGGTGGCTTACAACCGAAAAGCACCAAAAAGACACGCTCTCCCTCGAGGCATCAGTGGGTCCTACCAGCAGCAAAAGAATGGCCGGTAGCCCAATTGAAGGCGACCGTGAGAAAAGGTGGAAGGACGAGACCATAAACGAAGTTGACACGCCAGGCGAGGAGTTTCATGTGGTGCGAAACAAGGCAGCGAAAAAAGCGGCCAAAAAGCTACTCCTAGAAAAAACAGACAAAGAGCTCAACCACGAAAGAACAAAGAACCCCCCGATATACCGCAGAGAACAAAAAGCAAACCGCGGCGCAAACCCTTGCGAGAGGCACTGCTTCTTAAACCCACTCAGGGCCGAACCTACGTAGATGTCCTCCGTGAAATTAAAGGAGCGGTCAAGCCAGACGACACCAAAACTGCCATCAAAGCAGTTCGACCAACCCGGACCGGTGGCCTGCTGGTGGAATTCGGGCCAGAGGCCACAAACAAAGATGCATTCCGTGACGCGGTTCAAAAGGTTCTTGGAGATGCGGCAACGGTTGCCTCGCTCGAACCAATGGCCACCCTGGAAATCAGGGACCTCGACTGCGTCACGGACAAAGCTGAAGTAGAGGATGCCATTAGGAGGGAGTTCCCCAGCTTAAGTGAAGTCAAGGCAAGATTGACACGTGAAAACATGGCTATTGTCGAACTAGCTGATAAAGACGCCCAGCAAATCCTGGCGAAGGGCAAAATTAAGATAGGTTGGGTGATCTGCAGGATACGGAGAAGAGCGATCCCTATCCGCTGCTTCAGATGCTTCGAATACGGACGCACCGCGTATGGCTGTAGGGGACCCGACAGGAGATCTCTGTGCTACAAATGTGGTGAAACGGGGCACAAAAGGAAGGAGTGCACGAACGAGGCACAATGCATTCTTTGCGGGAATGTTAAGCTAGCTCCCGGCGACCTAAAACATGAGCCGGGGACAGGGAGATGCTGGGTTTTCAAGGAGGCCCTAACTAAAGACAAATCGATACTCAAATGATCCGTATCCTGCAGGTCAATTTGCACCGAAGCACAAATGCCCCAGACCTACTTGAGCAGTTTACGAGGGATAAGAAAGCTGAACTCCTGTTGCTGAGCGAGCAACATCATAACAAGGACTCGCAAGCGTGGTACCTCGGCCATCTGGGTTCGAGACAGCGCCCGCCTTCAGGTGCAGGGCCATGGACGCGGGGATGGTTTTGTGTGGGTGCGGTGTTTAGGGATAACATATTTCAGTGTTTATCCGACACCTAACGAGGCAATGCGATCTTTTCGAACCAAACTCGATGCCCTGGAGGACGCTGTCTCGAGCACAGAGAGCCACATGCTGGTCGGGGGAGACTTCAACGCTAGAGCCATTGGATGGGGTATGCCACAATCCGACCCAAGGGGAAAGCAAATCTTGGACATGGTGGCCAGAACAGCGCTTTTTGTCCTAAATACTGGTAACACCCCTACTTTCCGCCGCTGGGGTTGCGTAGGAACCATACCCGATGTGACACTCGCTTCGGAGTCTCTGGTACCTAGAGTACACAACTGGCGAGTACTAGAGGACTACTCGGCTAGTGATCACCAGTATATAGCGGTTGAGATTCACGACAGTGCCACTCTGTGTGCATATGCCCAAACTTCAATCCTCGGATGGAGGACTGGGAGGATGGACGTTGAGAGGTTCGCTGACGCGCTTACGGCAGGCGCACCGTTGCTGGGAGCTCCGCCAGGGAGTGGAGGGACTGCAGCCAAGGACTTGGTGAACTCAACTATGAGTACCATCATAGCTGCTTGTGAGTCTTCCATGCCCCGTCGGAGACCCCGACATGGTAAGCCTCCAGTATACTGGTGGTCAAACGAGATCGCCGAACAAAGAAGCGAGTGTCACAAACTTCGGCGAGAGGCCCAGCGGGCGCGAACACGGGAGGAGGCAGACACTAGGCTAGCAGCATACAGGTCCGGCAGGAAATATCTTCGCAGCCTTATTAACAAGAGCAAGGCCTGATGCTGGCAAGACCTCGTGGACGATGTAAATAGGGATCCGTGGGGCCTTGGCTACAAGCTGGTCATGGGAAAACTTGGTGCCCTACGGAAGCCTTGTATACATGACGCGGAAAAGATGGACGCGATAGTGCGGGGACTCTTCCCCGCCCATCCCGTCCGTGTTGACGCTGTCCATGGTGAAACAGCAGTCGAGTGCCCACTCTTCACACAGCTGGAACTGGAGGAGGCAGTCCTCTCCCTGAAAGCGAGGAAGGCTCCAGGTCCAGATGGTGTTCCAGCTGAGGTTTTGCAGCTCGTCTATCACCATTGTCCTGACTTGCTGCTCAGCACATTCAACGCTTGCCTACGGGACGGAGTTTTCCCGGTACGATGGAAGATGGCGAGGCTCGTGCTGGTCAGCAAGGGGAAGGGAAATCCCGAATCGCCGTCTACATACCGCCCGTTATGCATGCTAGACATGGCTGGGAAAGTGCTAGAGAAACTCATCAAGGGAAGACTCACTGACGCGATTCGTGCTGCTGGGGACCTATCTCCTCGGCAGTACGGCTTTAGAGCAGGACGTTCTACCATTGATGCGATTGCAGAGGTGGTGAGCGTGGTCCAAAAGGCAGAGGCATATTGTCGCACCAAGCGACGGATCGTCCTGTTGGTGACACTCGACGCCAGGAATGCCTTCAACTCCGCTAGATGGGTGGATATTCTGGACACGCTGGAAAACACTTTTCAAGTTCCAGAATATCTAATGCGGCTTTTGAGGAACTACCTAAAGGACCGAAGCCTGCTCTACGACACGACACAGGGCCAACGAAGGATGGAAATTACATCGGGTGTTGCCCAGGGATCTATCCTTGGTCCGGACCTGTGGAACGTGTCTTACGACGGGCTACTGAGACTTGAGATGCCAGATGAGTCGCGCTTGGTCGGCTATGCGGATGATGTTGCGGCTCTGGTCGCCGGACGCACCGTTGAATAAGCGCAACTCAGGCTAGGTATGCTAATGCGCCGAGTGAGGGACTAGATGACTGCTCGCGGGCTCAGTTTAGCACTGGAGAAAACCGAAGTGGTCATCTTGACAAAAAAGAGAATCCCTAGAGTAAGGATGATCAGTTTTGGAGGTATACAGATCGAATCGAAGCCAGCGGTGAAGTACCTGGGGCTACTGATCGACTCGAAGATGAGTTTCTCTGAGCAAATCAGGGCAACGGCTGAGAAGGCTGCTTCGGGAATATCGGCCCTGAGTCGATTTATGGCCAACGTAGGGGGCCCAGCCTATCAAGAAGACGCCTCTTGATGAGTGCTGTAGGGTCAGTGCTAATGTACGGAGCAGAGGTATGGGGCGACGCTCTCAGCAAGGAGGTATACCGAAAATGATTGGCACAGGTACAGAGAAGAGGAGCACTGAGAATTGCATTTTCGTATCCAACAGTCTCTGACTCGGCGGTGAGAGTGATTGCAGGCGTGATACCTGTCGCCCTCCTTGCTAGAGAGCGCCGCGCTATTTACCTGCGCCGAAACGAGGATGCGAGGGAGATGGTTGTCCGCGAGGAGAGACAACGCTCGCTCAACGATTGGCAGCAGTCTTGGAGGAATTGCACGAAGGGAAGGTGGACTGCGCGCCTCATCCCGGATGTGAGACCGTGGCTAAATCGAAGGCATGGTGAGACTGACTTCTGTCTGACCCAGCTTTTGAGTGGGCACGGGTGTTTTCAGTCTTACCTGCACAAGATCGGTAAGTAATGGTCTCCCGATTGTCGGTTTTGCACAGGAGAGGAGGACAATGCCTGTCACACATTTTTTGCGTGTACCAAATGGGCCAGGCTGCGAAGGGAACTCTACAGGGAGACGGAAGAGCTCACCCCGGATAATATAGTTGCAGTGATGCTCGAATCAGTTGACAAATGGAACCAGGTGGCACATTATGCTCGGGCAGTCCTAAAAGATAAAAGGGACTCGCAGCAGCCGGAGGTGCTGGGGCTGGGGGATCGCTCTTCTGGCATTTCCTCTTCCATTCTCCCCTCCCGCTAGGAAAGGGAGTCCCCAGCTTGAAGGCGCCCCACGGCGTAGCAAAACGAGACCTGGCCCGAAGTAATGTGTCAAACGGTTCCAGGCTAGGTTCTCAGATTGACAGGGGAGGTGTTTAGTGGATGGTCCAAAGGTATCCTCCATGGGAGTCCCACACTGCCAGACTCGGCGGGCGTAAATGCCTTCACCTCCCTACCACAAAAGAAATGGTGCATCGGTGAATAAATCTGTGGCCAAACCAAATGGGAGAACGAAATCGACACCAAGATATACGTTCTGAGTCAGAGAAGGGATAATAAAGAAGGTAATTTCCTTCGTCTGACCTCGGAACGTCACAAGCGTGGTTAATATACCTTGGATAGGATGCTTGGTGCCATCAGCTGTACTGATTTCAGAGTGCCAGGGTTTTACTACCGTAGGGTTTTGTTGTAGTACCTTTGAGCCGGGGCTTGAGGCAAAGCAGCTAATACTTGCACCCGTGTCGATCGGTGCAATAGTGATTTCGCCTCAACACTGTCGTTGGCGAGGCTTCCGGAAGAGAGAGAACATCCGCAGTCATAGTTGTTATGGCTGGAGAGTTATCGTCAAGATTGTTGGGGTGGGCAGTGGCTGGGAACCTACTGCGTTTGGGAGTACCACTGAGGTAGTTTGGTACTCGCCCGTCCGTTTTTTGAAGTGGCACTATCTGGGCAGTCCGGAACATGGGTGTCCAGCTCCATGTTTTCCTTCAGATCTGTGGTGTTATATTTTGGTGCCACTTCCGCCATTCCACGCCGCGGATCCATCCTTGCTAGCATGTAGGGCCGTTCCCGGAGGTCTTTTTCAACCCCCTCCAGACAACTCACGGCCCTCAGTAGTGACTCCATGTTCTGCGGGTCTGAGGTTGCGACATGGTGACGAAGTTCCGGCCTTAGATTGCGTCTCAAGACCCGCAGCAGTTGGGTGTATGACATCGGCTCTGACAGCTGATCGTTCAGCCGAAGGATGTCGGCCCAGAATTGATGAAAGGGCTTGTCTGGACATCGCCATCTGGCATGGATCTTGTACAGGACCCTCTCATCTATGTTGACCGTAGGGTACTCTATGCAGAGTACCTCCTTCAGCCATGACCAGCGTATAGATTGTGGAGCCGAATGAATAAGCAGCATCGGCAAGTATCCTGCCAGCGCCGTGTGATCACCTGCTAACATATCTGCGACCAGGGAATCCACCCGACCAATGAAAACTTCCACGTTCATTTCGTTTGGCTCCCCGCTAAAATGCAGATTCCAACCCTGGACGATGCTGGGGATATGCTTCGGCTTCAGCACATAGGATTGCTCCAGCGGAGCCACTGGACCTAGAGTCAATGGTAGTACTTGGTTGAGTTGTGGCGGAAGATCCCAGGAGTTCCAAGGCATGTATCGAGGTGGTGGATCCGGATCCTCAGACGGATGCTAGTCTACTCTCCGGGTCTAGGTCGGTTGGTTCATGGCTGGGTCTCGATGTGCTCGTGCCAATCTGAATCGTTGCAGCGCTGTCTCTGTTTCTTTACAGTGACGTATGAAGGAGTATATCCGTGCCACTTCAGTGTAACAGTCACCGCAGATTTGGTCTGGTGAGCCATCTCCAAAAACAATATTAATAATGATGTACTCCTTCAGAAAGTCGACAATACCTAGTCTCCTTGCTTCATCGACCAAACAATCACCCAGTGGATGCAGCTCTTCGCCGCTCTGCAGGCAAAGTCACATGCGTTAGAAATGTCCATTATGTTATCCTAAAAAAACTTGAATCTAGTTGGGCAAAAATGGGTAAAATAAATACCTAAATGAAGCTACAAATAAAAATTAAATTGAATTAACAAGACAAAATACAAAAAGTGACCACAACAGGTGATCTATATAAAACTCTTTTAACAAAAAATGTAAGCTAAAAATTTTTAATTACGTTATCGAAAAAAATTCGGTCTTTCAATTTCGCCCTTTCTTCCCATGCAAGGACACCAATAGCACACTCCTTCTACTGCGTCACTGGGATTACACTCTTGTGGCACCATAAAGGTCAGGGTTCGGAAGTGCTCCTTCATCCGAAAGTTTTTATAAGATACAACTTGTCAGCCCAGGGTTGAATTCTGACCCACAAGCAGCGCGTGTCTTGTCATGGATAGTCATGGACTAGCTAAACAGCCAATCACATGAAATCAAGATCCATGCAATGAAAGACACTTAGGCACCGCATGGTTGGGATAATAACTTCATAATACACATAAGGACTCTAACATCGTTTGGTCAAAAGCAGGTCCAAACGATATTGATGTCCGAGGACAACCGAGATGGGCCTTCTCTGAGGACGCGTGAATGCGCTAGCAGGCTAGCGTTGCGGTGTCGTGGGGCGAGTTCATTCCCCCAGTACAAGGACTCACTACAAAAGAATTTCGCATTCACGAATTCTCGGCTCTCAAAAAAGAAAGGGCGACCGAAGTCGAAAACTGTAGGTAACTAACGAAAGGGAAGATTGTTTGCTCAGAGAACAAGCCGAAACGAGTCAAAACAGACGGACTTGGGGAGACTTCGTCATTATCCGACGATTCTCATGGCCCACAAATAAAAGTGGGGCAACCGGATGGATGTGGTGCCCCCTTGCACCCGCCCAACCGGATCAAGATCCAAAATGTTGAAGTGGCCCTATATTTCCCTTTTGAGTGGAAAACTCATACAAACATACTTTGCATGAGCCTTCCCATCAAAAGAGAAATATAAATGTGATCAATCTATGTCATTGGATTATGTGATCGGGTCACCTAACCCTTTGCCATAAAAAGGGCACTTAAACTGGAGGCCACCCAACCCAGCAAGAGACCCTGAAACTAAAAAGCATTTGGAGTGCGCCCGATGGCTAGCTCATTTTTTCTTGGAAAAGCCTTCCAACGTGCCGGGTCCTGTACCCGGTCCGAAGAAAAAAATGAAAAGACCGGCATTCAAATTTAACAAATCAACATTATTATTTCATTTTTCATAAAAAACTCTATAAACATTATAGTTTCATATGTATCGCAACACAATTTCAGTTGTTTTATTGAAGGATCTTAATGATTTTCAAACTACCAATAAACCTAATCTTTTTACGTTAAAAGTAAACATAGATGTAAGGCACTAAAAGAAACACAAAGGAACAGAAGTATGATTCCATTAATGTAGATATAAGAGATTAATTTCCTTTCTTTTTTTATATAATATGTCACCTTCTGTCCTTGTGAAATTAGCTATTTCGAATGCCCGTATTAAATATATATTAAAAAATTTAAGAAATATATATAAATTAGAAAATTTAAAAATGTATTTATAACACATTTAAAAATGTATATAAAAATTTTATATGTATATAAAAAAAATCGAAAGATTTATAAAAAAAATTGAAATCAATCAAATGTTTGTAGAAAAATTGAAATCAATCAAAACGGTACTTACCCAACATCCTCGACGAGCGCTCGTTGACGAGGTGGGTAAGTCCTGAAATTCAATCCAGGCATCTGCCGGTATATTATTTAAAATATTGGTTACAGGACACTCGTATAGAATTATACTAATTAACGATTTCAAAATCATTGTCCGACTAATTGAGATCAGAATTGCCAGACATAGTCACTATTGAAATACAAGAAAACACCAGCGTTTGGAGGAATATATGTTTCATTCGATGCTCGGCAATCACAAGCCGATCCGGTCCATCCTTCATTACACACATATTCCCCCAAACGTACAATATATCAACATTTAATTTAACAATTTCTCCTATCTTTTATGGTGTTGTTGGCTTTTTGAAAACAGTTGCAGTGCCTTTTATCTGAGTTTCAGCATTAACATGGATTTGGCTTTGAGTGAGCTGTGAAGGTTCTTCGTCCACTTTTCAACATCCAGCTTTAATTTATCTTCGATTTCTCGGAGGATTTCAAGTAGTGAATCTTTCTCTTGAACTTCATTGTTCCATCTTTCGATAATCACTTAAAGCTTTTTGTCGTAGAGTAAGTTTGACCTGTTTTAATTCAATATTTTTAAAACCATCCGAGAGAGGTTTATAAGCACCTGTAACAGGTTTCATTTATTCTGAGACATAATTTAAAGTTTCTTCTTCACTATGATGTTGATTTTTGACACAATTAACAATTTCTGCTGTTTTCTTGAAAGTTTTTGAGTCACTGAAGTCTACATAGGGTTCTTCAAGTCGAAGTTCACTGTTTTGTAGGCGCATTGATATATATTTTTTTTATCTTACGTATATCCTTTTTAACTAACTGAAATTTGACGATCAAGGGCTTTTGATCGCAACATCTCTAACTTCAAATGTTCTAATAAATATTTCCTTGACAGATCACAACGTTTCTGAAAATGATTCATTTTATGTAAAGAATCAAATATCTAAATACGGGCAAGATAAAATTTCTGGATCCTAATAAAACATTGCTTCCTAACATATATTGGAATTAACTCAAAGAGAACTTCACTGATGAACCGTAAATCACACTTTTCTTGTTTAGGTTTTTATTTGATTTACAACAGTTTGCTTCAACTATTCGCTAATAGCCTCTGCTCGTGTTCACTAAAATATATGGTGGGTATTCAGATTTCCTAGGTACTATCAACTCCCTTCCGCACGCATGACAATACGGAACCGATAATTTCATTCTCCACGTTTATAACATTTCTCCGTTGGTAAATTTGAATTTGCATTCCAAGGACACAATGAAGTCTAGATGTATTAACTTCTAACTTGGCTCAACACATATGAATAATAATGATTGCTCATGATGCTCGACAATGTAATGTGTTCCGATTTGTGACTAACGGCTTATGCATCACGAAATCAAATGAAGATTTATTTGGCACACTTCAGCCGAGTATAGTCTACACGTTTATTGTTCACTGATGCACTTTGGCAGCCAGCCAATTAACATCTCGAATTTTTTTGGTCGAAAGCGATGCAAACAAACTTCCCATTAATTATCGCCAGTGAGGGTTGCCTCAGTTTCTTACAGGAATACCTTCATAAGTCGCGACTTGATTATCTAATCTTCCAATTACTTCTTGCAATGTCAGGTAATTTGAGTTAGTGCAACATTGTACGTGAAATGCAGGTCCAAGGCCAATGAAAGAAAGCCCCGTTTTGTCCGCTCGCCTCTTACATTCACTACAATGTTAATAAGTTTCTCTGTTAGTCGTTTTCACTCCCGTTTTCTCGGTAGTGTCAATCATCATACCCAAAATTATTCTTCCATTAGAAAATGAAATTATGTGTAAATGGATGTTGCTGGTATGCTCGTTATTCAATTACATAAAAAGATATTACTTCAAACAAATGTCCATGTTATATGCTGTTCCTTCTTCCTTTCATTTACCAATTTCGACGTCCAATTATACCTGTATGTTTAATCTCCATTCCACATCAATTCATTCTATTTCCGCGATGCACAACAAAACAGTAGTACCTGTAAATATTTGCTGCTATCTTGTTCATTTGTCTTTACTTATGTACTTACAATGTTTCAGTTTGAATCCAAATTCTATTGGATCGGAAAGATATCGAGCCGTCTGCAGACTCATTCTTTAGCTCATTTATTATATCATTCTTAAAGGTGAAATGGCGGTTTTAAGTTCTATATTTCTGTCTGACAACAGTCTTGTGTTAATAAAATATGCTGCACTAATACATAAACCAAAACTAAAAACTGGGGTAACGGCTCTTCCTTCAGCCCGCTCCCTGCGGTTTGTGATTGAAACACGATGCGTGCCGTTTGGTATAGTCATTCAATTTAATTAACACTCTTCCAATTTTAACGATAATAGTCTTAACTAATTGACATTATTTTGCTATTGGAACCATTAAACGAGCAGATGAGCACCGAACACAATTTGCTTCTCCACTTGTCACCTGCCTTCTCATCCTCAAACTGTTCTAGTTGCTCATTTATTGGTTGCTAGGAATTGAAATTTTGATAGGAGATAGGAGAGTTTTCGAGCAGTTTGATATTGTAACTGCTCGATTGCTACAGTTAAGCAATGACCACTTTTTCTATTTTGAATTTTAAAGTCGAGTCAGGGTATCCGGCTCGACGGTTGTCCGTTTCCCATTTTGCTTTTGACGGCATGTGCTTTCGGTGTGACTTGTACGACCGCAAAAATCACATGGTGCCTGTACACTGTAAACTTTTTTGTATCGCTGACATTGGGTGGGTTTGCATTACAGTCCCTCAGATGGTGTCCCTATTCTTTGCAGTTTGGGCAAAACGGGTGTTTTTCCTGTGGTAACAGTCTCTGCAGGTGTGTTCCTTTCTCTTTGAAAAATCGCAAGTAATTTTTGAATATTTATTAGGTTTCCCGACATTCGTATTTGAATTGACAAGAGCTTGTGGTTGAAAGGATGCAAGTCGGACTTTGCGTAACTTTGCTCGATTTTAAAGATAATCTATAGACTTGAGAAGTGATCAAATTGTCCAGCGATTACGATCGGTTTAATAAGCTAGTGGGGGGTCAGTGCGAGATTTCATGGAACTGCCGTATGTCTGTCTTAAATCTTTTCGTGTCAATGCAAAGTTGGTCCACGCGTTTGAGACGTTGAAAGTGCGATTTCTCAATGGTGTCGGTTAGTTTCAGTGCGGACGTCAGCACCTGAGTTGCAAGGTTTCGCACGACGTTATCCTCGGTTTCTACGGAAGTCTCTGACTTACTTCTTGGAGTACGCAGTATTTTTCTTCTTAGGGTAACACCAGTCGTTTTTCCGGTTGGAGAAGATTGATGGTGGATTCGTAGTCGTTGAAAGTTCTTTCATTCATAAGTTCAATTTGCTAATCTGCGCATACACATCGTCGTATGAATATTAACTTACAATGGTTGATTTGTCTTCACCTGGCGGATGAAATGTTACATTGGGCATTTTCAGCACAGTTTAGTTTAGTGTAGTTTTGTTTTTTTATCAAACTTTGAATTTTCTTCTCACTGTGATCAGGGAATGTTATTGGTTAAATGTTATAATATTATTAGCGCTTTTCATTATAGCATGGCTCTTCTTCCTGGATTTGAAATTTAAGTATAGGCCTGGAGTACACGAGTGAGAGGAGACGATATTAGAAGAATAAGCTGATCCCATGTTTGGCGCGCTCAAGAAACAAAGCAAAATACAAATAAAATTTCCGACGCACGTGTTCTTCTGAACATTTCAGAACATAGGAGTGCTGCCAAATCCTAATAAAAAACGAAAAGATTGCATGGAATGAATTTGTTTTTCTGCAGAGTTATTGATTTTTTGAGATATGGTAATCCTGAAATCTCTCATCGAAGCATATGTTTATATTTGCGCCAATCCCCGCGTCAGCATTTACCTACCTACCTGCTACCGAAGATTTATGGCTCGCTGTTCGGCTTGTGTTTCGATTTTTCCGGAGGGTTGATGGAGTGTGGTTACTAGTTGAGTATACTATGCTTTAAAGCTTTCCCTCCACGCAGTTTCTTCGTTGGTGTAGGTAGAGGTGGTGGAGTGTTGGGCCGCTTCTGTTGCCGACGCTGATACTCCACTTGTCTAGTTTAATTATAGAACGGCTAGACTCGCATAGACAGATCAATGTTAGTGGCGTATCTGCCAGAGTACCCAACAAAAAACTGCCACTTTCCTTAGAACTACCTGAACTTTTTTAAACTAATTTTCTTGCTTACTTTTGCATAATTTTAATAATTCCTTCCTATCTAAATCCACCCAAAATATAAATATGATTCATATACAAATCCAAGTTCAACCTGACACTTTTCATAACAATTTATTTGTCTGTTAACATCTTCTTCGCCGTGATTCTCTATTAGAATTCATATGGAAGTTTCTTAAAGGGAAAATACATTAGGAATAAAACGACGATACGTCTCAGGTATCCCATCACTCGTCGTACGGAAAGAGTCTCTGTTCGCTTGATTCATTAACAAATTCAACATAAACGGTAGCAAAATGTGTACATCTGTACAAAGTGGCACGATCCAATGCTTTTGTTTTAGTTCGGCCGAGTGTAATTTGAGTTGGAATCCTCTTAATGGTGACGTATATGCTGAATGCATGTTAAATAGTGTAGCGGTCGCTCAAAATGTTTAATGAAGCAATGAAGGCTTTCTTCAATGTTATTGATATTCAGTATTATTGTGGACTCATCTCAATTAGACTTGGGGTGATATTTTGCGGAAGAAACTTACAGAGGAACTTTTAATAAATGCTTTGGCATTAAGCTACATGGTAGCTAGAGTGGTTCCTTCGGTTCAGCATGTCTTTAAGTTCGTTACAATCTCTTCCCCCATTTAAAATGTCCGTGGCGAATCTTGGAGAGATGAGCCGCACGTTGATTCGTTATGTAATTTTAAGATTTGGAGGTAGTAGGGTGTCTTTTTGAAAGTAAATTGATTTTTTTTGTATATTTCTTTGGTTCTGTACTTTTTTTTTGTGGTAGAGCGGTGAAGGCATTTACGCCCGCCAAATCTGGCAGTGTGGGACTCTCATGGAGGATACCCTTTTTGTTTTTTTTTTGTGGTAGGGAGGTGAAGGCATTTATGCCCGCCGAGTCTGGCAGTGTGGGACTCCCATGGGGGATACCTTTGGACTACCCACTAAACACCTCCCCTGTCAATCTGAGAACCTAGCCTGGAACCGTTTGACACATTACTTCGGGGCAGGTCTCATTTTGCTACGCCGTGGGGCGCCTTCAAGCTGGGGAGTCCCTTTCCTAGCGGGAGGGGGGAGGGGAAGAGGAATTGCCAGAAGAGCGATCCCCCAGCCCCAGTGCCTCCGGCTGCTGTGAGTCCCTTTTATATTTTAGGACTGCCCGAGCATAATGTGCAACCTGGTTCCATTTGTCAACCGATTCGAGCATCACCGCAACTATATTATCCGGGGTGAGCTCTCCCGTCTCCCTGTAGAGTTCCCTTCGCAGCCTGGCCCATTTGGTACACGCAAAAAATGTGTGACAGGCATTGTTCTCCTCTCCTGTGCAAAACCGACAATTGGGAGACCGTGACTTGCCGATCTTGTGCAGGTAAGACTGAAAACACCCGTGCCCGCTCAAAAGCTGGGTCAGATAGAAGTCAGTCTCACCATGCCTTCGATTTAGCCACGGTCTCACATGCGGGATGAGGCGTGCAGTCCACCTTCCCTTCACGCAATTCCTCCAAGACTGCTGCCAATCGTTAAGCGAGCGTTGTCTCTCCTCGCGGACAACCATCTCCCTCGCATCCTCGTTTCGGCGCAGGTAAATAGCGCGGCGCTCTCTAGCAAGGAGGGCGACAGGTATCACGCCTGCAATCACTCTCACCGCCAAGTCGCAGACTGTTGGATACGAAGATGCAATTCTCAGTGCTCCTCTTCTCTGTACCTGTGCCAATCGTTTTCGGTATACCTCCTTGCTGAGAGCGTCGCCCCATACCTCTGCTCCGTACATTAGCACTGACCCTACAGCACTCATCAAGAGGCGTGTTTTTGATAGGCTGGGCCCCCTACGTTGGCCATAAATCGACTCAGGGCCGATATTTCCGAAGCAGGCTTCTCAGCCGTTGCCCTGATTTGCTCAGAGAAACTCATCTTCGAGTCGATCAGTAGCCCCAGGTACTTCACCGCTGGCTTCAATTCGATCTGTATATCTCCAATACTGATCATCCTTACTCTAGGGATTCTCTTTTTTGTCAAGATGGCCACTTCGGTTTTCTCCAGTGCTAAACTGAGCCCGCGAGCAGTCATCCAGTCCCTCACTCGGCGCATTAGCATACCTAGCCTGAGTTGCGCTTGTTCAACGGTGCGTCCGGCGACCAGAGCCGCAACATCATCCACATAGCCAACCAAGCGCGACTCATCTGGCATCTCAAGTCTCAGTAGCCCGTCGTAAGACACGTTCCACAGGTCCGGACCAAGGATAGATCCCTGGGCAACACCCGATGTAATTTCCATCCTTCGTTGGCCCTGTGTCGTGTCGTAGAGCAGGCTTCGGTCCTTTAGGTAGTTCCTCAAAAGCCGCATTAGATATTCTGGAACTTGAAAAGAGTTTTCCAGCGTGTCCAGAATATCCACCCATCTAGCGGAGTTGAAGGCATTCCTGACGTCGAGTGTCACCAACAGGACGATCCGTCGCTTGGTGCGACTATATGCCTCTGCCTTTTGGACCGCGTTCACCACCTCTGCAATCGCATCAATGGTAGAATGTCCTGCTCTAAAGCCGTACTGCCGAGGAGATAGGTCCCCAGCAGCACGAATCGCGTCAGTGAGTCTTCCCTTGGTGAGTTTCTCTAGCACTTTCCCTGCCGTGTCTAGCATGCATAACGGGCGGTATGCAGACGGCGATTCGGGATTTTCCTTCCCCTTGCTGACCAGCACGAGCCTCACCACCTTTCATCGTACCGGGAAAACCCCGTCCCGTAGGCAAGCGTTGAATGCACCACTAAATGCTAGATATGTCAACGAACTCACTTCTATACCCGATAGGCGAACTAACACCTAACCAACGACAACGTCTGGAAGCATCCATTGCTGCTTTTCCATCTTGCCTCACGCAAGGCCTTGGCCATACCACACTGGTCTCACAGGTCATTGCTGTTGGCAATAATAAGCTGATTAAACAGAGACACTATGCCATCTCACCGGCCATGGAGAAGTTGGTGTATGCAAAGTTGGATAGGATGCTCGAGTTGGGGGTTATAGAGGAGTCCCAAAGTGCCTGATCCTCACCGGCAACCTTGGTCGTGAAGCCAGGTAAACTCCGTCTTTGTCTAGATGCCCGGAAGGAAAACGCAGTGACCATTAAAGACGCTTACCCTCTTCCACTCATGGAATATTATGGAGACTGCCGAAAGCAAATTAGATTCCCAGTCTCAACCTAAAAGACGCCTTCTAGTAAATTCCACTCGATGAGGGGTCGAGGGATAAGACCACCTTTACAGCGCCCGGACAACCATTATTCAAGTTTGTCACAATGCCTTTTGGCCTGTGTAATGCTCCGCAAACGATGACCCGGCTGATGGACAAAGTAATTCCACCTCATCTGAAACACCAAGTGTTCGTGTACCTGAATGATCTTCTACTCATCACAGAAACGTTCGACCAACACCTCCTACTCCTGCAAGAAGAAGCTCTGCACATCAGTAAGGCGGGACTTACCATCAACGTCCAAAAAAGTAAGTTTGTTATGAACGAAGTCCGATACCTAGGACATGTCATCGGACATGGCACCATCAAAACAGATCCGGACAGAACTCGTGCGATTGATGAGTTCCCCTTACCAAAAACGGTTAAGCAGCTACGACGTTTCCTTGGTGTGTGCGGTTGGTACCGTAGGTTTCTTCGGAATTATGCAACAGTTTCAGCGCCCCTGTCGGACATGCTGCGGAAAGGGAAGTTCATTTGGACCGAGCTCAGCCGAAAGGCATTTGAAGAGCTAAAACAATCCTTAACATCAGCTCCGGTCTTGCACAGCCCCGACTTCACGAAGCCCTTCTCCATTCATTGTGACGCAAGTCAACATGGAGTAGGAGCCGTGCTTGTGCCATTGACCGATGAGGGAGAGGAAGCTCCCATTGCCTTCATGTTCAATAAGCTAAACTCGGCCCAAAGGAACTATACCGTGTCCGAGCAGGAATGTTTGGCAGCGGTGATGGCTGTGAAGGAATTTCGAGCCTATATTGAAGGTCACCTGTTTGAGATCATCATAGATCATGCTGCGCTACAATGGTTGATGAACCAAGCTGACTCCCATGGACGCCTGGCCCGATGGGATCTTAAACTGCAAGGGTTCAAGTTTTCCATCAAACACTGGAAAAGGACCCAGAACATCGTGCCCGATACTCTCTCGCGAATGTTTTCACCTGAGGGAGCTGAATTAACAGTGAATGGCGAGGATCCCATTGAGATAGATTTGGACAGCCCATACTTTGAATCAGACAGCTGCAAAGAGTTGAGGCAAACCATCGAAACCCAACAATCACAGTTGCCTGATTTGGAAGTGATAGACGGCTACGTGTATAGGCAAAATGAATACGCCACTGGTGATACATGGCAGGAAGAAGAGTCCTGGAGACTCTGGGTACCGGAGGAAATGACAAACGATTTGATCCTGCGTCCACACGACCATCCTTTAAGTGCCCACGGAGATTACGGTCGGACGCTACGGCGAAATAAGAAATACTTCTTCTGGCCTAAAATGGCATCCCAGGTCAAATACTAATTGAGCACATGTGAGACCTGTAAAGGCACCAAAGTGCCCAACCAGCCTCTTTGACCGCCTTTGGCTCAACTCAACGTCCCAGAGCACGTATGTCAACGTCTGTACATAGAACTACTCGACCCATATCCTCGATCTTCTATGGGACACATCGGAGATTTCGCATACCGAAGATATCGGGGAAAGAAGTCGGGGTATATGACGCAAAAGACCTGCGCCAATAATTACATATCTACATCTGTTGTGTCCGCCTGCACTCAGTTTCAACCACACGTAAGTTTACACACTCATAGCAAAACGTAGATATACGTGTCAGTCTGTCCGTCCGTGAATTGTTTTTTTTCATTCGTCTCACCCCGCGTTCCGACTCCGTCGCCTTGGGACCGCCTTGGGACCGCTGCCCTGTAGTAATTGAGCAGTTACAATATCAAACTGCTCGAAAACCCTCCTATCTCCTATCAAAATTTCAATTCCTAGCAACAAATAAATGAGCAACTAGAACAGTTTGAGGAGCTGTGTCTATCAGATGATTGAGGACTGTCAATTTGGATGGGAAGGCAGGTGACAAGTGGAGAAGCAAATTGTGTTCGGTGCTCATCTGCTCGTTTAATGGTTCCAATAGCAAAATAATGTCAATTAGTTAAGACTATTATCGTTAAAATTGGAAGAGTGTTAATTAAATTGAATGACTATACCAAACGGCACGTATCGTGTGATTTCAATCACAAACCGCAGCGAGTGGGCTGAAGGAGAGCCGTTACCCCAGTTTTTAGTTTTGGTTTATGTATTAGTGCAGCATATTTTATTAACACAAGACTGTTGTCAGACAGAAATATAGAACTTAAAACCGCCATTTCACCTTTAAGAATGATATAATAAATGAGCTAAAGAATGAGTCTGCAGACGGCTCGATATCTTTCCGATCCAATAGAATTTGGATTCAAACTGAAACATTGTAAGTACATAAGTAAAGACAAATGAACAAGATAGCAGCAAATATTTACAGGTACTACTGTTTTGTTGTGCATCGCGGAAATGGAATGAATTGATGTGGAATGGAGATTAAACATACAGGTATAATTGGACGTCGAAATTGGTAAATGAAAGGAAGAAGGAACAGCATATAACATGGACATTTGTTTGAAGTAATATCTTTTTATGTAATTGAATAACGAGCATACCAGCAACATCCATTTACACATAATTTCATTTTCTAATGGAAGAATAATTTTGGGTATGATGATTGACACTACCGAGAAAACGGGAGTGAAAACGACTAACAGAGAAACTTATTAACATTGTAGTGAATGTAAGAGGCGAGCGGACAAAACGGGGCTTTCTTTCATTGGCCTTGGACCTGCATTTCACGTACAATGTTGCACTAACTCAAATTACCTGACATTGCAAGAAGTGATTGGAAGATTAGATAATCAAGTCGGGACTTATGAAGGTATTCCTGTAAGAAACTGAGGCAACCCTCACTGGCGATAATTAATGGGAAGTTTGTTTGCATCGCTTTCGACCAAAAAAATTCGAGATGTTAATTGGCTGGCTGCCAAAGTGCATTAGTGAACAATATACGTGTAGACTATACACGGCTGAAGTGTGCCAAAGAAATGTTCATTTGATTTCGTGGTGCATAAACCATTAGTCACAAATCGGAACAGATTACATTGTCGAGCATTATGAGCAATCATTATTATTCATATGTGTTGAGCCAAGTTAGAAGTTAATACATCTAGACTTCATTGTGTCCTTGGAATGCAAATTCAAATTTACCAACGGAGAAATGTTATAAACGTGGAGAACGAAATTATCGGTTCCGTATTGTCATGCGTGCGGAAGGGAGTTGATAATACCTAGGAAATCTGAATACCCACCATATATTTTAGTGAACACGAGCAGAGGCTATTAGCGAATAGTTGAAGCAAACTGTTGAAAATCAAATAAAAACCTAAACAAGAAAAGTGTGATTTACGGTTCATCAGTGAAGTTCTCTTTGAGTTAATTCCAATATATGTTAGGAAGCAATGTTTTATTAGGATCCAGAAATTTTATCTTGCCCGTATTTAGATATTTGATTCGTTACATAAAATGAATCATTTTCAGAAACGTTGTGATCTGTCAAGGAAATATTTATTAGAACATTTGAAGTTAGAGATGTTGCGATCAAAAGCCCTTGATCGTCAAATTTCAGTTAGTTAAAAAGGATATACGTAAGATAAAAAAAATATATATCAATGCGCCTACAAAACAGTGAATTTCGACTTGAAGAACCCTATGTAGACTTCAGTGACTCAACAAATTTCAAGAAAACAGCAGAAATTGTTAATTGTGTCAAAAATCAACATCATAGTGAAGAAGAAACTTTAAATTATGTCTCAGAATAAATGAAACCTGTTACAGGTGCTTATAAACCTCTCTCGGATGGTTTTAAAAATATTGAATTAAAACAGGTCAAACTTACTCTACGACAAAAAGCTTTAAGTGATTATCGAAAGATGGAACAATGAAGTTCAAGAGAAAGATTCACTACTTGAAATCCTCCGAGAAATCGAAGATAAATTAAAGCTGGATGTTGAAAAGTGGACGAAGAACCTTCACAGCTCACTCAAAGCCAAATCCATGTTAATGCTGAAACTCAGATAAAAGGCACTGCAACTGTTTTCAAAAAGCCAACAACACCATAAAAGATAGGAGAAATTGTTAAATTAAATGTTGATATATTGTACGTTTGGGGGAATATGTGTGTAATGAAGGATGGACCGGATCGGCTTGTGATTGCCGAGCATCAAATGAAACATGTATTCCTCCAAACGCTGGTGTTTTCTTGTATTTCAATAGTGACTATGTCTGGCAATTCTGATCTCAATTAGTCGGACAATAATTTTGAAATCGTTAATTAGTATAATTCTATACGAGTGTCCTGTAACCAATATTTTGAATAATATACCGGCAGATGCCCGGATTGAATTTCAGGACTTACCCACCTCGTCAACGAGCGCTCGTCGAGGATGTTGGGTAAGTACCGTTTTGATTGATTTCAATTTTTCTACAAACATTTGATTGATTTCAATTTTTTTTATAAATCTTTCGATTTTTTTTATATACATATCAAATTTTTATATACATTTTTAAATGTTTTATAAATACATTTTTAAATTTTCTAATTTATATATATTTTTTAAATTTTTTAATATATATTTAATACGGGCATTCGAAATAGCTAATTTCACAAGGACAGAAGGTGACATATTATATAAAAAAAGAAAGGAAATTAATCTCTTATATCTACATTAATGGAATTGTTCAAACAATCAACTTTTGTCATCAAATATTGTTTCTTACATTAAAATCATTCCGATGATATTCAATTCCTATGTCTGCAATTGTTCCTGCACGCGCTATCGTAAATTCATTTTTTACCTATCTCATAGAATAACTCTAAATGTAATTGGAACATTGATTTCCTGTTTTTGCATATTTTCTTTACACGCGCAAATCAATTACCGAAATTCGCGGATCATTTTTGCTGACCACATAGCGCGTGCAGTAAAAGTTCATAAGAAATATATGACGAATAATTTGCTTTATAAAGCAAATATATTGTACTTAAAGATCATGAAAATTGTCATTTAATTACTATTAAAGTTGTTATCAGAAGAAGCAGTTCTTCTTATTAGAAAGGTAACATTTTTTGGTGACCCCAGACTAAACTTTTAATCATTTAGATATGGAGAAGCTGCTGTTGGACCAATCATCTGCTGGAAAAATTCTTGAACGGATGCTGGTGAATTTCTACAAGGATTCGAAATCAAGGAAGACTGTGCGATACTTCGAGAATCGAATCAACAAATTAAACACGGAGTGGGAGAAATTCGTCAAGCGAGATGCAGAATTGCAAAGTTTTCGTTCAAGGCAAGCAGATCATCAATATTTTGAGGAAGATTTCTTTGGCCAAGTCCGAGACGTGTATCAGGAACTCAAAGATGAGCTGGAGGATGGTCTTGAGGAAGCAAAGGTAGTCAACAGTTCCGCTGTTGGCCATGATTCAACCACATCTTCGCCCCCCGGAGGAGATTCACAAGAGGTCCGTAAAAGGCTCATCATTCAGGAGTCTTTAATATCATCACTGGAAAGGGTGATGCCTACTGTCTCAAAGGATTTGAAGGATCTTCCTGCCCGCTCTCACAAATTCTACCAACATCATCTCTCGAGTATACGTGGTTATTGGACATCAATTGCAAGCAATCATCACGCATTGGTTGCTGAAAACACACACTATGACGCCTCGCGGTTCAGCATGCTGGAAGACAACTACAATGCAACGGTTGTTAAGCTTATGGAGTTGGACATGCAGAACATACAGCCATCAGGTACGGAGGCAAGGCAAGGGTCAGCAGCAATAAGGTTGCCCAAGGTTGTTATACCAACTTTCGATGGCGATTATATCAAGTGGCCTTCGTTTGCAGAGCTCTTCACACAACTAGTGGACAGTCAGAATCTTCCAAGTGTGCAGAAAATGTTCTATTTGAAGGCCAACCTTGCTGGCGAAGCTGATAGATTGATCCAACATCTTCAATCTTCCGAGCAAAATTATGCCACAGCATGGCAAATTCTTAGGACACGCTATGACAATCAACGGATGATAGTAGCTGCGTTTCTCAACAGCATGTTAAATGTTCCTGTGGCTGCTCGAGACTCTGGTACCTCTCTCAAACGACTTCATGACACAGTGAATGAGACACTGCTGGGTATCAGGAATCTTGGAATTGATACAAGCAGTTGGGATCCATTAATTGTCCACATGTGTCTTCAGAAGGTGGACAAAGAAACCCATCGGCTATTCGAGCAGTCACTTTCCGATCCTCGGAAAGTTCAACCACTTTCTACGTTACTGGCTTTCATCGAATCAAGATTCCAGATGTTGGAAGGCCTAGGGGATTCTGCGATGAAACCTAAAGGTGACAAAAGGCCCGCCGCTCTTTTAACCGCAAAGGAGAAACAACTGTGCCAACTCTGCAAAAAGGAATGCAAGAATCTACGGCAATGCCAGAAATTTTTGCAAATGACCATAAAAGACAGGTTCAGCACGGTCATAAGACTACAGTGTTGCATCAACTGTCTTCAGAAAGGGCATACACGTAAGGATTGCAGCTCTGGATCATGTATGAAATGTAACAAGCGACATCATACATTGATTCACTTTGAAACTGAGCCAGTGACACCTACCATAGCAAACGAAATCAGCATGAGTCATTCAGCCTCAAGCCAATAAAAAGTGCAACACTATGTATTCCTTGGCACTGCATCCATTAAAATCAAGGACAAGTACGGGCAATTTGTTATTTGCAGAGCAATTCTAGTCATTATTTGCAGAGCAATTCTAGACAGCTGAATTTTATCTCTGAGCGCCTTTTTAAACAACTTGGATTTCGACGAAATGATAAACCTATTGATGTCTGTGGAATAGGAAGTTCAAAACTGCACAGTAAAGGGAGAATGAGTCTTACTATCCAATCCCAAGTCAGCAACTTCTCTACTGCACTTGAATTTATAATATTGCCAGAAATAACTTCATACCAACCGGACCAGATTTGCAGTACGAATTCATGGCCCATCCCAGCAAACATACATCTAGCCAAAAGGATTGACATTTTAATAGGTGCCGAGATTTACGCCGACTTGATGTCTTCAGAGAAGATAAAACTTTCCGCTGATCTCCCTACGCTACAGAATTCCGTTCTCGGCTGGATCGTTTTAGGAAAATTGAAAACAACACAGCTCCCACTCTCAACTGTTTGCAATATTGCCTCCAGCTCCATTGAAGAACAATTGAAACGCTTTTGGGAGTTGGAAGAAGTCGAAACCAAAACGTCGGCCATGTCAGACGCAGAGAGGAAATGTGAAGAGCACTTTCTGAAGACTATTCGAAAAGGCGCAGAGGGAAAATTTGAAGTCAAACTTCCATTTTCTGAGTCACCTGATTCTCTTGGGGAATCGAAACAAGTCGCAATAAGACGATTATTATGCCAAGAGCGCCGTTTGGAACGTCATCCCGGGCTTAAGCGTCAATATCAAGACTTCATGGATGAGTTGATTGCACTAAAGCACATGGAACAAATTGATCCAGCCAGGATTCCAAAGGTACATTACTTTCTGCCCCACCATTGTGTGCTGAAACCTACTAGCACAACGACAAAGTTACGTGTCGTTTTCGACGGCTCGTGTAAAACGTCAAGCAATGTATCCCTTAACAATTTGCTTCTTGTGGGACCAGTGGTTCAAGATGAATTATTTGACATACTCATTCGCTTCAGGATTCACCGATATGTTTTTTCGGCAGACATAGAAAAAATGTATCGGCAAATTTTAGTCGCTGATGAAGACAGAAACTTCCAGTTGGTATTATGGAGAGATAATCCCACCGAAGCAATCAAATATTACAGATTACGAACAGTAACCTACGGTACCGCTTGTGCACCGTGTTTAGCTACCAAAACGCTACAGTATTTGGCTGAAACAAAGCAGAGAGATTATCCACTGGGAGCTAGTGTTGCTTTAAAGGATTTCTACGTTGATGACATTTTATCTGGATCTAACAATTTAAAGGAAGCCGTGCGCATTCAATCCGAGCTGAGGACCATGCTTCTCGAAGGCGGATTTTCGTTGCGCAAATGGTGTGTTAACAATCCTAAACTACTTCAGCATATCCCAAAAGCAGATTTGGAAACTATGACCACGTCAAATACAAAAGATGACCACTACACTAGATCACTTGGTATAATTTGGCATCCCCATACCGACACTTATGGCATCCAGGTAGATCTCCCAGCTGTGGATAAAGTCACAAAACGTAGCGTCCTTAGTGATCTTATGCGCATCTATGACCCTTTAGGTCTCGTCAACCCTATCGTTTCAAAGGGAAAAATCTTCATCCAAGAGTTGTGGCAGCTCAAACTTGATTGGGATAATCCAATTCCGGAGTCGTTATCAACAAGGTGGTGTAATTTCCGTGAAGAGCTGCAAGTATTAAATTCACTCATTATTCCACGACGTGCAATGTCAGGCGATACCTCCAATATCGAACTACATGCGCTTTCAGATGCAAGTGAAAGTGCATTTGGAACAGCAGTTTATATACGCTCAACTAACTCAAATGGAGAGTATGTAACGAATCTTCTGTGTGCTCGGTCAAGAGTAGCTCCACTGAAACAAACAACAATTCCTAGATTAGAACTTTGTGCTGCTCATCTGATGGTAAAACTTGTGGTCAAAGTGCAGAAGGCTTTGTGGTCACCAGTCAAAAACGTTTTTTATTGGACCGACTCAACCATAGTGCTGTCATGGATAAGAGGATCGTCATCAATGTTAAAACGGTTCGTGGCTAATCGAGTGGCATTCATCCAGGAAAATACCAAACTAAGTCAATGGAGGCACGTTCCGACGAAAGAAAACCCTGCAGACATTCTCTCTAGAGGTGCCACCCCCGGTGATTTTGTCAACTGTAGCATTTGGTTTAGAGGACCAACATTTTTGGAGCTCTCAAACAACGAATGGCCAAAGCCCCCAGTCAAATACTTGGAAACAGACGAAGAACGGAAACCCATGGCTTTGATTTCAGTACAACCACATTCACCAATTATAAGCGGCATCAACCATCGAAACTCATTCAGATTTCTTCAGCGTACAGCTGCCTACATTCATCGCTTCAAGCACAATCTGAAATCAAAAGATGACACCTTAGTTGGACCACTAACTCCCGCGGAGCTTCACAACGCTTTACACTATATTGTCTATGAAATCCAACATATCGCCTTTATGGATGAAATAAAACATTTGGCAAAACATTCGATGTTGCCAACCGAACATTCTCTCAGTTCGCTCAAGCCTTTTGAGGACAGCAAAGGATTACTTCGAGTAGGAGGACGAATCGAGCTATCTGACTCAATATATGATGCAAAACATCAACTCTTACTGCCACATTCAAACGAGATTGTGCATCTATTGATTCAACATGTTCATGAAAGGAATCTTCATGCCGGTCCTCAAGCGCTGCTTTGAATACTTCGGCAAGAATTTTGGCCATTACGTGGAAGAACTTTGGCACAAAAGATTGTTCATAAATGTATGCGGTGTTGCAGAGCCAGGCCAAGATTGTACTCCCAAATTATGGGGAACCTCCCACGAGAAAGAGTTCAAGCAACTCGTCCATTTTCCAACGTTGGTGTTGATTTCTGTGGCCCAATTCAAATTCACTACTGTATTAGAGGAAAAAGGCCCACAAAGGCATACATTGCCGTTTTTATTTGTTTCTGTACAAAAGCTGTTCATCTGGAACTTGTATCGGATCTCACAAAGGACGCATTCATTGGTGCTCTAAAACGATTCCTTGCTCGGAGAGGCCGTCCGACGAAGATATATTGTGACAATGCCACAAACTTTGTAGGAGCCAAAAACGAACTTGGGGAGGTACAAGAATTATTTCTAAATAAACAAAATCAAAATGAGCTTCAACAGTACTGCTCAGAAGAACAAATAGAATGGCTTTTCATCCCTCCCAGATCACCTCATTTCGGAGGACTCTGGGAAGCCGCTGTAAAATCTGCAAAGTACCATATCAAAAGAGTGATTGCTGGAGCTTCACTTACATATGAAGAACTGCACACAGTTATAACAGAGATCGAAGCGGTTCTGAATTCTAGGCCACTTACTCCTCTCTCTAATAATCCAAACGATCTGCATGCGCTAACACCGGGTCATTTTTTGATTGGGGAACCACTCAACGCATTGCCAATTCCAAGCTCTTCAGAAACCAACATCAAGCTACTACAAAGATGGAAGCTAGTCCAAGCCTGCCAATCGGAATTTTGGAAACGTTGGTCTAAAGAATGCCTACAAGAGTTACAGACCAGAAGCAAGTGGAAGACGTCGACAGCAAAAATTTCTTTGGGGACATTAGTCCTCTTAAAAGAAGACAACGTACCCCCTCTCAAATCGGCCATTGGCAGGATCATCAAACTTTATGAAGGATCAGATGGACTTACTAGAGTAGTTGATGTCAAAACCGGAAGAGGAGTACTCAAAAGAGCATTTCATAACTTATGTCCTTTGCCAGTTGACACAACTGAAGAAGACCTGACGAAAAAATTCCCTGAAGGCTCAATTGAAAATAGGATCGACTACACAGTCACAATACCATCAGATTTGAAGGAGGACGTTGAGAAGCCACAAAGGGATTTGGTCATAAATCCCCCTGAAGGCTCAAATGAAGACAGGATCGATTGTACATCAAAAGAGTTATCAGATTTGAAGGATTCAAGCACATCAAATGTAACCAATAATCATTTAAAATCGTCTGAAATCTTATTAACTGTTACTGCTAGCCAGAACGATGGACGTACGTCGCTGGTAAAATTCACTAAAACGGTCAAAAAACGAAGCAAACATCGAATTCTCCCCATAAATTCTAACTGGTTGACAAGCCCAGCCCTTCATTTTCGCTGCAGTGACCTGAAGAAGTTCCACGAGAGTAAAGACTCCCAACCATCTCAAAATACCACAGTACAAACGAAGCACGTTCAATTCAAAAGGACACGATCACCACCAACAATACGAACGCCAAAGATCGAGAAACTCGCCTTAGTGCTAGTAATATTATGCGTACCAAGCATCAAAACAACAACTCAGCCAATCAACGAGACTATCGTGATCAGACCATTTACCAAGGAGGCGCCGGTCTATTTTGAGGATATCGGTAAGGTCTCAATGGTAACAGACACTTGGAACATCATAGCATATTACAATATGACCGAATATTGGAAGGATATGCAAAACCTGCGAAACAATCACAAACGCCTGAGGGAACTCTGCGAGCAGACTGAAACCGACAACCAAGGACGATGTAAGCTCCTCTTAGCACAATTTCAATCCCAGCTAAGCACCATACAGGCAAATAATAACTTGCTGCTTGAAAGAAGCTCTGAAATCCGGAAGAAGCGATCGCCTTTTGATTTTATTGGAACCATGAGTAACAAGTTATTCGGAATATTGGACCAGGGCTACGCAGAAGAAATGGCAACAACTATTGACAAAATTAATTTAAATGAGAACCACATTATAGAGCTGATTAAAAATCAAACATCCGTCGTAGAT
Source organism: Odontomyia ornata (assembly GCA_963969285.1). Lineage (NCBI taxonomy): Eukaryota > Metazoa > Arthropoda > Insecta > Diptera > Stratiomyidae > Odontomyia > Odontomyia ornata. The sequence continues at coordinate 206,773,234 of OZ017740.1, forward strand.
TCCACCCTAAATATCCTAGACCAAGACAGAGCCTTTATAAAGGAACAGACAAAATCCATCGAAACTTATCTAGAACACTTCCGCTTAAATATTAATAAAACCAGCCATATTCTGGAGAACCAAGGTCTCATACAAGCTTTCAACACGTTATCCATCCACTTCACTCTGCTGCTTATGGCATATCAACGCATCCAAACAGCATTAATTGGTGTCACTATAGATAGTCACAATGGAAAAATGAACCCTCTCATCCTGCGGCCAGACCAGCTACAAAACGAACTAAGATTCATCCGAGAAAATATACCAGCCTCCTTAATCGTACTAAAATTATACTCAATTATGACTGTTCAGTCAATAATCACGAAGAATAAGGCCATCTTCAAAATAAACAAACCCTTGCTAAACGTAGAGGTGTTCCAGCTATTCAAAGTTATTCCTTTTACTTTTAAACTAAGGGAACAGTTTGCTTGCATTGTTACGAATACTACATTTTTAGCTGTGTCACTACACAAGGATCAATACAGCGTCATGTCCGAAGCCGAAATTAGTTCATTCCTATTAACAAGTGAAGATAAATACCTGTGTAATAAAAAACATCAAATATTCAACCGAGATACAGGACCAGCTCAATGCGAACTTAAATTATTAAACCAAGTACATACACTACCCCAAGTTTGCAAACTCAAGATCATTCCCAACTCCTCAAATATGTGGATTCAACTTCACAACAAGAATACATGGATCTACAATCTGCAAGAAGAAACGTCTATAAACATAGTTTGTGGTGACAACAGTTATCAAACTATTCTAACTGGATCTGGTTCTCTGAGGTTTAAGGCCAACTGCAACATAAGACAAGGCTCGTTGACGATCATGGCCCAACATCAATTTACTAATCGGATCGACCTTTCTTACCTACCATCAGTTGCCTTAAACTCCACCATCATTTTGGAGCACTTAGAACCTCAAGAAAACTTCCACAGTATGAAGATAGCAAACAATTCGGATGACATTGTTCAGCTTAAAACCACTCTCCTGCAAATCAAACAACAAAGCTCTCTTCCTCATCACGTTGACTCCACAATCTACCATGTCTCAGCAGGATATTTGGCATTGGTCATCATCTTCGGCTTGACAGTCATTTATTTCACCACAAGATGCTACAAAACACGAACATCACCAGGGCCAGAAGCATCAGTAAGGAAACCACAACCCTTCCCAAGGACCATCGACTTTCGACTTCAAACACGCCGGAATACACTGTCTTGAAACCTCAGCGCTTTCAACGGCCGGGAGTATGTTCAAACAATCAACTTTTGTCATCAAATATTCTTTCTTACATTAAAATCATTCCGATGATATTCAATTCCTATGTCTGCAATTGTTCCTGCACGCGCTATCGTAAATTCATTTTTTACCTATCTCATAGAATAACTCTAAATGTAATTGGAACATTGATTTCCTGTTTTTGCATATTTTCTTTACACGCGCAAATCAATTACCGAAATTCGCGGATCATTTTTGCTGACCACATAGCGCGTGCAGTAAAAGTTCATAAGAAATATATGACGAATAATTTGCTTTGTAAAGCAAATATATTGTACTTAAAGATCATGAAAATTGTCATTTAATTATTATTAAAGTTGTTATCAGAAGAAGCAGTTCTTCTTATTAGAAAGGTAACAGGAATCATACTTCTGTTCCTTTGTGTTTCTTTTAGTGCCTTACATCTATGTTTACTTTTAACGTAAAAAGATTAGGTTTATTAGTAGTTTGAAAATCATTAAGATCCTTCAATAAAACAACTGAAATTGTGTTGCGATACATATGAAACTATAATGTTTATAGAGCTTTTTATGAAAAATGAAATAATAATGTTGATTTGTTAAATTTGAATGCCGGTCCTTTCATTTTTTTCTTCGGACCGGGTACAGGACCCGGCACGTTGGAAGGCTTTTCCAAGAAAAAATGAGCTAGCCATCGGGCGCACTCCAAATGCTTTTTAGTTTCAGGGTCTCTTGCCGGGTTGGGTAGCCTCCAGTTTAAGTGCCGTTTTTATGGCATAGGGTTAGGTGACCCGATCACATAATCCAATGACATAAATTGGTCACATTTATATTTCTCTTTTGATGGGAAGGCTCATGCAAAGTATGTTTGTATGAGTTTTCCACTCAAAAGGGAAATATAGGGCCACTTCAACATTTTGGATCTTGATCCGGTTGGGCGGGTGCAAGGGGGCACCACATCCATCCGGTTGCCCCACTTTTATTTGTGGGCCATGAGAATCGTCGGATAATGACGAAGTCTCCCCAAGTCCGTCTGTTTTGACTCGTTTCGGCTTGTTCTCTGAGCAAACAATCTTCCCCTTCGTTAGTTACCTACAGTTTTCGACTTCGGTCGCCCTTTCTTTTTTGAGAGCCGAGAATTCGTGAATGCGAAATTCTTTTGTAGTGAGTCCTTGTACTGGGGGAATGAACTCGCCCCACGACACCGCAACGCTAGCCTGCTAGCGCATTCACGCGTCCCCAGAGAAGGCCCATCTCGGTTGTCCTCGGACATCAATATCGTTTGGACCTGCTTTTGACCAAACGATGTTAGAGTCCTTATATGTATTCGGAAGTTATTATCCCAACACCATATTTGCGGTGGATTCTGATCTGCACCCCAAACCAAGCGGCGCCTAAGTGTCTTTCATTGCATGGATCTTGATTTCATGTGATTGGCTGTTTAGCTAGTCCATGACTATCCATGACAAGACACGCGCTGCTTGTGGGTCAGAATTCAACCCTGGGCTGACAAGTTGTATCTTATAAAAACTTTCGGATGAAGGAGCGCTTCCGAACCCTGACCTTTATGGTGCCACAAGAGTGTAATCCCAGTGACGCAGTAGAAGGAGTGTGCTATTGGTGTCCTTGCATGGGAAGAAAGGGCGAAATTGAAAGACCGAATTTTTTTCGATAACGTAATTAAAAATTTTTAGCTTACATTTTTTGTTAAAAGAGTTTTATATAGATCACCTGTTGCGGTCACTTTTTGTATTTTGTCTTGTTAATTCAATTTAATTTTTATTTGTAGCTTCATTCAGGTATTTATTTTACCCATTTTCGCCCAACTAGATTCAAGTTTTTTTAGGATAACATAATGGACATTTCTAACGCATGTGACTTTGCCTGCAGAGCGGCGAAGAGCTGCATCCACTGGGTGATTGTTTGGTCGATGAAGCAAGGAGACTAGGTATTGTCGACTTTCTGAAGGAGTACATCAATATTAATATTGTTTTTGGAGATGGCTCACCAGACCAAATCTGCGGTAACTGTTACACTGAAGTGGCACGGATATACTCCTTCATACGTCACTGTAAAGAAACAGAGACAGCGCTGCAACGATTCAGATTGGCACGAGCACATCGAGACCCAGCCATGAACCAACCGACCTAGACCCGGAGAGTAGACTAGCATCCGTCTGAGGATCCGGATCCACCACCTCGATACATGCCTTGGAACTCCTGGGATCTTCCGCCACAACTCAACCAAGTACTACCATTGACTCTAGGTCCAGTGGCTCCGCTGGAGCAATCCTATGTGCTGAAGCCGAAGCATATCCCCAGCATCGTCCAGGGTTGGAATCTGCATTTTAGCGGGGAGCCAAACGAAATGAACGTGGAAGTTTTCATTGGTCGGGTGGATTCCCTGGTCGCAGATATGTTAGCAGGTGATCACACGGCGCTGGCAGGATACTTGCCGATGCTGCTTATTCATTCGGCTCCACAATCTATACGCTGGTCATGGCTGAAGGAGGTACTCTGCATAGAGTACCCTACGGTCAACATAGATGAGAGGGTCCTGTACAAGATCCATGCCAGATGGCGATGTCCAGACAAGCCCTTTCATCAATTCTGGGCCGACATCCTTCGGCTGAACGATCAGCTGTCAGAGCCGATGTCATACACCCAACTGCTGCGGGTCTTGAGACGCAATCTAAGGCCGGAACTTCGTCACCATGTTGCAACCTCAGACCCGCAGAACATGGAGTCACTACTGAGGGCCGTGAGTTGTCTGGAGGGGGTTGAAAAAGACCTCCGGGAACGGCCCTACAAGCTAGCAAGGATGGATCCGCGGCGTGGAATGGTGGAAGTGGCACCAAAATATAGCACCACAGATCTGAAGGAAAACATGGAGCTGGACACCCATGTTCCGGACTGCCCAGATAGTGCCACTTCAAAAAACGGACGGGCGAGCACCAAACTACCTCCGTGGTACTCCCAAACGCAGTAGGTTCCCAGCCAGCTGCCCACCCCAACAATCTTGACGATAACTCTCCAGCCATAACAACTATGACTGCGGATGTTCTCACTCTTCCGGAAGCCTCGTCAACGACAGTGTTGAAGCGAGCACCGCAGCCACTGCCTGAAGAGCCTCTGCAGCCTCAAACGCGCGTACCTAAGCCATACTATGTTCGACTGCAGGAATATCGGGCGGCTCGAGAGCGAACATTTGCTCCCGAAGAAGTCACCTCTCACCCGCGCAAAACAAAATGGTCAACCCGTCGTTGGCGGAGTTTCCGCAAGAGAGTGGGCACCTGCTGTTAAACAGTAAACTTTTGTAACATCTCGGAGGTTTCTGAGAATGACACTCTACCTTACGCCCCAATCAAAGTGTTGGGCAAAATCACTATTGCACCGATCGACACGGGTGCAAGTATTAGCTGCTTTGCCTCGAGCCTCGGCTCAAAGGTACTACAACAAAACCCTACGGTAGTAAAACCCTGGCACTCTGAAATCAGTACTGCTGATGGCACCAAGCATCCTATCCAGGGTAGATTAACCACGCCTGTGACGTTCCGAGGTCAGACGAAGGAAATTACCTTCTTTATTATCCCTTCTCTGACTCAGAACGTATATCTTGGTGTCGATTTCGTTCTCCCATTTGGTTTGGCCACAGATTTATTCACCGATGCACCATTTCTTTTGTGGTAGGGAGGTGAAGGCATTTACGCCCGCCGAGTCTGGCAGTGTGGGACTCCCATGGAGGATACCTTTGGACCATCCACTAAACACCTCCCCTGTCAATCTGAGAACCTAGCCTGGAACCGTTTGACACATTACTTCGGGCCAGGTCTCGTTTTGTTACGCCGTGGGGTGCCTTCAAGCTGGGGAGTCCCTTTCCTAGCGGGAGGGGAGAGGGGAAGAGGAAATGCCAGAAAAGCGATCCCCCAGCCCCAGCACCTCCGGCTGCTGCGAGTCCCTTTTATCTTTTAGGACTGCCCGAGCATAATGTGCCACCTGGTTCCATTTGTCAACTGATTCGAGCATCACCGCAACTATATTATCCGGGGTGAGCTCTTCCGTCTCCCTGTAGAGTTCCCTTCGCAGCCTGGCCCATTTGGTACACGCAAAAAATGTGTGACAGGCATTGTTCTCCTCTCCTGTGCAAAATCGACAATCGGGAGACCGTGACTTACCGATCTTGTGCAGGTAAGACTGAAAACACCCGTGCCCGCTCAAAAGCTGGGTCAGATAGAAGTCAGTCTCACCATGCCTTGGATTTAGCCACGGTCTCACATGCGGGATGAGGCACGCAGTCCACCTTCCCTTCGCGTAATTCCTCCAAGACTGCTGCCAATCGTTGAGCGAGCGTTGTCTCTCCTCGCGGACAACCATCTCCCTCGCATCCTCGTTTCGGCGCAGGCAAATAGCGCGCCAAACCATGCCTTCAATTTAGCCACGGTCTCACATCCGGGATGAGGCGCGCAGTCCACCTTCCCTTCGTGCAATTCCTCCAAGACTGCTGCCAATCGTTGAGCGAGCGTTGTCTCTCCTCACGGACAACCATCTCCCTCGCATCCTCGTTTCGGCGCAGGTAAATAGCGTGGCGCTCTCTAGCAAGGAGGGCGACAGGTATCACGCCTGCAATCACTCTCACCGCCGAGTTGGAGACTGTTGGATACGAAGATGCAATTCTCAGTGCTCCTCTTCTCTGTACCTGTGCCAATCGTTTCCGGTATATCTCCTTGCTGAGAGCGTCGCCCCATACCTCTGCTCCGTACAGTAGCACTGACCCTACAGCACTCATCAAGAGGCGTCTTCTTGATGGGCTGGGTCCCCCTACGTTGGCCACAAATCGACTCAGGGCCGATATTCCCGAAGCAGCCTTCTCAGCCGTTGCCCTGATTTGCTCAGAGATGGTTTTGTGTGGGTGCGGTGTTCAGGGATAACATATTTCAGTGTTTATCCGACACCTAACGAGGCAATGCGATCTTTTCGAACCAAACTCGATGCCCTGGAGGACGCTGTCTCGAACACAGAGGGCCACATGCTGGTCGGGGGAGACTTCAACGCTAGAGCCATTGAATGGGGTATACCACAATCCGACCCAAGGGGAAAGCAAATCTTGGACATGGCGGCCAGAACAGCGCTTTTTGTCCTACATACTGGTAACACCCCTACTTTCCGCCGCTGGGGTTGCGTAGGAACCATACCCGATGTGAAACTCGCTTCGGATTCCCTGGTACCTAGAGTACACAACTGGCGAGTACTATAGGACTACTCGGCTAGTGATCACCAGTATATAGCGGTTGAGATTCACGACAGTGCCACTCTGCGTGCATATGCCCAAACTTCAATCCTCGGATGGAGGACTGGGAGGATGGACGTTGAGAGGTACGCTGACGCGCTTACGGCGGGCGCACCGTTGCTGCGAGCTCCGCCAGGGAGTGGAGGGCCTACAGCCAAGGACTTGGTGAACTCAACTATGAGTACCATCATAGCTGCTTGCGAGTCTTCCATGCCCCGTCGGAGACCCCGACACGGTAAGCCTCCAGTATTCTGGTGGTCAAACGAGATCGCCGAGCAAAGAAACGAGTGTCACAAACTTCGGCGACAGGCCCAGCGGGCGCGAACACGGGAGGAGGCAGACACTAGGCTAGCAGCATATAGGTCCGGCAGGAAATATCTTCGCAGGCTTATTAACAAGAGCAAGGCCCGATGCTGGCAAGACGTCGTGGACGATGTAAATAGGGATTCGTAGGGCCTTAGCTACAAGCTGGTCATGGGGAAACTTGGTGCCCTACGGAAGCCTTGTATACATGACGCGGAAAAGATGGACGCGATAGTGCGGGGACTCTTCCCCGCCCATCCCGTCCGTGTTGACGCTGTCCATGGTGAAACAGCAGTCGAGTGCCCATTCTTCACACAGCTGGAACTGGAGGAGGCAGTCCTCTCTCTGAAAGCGAGGAAGGCTCCAGGTCCAGATGGTGTTCCAGCTGAGGTTTTGCAGCTCGTCTATCACCATTGTCCTGACTTGCTACTCAGCACATTCAACGCTTGCCTACGGGACGGGGTTTTCCCGGTACGATGGAAGGTGGCGAGGCTCGTGCTGGCCAGCAGGGGGAAGGGAAATCCCGAATCGCCATCTGCATACCGCCCGTTATGCATGCTAGACACGGCAGGGAAAGTGCTAGAGAAACTCATCAAGGGAAGACTCACTGACGCGATTCGTGCTGCTGGGGACCTATCTCCTCGGCAGTACGGCTTTAGAGCAGGACGTTCTACCATTGATGCGATTGCAGAGGTGGTGAACGCGGTCCAAAAGGCAGAGGCATATAGTCCCACCAAGCGACGGATCGTCCTGTTGGTGACACTCGACGTCAGGAATGCCTTCAACTCCGCTAGATGGGTGGATATTCTGGACACGCTGGAAAACTCTTTTCAAGTTCCAGAATATCTAATGCGGCTTTTGAGGAACTACCTAAAGGACCGAAGCCTGCTCTACGACACGACACAGGGCCAACGAAGGATGGAAATTACATCGGGTGTTGCCCAGGGATCTATCCATCGTCCGGACCTGTGGAACGTGTCTTACGACGGGCTACTGAGACTTGAGATGCCAGATGAGTCGCGCTTGGTCGGCTATGCGAATGAACAAGCGCAACGTAGGCTAGGTATGCAAATGCGCCGAGTGAGGGACTGGATGACTGCTCGTGGGCTCAGTTTAGCACTGGAGAAAACCGAAGTGGTCATCTTGACAAAAAAGAGAATCCCTAGAGTAAGGATGGTCAGTGTTAGAGATATACAAATCGAATCGAAGCCAGCGGTGAAGTACCTGGGGCTACTGATCGACTCGAAGATGAGTTTCTCTGAGCAAAGGGCAACGGCTGAGAAGGCTGCTTCGGGAATATCGGCCCTGAGTCGACTTATGGCCAACGTAGGCGGACCCAGCCCATCAAGAAGACGCCTCTTGATGAGTGCTGTAGGGTCAGTGCTACTGTACGGAGCAGACGTATGGGGCGACCCTCTCAGTAAGGAGATATACCGAAAACGATTGGCACAGGTACAGAGAAGAGGAGCACTGAGAATTGCATCTTCGTATCCAACAGTCTCCGACTCGGCGGTGAGAGTGATTTCAGGCGTGATACCTGTCGCCCTCCTTGCTAGAGAGCGCCGCGCTATTTACCTGCGCCGAAACGAGGATGCGAGGGAGATGGTTGTCCGCGAGGAGAGACAACGCTCGCTCAACGATTGGCAGCAGTCTTGGAGGAATTGCACGAAGGGAAGGTGGACTGCGCGCCTCACCCCGAATGTGAGACCGTGGCTAAATCGAAGGCATGGTGAGACTGACTTCTATCTGACCCAGCTTTTGAGCGGGCACGGGTGTTTTCAATCTTACCTGCGCAAGATCGGTAAATCACCGTCTCCCGATTGTCGGTTTTGCACAGGAGAGGAGGACAATGCCTGTCACACATTTTTTGCGTGTACCAAATTGGCCAGGCTGCGAAGGGAACTCAACGGGGAGACGGGAGAGCTCACCCCGAATAATATAGTTGCGGTGATGCTCGAATCAGTTGACAAATGGAACCAGGTGGCACATTATGCTCGGGCAGTCCTAAAAGATAAAAGGGACTCGCAACAGCCGGAGGTGCTGGGGCTGGGGGATCGCTCTTCTGGCATTTTCTATTCCCCTCTCCCCTCCCGCTAGGAAAGGGACTCCCCAGCTTGAAGGCACCCCACGGCATAACAAAACGAGACCTGGCCCGAAGTAATGTGTCAAACGGTTCCAGGCAAGGTTCTCAGATTGACAGGGGAGTTGTTTAGTCCAAGGGTATCCTCCATGGGAGTCCCACACTGCCAGACTCGGCGGGCGTAAATGCCTTCACCTCCCTACCACAAAAAAAAGTACAGAACCAAAGAAATATACAAAAAAAAATTCAATTTACTTTCAAAAAGGCACCCTACTACCTCCAAATCTTAAAATTACATAACGAATCAACGTGCGGCTCATCTCTCCAAGATTCGCCACGAACATTTTAAATAGGGGAAGAGATTGTAACGAACTTAAAGACATGCTGAACCGAAGGAACCACTCTAGCTACCATGTAGCTTAATGCCAAAGCATTTATTAAAAGTTCCTTTGTAAGTTTCTTCCGCAAAATATCACCCCAAGTCTAATTGAGATGAGTACACAATAATACTGAATATTATAACATTGAAAAAAGCCTTCATTGCTTCATTAAACATTTTGAGGGACCGCTACACTATTTAACATGCATTCAGCATATACGTCACCATTAAGAGGATTCCAACTCAAATTACACTCGGCCGAACTAAAACAAAAGCATTGGATCGTGCCACTTTGTACAGATGTACACATTTTGCTACCGTTTATGTTGAATTTGTTAATGAATCAAGCGAACAGAGACTCTTTCCGTACGACGAGTGATGGGATACCTGAGACGTACCGTCGTTTTATTCCTAATGTATTTTTCCCTTTAAGCAACTTCCATATGAATTCTAATAGAGAATCACGGCGAAGAAGATGTTAACAGACAAATAAATTGTTATGAAAAGTGTCAGGTTGAACTTGGACTTGTATATGAATCATATTTATATTTTGGGTGGATTAAGATAGGAAGGAATTATTAAAATTATGCAAACGTAAGCAAGAAAATTAGTTTAAAAAAGTTCAGGTAGTTCTAAGGAAAGTGGCAATTTTTTGTTGGGTACTCTGGCAGATACGCCACTAACATTGATCTGTCTATGCGAGTCTAGCCGTTCTATAATTAAACAAGACAAGCCCTAACAAACTATTTTTTTTATAATGGCAGGCCTAGGACTATCCCACTTGAATCAAACGTGCCCGGTTCCGCTCCCGCCAACGTTCCAGAATATAGAGCAACAAGGCAACCAACCATTAAACCCTAGGAGACAAAAAGAAATACCGAAGCATGCCCCAATATCTACCTTGACCACATGCGCTAACAATAGTGGAGTATCAGCGTCAGCAACAGAAGCGGCCCAACACTCCACCACCTCTACCTACACCAACGAAGAAACTGCGTGGAGGGAAAGCTTTAAAGCATAGTATACTGTAATGATTTTACACCTTTCAAGTCCGAACGCAGAACCAACCTCTCATCGGTTCTAGACGTTAAGTCTGAGTAGTGCCAACGGATGGTACCAACAGGTCAACCAATCCGTGCACCGTAACCCATTCACGCGGTGACTGCTTGTCGGCCAGCTAGTTCGGAGAGGATTTCGGTCGCGGGTCTCCGAATGGGTTACGCTCAAGTACAATATTTCAGCCACCTGAATATGCCCGTTTTCCAAACGCGTCAACAATTACTCATCCAGAACGGGAAACCTACGTTACGTTAATTCTGGATGTGATCTCTCCACAGATCTCAAATCAAAAACGCTACAAAATCCCATAGGCGCGTTACCGAATCACCGACGCGGTACCGAAAAATATGCTACTCGAAATCAAACCGACGAAAACTACTCTAATGAAATGACGAAACAATCAAAGGTACCGCGTACCGCGCGCGACGCGAAACCGACCTCAGCGGATTTGTCGAAACCCTACCCTCGCGACGGCATACCTACCATGCACTCACCCTCTTGCTGAAACAGAAAGAACTACTAAAAAGGAAAGTCGTTAATTATTTAACAATTCATTTTATTGCTCTAACTAAATTCATTATCAAATAATAATCTCATCTTCAACTACTGATTTTCGTATTTTTCCATTTATATCATTACAACATGGGTTTGATCCCTTTAATGTGATTTTGTAATTTCAAAACGCAAATCAAATCAAATACAAAGTCAAATTAATCCACACAATTAATTAAAATAAGGGATAAACATTTATATAAAAAATTAAATTTAAAAGAAATATCTATGTTATGAATTTTTAAAAAGAAATATATAAAAAATTAAATTTAAAAGAAATATCTATGTTATGAATTGTTAAAAAGAAATATATAAAAAATTAAATTTAAAAGAAATATCTATGTTATGAATTGTTAAAAAGAAATATATAAAAAATTAAATTTAAAAGAAATATCTATGTTATGAATTGTTAAAAGAAATATAAAAAAAATTAAATTTAAAAGAAATATCTATGTTATGAATTGTTAAAAATAAAGTACAGTCAATTAAATAGTTCTCGCATGCACTAAAGCATCGCTGATTTTGCTGAGAGTCAAACGCAAAATACGACACTGCCCTATCAAACCGAGTGTACCAAGATACTGTTAGTGCCCGAATAGTTATTTTTTTATTATTAATGAATTGTGGCCTCAGACACGATATGATCCGTAAATATATGCATGATGATTTTTTTTTTTTAGGAAATACATATTTGACGTAGGAAAGAATTTATATTCAAAACACAAACAGGGGCATCTTTTCTGCTGCTTTCTAAATCTTACGTACTATAAAAGCAGAGGCCCTTGGAGAGTATTGGATGGCATGAGATGCATTTTTCAATCAGGCCCACATGCTACAATCCCCAACTTGAATAGTAATTCTTCTTCTGCGATCTAAATTAGAATTGCAATTCTATAAGTCTAATTTAAAATGAAACCAACTCTAAAAAAAATCCCCACGATAAAATTGAATTTCGATTGATATATCCGTATATGGTATTTAAATGTTAAAATGTAGGTTTTATATTTGGGTTCCATTACTATTCATTTTGCCGTTAAAACTGCTATCATTTTCCCCTTTAAATGCCTCATAGCCAACCATGAACACCAATCGTTTTTATGATTTAAAATACTTCGTTCGATAATTCCTAACCTTCCTCATCTATTCCTATCCTGTTCCATCTCTGATATTCAATAATCAATCACAAGTACTCTTATTCTCGTACTGTCCTAAATGTTACCCTACTTACTCTGTGTAGGTACACATTCATCACTTTTTTAACAACTATCACCAAAACCGTGTTAGGTTTAGGGAGAATACATTGACTTAAGACTACAAATTGAAAATTAGTTAAGAATACGGCAGCAGAAATTTTGCCTGCATCGCGTACGTTTATCGACGTAAATTCTCACATCGCAGCTTTCACCTGCCTTTACATAATTAAACATACTATTCAAAAGAAAATATAGTTCGAAAACTGGATTATTTATGATTTGAATTGCCGGCACCAATCTATCTTGCTATCTGAATATAATTGTCGAATTGAATATGGTTCTAGAAACACGCAAATATAGCGAAAATACTAAAAGTTTCCCGTGTTTCAAACTTTAATTGATATTAAGAGTACATTTATTGTACTCATCGGATTAAACCTTCTGTTTGCGTAAACATAAATTATTTTTGAAATATTTTGACAATAGAATGTTCAAAACATTACCAAAGTATATAGTAAATTGGATTTGACTCTCCCAAAGTGTTCGATTTTATCTAATATGATATATGAATATGTGTGTACATATCTAACCTTGAAATATTTTCCGAAGATTCGAAACTTACATATAACACTACAATGTTATTCCCCTTTATATATTAGATTAATTTGTGCTATTATATAATTGAATTTGGTTTATCATGTTTAACAGTTCTACGGATTTATCATCTCACGTACCATTTTTTTCCTGATTAAAATTTTAGTATAGTGCTTCTGGATGTGTACATTACCGCATTAGATGAATTTTAAATTCTTCGGCGCTTGTTGTTCGATGTAGGCGGTGGGGTTGTTGATGGACTATTCGATTCAAGTGACATTGAACCACGAGTTCTCTTTGGCGTTCTTTTTTTTTGGGTGTATCAGCTGGAACTAATTTGGCCTGGCATTATTCCTGTCTTAATAGCAGCAAGTATCTTCTTCCATGGACATGTCTGACGATATTCCAGAGTCTCCACTATATAATGAGTTGACTGCACGACAAGTGAAGAACACAATGCGTTTCAACTTCTTGTTGTAGAAGAAATAATTGAACGCCCAGAAGCATCCTGGCTCTCCGTATGGATCTGAATTCAAATCAGGATTGTAGCATAATGGTTGACGCAAACCATGATATTGATCCCCCGCTACAGAGCGACGCGTTTATTTTTCCACCGCTGTTAGTTAATATTTTCGGCCTTCCTCCAGAACACCAAGATTACGGGGGGATAATGAAAAATACAGATATAGCACTTTCCTCCCGCGTGTTTTCTATTCCACGTTCCATCGGACTGTCAATCTGACAACATCCGACAAAACAGATGTGTGTGGAATGGCACGCCACATGGCGGCAATGTGCCTCTCCATCTGTCGCCAGTGGCATAGTTTTTCGATGGCCACGGTGGAGGGGCATTTCCAGATGGATATGTCTCGAAATGTGTCGGGGTTTGGATTAATTTTATATTTCGAATATTTATATCCACAGATCTAAATATTTGGACAGAAAAGAAATATTTTCTGCGCAACGATATCCGCACGACAGATGAAGTCCGCTGGCACTTCGAGGACATACCCATCTGGCCGGTTGCAAGGGTTCGGGATCGGAATCACTTCGATTCCCGGGCGTAGGCGTCACATTACACATTCCCCCCCCCAAAATCGAAGTAATTACGATCCCGCCTCCTATGTAAAAGGTCTTGGTTAGGGCCGTGGCGGGTCGAAGGTCGGTTTCGAGGAATAGGCTACAACCATGTTCGTGAAGACTCGACAGTGACTATATAGTAGGGAGTCAGGTGTTATTCGGAGGTCTTCGTCTAGGCAGAGATTTAGGTAAGCCAAGGTTTTTCGTGTGAAATAGTTGTACTTCATCGTCTAAGGTCTTTTGCGTGGTAAATTCCCAGGGTTTTACCAGTCATGTCCGCGATGAGGTATCGGGTGGGGCTTATTACTTGTAGGACTCGACATTTCACGAATTTCTTGTCTAGTTTGGCATTGTAATGTCGGGTGGCATCGCTCTGCCGGAAGTTTCGACGGTATATCTCGTCGCCTGCCTAAAAGCCAGAAGGATGAGATCGCAAGTTTTACCGCTCCTCTCCCATCCGTCGACTTTCTTCAATCTTCTCCCGCAGTTGCTCTCGCAGAAGTTGGAGCTTTTCGTGCGGTTCCAGAACCACGATTGGGTCCTCTAGCGATTTCAGTTGCCGCAATAGCCGTTAAGCGCTCCCATGACAGATCATGTACTGACCGAACAATGCGAAATACGGTGAAATGCCGGTGGTGGCGTGGTACGACGAGCGCAGCGCACTAGTGATGGCGGACAATTTGCGATCCCAGTCCTTCTGATTCGGGTGGACATAGGCGCGGATGGCCGCTATGAGCGTACGATTCAGTCGTTCGGATGCGTTGGCTTGTGGTGAATAGACGGCAGTTCGCTGGTGGATGTTGCCGTCTTTGGACATTAGGTCTCGGAACTTGCTGGAGGGGAACTGGACCCCATTGTCGGAGACAAGTTTCTCCGGAACTCCAAACATGTGAAAGACTCGGGTCTCCAAGAAGCTGATTATAGGTCCAGTGTGCATGTTACGTAGTGGTTCTATGATAGGGAATTTAGAGAGCTGGTCCAGGACCACGACAGCTCCCGTGTGACCAGAAGCAGATCGAGGGTAAGGACCGATAAGATCAATGTACAAGCGCTGGAACACGCGTTCGGGGACCTCAACCTTACCCATGGGTGGCCGAAGAATGGTGTTGGGCGCTTTAGTGCACTTGCATAGCTCACAAGAGGCTACATACGCTTTTATCTGTTGTGCCATCTTAGGCCAAAAGAAACAGGTTTTCAACCGCCTAATTGTACGACCGTAACCGCCGTGCGCACTTGACGGGTGGTCATGGGCCCGTCTGATAAGATCAGCGGTTAATTCTTCGGGCACCCATAACTTCCACTGTTCTTCTTCTTGTATGGGGTCTCCGGATGCGTGTCCCATCCGCTTATAAATAAATCCATCCGTCAACCGCAGTTAAGGAAGCTGGGACAGTTGATTCTGGATAGTGTGAATCAGTTGTGTGTAGGTTGCTGACTTGAAGGCAGGATGGTCCAGATCGATCAATTGGGGGCTGTCGTCCTCTTGGACCAACTCGGCTCCTTCAGGGGCGAACATTCTGGATAGGGTGTCGGGGACTACATGCTGGCTTCCTTTTCGGTGGCGAATTGTGAAGTCAAATGCCTGTAGTTTCAGTGCCCACCTGGCCAATCTGCCGTTGAGATCAGTCTGGCTCATTAGCCATTTCAGAGACGCGTGGTCCGTAACGATTTCAAAGGTGTGTCCCTCCACATAGGCTCGGAAGCGTTTCACTGCCAACACCGCAGCTAGACATTCCTGCTCGGAGACCGTGTAATTTCGCTGGGCTGGGTTCAGCTTGTGAGACATGAAGGCTATAGGTCTCTCCTCGCCGTCTTGTGCAACCTGGACTAAGACTGCTCCCACCCCATGTTGACTTGCGTCACAATGGATTGAGAACGGTTTGTCAAAGTCCGGGCTGTGCAGTACGGGGGCTGTAGTCAGACTCTTCTTCAGCTCTTCAAAGGCTCGCAAGCTGGGCTCTTCCCAGACGAATTTACGTCCCTTACGCAGCATGTCGGTCAAAGGAGTGGTAATGGTGGCATAGTCACGTACAAAACGCTGGTACCATCCGCATAAACCTAAGAATCGCCGTAATTGTTTGGCGGTCTTGGGTAATGGAAAAACGTCAATCGCTTGAGTCTTTTCCAGATCGGTCTTGATGTGGCCATGCCCAATGATGTGACCTAAATACTTCACCTCCGTCATCACGAACTGGCTCTTCCTTATGTTGATGGTTAATCTTGCCCTCCGGATGTGTAGAGCCACCTCCTGAAGCAGGTCGATGTGTTCGTCAAAGGTCTCGGTTATAAGCAACAGATCGTCCAAGTAAACGAAAACTTGGTGCCGCAAATGAGGTGGTATCACCTTATCCATAAGGCGCGTCATTGTTTGGGGCGCATTGCACAATCCGAATGGCATGGTCACGAATTGGTATAGGGGCCGACCTGGGACTGTGAAGGCTGTTTTCTCCTTTGAACCGGGGTCTAAAGGAATTTGCCAGAAGGCGTCCTTGAGGTCTAAGCTCGTCATGAAATGGGCTTTAGGCAACCGACTCAAAATGCCTTCGATCAACGGTAGAGGGTATGCGTCCTTGACTGTGACGGCGTTCAAGCGTCTGGCATCTAAGCATAACCGGACCTTGTTCGGCTTGACAACTAAGGTGACTGGGGAAGCCCACGCGCTCTGTGATTCTTCGATGACGCCTAATGCTAGCATTCGATCCACTTCGGCATATAACGATTTTTCCTTCGCCGGAGATATGGCGAAATGTCTCTGTTTTATGGGTTTAGCATCCCCCACATCTATAGTGTGGAACACCAGGGCAGTCCGCCCGAGACCTTCTTTCTCGTGCGATGGAAAAGCCGATATAGCCGAGTCAAGACGCAGTTACTGGTTTACATCCAGTGTATGTCGTAATAAGTTAGTGGGTTGAGATTGTTCAGGAACGGTAGTGACGGACTCCAGGGTCGAACCGGAAAATAGTGCCGGGGCCAAGTTAAATTTTCGAACGAAATCCACACCTAGGTAAAGATTCTGGGTTAACTGAGGTATGATGAAAAATTCCATGGGTTTAGTTACTCCTTTAAAGGTGACATCCGTCATAATTTTTCCCACTACAGAGTGACGAGTTCCGTCCGCCGTGCTTAACCAGGAGGTGAAATGACGGATTTGGTCCGCGTGCCTTGCCAGTACCTCCCCTGCAAACTCGGCAGATATGCAATTCACACTGGCTCCCGTATCGACTAAGCCTGACACTCGCTTTTGCAGGAGGTGTACTGACGCATATGGCCGAACATCATCCCTCAATAATTCGTCTAAGTATATGTCCTTCAACACTTTCCTCGACTGCCTGACTTTTCTCCAGAAGCTCCGCATCTGACGCGTGGCTCGCTTGCTTCGCGTTGGGACATTTGTAGCCAACTCCTCATGGAAGATGCGCTGTCGAGTAACCAAGTAATTCCGCAGCCTGACATGAAAAGGTTTTACATGCCAAGGAACTTTCGTCTCGCTATCATTTCCCTGCGCGTTGGCCTCGGCGAAGGATGGCGTCGGTTGTGGAACTTCAGGAGAACTATGTTTGGCGGTGCGAGTCAGCAGAATGGGAGTCATGTCGGGAGCTGGGTCATAGCTAGTGATGGGGTCTGGATTGGTTCGTACGGGGTTTAGGAGTGCCGACGGGTGGTCGCGGCACTCGGTGGCAAGTTTTTTCGTCCTTTGCAATTAGCACAGTCAGGTGCGTATGTGTCGGCCTTCCCGCATCGGTAGCAGAAAAGCGTTGGCTCCGCTGGACATGCATAGAACCGATGTTCCGGTTGTCGGCAGTTCCAACAGACCGTCGGGCTTGTAATTGCTTCAAGGGAGGGCCGATCATTCAAGGCTGGGTCCTCAAACTCCGGTGGTGCTCCGCTCCTCGGTACTGGTACTGGATCAGCAAGCAGGTGGTCAGCTGCCATCAACTCCGCGGTGTGATGATTTCGGGGAGTTGGTCCCGTTATGCGAGGTTGGGGACGGAAGGTACCTCGCCGCTCATCCAAGTGTTCTTGTCTACGGGCATGAAGGCGCAGTCCCTGTATGGTGTTGATTGGAAAATGTAGAAGGCTGTTCTGGAGATCCCAGCGCATATTCTCTCTGATAATTTCTACCAGTTCGTCCTCGGGCATGGTATTTCGCAAGCGAGTGCTCAATCTCACTATACTTGTGTAGTACTGGTCGAACGGTTCGTGAGCGCCTTGTTTCCGTTTCTTTATTTGTTCCCTTAGCTCTCTCTCAGTGAAGCCATCCTCAAATCGATTGCGGAAGGCTGCACTGAAAGAGTGCCAAGTGGGACGTGGCTTGATTCTTTAAAGCTCCAGTACCAGTCGGCAGCGTCGCCGCTGAACAAAAGATGTGCATGCCGGAGGAAGGCCGAGGAATCACCTCCCAGGGTGCTGGATACCAACGCCTGAATCCGGAAAAGGAATCGGTCCGCCGATATCAGGCGCCAACTCTCCATGATACGAGGCGTCGGGTCTCGAAAAAGTGTCAGTGCGTTCCCGGGGGGAATCACATCCTCGTTTGACCTGTTGTACTGAACGGCCTCGGGGGCTGGAGGTACCAACGGAGGTCCGGTACTGTGTCGTGGTCTATATTCGGGAGCTCTGGGATCCATTCCCGAGTTCCTTGGAGGTGGGACCCATTGCTCGGATTGTCGGGAGGGGGGCATCGCCACACTGGGATTGGGTTCCCAGCCAAGCGGAGTTCTCACGCGACTGGGTGGTTGGCTCATAGGGAGATTCTGGAGCTTTCCCTCCAGGTTGCCGATCCTCTCCGACATATCCCTCATCAACGCCACGAGGGTGTCAATGGAGTGGGCGGAAGGCATGGGCGTCACCTCGGACACGACACTTGTGGCCGGAACTTCACCGCCGACGGCTCCTTGCAGGTCTAAAAGTGGTTGGGACTGTTCGGCCTCTGGAACTCCTTTCGCCACTGCTCCGCGCATTGGTAGGGGCGTTCCGAGGGGGACGTCTAGGGCAGACCGCTCGATGGGTCGCCGACATATTCCCGACGCGTGGAAGCATTCCGGGCTTCGCAACTCCAGAATACGCCACCGAACGTTGAACCGATACCACTCGTCTAACACGCATAAGAAATAGTTATAAAGGCAAGGTAGCCTTCTATTTTCTTGAGAGTCCATGCTGATAGGTAAACCCATCAGACTGGCAGTTAGATCAAGAAAATAGAAGGTCCTTACAGGGTTAGCCTAGGACAACACATCGGAAGGATTCTGTCGCGGAAAAAAAAAATCAACCAAAGGAGAGCGGAAGATACAACTCGCGTGAAGCGACTTCTAGTGTGTATCACACAACTCCACTGCTCCTGATAGTGGGACTCGAGTACCAAAGTACCTTACATCCTCCGTAAAGGACCAACTCGTCGGAAGACGCGAAGTTCTTTCCCCCTTAGGATGTTTTAGGCCCCACGTTGGGCGCCATTTGTAATGATTTTACACCTTTCAAGTCCGAACGCGGAACCGACCTCTCATCGGTTCTAGACGTTAAGTCTGAGTAGTGCCAACGGGTGGTACCAACAGGTCAACCAATCCGTGCACCGTAACCCATTCACGCGGTGACTGCTTGTCGGCCAGCTAGTTCGGAGAGGATTTCGGTCGCGGGTCTCCGAATGGGTTACGCTCAAGTACAATATTTCAGCCACCTGAATATGCCCGTTTTCCAAACGCGTCAACAATTACTCATCCAGAACGGGAAACCTACGTTACGTTAATTCTGGATGTGATCTCTCCACAGATCTCAAATCAAAAACGCTACAAAATCCCATAGGCGCGTTACCGAATCACCGACGCGGTACCGAAAAATATGCTACTCGAAATCAAACCGACGAAAACTACTCTAATGAAATGACGAAACAATCAAAGGTACCGCGTACCGCGCGCGACGCGAAACCGACCTCAGCGGATTTGTCGAAACCCTACCCTCGCGACGGCATACCTACCATGCACTCACCCTCCTGCTGAAACAGAAAGAACTACTGAAAAGGAAAGTCGTTAATTATTTAACAATTCATTTTATTGCTCTAACTAAATTCATTAGCAAATAATAATCTCATCTTCAACTACTGATTTTCGTATTTTTCCATTTATATCATTACAACATGGGTTTGATCCCTTTAATGTGATTTTGTAATTTCAAAACGTAAATCAAATCAAATACAAAGTCAAATTAATCCACACAATTAATTAAAATAAGGGATAAACATTTATATAAAAAATTAAATTTAAAAGAAATATCTATGTTATGAATTTTTAAAAAGAAATATATAAAAAATTAAATTTAAAAGAAATATCTATGTTATGAATTGTTAAAAAGAAATATATAAAAAATTAAATTTAAAAGAAATATCTATGTTATGAATTGTTAAAAAGAAATATATAAAAAATTAAATTTAAAAGAAATATCTATGTTATGAATTGTTAAAAGAAATATAAAAAAAATTAAATTTAAAAGAAATATCTATGTTATGAATTGTTAAAAATAAAGTACAGTCAATTAAATAGTTCTCGCATGCACTAAAGCATCGCTGATTTTGCTGAGAGTCAAACGCAAAATACGACACTGCCCTATCAAACCGAGTGTACCAAGATACTGTTAGTGCCCGAATAGTTATTTTTTTATTATTAATGAATTGTGACCTCAGACACGATATGATCCGTAAATATATGCATGATGATTTTTTTTTTTTTAGGAAATACATATTTGACGTAGGAAAGAATTTATATTCAAAACACAAACAGGGGCATCTTTTCTGCTGCTTTCTAAATCTTACGTACTATAAAAGCAGAGGCCCTTGGAGAGTATTGGATGGCATGAGATGCATTTTTCAATCAGGCCCACATGCTACAATCCCCAACTTGAATAGTAATTCTTCTTCTGCGATCTAAATTAGAATTGCAATTCTATAAGTCTAATTTAAAATGAAAACTAACTCTTAAAAAAAATCCCCACGATAAAATTGAATTTCGATTGATATATCCGTATATGGTATTTAAATGTTAAAATGTAGGTTTTATATTTGGGTTCCATTACTATTCATTTTGCCGTTAAAACTGCTATCATTTTCCCCTTTAAATGCCTCATAGCCAACCATGAACACCAATCGTTTTTATGATTTAAAATACTTCGTTCGATAATTCCTAACCTTCCTCATCTATTCCTATCCTGTTCCATCTCTGATATTCAATAATCAATCACAAGTTCTCTTATTCTCGTACTGTCCTAAATGTTACCCTACTTACTCTGTGTAGGTACACATTCATCACTTTTTTAACAACTATCACTAAAACCGTGTTAGGTTTAGGGAGAATACATTGACTTAAGACTACAAATTGAAAATTAGTTAAGAATACGGCAGCAGAAATTTTGCCTGCATCGCGTACGTTTATCGACGTAAATTCTCACATCGCAGCTTTCACCTGCCTTTACATAATTAAACATACTATTCAAAAGAAAATATAGTTCGAAAACTGGATTATTTATGATTTGAATTGCCGGCACCAATCTATCTTGCTATCTGAATATAATTGTCGAATTGAATATGGTTCTAGAAACACGCAAATATAGCGAAAATACTAAAAGTTTCCCGTGTTTCAAACTTTAATTGATATTAAGAGT
The DNA here is from genome assembly GCA_963969285.1 of Odontomyia ornata. Lineage (NCBI taxonomy): Eukaryota > Metazoa > Arthropoda > Insecta > Diptera > Stratiomyidae > Odontomyia > Odontomyia ornata. The sequence continues at coordinate 206,794,693 of OZ017740.1, forward strand.
ACATTTATTGTACTCATCGGATTAAACCTTCTGTTTGCGTAAACATAAATTATTTTTGAAATATTTTGACAATAGAATGTTCAAAACATTACCAAAGTATATAGTAAATTGGATTTGACTCTCCCAAAGTGTTCGATTTTATCTAATATGATATATGAATATGTGTGTACATATCTAACCTTGAAATATTTTCCGAAGATTCGAAACTTACATATAACACTACAATGTTATTCCCCTTTATATATTAGATTAATTTGTGCTATTATATAATTGAATTTGGTTTATCATGTTTAACAGTTCTACGGATTTATCATCTCACGTACCATTTTTTTCCTGATTAAAATTTTAGTATAGTGCTTCTGGATGTGTACATTACCGCATTAGACGAATTTTAAATTCTTCGGCGCTTGTTGTTCGATGTAGGCGGTGGGGTTGTTGATGGACTATTCGATTCAAGTGACATTGAACCACGAGTTCTCTTTGGCGTTCTTTTTTTTTGGGTGTATCAGCTGGAACTAATTTGGCCTGGCATTATTCCTGTCTTAATAGCAGCAAGTATCTTCTTCCATGGACATGTCTGACGATATTCCAGAGTCTCCACTATATAATGAGTTGACTGCACGACAAGTGAAGAACACAATGCGTTTCAACTTCTTGTTGTAGAAGAAATAATTGAACGCCCAGAAGCATCCTGGCTCTCCGTATGGATCTGAATTCAAATCAGGATTGTAGCATAATGGTTGACGCAAACCATGATATTGATCCCCCGCTACAGAGTGACGCGTTTATTTTTCCACCGCTGTTAGTTAATATTTTCGGCCTTCCTCCAGAACACCAAGATTACGGGGGGATAACGAAAAATACAGATATAGCACTTTCCTCCCGCGTGTTTTCTATTCCACGTTCCGTCGGACTGTCAATCTGACAACATCCGACAAAACAGATGTGTGTGGAATGGCACGCCACATGGCGGCAATGTGCCTCTCCATCTGTCACCAGTGGCATAGTTTTTCGATGGCCACGGTGGAGGGGGATTTCCAGATGGATATGTCTCGAAATGTGTCGGGGTTTGGATTAATTTTATATTTCGAATATTTATATCCATAGATCTAAATATTTGGACAGAAAAGAAATATTTTCTGCGCAACGATATCCGCACGACAGATGAAGTCCGCTGGCACTTCGAGGCCATACCCATCTGGCCGGTTGCAAGGGTTCGGGATCGGAATCACTTCGATTCCCGGGCGTAGGCGTCACATTTCAATACTCAACTAGTAACCACACTCCATCAACCCTCCGGAAAAATCGGAACACAAGCCGAACAGCGAGCCATAAATCTTCGGTAGCAGGTACGTAGGTAAATGCTGACGCGGGGATTGGCGCAAATATAAACATATGCTTCGATGAGAGATTTCAGGATTACCATATCTCAAAAAATCAATAACTCTGCAGAAAAACAAATTCATTCCATGCAATCTTTTCGTTTTTTTTTAGGATTTGGCAGCACTCCTATGTTTTGAAATGTGCAGAAGAACACGTGCGTCGGAAATTTTATTTGCATTTTGCTTTGTTTCTTGAGCGCGCCAAACATGGGATCAGCTTATTCTTCTAATATCGTCTCCTTACACTCGTGTACTCCAGGCCTATACTTAAATTTCAGCTCCAGGAAGAAGAGCCATGCTATAATGAAAAGCGCTAATAATATTATAACATTTAACCAATAACATTCCCCGATCACAGTGAGAAGAAAATTCAAAGTTTGATAAAAAAACAAAACTACACTAAACTAAACTGTGCTGAAAATATCCAATGTAACATTTCATCCGCCAGGTGAAGACAAATCAACCATTGTAAGTTAATATTCATACGACGATGTGTATGCGCAGATTAGCAAATTGAACTTATGAATGAAAGAACTTTCAACGACTACGAATCCACCATCAATCTTCTCCAACCGGAAAAACGACTGGTGTTACCCTAAGAAGAAAAATACTGCGTACTCCAAGAAGTAAGTCAGAGACTTCCGTAGAAACCGAGGATAACGTCGTGCGAAACCTTGCAACTCAGGAGCTGACGTCCGCACTGAAACTAACCGACACCATTGAGAAATTGCACTTTCAACGTCTCAAACGCGTGGACCAACTTTGCATTGACACGAAAAGATTTAAGAAAGACATACGGCAGTTCCATGAAATCTCGCACTGACCCCCCACTAGCTTATTAAACCGATCGTAATCGCTGGACAATTTGATCACTTCTCAAGTCTATAGATTATCTTTAAAATCGGGCAAAGTTACGCAAAGTCCGACTTGCATCCTTTCAACCACAAGCTCTTGTCAATTCAGATACGAATGTCGGGAAACCTAATAAATGTTCAAAAATTACTTGCGATTTTTCAAAGAGAAAGGAACACACCTGCAGAGACTGTTACCACAGGAAAAACACCCCTTTTGCCCAAACTGCAAAGAATAGGGACACCATCTGAGGGACTGTAATGCAAACCCACCCAATGTCAGCGATACAAAAAAGTTTACAGTGTACAGGCACCATGTGATTTTTGCGGTCGTACAAGTCACACCGAAAGCACATGCCATCAAAAGCAAAATGGGAAACGGACAACCGTCGAGCCGGAAACCCTGACTCGACTTTAAAATTCAAAATAGAAAAAGTGGTCATTGCTTAACTGTAGCAATCGAGCAGTTACAATATCAAACTGCTCGAAAATCCTCCTATCTCCTATCAAAATTTCAATTCCTAGCAACCAATAAATGAGCAACTAGAACAGTTTGAGGAGCTGTGTCTATCAGATGATTGAGGACTGTAAATTTGGATGGGAAGGCAGGTGACAAGTGGAGAAGCAAATTGTGTTCGGTACTCGTCTTCTCGTTTAATGGTTCCAAAAGCAAAATAATGTCAATTAGTTAAGACTATTATCGTTAAAATTGGAAGAGTGTTAATTAAATTGAATGACTATACCAAACGGCACACATCATGTTTCAATCACAAACCGCAGGGAGCGGGCTGAAGGAAGAGCCGTTACCCCAGTTTTTAGTTTTGGTTTATGTATTAGTGCAGCATATTTTATTAACACAAGACTGTTGTCAGACAGAAATATAGAACTTAAAACCGCCATTTCACCTTTAAGAATGATATAATAAATGAGCTAAAGAATGAGTCTGCAGACGGCTTGATATCTTTCCGATCCAATAGAATTTGGATTCAAACTGAAACATTGTAAGTAATAAGTAAAGACAAATGAACAAGATAGCAGCAAATATTTACAGGTACTACTGTTTTGTTGTGCATCGCGGAAATGGAATGAATTGATGTGGAATGGAAATTAAACATATAATTGGACGGTGAAATTGGTTAATGAAAGGAAGAAGGAACAGCACATAACATGGACATTTGTTTGAAGTAATATCTTATTATGCAATTGAATAGCAAGCATACCAGCAACATCAATTTACACATAATCTCATTTTCTAATGGAAGAATAATTTTGGGTATGATGATTGACACTACCGAGAAAACGGGAGTGAAAACGACTAACAGAGAAACTTATTAACATTGTAGTGAATGTAAGAGGCGAGCGGACAAAACGGGGCTTTCTTTCATTGGAAGATTAGGAGATTAGATAATCAAGTCGGGACTTATGAAGGTATTCCTGTAAGAAACTGAGGCAACCATCACTGGCAATAATTAATGGGAAGCTTGTTTGCATCGCTTTCGACCAAAAAAATTCGAGATGTTAATTGGCTGGCTGCCAAAGTGCATTAGTGAACAATAAACGTGTAGACTATACTCGGCTGAAGTGTGCCAAATAAATCTTCATTTGATTTCGTGATGCATAAGCCGTTAGTCACAAATCGGAACACATTACATTGTCGAGCATCATGAGCAATCATTATTATTCATATGTGTTGAACCAAGTTAGAAGTTAATACATCTAGACTTCATTGTGTCCTTGGAATGCAAATTCAAATTTACCAACGGAGAAATGTTATAAACGTGGAGAATGAAATTATCGGTTCCGCATTGTCATGCGTGCGGAAGGGAGTTGATAGTACCTAGGAAATCTGAATACCCACCATATATTTTAGTGAACACGAGCAGAGGCTATTAGCGAATAGTTGAAGCAAACTGTTGAAAATCAAATAAAAACCTAAACAAGAAAAGTGTGATTTACGGTTCGTCAGTGAAGTTCCAGTTAATTCCAATATATGACAGGAAGCAATGTTTTATTAGGATCCAGAAATTTTATCTTGCCCGTATTTAGATATTTGATTCGTTACATAAAATGAATCATTTTCAAAAACGTTGTGATCTGTCAAGGAAATATTTATTAGAACATTTGAAGTTAGAGATGTTGCGATCAAAAGCCCTTGATCGTCAAATTTCAGTTAGTTAAAAAGGATATACGTAAGATAAAAAAAAATATATATCAATGCACCTACAAAACAGTGAACTTCGACTTGAAGAACCCTATGTAGACTTCAGTGACTCAAAAAATTTCAAGAAAACAGCAGAAATTGTTAATTGTGTCAAAAATCAACATCATAGTGAAGAAGAAACTTTAAATTATGTCTCAGAATAAATGAAACCTGTTACAGGTGCTTATAAACGTCTCTCGGATGGTTTTAAAAATATTGAATTAAAACAGGTCAAACTTACTCTACGACGACGTAAGTTCAAGAGAAAGATTCACTACTTGAAATCCTGTTGAAAAGTGGACAAAGAACCTTCACAGCTCACTCAAAGCCAAAACCATGTTAATGCTGAAACTCGGATAAAAGGCACTGCAACTGTTTTCAAAAAGCCAACAACACCATAAAAGATAGGAGAAATTGTTAAATTAAATGTTGATATATTGTACGTTTGGGGGAATATGTGTGTAATGAAGGATGGACCGGATCGGCTTGTGATTGCCGAGCATCAAATGAAACATGTATTCCTCCAAACGCTGGTGTTTTCTTGTATTTCAATAGTGACTATGTCTGGCAATTCTGATCTCAATTAGTCGGACAATAATTTTGAAATCGTTAATTAGTATAATTCTATACGAGTGTCCTGTAACCAATATTTTAAATAATATACCGGCAGATGCCCGGATTGAATTTCAGGACTTACCCACCTCGTCAACGAGCGCTCGTCGAGGATGTTGGGTAAGTACCGTTTTGATTGATTTCAATTTTTCTACAAACATTTGATTGATTTCAATTTTTTTTATAAATCTTTCGATTTTTTTATATACATATCAAATTTTTATAAACATTTTTAAATGTTTTATAAATACATTCGAAATAGCTAATTTCACAAGGACAGAAGGTGACATATATAAAAAAAGAAAGGAAATTAATCTCTTATATCTACATCAATGGAATCATACTTCTGTTCCTTTGTGTTTCTTTTAGTGCCTTACATCTATGTTTACTTTTAACGTAAAAAGATTAGGTTTATTAGTAGTTTGAAAATCATTAAGATCCTTCAATAAAACAACTGAAATTGTGTTGCGATACATATGAAACTATAATGTTTATAGAGCTTTTTATGAAAATTGAAATAATAATGTTGATTTGTTAAATTTGAATGCCGGTCTTTTCATTTTTTTCTTCGGACCGGGTACAGGACCCGGCACGTTGGAAGGCTTTTCCAAGAAAAAATGAGCTAGCCATGGGGCGCACTCCAAATGCTTTTTAGTTTCAGGGTCTCTTGCCGGGTTGGGTGGCCTCCAGTTTAAGTGCCCTTTTTATGGCAAAGGGTTAGGTGACCCGATCACATAATCCAATGACATAGATTGATCACATTTATATTTCTCTTTTGATGGGAAGGCTCATGCAAAGTATGTTTGTATGAGTTTTCCACTCAAAAGGGAAATATAGGGCCACTTCAACATTTTGGATCTTGATCCGTTTGGGCGGGTGCAATGGGGCACCACATCCATCCGGTTGCCCCCCTTTTATTTGTGGGCGATGAGAATCGTCGGATAATGACGAAGTCTCCCCAAGTCCGTCTGTTTTGACTCGTTTCGGCTTGTTCTCTGAGCAAACAATCTTCCCCTTCGTCAGTTACCTACAGTTTTCGACTTCGGTCGCCCTTTCTTTTTTGAGACCCGAGAATTCATGAATGCGAAATTCTTTTGTAGTGGGTCCTTGTGCTGGGGGAATGAACTTGCCCCACGACATCGCAACGCTAGCCTGCTAGCGCATTCACGCGTCCCCAGACAAAGCCAGTCTCGGCCGATGTTACCATCCTCTTTCGCCGAGGTAGCAGACCATCGCTGCAGTTCTACACGGACATTTTGATACCTGCATTCACCTCAAAACAAACTCAAGTTATAGAGCAAAATTCCTCAAAAGAGAAAAAGAAAACACCAATTAAAAAGAGAGAATATGAGCCATGGTTCTAAGCTAGTTATAGTAAGGCTACGTTTAGATATAGGAAATTAAGATTATACACCCCTAACAATAGACGCTGGCGCAGAAGTAATAATAAAAATCGCCGAGAAAACAATAACACTCTTAAGCCCCTTTAGACAAGGTAAATATCTGGGAGTTATGCAAGGCAATTTTACCCTAATGAAAGTCTGCCATTATGTAAATAATAGTTTGTTCATAGAGCGGCTAGGCTCGCATATTATTTCGGCTGTTAACGCTGGAATAGAGTTTAATTCGAAGTCCTAGAATTAATTTTAAAGCGGCTAGGTCCCCATATGAGTTAGGCAGTTGACGCTAGAATAAATGGTTGGAGAGTTACCTAGGCTTAATTGTGGAGCAGCTAGATCTGCCTGTGGACAAGGCGGTTTACACTGGAATAGACGGATCAATGTTGGTGGCGTATCTGCCAGAGTACCCAACAAAGAACTACTTTGAACTACCTGTACTGTTTATATTAATTTTTGCTTACGTTTGCATAATTTTAATAGTTCCTTACTATCTAAATCCACTTAAAATATGATTTCCCTGAAAACTATTTTTCGGATCACAGGTGTTCAATCGCGAGGAGGGAGGGGGACACAAATTTTTCGTGTATTTCCTCTCTCTATGCGCCCCTCGAAGCAAAAAGTGTCAAGTTAAGACCTATTTTGAAAAGTTCTTATCAAGTCCTTTCATTTGATATCCATATCGGCTACCTTTGATGAAATTTTTTTTCGGGGGCCACTCCCCTATATGGGGAGACCCCCTTCAATATCTTATAAAATTTTTTTGTAGTTGAGCTTCGAAGAGAGCACCACTTTACACCTGCGTACAAAATTTGATGTTTCTAGCTTAAGTAGTTTGCGAGAAAAAGTGCTGTGACACACGGACGGACAGATAGGACGCGATTTTAGTAGGGTTTAGTGAAATTATTTGATGGAACTCTAAAAACCGTGTGAAAAATTTTCTTTTCCGTAATTCTCTAAGAAAATTCATATTCAAGTCCAAGTTCAACCTGAAACTTTGTATCTATATATATATATATATATATATATATATATATATATATATATATATATATATATATATATATATATATATATATATATATATATACATATATATATATATATATATATATATATATATATAGATATATATATATATATATATATATATATATATATATATATATATATATATATATATATATATATATATATATATATATATATATATATATTTATACATATACTAGGGTGGTTCAAATATTATGGAGACAAACGCTGTAGATGGCGCGCATGTATGTTTTGAAGGTGGTGGCTTGAATTTTGATAGCTGGGTCCCGCACGAACAGTCTGGCATAGTTTTCATCGCGACTGCATGTTTCCCGTGTGTATGGTTGATCTAGTTCGTTGGTACAATTAAAAACAATTCCGTCAAAGATAAACATTCTTGCAATTGCAAAATTACCACAACATTCCAATCAAATTTCTTCGATTGCCAGTCAATTGCAAAATCGTTTACCAATAGCAGTAAGCATTATTTTAGACTGTAGAAGCCAAAATGTAATGATAAGTAGAAAGATAGAATTAAGTCAGTTAAAAATTATAACTCAAACCGTGATCAATAAATCGAATAATTATTTTTTTCTTAAAAGTTGTTTTCTTTTATATCGAGTAATTGTAGTATGCGTAAGCCGTTTTGAAGAGTATGGCTTGAGTATGTGATAGCTGGGTCCCTTAGGAACAGTTTGGCATAGTTTTCGTCAGGAGTGCATGTTTCACGCGCGTGCTACGACCATTAGTGAACGTCAAGTGCCGGCCGGCCTTGCGCAACGTATTGTCATTCGTTTTTAGTGTGGGAAGGCGTTAAAAACACGGAAATTTTTCTACGTTTGCGTTTGGTAGTGGGCACCTTAGTAGGGCAGCTGTGTTTAAATGAGCCAAAGCATTCAAGGATCGTCGAGAATGAGCCACATAATTGTCACCCGCGAACCAGCATTACACCAGACAACATTTACCGCGTAGAACAACTCATTTTGAAGGACTGTAGGATGAATGTTCGAGACGTTTTGGCTGAGCTCGGCATCAGTATTGGTAGGGTAGAGCCTATCATCCACGAACAACTCCAATATCGCAAAATAACGCTCGAAACGGAGGAGCATTCCAGCACGAAGTGCGATTCTTCTCCAAGATTACGCGCGCCCTCATACCGCGCGTCGGACGCTGGATAGAATATCGGGATTGGAGTAGGAGGTACTGGAACACCCTCCCTACAGTCCGGATTTATCACCCTGCGACTACCACATGTTTGGACCACTGAAAGAAGCCCTCGGAGGTCAAAGATTCAACACCGACGACGAGATAGAGGAGTTCGTGCTCACATGGCTGTCCTAGTTGCCCAAGGAATTCTGCGATACCGGCATCAAAAGGCTTCGGGAAAGGTGGGCAAAATGTGTACCTTGTAAGGGGGAGTGCCCAGAAAAACTGTTAGTTTTGGTAAATCTTTTCGATATTAAATAAACGTGTCAGAGCATTTGCCTCGATCATATTTGAACCGCCTCGGGTATATACAATATATATAACATATATATATATATATATATATATATATATATATATATATATATATATATATATATATATATATATATATATATATATATATATATATATATATATATATATATATATCTATATATATATATATATATATATATATATATATATATATATATATATATATATGTACAAATATGTATACATGTATATATATATATATATATACGAGTATATATATATATATATATATATATATATATATATATATATATATATATATATATATAACAAATAAATCTAATTTCAGATTAAGTTCTCCTTAGTATTCCTCACCTTAATTTTAAATCTAAATAATTCTGCCCCTACTCACAATAACTTTCCTCCTTACAGCACTGAACGCACCAATATTAAGAACAAAGGAAAGGGGAGTACAGGGCTTCCTGTAGTACTTATTCACTTATTCATAGTATTTAATCAAGCTGATTTGCCGGGCTCGGTATTTCCGGATGATTATTATTGTTATTGTAGACAGATAGAATATATTTTTTTGAGATGAGTAGCGGAGCTCAATTTTTTTTTGTGTCTGTACTTTTTGCGGAGATTTACAATTTTGTTTGAATATTTGTTTATTCAGAACTAGATTTTTACAAATTATTATATTTGATCGAGGTGATACGCAGAGCTCGATTTTCACAAATTATTATTTTTCTAATCGAGGTGATAGGCAGAGCCTTTTATTTACCATGATCGAGGTTATAAACAGAGCTCAATTTTCACAAATTAATATTAGTATTAGTAAGTATTTCGCTAGAGGCTAGTCGTTAATAGCTAATGGACAGGAAATAGGGCTTCTTCTTGTTTTGTTTAAACTAGCTGTAGAGATCGTGGTTGGGCTATGGTGTTTTCGGTACCTCGTCTTGAGATTATGCCACCACAAGAGGGTTCGTTTCTTGCTTATTGAAGTTTCGCGTAAATGTTGGGTTTGATTCCCAATTGGTGATTGTTAGATGATTTTGTTTCCTGCAGCATTTTATATGTCAAATAGATAGGTAGGTATATCCTTATTGTTATGATACAAATTGTTGCTAAGTTGAGGGATGCTGTGAATAAATGCATATACTGCTTGTTCGTTTCTTTGAATGTAATTTCATTCAATTGGTCATAAATCTCGTTAAGGGAGTGGGAGTTGGCGTGAAATTGTTTGTTCACATCTTTTTCTAAGAATAGTTGCCGCGAGCTGTTAATAGGAATAGGAATTAATCTGGTTATATTAATATTTATTAAATTTGGGTCGATCTCGAGGAAAAAGTGTGGTTGTTTTATCTCGAATTTATGAGTACTTTCTGCTTCGTATGGAATCATTAAATCATGTAGTTGTATACCAGAAGGGAAATGGAGGCATAAAGTTTCTTGGCCCATGATGGTGTGTGCGGTAACATTTTCGTTACATTTGACGTGAATGAGAGTTTCTGTTTGAAGAAAATATATGCAGCTATTGGGTTTGTTTAATTTAATGAAAGTATTTCCAATAGTAGTGCTGATCCGAAGGGGAAGAGTAACTTTCTATTGAAAGGGTTATCCAACATTGCTATTATTTTATTCGTTGACGGTGGTGCTCTGATTACTGGAGTCGTAAGTGGGACTACATATAGATCACCAGGTTCGGGATGTTGAATTTTTCTTGAGTTTAAAAAGTTATCTCCTTTTTGTAAAAGGAATAGCTGAATGGGTATGATACTTGCTACATGTGAATATTCGACAAATGGAATCATTGGAAATGATTTATTGGTGGCGATCGGGAAGATGTGGATTTGTTGCGACTGTTTAAGTGGTAATTGAAATATGGGTAGGTTGATTACTATTAGTAATTTATCTTGTAGCCTGTAGTGCTGTATATCTGCTGTTTGTGTCAAAATTTGTTCACAATATTCTGGGCACTTATAACCGGGTTTTGTGTATACATTTTTCAACTTTTGTTTAGAAATAAGAAGGGGATGGATTTGATTCATCTGAGTAGATACTCCTATGTCTATTAGAGTACCTTGTCTAAATTCTATTTCTAATAATTGCGCCAATAGTGTTGTTGATAATAGTCGTTTACGATCGCTTGCTATTAATGCATCTGTAATGTCAGAAATATCTCGAATTTGTTCGGCAATTTGTTGTTGTCTGGTGATCACGTTGGTCAGTGGCTTGTTGAGTTCCTCCAGTGACGTTCTTACCACGCTTTTCTAGCTTTACTAATTCTTCTCCATTATGCTCCAACAGATTTAATCTGCTGTATAACTTTTGTTCGTTTTTATTATCCATTGTGCCAAACAGTGTGTGCATTGCTTGACATATTACATCAAAGAATGATCTGTTGTCTCTTCTAGAAATCAATGATTCACGAAGGGCTTCTGAACGGAATTTTAGATTTTCCACAAGGACGCGTATGTGGCATTGTTGGTCTTTGCATACCGTGTTGTTCACTGAGCACAGTAAATATACAAGTTGTTCAGTGCGTTCAGCGAGGTTTAATTGCGATTTAATATCCCCTAAATTGAGTTCCGTTACAAAATTTCATGGTCTGTGTTAGCTCAGTATGCTTCCTATGCCTTTCAACAATATCTCTGTGTTTTCAATAGGAATTGTAAAAATATTGGTTTTTGCTTAAACCGTGATTACAACGGAGATTAGCATTGAAATGATTGCATTTGCCAAGACAGAAAGGGGGAAAAGGAAAAGTTATTCGTAGAAGGGTTTTAATATGTTATTATGGATATTTAGTAGCTTGTTGCGGATGAAACAGAAGGGCATCATCATTACCTCATCCCGAACACTATCGTAGCATTTGCGTGACTCGGTAAATTCAGAAAGCTAAGCCGCACTCGACTAGGGTTTGTTTGCCACGCCAAACTGTACTCACAACAGTAGGTTAAGTACGAATATTTGTAATTTTAAACAACCGGAATTGTCATCAGGCGAAGGGCAGACTATCGGTAATTCGAATCTGCAAAAGCAGGATCTATCACAGCTGGATATCACCAAGTCGACGTCACTTTCGCCGATGTAATTTCCCGCCAGACAACCATCAATATTGGCACTATCGGGCGCACGGCAAATCAACTGTGGTCAAAGCAACTTCGGGCATACCGACTGTTCGTTTCAAGAATGAATTCAGAAGGAATAACACAATCAAATCAGAACGTTTAACTGAATTGACTAAATGGACGAATTCGCCGAGTAAGCTTCGTAAATTTATATCAAAATCAGTACGAAGTACGTCACAACAACAAGAAAATCACAGCCCGAAACGGAATCAACAATTTCTTGAACAAACAAGTGAAAATCTGCCAATTTAATATTATCAACAGAAGTCAATAAAATGTTCTCTGGCTTTAAATCACGATGGATAACATTGTTCATGTGACAATAGTTTAAAGCATCTGCCACTTGATATGTGTTCGATGTTCACCGAAACGATGCATAGAAGTGTTTATACAATTCACCCTGAGTAGCTAGTTCAAGAGCTAGATAGATTCTCTTTTCGTCATGGAACCATGTATACAAGCGCAGAATATTTGGATGCTTTAATCGGGATTGAACTTCAATTTCACGGAGAAGCTGCCATTCTACTCGTCCTTTGCTGAGTTCCGACTTGAACATAATTTTCATTGCAACCATGAAGCGAGTGCTAACTTCGCGTGCAATGTAAACACGTCCAAATTTTTCCACGTCTTAATGGTGCTCCGAGGTCAAAGTCTGCTGTCGACCTTTCATACGGTTTCCCATCATTTTCGTTGCCATAACCGAGATTGTCTCTTTATACATACGCGAAACATCTTTAATTAGTCCAGGCAAATCATCAATTGTGGGAGCGACATTAATCATTTTCAATCCTGTTTCTCTAATTTACGTAGATAAACTCACAAAATCCACCTGAATGAATTCCAAAACCTTATAGCACCGACATTGCAAAAAGGAAATAAAAATATTGCACAGCACCTTAAATATAAACATACACACCTGAAAACTATATCTCTCAGCTCGGAACACAAGCACTTCCCCGGGAAAATTGCAGAAAATCGAGAAACCATTGTGACACACGAAAAGCACTAATTTGGGGCGAGTTTCGGGAAGAATTATAGATCACAACCGCGACACGATTCCCCGAAATAAAAGTTCGAAATACAAGTTCCTCCTCAAAAAGTAAAAGTAAATAAACACCACTGACATGCCAAACTGTCAGTGAATAGTGTTCAGCCAATTCAGCCGCACTTGGAGTGATCACCACCAGAGCGGAGCGGAAACCATGTGCCGACAGAGAGAAACTACCACGCTTATGAGGTGGATGACCGGAGACAATGGTAGTCGGTCGAAGAGTGTGACATTGTCCGTTAGGAGGAGATTATAAAAGCGCGTGAAGAATGACGCGCCTGCTCTTTTTCTTTCTTCTCGGGTGTGGCGAAGCAGATGTCCTGGGAAGCGGCAGCGTGAGGGATAAAATAGCAATCAAGCGGCGAAGCAGATGTGCTGGGAAGTGGCAGCGTGAGGAGATAAAAAGCATCATGTGGCGAAGCGGCAAGCGCGAAGCAAATACCAAGTAGCAAGTGCGAAGCGACAAGCAGAGCCCGGACGTCGAAGCAAAAAAAGTGCACCAACGGATGCAGGTAGTGAAGGGACCCCTTGTAGGTACGATTTAGAAGTAAGTTCCTTTTAATTAACGTAAATCAGATGTCTACTTGTATATTTTTTATATTTTTTTATTTGAAATTCTTTTATATGATTTGAAATTCTATTCAACCGTATTTAATTGATGAAATTTACGTTTTTAGGGGGAAAAGTAACTAAAAAAGGTAAAAATTTTCTGTATTACAGATTGTGACGGGTGCGGCTTGAGTGACAAGTCGAGGTGTAATATTAATAAAAAAGTGAAATCGGTTTTATATAAAAGTGTTCGGGGGTGGCTTAGTGATTCCGATAGCTGGCCAGACGGATAGGGTTAGTGTTAGAGAGGAGTGTAGGAGGGTCGCATAAGGGCGGCAAGGTTGTGAAAGTGTAAAGATTGTGTGGTAGCCAGTGTGTGCTCAGTAGGTAGGGTTCGGGTGAATCGTGACGTTGGTTATTCCAGCAAGCCGCATTCTCGCTTGGTAGCTTATTGGGGCCTTGAGGGACAAGCGATTGGCATCCCACGCCCGTCTCCGGATGAGCTAAACCGGGTCCGTAAGCCCCGCCGGAGCACCCTAATTTCCCTGGGGGCTATAGCGGCTCCCGTGGAATAAAAAAGGGGTGTAACAAGCTTCTTCCCTTTAGCAGTTGATGTGTTGACAGGGGAGGTGATTGATTTAATAAAACTTTGTCTTGTTGTCTTGTTTTTAATAAAACTTTGTCTCCTATGTGGTAAGATATTGGCTTTGTTTTGTGGTCATAGTACGTTTTTGATTTTGCTTTGCTTTTCAAGATATTCTTTCGCGCTATTGAATACATTTTCTGAAGCTTATGTTTTAAAAAGAAATAATAATTTTTGTGATTGTAGATTGAGGTTGGCTCTTTTTAAGGTTAGAGGGGATTCCTGCTGTAAAACCGAGTAGACGTCCATTGGTGTTAGCTTAATGCTGTCATGTTCACTTGTGTTATAAACAAAGGCTGCGGCTCTTAAAAATTGGTCCCATGATTGTGTGCTACTATCAACCGTAGCAGTTAGATAGTCTATCAGCGGTCCATGAGCTCTTTCTAAAGCTCCATTTAACTGGGGGTGGTAAGCTATTGTTTGCAGCTTTTGTATGTCTAAGAGTTAACATACCCTTTCAAATAGCTCACTTACAAAATTATCCCCTTGATCTGTAACTATTTGTTTGAGTATTCTGTACCTTATAATTATTTCATCGAACAACATTTTTGCGATTGTTTCCGCTTCTTTATTGGGCATGGCGTACCAATCGACGAATTTGGTGAGGTTGTCCTGGAATGTTAATATGTATTTATTTATTTATTCAAATATACGGGCATAGCCCACTATAAAATAAAAATACAATTTGTGGCGCTTAAATTATCGTAAAATTACCTCTTAGTTAGTAAGAAGCTAAATAATTAGATGTTATTCTTCAATAATAGATATTTGCTCATCATTGAACAGAATTTTTCCTCTCAAAATTCTTTTAATTTCATTAACAGTAGCAAAATTTAAATCTATATTACCAAGTCTCCTATTAACAACATTAGATGCTCTTATAATAACATTTCTATATAGATAAGTATTAATAGGTTCCGATTCTTTAGAAAATACTATATTAGTTGGCCGTAAACAACTAGGCGGAACATGCCAATTTACCTTTCTTAGTAAATCTGGGGAGTCGACTCCTGAGTTTATTACTTTATATAAAAATAGCAAATCTTGATAAGTACGACTACATTCTAAAGTAGGTAGTCTTGTTACTTTTAAAATGTTTGAATAGTCATGATCATTAAATGACATCGGATTACCAGTACGAAAAGAGTACGCTCTTAAAAATCTATGCTGTATGCGTTCAATTTCTTTAGATAGTACGTTAGTATTAGGTGACCATATTTCTGATGCATATGTTAATAAAGGCTTAACTAGTGTTTTGTACAATTCTAAAAATATCGACGAGTCTTTAAACTCTTTACTGAATCTCTGAATATATCCTTATTTTTTGCTAGCTTTATTTACGATATAATGAACGTGATATTCAAAAGATAAGGAGCTATCAAAATAAATCCCCAGATCCTTAACCAAGTCGACTCTCTCTAGCATACAATTATCAATGTAATAGTTAAATTTAAGACATGTAATTTTATCAGTATTGAATTCAAACCCATTTTGACAGGTCCAGCTATAAACTTTGTTTATATCACTCTGTAGTTTCAAGTAATCATCGTAACAAGAAATGGACTTGAAGATTTTAAAATCATCCGCAAACAGTAATATCTGAGAATGTTCCACTACTTTAATTAAATCATTAATCATAAAAATAAATAGTAACGGTCCACAATGAGAACCTTGCGGAACTCCAGACGTGGCTTCGAACTCGTAGCTCTTAAAGTTTTTGATTGTTACAATTAATTTACGGTGTGCTAAAAAACCTTCAATCCATTTGAGTGCATTTCCAACAATTCCAACTTTTTCTAATTTTTGTAATAAAATGTATATATTTATTTCCTGATGATGTTTCTACTAAGGGTCCTACTATATTTAGGTAGATCTTGTCGAAGGGGTTTTCGGCTATGTCCGTGATTATTATGGGCATGCGATGTTTTGAGGAGTTTTTCATTGTTTGACACTTCTTGCATTTTTTGACATAGTTTCTGATATATTTCAGCATTTTTTTTCCATCGATAAGTTTTTGAGACTCCTTGGTGTCCTCCAAAAGTGGAGTCGTGGAATTCATACAGCACTGTGCTGGGATAGTAACTTTGGGTGGGCTTTGTAATGTTTTTTGGGTGAGGCCTGATTGTATCGAACCATTGTAAATTTTATTATGGTTTGTTGTTTCTGGAAATTTACCTATTACTTGTTGGGTTTCTTCTATGGTATCTGGTGTTTTAATCTGTAAATCTAACAATTCTTCATTGTTGATTTACATGAGAACGGCGATTTCCCAGGGTAAATAAACTTGCATCCGAGTTAATTCCAAGTTACGCTGGAACAATTTATGTTTGTGAACTATAAACAACAGAATTTTAATTATTAGAACAATACAACAATGCAAACGATTTTACCCCAAAATCAATTATCTCTTTCAAGTTCCACTTCAATTCAATCTAAATCAACTTATTTACATCCAGTACTAAATGTACCAATTCCTAATCTTAGCAGTAAGGAAAAAGTAGCAGTCAAGTCGGTAAACCCCGGCAAAACTCCAAACGAAAAGCATCAGCAGACACGTTTTTTCTATACCTAAATTGCACAATCACTGGAATGAAAACCAGTAGATTTAACAACAACCTCTCAGTCGTTGACATAAGCTGTCGGCAGATATGTTATTTTTAGCTATAAGTCCCTAAAGAAATAAATAATAGCCTCTGAGCTGCCTGACTCAAACTGTTGGTGGACACGTTACATTTTGTATTAAGTAATATGCAAAACGGACATCGATTTACGATCCCGTTATAGCCTCTGAGCTGTTGGTCCAAAATGGTTTGCAGATAAGCTATCAACCAAGTATCCTTTAAACAAGCCACTGCGTTTTTCTGCACAATAAATATATTATAACTGCTAATTACTAAAAAAAAAAAAAACCAATAAAACTCTTGTGGAAAACGCAAGACAATTCAAAATCCACCCATTTCCCACCCTTTTCCTTAACACATGCCAACGATATCAAATTGCATTTTAGAATGCTATAATATATACTTTAAGGTTCTTAAGGAGTTTCATGTGGTGCGAAACAAGGCGGCGAAAAAAGCGGCCAAAAAGCTACTCCTAGAAAAAACAGACAAAGAGCTCAACCACGAAAAGAACAAAGAACCCCCCGATATACCGCAGAAAACAAAAAGCAAACCGCGGCGCAAACCCTTGCGAGAGGCACTGCTTATTAAACCCACTAAGGGCCGAACCTACGCAGATGTCCTCCGTGAAATTAAAGGAGCGGTCAAGCCAGACGACACCAAAACTGCCATCAAAGCAGTTCGACCAACCCGGACCGGTGGCCTGCTGGTGGAATTCGGGCCAGAGGCCACAAACAAAGATGCATTCCGTGGCGCGGTTCAAAAGGTTCTTGGAGATGCGGCAACTGTTGCCTCGCTCAAACCAATGGCCACCCTGGAAATCAGAGACCTCGACTGCGTCACGGACAAAGCTGAAGTAGAGGATGCCATTAAGAGGGAGTTCCCCAGCTTAAGTGAAGTCAAGGCAAGATTGACACGTGAAAACACAAGGGGGCAACGCATGGCTATTGTCAAACTAGCTGATAAAGACGCCCAGCAAATCCTGGCGAAGGGCAAAATTAAGATAGGTTGGGTGATCTGCAGGATACGGAGAAGAGCGATCCCTATCAGACGGACACACCGCGTATGGCTGTAGGGGACCCGACAGGAGATCTCCGTGCTACAAATGTGGTGAAACGGGGCACAAAAGGAAGGAGTGCATGAACGAGGCAAAATGCAT
Organism: Odontomyia ornata; assembly: GCA_963969285.1. Taxonomy (NCBI): domain Eukaryota; kingdom Metazoa; phylum Arthropoda; class Insecta; order Diptera; family Stratiomyidae; genus Odontomyia; species Odontomyia ornata. The sequence continues at coordinate 206,812,782 of OZ017740.1, forward strand.
TCTTTGCAAGGATGCTAAGCTAGCAACCGGCGGCCTCAAACATGAGTCGGGGACAGGGAGATGCTGGGTTTTCAAGGAGGCCCTAACTAATGCCAAATCGATACTCAAATGATCCGTATCCTGCAGGTCAATTTGCACCGAAGCACAAACACCCAGGACCTACTTGAGCAGTTTGCGAGGGATAAGAAAGCTGACCTCCTGTTGCTGAGCGAGCAACATCATAACAAGGACTCGCAAGCGTGGTACCCTGACAAATCTAGTACCTCGGCCATCTGGGTTCGAGACAGCGCCCGCCTTCAGGTGCAGGGCCATGGACGCGGGGATGGTTTTGTGTGGGTGCGGTGTTCAGGGATAACATATTTCAGTGTTTATCTGACGCCTAACGAGGCAATGCCATCTTTCCGAACCAAACTCGATGCCCTGGAGGACGCTGTCTCGAACACAGAGGGCCACATGCTGGTCGGGGGAGACTTCAACGCTAGAGCCATTGAATGGGGTATGCCACAATCCAACCCAAGGGGAAAGCAAATCTTGGACATGGCGGCCAGAACAGCGCTTTTTGTCCTAAATACTGGTAACACCCCTACTTTCCGCCGCTGGGGTTGCGTAGGAACCATAACCGATGTGACACTCGCTTCGGAGTCCCTGGTACCTAGAGTACACAACTGGCGAGTACTATAGGACTACTCGGCTAGTGATCACCAGTATATAGCGGCTGAAATTCACCACTGTGCGACTCCGGTGCATATGCCCAAACTTCAATCATCGGATGGAGGACTGGGAGGATGGACGTTGAGAGGTTCGCTGACGCGCTTACGGCAGGCGCACCGTTGCTGGGAGCTCCACCAGGGAGTGGAGGGCCTACAGCCAAGGACTTGGTGAACTCAACTATGAGTACCATCATAACTGCTTGCGAGTCTTCCATGCCCCGTTGGAGACCCCGACACGGTAAGCCTCCAGTATACTGGTGGTCAAACGAGATCGCTGAGCAAAGAAGCGAGTGTCACAAACTTTGGCGAGAGGCCCAGCGGGCGCGAATACGGGAGGAGGCAGACACTAGGCTAGCAGCATACAGGTCCGGCAGGAAAATCTTCGCAGGCTTATTAACAAGAGCAAGGCCCGATGCTGGCAAGACCTCGTGGACGATGTAAATAGGGATTCGTAGGGCCTTAGTTACAAGCTGGTCATGGGGAAACTTGGTGCCCAACGGAAGCCCTGCTTACATGAAGTAGAGAAGATGGACGAGATCGTACGGGCACTATTCCCCACGCACCCTGTCCGTGTCAATTCAGCTCATGCACAAACACCATTAGAATGCTCACCTTTCACAATGATGGAACTGGAGCAGGCAATTCTATCCATGAAAGCAAGGGAGGCACCGGGACCAGATGGCGTTCCTGCTGAGGTTTTGCAGCTTGTCTACAAGCTTTGTCCTGACTTGTTGTTCAGTATGTTTAACGCTTGCCTTTACGAAGGTGTATTTCCGGAACGCTGGAAAGTGGCGAGGCTCGTACTGATCAGCAAGGGGAAGGGAAATTCCGAGTTGGCGTCTGCATACCGCCCGTTATGTATGCTAGACACGGCTGGGAAAGTGCTCAAGAAACTCATCAAGGGAAGACTCACTGACGCGGTCCGTTCTGCCGGGGACCTATCTCCACGGCAGTATGGTTTTAGAGCAGGTCGCTCCACTATTGACGCGATAGCGGAAGTAGTGAGCGCGGTCCAAAGAGCGGAGGCTCACTGCCAGTCAAACAAAAGGGTTGTGTTGCTCATGACGCTTGACGTCAGAAACGCCTTCAATTCCGCCAGATGGGCGGATATTCTGGAAGCACTGGAAAACTCTTTTCAAGTTCCAGAATATCTAATGCGGATTTTGAAGAACTACCTGACAGACCGGAGCCTGCTCTATGAGACGAAGGAGGGTCGGCGGAGGATGGAAGTTACATCGGGTGTTGCACAAGGCTCCATCCTTGGCCCAGACCTGTGGAACATCACGTACGACGGGCTACTGAGAATCGAGCTGCTGGATGAGTTGCATTTGATCGGCTATGCAGATGATGTCGCGGCGCTAGTTGCGGGACGCACTGTTGAACAAGCGCAACTCAGACTGGGTATGCTAATGCGCCGAGTGAGGGACTGGATGACTACTCGCGGGTTCAGCCTAGCTTTGGAGGAAACCGAAGTAGCCATCTTGACAAAGAAGAGAATCCCTAGAGTAAGGATGATCAACATTGGGGAAGCACTCGTTGAGACTAAACTAGCAGTGAAGTACCTGGGCATTTTGATCGACTCGAAGATGCGTTTCTCCGAGCAAATCAGGGCAATAGCTAACAAGGCTGCTGCGAGTGTTTCGGCTCTCAGCCGACTAATGGCCAACATAGGGGGTCCCACCTCATCAAGAAGGAGACTTCTGATGAGTGCAGTACAATCTGTGCTGTTGTACGGATCGGAAATATGGTGTGAGGCTCTCAACAAGGAGCTGTATCGAAAGCGCTTGGCTCAGGTGCAGCGACGAGGAGCGCTGCGGATTGCATCTGCATATCGGACTGTCTGGGAGTCGGCAGTGCTGGTCATTGCAGGAGTGATACCCATTGCCCTCCTTGCCAAGGAGCGCCGCAGAATCTACCTGCGGAGGAACGAATGCGACAGAGATGCTGTCGCCCACGAAGAACGAGAACGCTCACTCAGTGATTGGCAACAGTCCTGGGTGAGCGATACAAAAGGTAGGTGGACCGCACGCCTTGTTGGTGACCTGAGGCCGTGGCTCAATCGAAGGCATGGTGAGACTGACTTCTATCTAACTCAGCTACTGAGTGGACATGGATACTTTCGGTCTTACCTGCACAAGATTGGTAAGTCACGGTCTCCTGACTGCATATTCTGTGCTGGAGAGGTCGATGATGCCTACCACACATTTTTTGTATGCAAGAGGTGGGAATGGCAGCGCGGTAACCTCATTGAAGAAATGGGAGATCTCTCTCCGGATGAACTCACTGGAGAGATGCCCACAACCGTTGACAAATGGAACTGTGTGGCACATTACGCTCGGGCAGTCCTTAAGATAAAAAGGAACGTATTTGAGCGTCTGGAGGCGTCCAGGGCGGAGGGGTCTCTTTTTTAGAATTCCCTCTCCCTTCCCCTCCTTCTGCTGGAAAAGGGACCCCTGTAGCCCGGTGGTGCCTAATCGCGTAGAGAAATGAGGCTTAGTCCGAAGTAATGTGTCAAACGGTTCCAGGCTAGGTTCTCAGATTGACAGGGGAGATGTTTAGTGGGTAGTCCAAGGGTACCCTCCATGGGAGTCCCACACTGCCAGACTCAGCGGGCGTAAATGCCTTCACCTCCCTACCACAAAAAAAAGGTTCTTTAAACAATCCGTTCCTCGAAACCGAGAGCAAAAATTTTATAAACGGCTAATGAAGGGACATCGCGTGGCACTGTACTGTCTTCCAGCAAGATCTAGGGCAGCATGACGCCAAACCAATTAGTCACTCATTAGGGAGCAATAAGACAGAACACATATAGGGTCTTGAATGAAGGCCGAAACTATATGTCCCGAAGCCCAACATATAATGGTTGTGTCGCTTCGATCATCTTTTACAATCATCATTCTCGCAAGAAATTTTCAGCACAGTATTTCTGTTTAAAAATTTACTGAAATCAATAAAAGTATATACCAGAACTTTTAAACTTAGAAACGCTCCTTCTAATTTCAATTTCAGAAAAACATCGATTTCATTTATGTTAGCTCATTATACATTTCTAAACTTAATAAAAACCCTTCATCATAAAAAGTAGATTCCGATTAATAAATAGTCCACAGCTATTTACACATACTGCTGAGTATATTTATAATAACCCTCCCTTTTTACCACCGCATATGGATAAAAAAGTATGTAATAAACAATTTAAGCCAATTAAACGACAGTTAAGTGCACATACCTTAAAAGCTCTTCCTCCTACACAATCTCACAGCATAGATGGATTAAAAGCCCTGCCCACTATGAAATGCATTAAACTGACTTAATTAGAAACAAATTTTCTTCAAGGCAATTACCAATCAACCAAGTAGTAGTACATACATATCAATTAGCGCATATGAAAGCTACAATATATCGCTCCATTCAATTTTCTCATGCGTCATTGCAGAAGCAATGTTAATCATATCTTTAAAGCTCATTAGCAGTGAGCAAAAACAATCACGTAAACCTTCAATCTATGACTCCCACTCCTTTTAACAACAATAACCATACATATTTAGGGGAAAGTTTATTTATCATACTCATTATCTCACACCCATAGAGGTATACACTGGAGACGGCGAGCTTTCATTTCCCATATAAAATATTGAAGTCTCTTAATACATGCTCAATACGAACAAACATTTCATGTACGTATACTTCAATTTTCGAAAGTTTTTGGACTTTCACGAATGAGCTTACGCATGATTGTCCAAATGCTATCATTGTTTGAAATTAATTTCGAAATAGCTAAAAAAGTTCATTATTTTTAGTTTTCTCTCTCATGATCATAAAGCATTTAGAATTATAAACAATGCCTCCAAATATTGGTCAGCAAACTTCTTTCTTTTCCATAAAATGTACTAACAAACTACGAATTGCGCCACATTTAAATCGTTTTCGATCGAAATCAACAATTGTGACACCCCTGATTCCGGAAATAATGTTTCAGCTGATGGAAAACAGTCAGTTGACAATTCTTGCGAAAATTCCATCAAAGATCGTATATTTTAAAATTTTAAATGAAAACGCTTGTTTAAGGTGGATTTTTGGAAATAAAAATCTTTATGTTTTTTTATTTACTCGTTGATATATTTTACTCTTTGTAAATTCTACAGTTTTTGTTCCTTTGATGGCAATTGGTAGGGACGACGAGATGTTGAATGTGGGTTATGACGTTGAATGGTGGTTGTGCCGTTGACTGATTTGTATCGTGTACTCCAAAAAAGGTTTGTTTATGTCCTCTCATGTATATCGACTTGTGCGAAGCAAGAAGAACGGCACAAGCAAATTTATATTTTCTCACGGGAATTTCTTGCACTGCTGATTTTAGAAATCGTCTGGCAGGCGAAGATTTCTCGTGGGACGAGGATCCGTTTACGCCGTGAGGAGAGCGTTGACGTTGGGCCGTTCTGAGTCGCCACAGTCACTCCCACCCCAATGACCGTCGCATGTGTCGAAGGGAGTGAAAACGTGACTCTTTTCTTGGATGGTTGTAGTGATTGTTCCGGAAAAATCTGCGCTGATTGTCTCGTTTCCGAAGGCAACATAGGAGGTGTTGTGGGTGCCTGTAGAGGTGTTGAGTATAACTGCTGTGTCGCTGGATGGGCATCAGATTGCTCAAGGTACGCTGGTTTGAGTTGTTCCGTGGAGAGGGTCTTGCTCACGCCGTTTACATCTATCACGTAGGTGTTGACGTTGACCCTTTTGACGACACGATGAGGTCCGGAGTATGGCTGATCAAGCGGCTTCTTTCCAGCATCAATGCGGCGAAACACGTACTCACAGCTAGCCAGGTCTTTAAAAACGAATGGTTGGTGGATCGAGTGTCTGGCTGACGGGACTGGGCGAACCGATTTGAAAAGGCAGCGTAAGTCGGTTACGAAATCTTGTGGGCCGCTGGCTGGTGTATTTTGAGGCGTAATGAACTCGCCCGGAATCCGAAGTGATGTCCCGAAAACCATTTCTGCGGGAGATGCTTGCAAATCTTCCTTGAACGTGGTTCGTAGACCCAGCAAGATCGGTGGAAGTGCCTGCAGCCATGGTGTCTCTGGAACGCACTTTAACGCTGCTTTGAGGGTGCGGTGCATCCGCTCGACCATGCCATTGGCTTGAGGGTGGTATTGAGTGGTGTGCACGTGGTTGGTGCCCAAGAGCCGACCGAGCTGATTCAGGAGGCCTGCTTCAAACTGGCGTCCTTGGTCCGAAGTGATCTCCAGTGGTGGGCCAAATATTGAAATCCAGTGGTCGAATAGTGCCCTGGCGACGGTGCTAACTCTGATGTCACGCACTGGCACTGCTTGAGGCCACCCTGTATAGCGGTCGATGATGGTGAGGCAGTTCTCATACCCTTCGCACTGTGGCAACTTGATCAAATCCACATGAATGTGGTCGAAACGCCCGTCCGGCGTCTTGAAGTTTCCTAACTCTGCGCGGTTGTGACGGTGGACCTTCGAGAGTTGACAGGGTATGCATTGCTTGGCCCAGTGGCATACGTCTTTCCGCAGACTCGGCCAGAAGTATTTAAGCGCTACGCGGTTCGAGGTGGCCCATCCAATCGAATGCGACAGTTGATGGACGATGTCAAAAGCCTGACGGCGGAGTGCAACTGGCAGGTAAGGCTGAATGGTGCCATTGAACTCCACATAATATGCGGAGCAACCCTCCAAGACCAACTGATGTAGTTTAAGGCGGGGGCTCGCCAGGAGGTGGGGCAACTGGTCGTCTGTGTCCTGTGCTTTGCTGATGGCTTGAGGAGTAATTGCGGCGGGTATCGTGACCGTTTCTACACGTGAAAGTGCATTAGCGACGGTGTTGTCATCCCCTGGTGTGTATTCAACTCGTGAATTGAATTGGGCGATGAAATCCAGTTGCCTGCTTTGGCGGGGTGAGGCTTTGTCTGAGCGTTGCATCAGAGCAAATATAAGTGGCCAGTGATCGGTATATATGATAAACTGCCTTCCTTCCAAGATGCGCTGGAAGAACTTAATGGCAGCAAATATCGCAAGGAGCTCGCGGTCGTAGGTTGAATAGCGTTGTTCGGTTTCAGAGAGCTTCCGCGAGAAGAAACCCAACGGTACCCAAGTGCCGTCACCTTGTTGTTGGTCCAAGGCAGCCCCGATGGCAGTGCTGGATGCGTCTGTGCGGAGTGCCAATGGATTCGAAGGCGAAAGAACAGCTGACGTGGCTGCCTCCGTGATGCCTTTCTTGCAACGTTCAAAAGCCGCTTCAGCCTCGGGTGTCCAAATGAGTGGTGCTTTCTTTTTCGTACAACCTTTCAGTAGTTCTGAGAGTGACGATTGGGATTCGGCAGCGTGTGGCATGCAGCGGCGATAAAAATTCAACATACCGAGAAAACGCCTCAGCTGGGGTGAATCGGCCGGTTTGGGAAAGGATGCGATGACTTCCGACTTTGGGGCTGGTGGTCGAAACCCTGTTTCGCAGACGTGGTATCCGGCAAAAACGACTTCAGACTGACCGATTTGGCATTTATCCCAGTTGGCGTGGAGATTCGCCGCTTGCAGCATGGAGGGAAGCTGCTCAAGGTGGTGCTGGTGATGGTCGTGGCTGGCCGAGAAAACTAGAATATCGTCCTGATAGACCCGGACGAATTCCAACTTCCTCAGCAGATGGTTTAGAGTTCGCTGCACTGTTTGAGCTGCGTTGCGTAGACCTAAAGGCATCTCCAGGAATTCGAACAGTCGAAAAGGTGTGGTGACTGCCGTCTTACATACGTCTTCAGGGGCAACCGGGATTTGGTAGAAGGCACGCTGAAAGTCGATTACTGAAAAAACTATGCCACTGGCCTCTTGAATCAAATCCTCTATGATGGGCAATGGGTAACGGTTTGGGCGGGTTTGAGTGTTGAGTTGGCAGTAATGCCTAGTAGCTTGCCAATGACCACCGTCCTTAGGCACCATGTGTAGAGGACTGGCCCATTGGCTCGACGAGGGTCGAATGATGCCTCGTTCCAGCAAGAAAGCGAACTTGGCTTTTGCAGCGGTGAGGCGTTCTCCCGCGAGGCGACGTAGTCTCGTGAAAACTGGTGGGCCATTTGTGACTATCTGGTGGAGGACGGGTGGTTCAACGACCGAGGCTTACTCTCCGGGTAGTGGGGTTGCGTTTGCATACTTGGCGATGATCCCTTCGTATCGGTCTCCAATGGTGCCTTTCAAGGAGGATGTCTTAGCAACAGCGCTAATGCTGTGTATAGCTGGAGCTGGACCGAGGGCGCAAGCTGTGGATAGGTTAGTCAGATCGTCTAGGAGGCGCTGGTTGCGTAGATCGATGAGCAGACCATGATGCTTTAATGCGTCGGCTCCTAGAATGGCTGTCTGGACATCTCGTATGACGAACGACCAGTGGAGTGGCCGGCGTAGCCTAAAATCTAGGGTGAGCTGCTGAGCTCCAAAGGTGGCGATAGGCATACCATTGGCTGCCTGTAGCACGAAGTTCTGCTTACGAAGAGGCCTGACGATGGAATGCCTGGGGATGATGGAGAGGGTGGAGCTGGAGTCTACCAGGAACCTTGTTTTTGAAGTGCGGTCGGAGAAATCAAGTCGTCTCTCCAAGGTGTTGCTGCCGGCGGTGTCCGCTGAGTACAACGCTGGCAAAACTAGTTTTCCGAGCGCCTAGTAGTATGATCTGAAACGGGAAAAGAACAAGGCTGCTTGCATCGCATCGCTAGGGCCCCGTGCTTGGTGTGATACCAGCAGTGTCCTGTGCGACAGTCTGGTCCAGGAGTGGCAGAGCAACCTTGTCGTTGGCCTCTTGACGAGGAGCGCTCCCGCAGCGTGCTGGTGCCGGAGTGTGGTTGCTGAAGCACCTCTCGTGTCAAGTTTGTTAGCTGTGTAATCGCCAGACGCAAGGCAGCTAACTCGATAGCGACTTGGTCTGAAGAAGTATGCGGTGAGGAGAAACCAGATGAGGGTGTTGTTGAGCGCGTAGGTGGTTGTACTGACATGGCCATCACTCCCGGGCCCATGTCGTATGCCTCGTCTGCAACAGCGGCAAGCTCCTCTAGCATCTGGTTCTTGATGAGCAGAAGCATACAGCGTGTTTGTTGTGGCAAGAGGTCAAGCCATTTAACACGGAGAGCGTCGTCGCTGACCCGTGTACCAGCGAGAGAACGCATGTGCCGTAATAGCTGCGAAGGTCTCTTGTCGCCAAGCTCAACGCCTGTGAGCAGCTTATGCAACTGCGCATCAGGTGAGTCCGTGAGACGGGCGATAATAGTTGCTTTTAGTGTTCCGTACCTGTCGTGCTCCGGCGGCGCACGGATGATGTCCGCTACATCCGTGATTGTTTCGTGGTCCAGTGATGATACCGTGAGATGGTACCTAGCTGCGTCCCTTACCACCTTGTGCACCTCGAATTGGAATTGGACTAGCCCGCCAGACGGATGGTAGCCTACATTGGCTGATGACGTTTACCTCCTGAGTCAGGGGTAAACTCACGGCTAATGGTGCCTCCTGAGGGAGACGGTGCTCGACTTCCTCGTCGTTTCGTCCGACTACCATTGCTGTTGCGTGTTGGAGTCACCACTTTGGAAATAAAAAATCGGTATGTTTTTTTTATTTGCTCTTTGATATATTTTACTCTTTGTAAATTCTACAGTTTTTGTTCCTTTGATGGCAATTGGTAGGGACGACGAGATGTTGAATGCGGGTTATGACGTTGAATGGTGGCTGTGCCGTTGACTGATTTGTATCGTGTACTCCAAAAAAGGTTTGCTTATGTTCTCTCATATATATCGACTTGTGAGAAGCAAGAAGAACGGCACAAGCAAATTTATATTTTCTCACGGGAATTTCTTGCACTGCTGATTTTAGAAATCGTCTGGCAGGCGCAGATTTCTCGTGGGACGAGGATTTTTCTTTATTTAGGTAAGTAAAGTGCAGTCAAGGAAACAATTATGTGTCCGGGTATAATTTACGTGATGTTTTCTGTGTCCGTCCAGGTTTTCGGTGCGTTTCGTGAATGAAAACATAATTTCGAATGTTGTGTGAATCGTTCCTGCTTTAAACGGTACATGGGAGACGCGAATTTGCAGATTTTCTCGGTTTAAACAGATTTGACGTCGGTCATAGAATTCCGACAACATGTAACTGAAACTCGCTTGCATTGTAAGTATTTACGCGCTTTTTTCTGATTTTTATTCCTACGGATTTACATGAGCCTAAGTTATCCTTAAAGCTTCGTGTTGAAGTAATTAATTGTGTTTTTAAGTAAAAGTTCATTATTATCCAAGTGCAATTTGCATGTGATATAGATTTTCCGCGCAAATGTTGAAGTTTTGTCGGCTCCGTCCATAATGGTGTTGAGATTAAATTGTTGAAAATAATTCGTTTTGTTGTTGCGAAGGTTCTTGTGAAAGTTTCATGTATCGGAGTAAACGTTTTAATTGAAATCTTTGAAGGTTTTTTAAAATACGAGATCTCGTATCAGTGCAGTGCACCTACAATATGGGAGCTGTTTTAGTAATTCTGAAAACTGGTCGGTTGAATTTAAAAATATTTTTCTAGGTTTCTGGACTTGTGGTGATGGGGCTGAAATTGTTGTTGAAAATTGAGCCAATTAATGCAGAAATGCATGCATAGCGGTTTAATTTGAAAATATTTGTTTCTTTACCGGAAAACGAAGAAAACCGACTCCAAAGTGCCCTACAAAGGATGAAATGAATTTTATGGAGGTGATATTAAATCACCATGTAATATTACTAATATAGCACCGCTTTAAAAAAATTTTATTCATCTTTCTTACTTTGGAGTCGGTTTTTTTTATTTTAGGTTAATTTCTAAAGAGAAATTTACCTATTGCGTATAGTACTTTATATAAATATATATATATATATATATATATATATATATATATATATATATATATATATATATATATATATATATATATATTTCTGTATATATATATATATATATATATATATAAACATTTATGTATATATATATATATATATATATATATATATATATATATATATATATATATATATATTTATGTATATATATATATATATATATATAAATATATATAAACATTTATACATATATATATATATATATATATATATATATATATATATATATATATATATATATATATGCATATATATATATATATATATATATATATATATATATATATATATATATATATATATATATATATATATATATATATATATATATATATATATATATATATATATATATATGATATATATATATATGATATAACGAAAATTGTGACTATGCTGGAGGTCACGACTTCGCTCCAATTTTCACAATATTTTTAGGAAAAGCGTATTGCGTAAATATATCAGTTAAGTTGCTTAACCAGCTAAATCGGTCGAGGGACAACAAAATGGCGGCCATTTTAGACAAACATTCTTGATTTCATTTCTGACCAAACCATGGCTCCTATTTGGATGAAACTCGGTACAGAGGTTTGTTGAAGTATGCGATGAATTTCACAATAAAAAATCCAAAGTCGAACCGTTTGAAACAAAATGGTGAACGCTCAGACGTCGAAAAGCGTGTAAGCATTGGATGTTGTTGTTGTGACCAAACTTTTCAACCGATGTTTATGAAATTCGGTTCTTTGGTAAAGACTGTAAATGTCTAAAGAATTATGTAAAAAAACTAGAGATTAGGTGTCCAAAAACAAAATGGTGGCTAGTTGAAGCTTGAAATTACAAAGGCTTCTGAAAGACCCAATTTAAATTCGATGTAAATGAAATTTATTTTCAAGATAGAAAACAATTAGATCTGAACATTTTGCTATTTTGGTGCACATGCATGCACAAGTTTCAAAATGGCGGCGATTCAAATATGCGATGTTTTCAGATTTTTGTGGCCCTCTTGTGGCCAAATTTTCCAATGGATTTTAATGAAACTTGAGATTATGGATAATTGTACTAAGTCCTTGTACCAAGCAAAAAATTATCAAAATCGGATGAAAAATAAAGAAGTCGAAAATTTAAAACCTAATATTTTTCGCTGCCATTTTCATTAAAAATTTAATACTTTTGCCCTGTCTAGAGGGAAACTGATTTGAATGAGATTGGGAAAATTGACTGATGAAACTCTAAGATTGAAATATTTTTCAAAATCCAAAAAAATGCATGCATTCAAAATGATGGCCCCGAAAAATCAGAAGGGAAGCGCAATTCGCCATTTTAGTAGCAACTGAAGTAATGAATGTTTATCATGGAAACATTTTTAATGGCATAACTTGTAAGTATTTATACAACAGACCATTTAAGGGGATCGTAAAATATTTTTACAATGCCCTATTAAAATCGCGATCTGTCTTTTCGTCCGCCTATCCATCCGTCCGTGCAGCACAGCAAGTTTTCTCGTAAACCACACAAGCTAGAATGATGAAATTTTCTACGTAGGTCAAAAGTGGTACCCTCTCAAGCGTTTGCAAGATAATTCCACCAGAATAATAATATCAGCACATATGACAATTTTTTGGCTTTCTTTTTGTAGTAAACAATTAATTTTCAAACACTGTACTCTCATAGAGTTTATCGCTCTCATAGAGTTTATCGCCAAAAGTATGATACACCTTATAATATGATGAATGAAATTTCGACCCCAATTTCGAAATTTGCTTCGAGCCCATGCAAGTTATCACAATAGCAAAGGCAAAAGCTCGTGGCTTCATGAATTTGACCTTTCACCGTCTCCTGTATGTACCTCTATGCTCACACCCTATAAAGCCAAGATAGCTTATACTGAAGTCTGGGAAATGGAAAGCTTTTTTCTGGGCAAAACTTTTTCTGAGGCGAAACGATCGTGTCAAAAATGCATACCCCGTTTACATATTAACTCTTTCCCAAGAAGTAACCGCTAAAACTTCAACAATGTTTACTAATGAAACTTCCCTACTAACTTATAAGCATCATAATTTAAGAGAATGGTAGTAAAAGCTTACATAAAGAGCTTTCTGTTATAGCATTAAAGAAACTAATTTAATAGAATATTAATAAACTATGAATGGTACAATATAAGCAAACGAATTTTTTTTTTGTAGATTTAAACTATGTTGAACGTCGTTCACATCAAATCCTCACGAACGCTAACTGTTTATGATTTACTAAAACCTTTGGCATTCATTTGTAATTCCAGTATGCAAATAGAAAAAAAAGAAATGCAGAATATGCAACAATTAAATATTAAAAATTATTTTGAGATGAGTAATGCTGAAATACAAGCAAATCAATAACTTTCAAAAAGAAAAATCGGCAATGAATGTGAATGTTAAAAGAAGGTTATTGTATTACCAAGTAAAGCCGATAATCCACCTATTGCAAAGAAGAAATTGAATTCGGGTATTCTTAAATTGTAAAAATAATAATTTTATTTTCAAGAACAACATCATCTGTATCAAACGAAACATTAACTGATGCTCTTAAACGAGGCATTAAAATATGATGATATCAATTAATGATTGAATCAAAAAAAAAAACAGTAATACATCATTGAAAATAATCAAACCTTACCTTATTGATTTGTAATTGTAGTAATTTATGACTGCAGCATGAACTTGTAATACAAATTAATTAACATTAACTTATGGTACCAAACAAAATATTAAAATAAGATACGCAATTGTATAAAATCAAACCTTAGCTTAGTAATTTATAATTGTAGTAATTTATGAATGCAACGTAGGCATGTAGTAGATATTAATTAACGTAAACTCATGGTACCAAACAAAATATTAAGATATGATACATAATTGTATAAAATCAAACCTTAACTTAGTAATTTTTATTTCCAGTAATTTACAAATGCAACATTGACATGTAATACATATTAATTAGCGTTAACTTATGGTACCAAACGAAGTATTATTGAATCAAACAAAACATTGCATAGAATCAAACCAGATATTAGCTTATTAAGATAATATCCAACGGAAAACATTAATGAATAATTAGACTGATTAACGATTGAGGCAGACAAATCATGAATCTAGAATTGTATAGAATAAAACCAAAAATTAACTTATTAATTTATAAATATAGAAATTTACAATTTTAACGTTGACTTGTAACAACATATTAAGTAACGGAAGTCAGGCGGAAGCTTGGTGCCCTACGGAAGCCTTGTACACATAACGCGGAAAAGATGGATAAGATAGTGCGTAGACTCTTCCCCGCCCACATCCTCCATATTGACGCTGTCCATGGTGAAACAGCAGTCGAGTGTCCACTCTTCACACAGCTGGAACTGGAGGAGGCAGTCCTCTCATTGAAAGCGAGGAAGGCTCCAGGTCCAGATGGTGTTCCAGCTGAGGTGTTGCGGCTCGTCTATCACCATTGTCCTGACTTGCTGCTCAGCACATTCAACGCTTGCCTACGGGACGGGGTTTTCCCGGTACGAAGGAAGGTGGCGAGGCTCGTGCTGATCAGCAAGGGGAAAGGAAATTCCGAGTCGCCGTCTGCATACCGCCCGTTATGCATGCTAGACACGGCTGGGAAAGTGCTAGAGAAACTCATCGCGGGAAGACACACTGACGCAATTCGTGCTGCTGGGGACCTATCTCCACGGCAGTATGCCTTTAGAGCAGGACGTTCCACCATTGATGCCATTGCAGAGACTTTTCAAGTTCCAGAATATCTAATGCGGCTTTTGAGGAACTACCTAAAGGACCGAAGCCTGCTCTACGACACGACACAGGGCCAACGAAGGATGGAAATTACATCGGGTGTTGCCCAGAGATCTATCCTTGGTCCGGTCCTGTGGAACGTCTCTTACGACAGGCTACTAAGACTTGAGATGCCAGATGAGTCGTGCTTGGTTGGCTATACGGATGATGTTGTGGCTCTGGTCGCTGGACGCACCGTCGAACTGGCGAACTTAGGATAGGTATGCTAATGCGCCGAGTGAGGGACTGGATGAATGCTTGCGGGTTCAGTTAAGCACTGGAGAAAACCAAAGTGGTCATCTTGACGAAAAATAGAATCCCTAGAGTAAGGATGATCAGTATTGGAGACATACAGATCGAATCGAAACCAGCGGTGAAGTACCTGGGGCTACTGATCGACTTGAAGATGAGTTTCTCTGAGCAAATCATGGCAACGGCTGAGAAGGCTGCTTCGGGAATATCGGCTCTGAGTTGACTTATGACCAACGTATGGGGACCCAGCCCATCAGGAAGACGCCTCTTGATGAGTGCTGTAGGGTCAGTGGTACTGTACGGAGCAGAGGTATGGGGCGACGCTCTCAGCAAGGAGGTATACCGAAAACGTTTGGCACAGGTACAGAGAAGAGGAGCACTGAGAATTGCATCTTTGTATCCGACAGTCTCTGACTCGGCGGTGAGAGTGATTGCAGGCGTGATACCTGTTGCCCTCCTTGCTAGAGAGCGCCGTGCTATTTACCTGCGCCGAAACGAGGATGCGAGGGAGATGGTTGTTCGCGAGGAGAGACAGCACTCACTCAACGATTGGCAGCAGTCTTGGGTCAATTACACGAAGGGAAGGTGGACTGCGCGCCTCACCCCAGATGTGAGACCGTGGCTAAATCGAAGGCATGGTGAGACTGACTTCTATCTGACCCAGCTTTTGAGTGGGCATAGGTGTTTTCAGTCTTACCTGCACAAGATTGGTAAGTCACGGTCCCCCGTTTGTCGGTTTTGCCCAGGAGAGGAGGACAACGCCTGTCACACACACGTGTACAAAATGGGACAGGCGATAACTCTACAGGGAGACGGGAGAGCTCACCCCGGATAATAAAGTTGCGGTGATGCTCAAATCGGTTGACAAATGGAGCCAGGTGGCACATTATGCTCAGGCGCTGGGGCTGGGGGATCGCTCTTCTGGCACTTCCTCTTCCCCTCTCCTCTCCCGCTAGGAAAAGAATCACCCAGCTTGAAGGCACCTCACGGCGTAACAAAACGAGACCTGGCCCGAAGTGATGTATCAAACGGTTCCAGGCTGGGTTCTCACGTTAACAGGGGAGATGTCTAGTGGGTAGTCCAGCCACGCATTGGAGTCCCACTCTCTGTGCATAAATGGCATTCACCTCCTGACCACAAAAAAAGTAATGTCAATTGGAAGATATAAATACACGAAATTAGGCGATACAATTGAGTTAGGATCTAGTAAATAACGCGCCAATCAGCAACTGAACAACGAGCAAAAGTAAGTAGTGAGAAGTACAGTAGACAATAGCAATGGCGGTTGCAGTGCGCAATATAACTACAAATGATTTGCACAGAAGGGAATGTAGCGAGAATCAACTGACAGTAGCTTTCCCTCGCTCAATTTCCGCAATTTTGTCGTAAAAATCTTCAATCCAGACGGGGAGCTTCCGTGGAATGGGAGCTCACATGTGGCATATTCGGCAAATTTCGGTGAAATATGGAACAAAAGCTCGTTTTGCGACAATATATAAACACTTGATGGAGCATTGAAGAGCAGTCTTGTTCGAGTACAGCAGGGAGCGTGCTTCTACCTAATTTTTATCTACAACGTTTAAGTATTCGCGATTTTAGACGAACGCGTTGGTCATTTTTCAACGGAATGGTGAGGAGTGAGGTGTTGGCTTGCGCCGCGATCCTCAATCGGCCTTTTGGTGTTCCACGCCGTGTGGCCACCCCGATCCATTAGCTCGTCTAGTTCATTCCCTCTACAGGCTGGCGCTAACCTTTGAAGCGCGACAAGTCTAGGTAAAGGTGAAAACTGCTTAACTCAACGCTGATAGTTGGAGATTCTCAATAGTAAAATACGCGAAGATAGAATTAACCATTTCTGTCCTAATTTATAAATGTTTAAAAAAAATAACAATAAAATAAAAAAATATTAACAAGTTAACTCTCGTCTTTGGTGTTCTAGTTTGGATGAGTACAGTAGCAGATAAGTGTCATACAGAGATATATCTCCCCAGGAGCCTTGATGGTGTACATAGGATACACATCAAAATGAGCTCCCAGTTCATACCACTATACATAGGGTATACTAGTGGTGGTTTGTTTTGTAGCTGCACTTGTTTTTGTGCCTGTGCCTGTGCCCGTGTGACAATGTTGCACTGATTATATTGTTCAGAATCGTCTAGTGTTTCATGAGGAATTTCGTCTCAATGCATCGGCATTAGTATTATATTTGCCCGGTTTAAACTCTATTTGATAGTCGAATTCTGAAAGTTTGTGATGGAACCAAACCAATCGTGTGGTGGGATGTTTCACATTGAATATTCCCTTAAGAGGTTTGTGGTCAGTATAAACTGTGAAACTCCGGTCTTGAGAGTAGCATCGAAAATTTTTGGCTGCCCACACAATTGCCAGGAGTTCCTTTTCGATCGTCGAATGGTTACGTTCTGCTTTATTTAGTGTGCGACTTGGATATGCTACTGGTTTATTTTTCTCGATTTCTCCCTGTGACAGGACTACTTCCAACGCTTCATTGCTGGTGTTAGTGGTAAGATTGAATGTCCTAGTGAAATTGGGATAGGGTAAAAGTGGTGGTTTAATTAAAGAATTTTTTCAAAGTTGGAATGCTTCCATACATTTGCTAGTCCAAGTGTATTTGACACCCTTTCGGAGTAAGTTCGTTAGGGTCTTGGCTATTTTAGAGAAGTCCAGAATAAATTGACGATAGTAATTAGCTAGGCCTAAGAAGGATTGCAGTCATCTTACTGTATTGGAACCGGATAATCTCGAATGCATTGAATTTTACTAGGATCTGGATGGGCACCTTTTTGGGAACAAATGTGACCTAAATAGAAGACGTCAGGTTGTAAGAATTGACACTTCTAAGTGGTGAAAATTTTTCGCAGTTTACTGATATGGCCTTCTGAATTTTTCCGTAATCTACTATATCATCCAGGTAAACGAAACAATCAAATCCTTGTGGACCGGCTAGGATATAATTCATCAGCCTTTGGAATGTGGCGGGTGCTCTTTTTAATCCAAATGGCATTCGCTTGAATTCGAAGTGGTCATAATTTGTACTGAAAACTGGTTTAGGTCGATCTTTAGGCTGCATGAGCACTTGGTGGTACCCACTAGCTAAATCGAGGGTACTGAAGTAAGTGAGTGGCCGAGTTGGTCTAAGATGTCCTCAATGCGTGGTAATGGAAAGGCATCTCGCATTGTTTTGTCATTCAGTTTTCTGAAATCGACTACAACTCGCCATTTCTTTTCTCCGTCGGCTCCTGCTTTCTTGGGCACTACGAGGAGAGGGGAGTCCCAGGGGCTTTTGCTTTGTTGGACGATGTCACTGTCCAACATTTCCTTCAGTTGTTTGTTTATTATGTCCTTTTGAGGTTGACTTAGCCGGTACATCTTTTGGTTAATTGGGGATTGGTTGGCTATTAGCGGAATTTCATGAGTCATTGTTAATGGGAAATGTCGTTAACGTCCTGAGAAAGTTTTGTTATTGCCGATTTTTCTTCGGGATTTAAATGTTCTTTCCCAACATTCGTAGTTAAAGTGACTGGAGTTTGTGGTTGAAAGGTTGTAATGTAGGGGTTGAGTCGATATGTTGTGGCGTTAAATGAAAAGGGGGCTAGTGTTACATAACCAGTATACCTCATGTATACCGGCATGAACTGAGAGCTCGATTTAATGTGTATCCTATATACATTATCAAAGCTTCCAGGGAGAGATCTTGCTGTTCGACACTTACCTGCTACTATAACCATCTAAACCAAATCAACAAAGGCAAACGTTTGGCTTATTAATTGTTTTATTTTTTTTGTTAATTTTTTCAACATAACATTGGGCGTATGTGCTTGCTTGCATAGTTTCATTGACGAAGCGTGAGTATATTGTTGATTTTTGTTCGCTGGTAACACTATGTTGTGCAGATAGTTCGAATAAGGTTGGTCGCAGTTTTGTTGGAAGTAGCCAGCTACCTGTTGAAGTTTTTCACACTCCAACACCTTGGAGACTAGTTCCTTAAAAGTAGCTTTCACTTTATTGAGGAGAATCTCCCCCTACAAAAGTCGTCAATACGGTTGTGCAGGCAAAAACTGCAAAATTACCCCCCACAAAAGTCGTCGACACTGTTGTCAACGATGGAAATATCATCCTTACTTCCGACAATGCCTTCCTACATCATCGCTCAATGAATACATTGGCCAAACAGCACAGCCATCATCAACCTGTATTGACTCATCTTCTGACGTTATTTTAGTAGATTCTGGACCTCATGATGTCCCAGCCACCTTGTTTCAAACTGGATCAATCCGGCAGAGTTTAGCAAAATCGGAGGTAAAGGTACAAGGTGCCATTTGTGTTCCATCGATTGCAACACTTGATCAACCGCCAATGCCTATATTTCTGAGTCTCAGAGTTATCTTCCGCCGCTCGATATTATCGCTCCACCGACTCAAATTTTTATCTCGCGTTTGAACTATCATACAAAGCCAGAATTGATCAGGAGTTACATCGTGGCAAAGTTAGGATATGAACCTGCTTTGCTGATAGTCAAGAAGCTAACTCCAGAAAATCTCGACTCGCAAACGATTGCTTCATTCCGCATCACCAGCAGTTTGGATATGAAAGCCCCACTTAAATCTAATTTCTGGCCTCATGGTGTTTTTGTTAAGGAGTTTGTAAGTCAACCGCGGAAAAATTTTCGGTCAGGGGTTCGTCGGAGAGACAGAATATAAGTTATTCTCGTAATTTATACTAACAAAATGTTCGCGGTCTAAGAACCAAGACCAATGAATTCCGACTTTCTTCTATTGTTTCTCGTGATGACATCGTGTGTTTATCGGAATCATGGCTGACCAAGACCGAGATGTTGAAGTTCTTCCTTCTCATTTAGTGTTTCGTAAAGATCGTAATCGTTTAAACTCTGGCAAGTCTGACGGAGGCGGTCTGTTGATAGGAATTCGTAAAGAGACTTTAATAGCTTCCGTATGCAATTTCAAGGCGTCACCTCCAGTAGAATTTATTGCTGTGTCTGTTACCTTGTCCTCAGTTTCAACCTTACTGATTGTGTCTGTATATATTCCCTGTGGAAGTTCCGTTCTTGTTTATGAAACATTCTTTTCAGAAATTTCTTCATACATTTTTAGCAGCTTTCCCTCTTCATTGCTTTTAATTTGTGGGGATTTCAACTTACCCAATGTTGTTTGGAATAGCACATTTTCCGAAATTCTATCTATTGACAATTACTCTGTTACCCTTTCCTCCTTCCTTTCTTTTTGTTCACTTTCACAATTAAATGATATCCCAAACGTTAACAGTAAAGCTCTGGATTTAGTTCTGTCTAATATACCGTAATCTTGTATCTCCCTGCAGGCTGCCCTTACCCCCTACGTAAAACCTGATCCTCATCATCCTCCGCTTCATTTGCTGATTGTTCTGGCTCGTGATCTTGTCTAAAAAAAAGTTATCCCTTCTAGCTTTAATTTTCTAAAAGCCAAATATTCTGATATGGAGTTAGAATTAAATTCTGTTAATTGGTTTTCTTTTTTTCGAAACTTAAGTGTTGATGCAGCGCTTCAAAAGTTTTATATTTTTCTTGAATCCGTGATAACCAGTTATACACCGCCATATGCCCATAGAAGGTTAAAAGATGCACCTTGGTTTAATAACAACATCGCTTCAGTCTTAAATGCCAAGGACGCTACCCGCAGGAAATATCACTTGACGGGTTCTGAGGTGCACCTACGTTGTTATAAAGGTCTAAGAACTGAAGCCAATAATTTAATTAAAAGTGTTAAAAGCCATTATATTAATCACGTGGAGGGCTCCATAAGGTCGAGTGCTAAAAAGCCTTTCTGGGCCTATATAAATTCGTTTAAAAAGTCCTGCGATATGCCCTACTCAATGAATTCTGATGGTATCACGTCTTCTGATAATGGGGAAATTTGTGAACTCTTTGCGCAACATTTTTCTTCTTTTTATAGTAAGACAAGTGCTGCAGCATCTTCATTCATCGATGATCCAACCATGAATTTGCCATTTGCATATGTGAACCCTGTTGAAGTTGAATGCCTATTACAAGGTCTGGATGGCAGTATTGGTTGTGGCTCAGATGGAATTCCCAATATATTTGCTAAATCTTTGTCGTCTTCGCTGTGTGTTCCTTTGTCCATCTTATTTAACCAAAGTCTCGCAGATGGTTGTTTTCCTGCACGCTGGAAAAGAGCTAATATCTTTCTCATTTTCAAATCTAGAGATAAAGCAAGCGTGTCCAATTACCGCCCCATTTCACTTCTTCCCTGTTTTAGCAAAGTTCTGGGAAGAATTGTATACAAACAAGTTTATCCTTTGTTGCTTCCGTTTTTTGCCAATGAACAGCATGGGTTCATCAAAGGTAGATCAACTCTTACCAACCTTTTATCTTTAACAAATAAGATTGCTGCTGAGTTTGATAAGGTGAACCAAGTAGACGTTATCTACACAGACTTCTCTAAGGCCTTTGATTCAGTTGATCACCTGATTCTTATCCAAAAATTTAGTGATTTCGGCTTAGGCAGTTCTATTGTACATTGGTTCTGTTCTTATGTTGCTGATCGGAGTTGTGTTGTGACCATTAATGCCCATAAATTCTCTCCATTTTATCCCTGTTCTGGAGTTCACCAAGGCTCCATTCTTAGTCCTCTGTTGTTTCTCGTATTTATCAATGATATTCCTTCCCTACTCAACTCCTGCGCACTCATGTATGCAGATGATTTGAGAATATTCAGGGTGATCGAATCTGTCAATGATTGTATTATTCTGCAGAAAGACCTGGATATACTAGCTGGCTGGAGTGCAACTAATCGGCTGAAGTTAAATGTAAACAAATGTTTCAAGATGACAAACTCCCTTAAAAAGTCTTCTTTTGATTATTACTAAGCGATTGCTAATGTTTCTTTGAGAGCTGTGGTGTCCCACAAGGACTTGAGAGTATTTTTTGATACCGAGCTTCACTTTGGACAGCATATAACTCATCTAGTATCTAAAGCATCTCCTATGTCAGGTTTTATCCTCAGATCCACAAAAGATTTTAAAGATATTTCATCGTATGTTTGTTTATTCTTTTCTCTTGTTTGAAGCATATTAGAGTATTGTTCACAAATATGGAGTCCGCATCAACGTTACCTAAGAGATGCTATTGAAGCTGGGCAACGTAGGTTTACTCGGTTCCTTTTTTTTAAATTCCGTATCCCATATTGCGCTTTTAGTGATCACCTGTCTTTTCTGCGCATTCCTTCATTAGTCTCTCGCAGAGTTTTTGTGGATAAATGCCTTCTTTTCAAGCTTTATCACAATTTGCTTCCTATAGGCCTTGGCATTGAAATTTCCTCCTTCAATACCAGACGTCCAACTAGATCCTCGGTAGTCTTCAATGTTCCCTTTGCTCGAACTGATATTTTATTTTTTTCGCCTGCTGTACGACTCCCACGTAATCATAACGCGCTTGGTCTTGGTTTAATACCGCTGTCTTTTGCTATATTCAAAAAAAAATTTAAGGAATCGGTTCTTCTGTTTAACTTCGAAGAATAGTTTTTCTATTTCTAAATAAATTTATTGTATTTTGTACGTAGTTTCCTTTTTCATTTAATTTTTTATTATCCTTTTTGGATATATTGATTGTATGTATAAACTTTGTTTTATTTTTTGTTTGTCTATAATGTAATTGCATTATATCTGTTTTATAGATTAAATAAATAAATAAATAGATTAAATAAATAAATAAATAGATTAAATAAATAAATAAATAAATAGATACTGACAGAGATGAGGATCAGTTACTCCACTTCTAAGCCTTCCTTTTGCAAAATCCTCCAAATTTAGATTGATTACCGTAGTAGCTTGTTCGCCATATTTGATTATCGCAGCTTCCTGGCACCGGTTTAGTAGCTGTCTCAGGCGTGATGTAAAAGCCGCGAGAGTCTTGAAGGCGCCCAGTTTAGCTGTAATTAAGCTATTTATCAAGTCTTGTAAGTCTCTCTTGGTAGCTAGACTTAGTTTAGAAGTTTTTCTGCAGCTGTGATGGTCGTGGAGATGTTTGGGGTGATAAGTTGGTAAGCTTCACATTGAAGGCTCGTGGGACAAATTTGCATAAACGCCGACTGTTCTGGGGAACTCAGACTCTGCCAGATTCTTTTGCTGCAGTCTATGAATGTTTGTAGCTCAAGAATCAATGTAGGGCTTGGGGCTCCTGAGAAAACGGGTATCAATGCCCCCATCAGCTTGGCCCACTTTTGTATAATCTGCGATTTTACGGACCTTATGTTCAGGCTTTTCTTTTACCACGGGATGAGTTGGAATGGAGATCGGAATTTGCGTAACATCGTCCGATTTTAAAGATAATCTAAAGTCTTGAGAAGTGATGAAATCGTCCAGCGATTGCAATAGGCTTAGTAAGCTAGTAGAGGGTCGGTGCGAGATTTGGCAAAACAGCCATTTCTTAAATCTTTCCTTGTCAATGCGAAATTGGTTCACGCGTTCGAGACTTTGAAAGTGCAAGTCCTCAATGGTGTCGGTTAGTTTAAGTACCGACGTCAGTTCCTAAGTTGCAAGATCTCGCAGTACATTACCCTCGGTTTCTGTAGAAGTTTCTTGGAGTAGGCGGTATTTTCCTGCTTCTTAGGGTAACACCAGTCGTTTTTCCGGTTGGAGTAGATTGATGGTGGATATCGTGGTCGTTGAAAGTTCTTTCGTTCATAAGTTCAATTTGTTAATCAGCGTATGCATACCGTCGTATGAATTGTTACGTATCAGGATTTTCCTACGTAGTCATTCGGGATTTCACCCTGACCAAATGTTTGTCTCCCGCCAAGATTTCACCTGCGAGCCAAGTTACATTTTACCATACGCACGTATATGTTAACGTAAATTAACCATCATCATTTAAATGAATGTGTAAAAGTAGTAGGATTAGTTTTAAGGACGCAGTATTCAGCGAGAAATCAAACATGGCCGTTCGGGCTGAAAGCAGTTTTTTCATCTTCTTTGTTTAGTGGACATATCGCAAGAAGGAATTGGTTGGTGACTTAGCTGTTCGGTCTAGAGGATTTAGCAAGGGCGTAAGGAGTGCAGCCACAAGAATTGGGAAGTGGTGAAGGACTGAGTGTCCAGCGGAATCGAAGTGTGCAGTGGAACGGTAGTGGCTGCTGCTAGATCGCAAGACGCAGCACAATCAGAGGATGCCGAGCGCTTCGTTCACGTCCTCTTGATCCTGTCTGAGGCGGTCGAGGCGAAAAGGAGGCAATCGAATAGCGCTGCCATCACGGACAGTAGCTAACCCCTTCCCTAATTGCCAAAATATTCCAGCACCAAATCTGGGTGCAGCACCGTCCGGTGGAGCTAATGTAGGAACGGCAATTGGTACAAATACTTCAACTGTAAGCTCACCGAACGGATCAAATCCTCCAAGCACATCAAATACAAATGGCGGCAACAATCCTAATGTTTCACCAAACTCATCCACTGTTCCAGCCTCATCGTCATCATCGACATCACCATCAGCATCATCCTCTTCCGCATCATCATCCTCCGCATCAGCATCATCCACATCAACAGCAGCACCTGCCTCATTAGCGCAGAGTCCAAACAGTGGCGGGAGCAGTAATAACATCAATTCAAATAGTTTGCCAAGTGCAAATAGTAGCATGATTGTTGCCAGTACAAGTAATACACCCCACACAGGAATATCGGGATCCACATCGCCAAGTGCAAGTGCTGCAACGGGTGCGTCTGTGATGGGATGCAGTCATCAGTCACCGTACGACCTAAGACGAAAAATACCACCAAATCATGATGTATGGAGTAGTGGTAGCAGCGGAAGTGGTGGTCCATCAACAAGTTCTCAATATGCCAACAATACTAGTTCGCTTAGTTGCGATGACACGTGCTGTATGCTTCCAGCGAGAAAGCGACCGCGACGCATGTACAATTCATCAAATGAAAACTACACTTCTTCCGTTGCTCACTACCTTCAATATGAAATGCCCGATGAAGTTCTACTCACAATATTCTCCTATTTATACGAACAAGACTTATGCCGCCTCTCGTTAGTTTGTAAACAATTCATCAAATGAAAACTACACTTCTTCCGCTGCTCACTACCTTCAATATGAAATGCCCGATGAAGTTCTACTCACAATATTCTCCTATTTATACGAACAAGAATACCATTCAACTGATATTGCAGCCGGGCTGCAGTCAGCTGAATCATTTGACACTGAAGGAAGCAGCGATATAAACCCGATAACACCGAATCATAATCAAGCAATGTTTAAACCAGAAATAGACCCGGGAGCCGCACTACTGACATCGACCCCCGACTTAAGATGTTCCTCAACTATGAACATACCACCACCTGTAGAATCATACGCGGATAGAAGATATAAGGGAGAAGCAATTCACTCCGATGGAAATGTGATAGATATTTTATATGCAATATCGTGCCAAACATTACCTTGTGGACGGAAAGCCTATTGTGTTTGGATATGTCGCGATCCCGATACGGTATACGACATAGATGATGATATTAAGCACCAAAATCTCACGTTAACATTTAATAGCATCACAAGTACAATAGAAAACTCGTTAGGTTAAGACCTGTCACTCCGCAGTGATGTAGGTCACGATCACTGGAAACTAGGTCACGTCAGCTGGAACATCCACAACATCCAGTGACAAGTGGACGCCGCACTGCATTATCCCCGTTCCAATGTAACTCGCAGTGCAGGAAGTTCCTCGCATGGAACACGTGAAACCACTCGCATGCGAGAGGGTTCAATTTCCTCAACTGGGAATTTAACGGCCGCGGACTACGGATAGGAGGTTTGCTGGAAGGGAGAATGGAGGAACGGGGCTCTTTTGGCGAACGACGGTGCGAGAGATCAGACGGCGAGATCAAGCTACGCAAGTGGGAATTGGCGATTGGGAGGATATTCGCGAGGAACTCATCAAAATCAAGTGGCCGTTACAGCAGACAAAAGAAGGGTTGTACAACATTGAGACCAGCTGACGGCACGAAATTACCAATCGTCTTCGGGGATCCCCAAAAATAAGGTATAATTTTAAGCGATAAAGTAAATGTTGGCCAGTAGATTTAATGAGAAATTAGAAATTGGATAATTGAACAGTTGTAGTGAATTATATATTTGAAGCATACGAGTGTTGTTTCCATCGTGAGTGTCTTATCTGTGAAGGTTGTAAAACTTGGCTCGCGGTAGGATACCGCTTATTTCGGTCGGTGCGGAATTCCGAATACAATTGTGTCGAAAATTACGGGTAATTGCAAGGTCGAGCTGAAATAAGAGCTAGATTCTGCTTTCTGCTGGTCAGAGCGGAATCCCGATTAGCGTTGTGGGGAGAATTACGAAGACTGGTGAAAAATAGAAGCGAGGGTGAAAAATAGAAGCGAGATTTGTTTTTTTAAAGTAGGGACACGCTGGTAGATTTGGGGAAGTGCGCTACGCAGCCGCATTCTCGTTTGGCGGCTAATTGGAGGCCAGGACAAAACGAGTGGCGCCACCCACGTCCGTCTCCGGACGAGCTGACCGGGTCCGCAGGTTCCTTCGTGGCGAGGAGAGTTAAACCCCCCCCCAAAAAAAAACGGTGGTTACGAATTAAATTTTGCAATAGAATATTAACTTACAATGGTTTATTTGTCTTTGCATCGCGGACGAAATGTTACATTGGGTATTTCCAGCACAGTTTAGTTTATTTATTTTTTTTTATCAAAGGGAATGTTATTGGTTAAATGTTATAATATTATTAGTGCTTTTTATTATAGTTTGGTTCTACTACCTGGATTGAAGTTTAAGTATGGGCCGTGAGTACAGGACTGTAAGGAGACGATATTAAAAGAATAAGTAGGATCGGATTCCGGACTCTCCATTGCCATTGCGATACAGCAGAAATACTGCTGTCCACGCAAACCGAAATCCTATCGGCTGCGCCAATTGTTACGACCCTGCAATGCTGTGCATGGGTTGTATGAAAATCTGCCATTATAAAAATAATGGTTTGTTAGGGGTTGTCTAGTTTAATTATACAGCGGCTAGACCCGCATATTATTTAGGTGGTTAGTGCTGGAATAGAGTTTAATTCGAAGTCCTAGAATTAATTTTAAAGCGGCTAGGTCCGCATATGAGTTAGGCGGTTGACACCGGAGTAAACAGTTGGAGTGTTACCTAGGATTAATTGTAGAGCGGCTAGGTCTACATGTGGAAAAGGCGGTTAACGCCGGAATAGACAGACCAATGTCAGTTTCCTGCACAAAAAAATGAGAAAAATTAAAGAACAACCAAAATGTTCACCAATTGCTAAAATGAAAACACTTCTTTCTATGATCCAACAAACTGAAAAACCATTTTATTTACCTCTCTTCGTAATTTATAACAATAATATGCTGATCATATGGCACACGGCGAGAAATGAGTCATCGTGTACGCGATGACGATTATGCTGGCGGTGCGATATGATGCTTTCACAATATAATAGTTAATTGATCAAAGTTGAATGACAATGTAAAATGCTTATGTTTTCATAATATTGCAATTAATTGATCAAAGTTGAATGACAATGTAAAATGCTGACGTATTGAAAATTTACAATATGAATTTATGTTCATTTAATGCAAGGCAATGTAATTATGCAATACAAGCTAAAGAAATTTAGAATGAAACTTATTGAACTTGAAGCAATTTATTTTGTTTTTGATTATCGTTATTGTTTATCTTGTAGACATATTAACATCCTCCCCCCGTTGAACTGCAGTTCAAGACTCGTTGAGCATGCTTGATTCCAATTTGAATGAGCCTCTTGGTTTCGGAGTAGGTTGTCGTTGACGATGTTTGAAGGACTTGTAGGTGATCAGGAATACGAGTGATATAGCGAGTGCTAGACCAAAGTAGTAGATAATGGGGGATATGATGTGCGCTGAGTCTGGTGCTGTCTTCTGCAACCTTTTGATCGCTGATCCTTTTTTTTGAGGTCGTCGACATCCCTTAACGGTAGATTTGATTGTTATATGTTAACGTTAAGCTTTTTGGCAGTGGTCTCTGGCTTGTAGAAGTCCATGGAGACCGCGTACGATCACTGGGTTACACTCTCATACATGTTGTGAGCCTGGATCGTTAGGTAGGGCTGGTTCACAATGCAGCCTTCTCTAATAGTCATAATTCCCGCTGCTTGAAGTGATAGTTGTGAAGACACGCCATTGCATACACTGTTGTTGATAGTTGTTTTGTCTACTGAGAAGAGGTATTGGTTTGTCGCAAGCAATTGAAACCAGTAGGATTGTTTTTGTATTGATTGCACTTCACCATTTCCATTTTCTGTCTCATGGTTCGAATAAACTTATTTCACATTTGTTAGGACTGAAACCAGCTTTGTAGATTGGGTCCTGCTGATTGTAGAAAATGTGGTTTTTGGCGTGTTTGCAAGCTTTTTGCTCTGTATCGTCCACCGGGTAGTACTGACCCTTATGGAGGCTGACTATGACGTATGGGGTAGTCGTTTTGATTGCCCACATCTTGTCCTTAATGAGAGTGGGAATAGATGTAATCCTGAATAATTCAAACTCTTCATTAGCCTCTAGCGGAACCTTAATTTGAACTATGGTGTACCTTGATCCTGGCTTAACGCTCACTGTCATTAGCCTGTATATTTGTACCAGATCATCTTCTGGTAGCGCGAATGTCAATACCTTCGGCAAATGGTTCTTTATCATGCGTAGCTCTTGGAGGAGTTGCTGTGGTGCAAAAATTCGGGAATTTATTTTTCCATAGTGAGTGACAACAATTGTATCAATTAAAGCTCTGTGCGTCTATTGTAAGCCATTGACAGCCGTGAAGAGTTGAATAGCATGTGCCATATATGTCGAAAATTTATGTTTTTGGATAATTTCTTGGTCGATCTGGTTAATTTTTTCAGCCTGTTTATTCGCAGTTATTGTTAGCTAGCTGAAGTGTTCATTTATGCGGTTGTAGTTACTTTGCATTATATTCACTGTTGAATCTAGTATAGATGTTTGGATTTCAAGCATCTGTAGAAGACGATTCTGATTTGAGGTCGAATCATCAATTACTTCTTCCATCTTTTTTGCATAATTTGAATCCAACACTCCCAAGGGGCTTTTCCCAATGTTTCCCGCGATGTCAATGGCACCTCTTTTAGCTCTTTGATGCGTTGTCTTGTGAAGTATTAGATGGTCATCTTCTTCGATTTTTTTGAACTGAAACTGGATTCTATGTACAGTGTCTGAACATACTCTGCTTTCAACTAGTTGATTGCAAAGTTCATATAAGATGCGTTTTCCAAAGTAGTGAATTCTTTCCAATAGCTTGTCATGTAGTAGAAACGACTAATTGCCATTCACTGGAAACAATGCTAGCTCTTTCAAAATTTTCAAAGTATACTGTTGGTCAGGTTTCGTTAAAGGGCTTTAATTCTATCACTGAAGCTCTTGCTGAAGGGAAAACAAGCCATGCCAATAGAACCATTGTTAGGACTGATCCAAGAGTTCATCTTACTTTCTTCGTTGGCATTTCTTTGCTATTATTGCGTTGTTTTCGGGGTGGTTCTGATATTGACTCGGCAGGTTGGTGTTCAGCTGGTGTCTCTACAATATCGGTACTTGAATTGGTTGTATCATCGATTTCAACTCGTAAAGTTGCAATTCTGTGGATGGAGCGTTTTATTATTTTGCTTACTGCTTTTACATCAACAACTCTTTCGCGGTTGTCAGAGCCTTTATGAACTGCAACGATTCTGCCCAGAGACCAATGTAGAGGAGGCATGTTATCTTCATGTATCATTACAATTACTCCAGGCTTGATGTCTGGTTGCTCTTCTTTCCATTTTTGGCGCTTTTGCAGTAAGTGAAGGCACTCAAGAGGACATTTTTTCCAGAAGCCATTTTTGAGTTTCTGCACCTCTTCCCACCTTTTGCCTAATCTTACCTTCAGAGGTGCTGCCAAGGGGTCAACATTGTTGATAAGCGGTTAATGTCCCGGCGTTAGAGGGGTAAGATCATTCGGATTATCTGACAATGGCGTTAAAGGACTTGAGTTCAGAATGGCTCCAATGTGTATTACCAATGTCACCAGTTCTTCATGGGTTAGGCTGGCTGCCTTGAGTGCCTTGCGCATAAGCCTTTTTGTCGACTTTACAGCGGCTTCCCATAGCCCTCCATAATGTAGAGCTCGAGTTGGAATAAAAAAGAATGTAATTCTCTTGCTGGTACATGTCTTAGCTATTTCCTCTTGAGCACTGTCGTTGTAAATGGATTTGTAAACTTCGTTCAAATGGTTGTTGGCTCCTACAAAGTTTGTGGCATTTTCAGAATAAATGTCGTTACAGTGACCACGACGGCTGATAAATCTTTTCAATGTGCCTAGGAATGCAGTTGTGGTGAGGTCTGTTACTATTTCGAGATGTACCGCCTTCGTAGCAAAACAGCAAAACATTGCAATATATGATTTTACTGGCCTTTTACCTCGTATTGGCAAGTGTCTCCAGAAAGGACCGCAAAAGTCAACACCCGTTGTTATGAAGGGCCTCGAAGGCTGGATTCGTGCGGCAGGAAGATTACCCATCATCTGATTTAATAGCCTTGGAGCTGCTTTTACACACTGGATGGAATGATGGACCACTGATCGGGCTATAATTTTTCCCTTGATTGGCCGAAATTTCTGCTTTGCGATTGATAATAAAGTTTGTGGTGGTGCATGGAAGAGTCTGCGATGCAAATCCTCCATAAACATTTTAGTAAACGGATGCTTGTGCGGTAGCAGCATTGGATGTTTTGCATCAAAAGAAATGCCTGCTTCTTGGAGTCGACCGCCAACTTTGATAATTCCACGTCCATCAATAAACGGAGTCAATCCATGTAATGAGCTGTCTTTTGGGAGTTCTTCCGCTTTTTTGCTGCTGAATATCTTTGCAAAATTCATCTCGTTACATAGATTTTACTGTGAGGCATAATGCGGTGTCAAGTTTTTCTGGAGACAAATGTTTATGATGGTTATGTATTTTTCGCAGTCTATTTCTGAATCGTACTACATATGCAACCACGCATTGAAGCTTGGGAAATGAGTTCCCATGCCGAATCTCCATAGTCACGTCCATAATTTGGCGTGGCATGGATATAGGAAATGCCTTCATGATTCAGGATGTGAATTTTGTTGGCCATAGTGACTCGACTCCATTTAGAAATATCGGACCGTGAAACCAAATTGACTGTTTTTTAAATTTCGCAGGTGATGTGCTTCTGGATAATAAATCAGCGGGATTGTCTTCTGATTCTACATGACTCCATGGATTTATAGCTGTAAGTTTCTGGATTGAGGCAACCCTATTGGCAATGAAAGTCTGCTGAGATGACGATGGTCGGTTCAACCAGCCAACTACGATAGTAGAATTTGTCCAGTAATATTCCACAATGCCATCAAGATTAAGGTCTATCTTCACTCAGTTACTCAGCTCAGCTGCAAGCTTGGCTGCGCAGAGTTCAAGACGTGGAAATGTTTCTTTCTTAGCCGGACAAGTAATAATCCTTCCTTGGTGAAGGCTCTAATGTAAGCTGCTGCGCCATACGCCTTTTCGGATGCGTCAGCAAAGGTGTGCAGTTGCATTTTTTTAGAGAATTGGTGATCTAAAACATGCCTTGGGAAAGTAAAGTCCTTCAGGTGCTGCAGACTGTCTCGAAAATCTTTCCATTTAGCTTCAAGGTGAGCAGGAAGTTGATCGTGCCAGTCAGACTTGAGCGCTCACATTTTTTGAAGCGATAGTTTGGCTGTAACCATGATTGGCGAAAGAATTTCTAAAGGATCGAATATGTGAGCTATGTCTGAGTAAGCCGATCTTTTTGTTATTTTATCTCTACTAGGTACATATGGTTGGACTCCGAATACATCTTGCTTCGGACACCAAATAAGTCCAAGAGTTTTTATACGTTCGTCTGCTCCGTTGTTGAAGTTAAGGACGACCTCTATGTCCTCCGGTTGAAAACGTTCTAATAAGCGGGAATGATTTGCACACCACTTTCTCAAATGGAAACCACCTTCTTTTAACAGCACTATTAATTCTGATTGTATTTGGAGTGCTTCTGTGATACTATCTGATCCAGTTATAATGTCATTGACGTAGAATCACGTTTTAAGGTATTTGAGCCCAGGAGATCTACAGTCCATCGTTATTCTCCTAATGTTTGCAACGTTTTGATAGCCAAATAAGATGCTGTATGTAATGGTGGTAAGCTGATAACACTTGAACTCTTCCTCAGGATTGTTTCTCCAGAACACTCGCTGATACTTCTGGTCGTCATCATGGACCAGAACTTGTCGGTACATCTTCTCAATATCTCCGGTAAATACGTAACGTGGCATTCTGAAACGAAGTAATATGGAGAATAGTTCCTCTTGAATAACTAGGCCTTTTGATAATATGTCGTTTGGAGATATATTTGTCGTAGTTTTTGCTGAAGCATCAAACACAACTCTTAATTTCATAGTGGTGCTTTCTGGCTTGCGTACGTAATGGTGAGGTAGAAAGTAGTATGGTCGCCCGATGTTGGCTAACGTCACTGGTTTCATGTGGTTAAGGCACAAATACTCTTCCATGAACTCCACGTATTGACCTTTTATCTCTTTGTTTGCTGCTGATCGTTTCTCTAATGAATAAAATCGATTTAGAGCCGCATCCTCCGAATTACCTAAGACTGTAGGTTTGTTTTTAAACGGTAGTCTAACAACAAAGCGTCCGTCAGCATTATGACGTGTTTCTTGCTTAAAATATTTCTCGCACTTGTCTCCCCTTTCATTAAATGAATGCCTTGCATTTGTTTCTTCGAGTCGCCTGAATCTTTCGATTTGTTTCAAGATATTAATATCCGTATCACATGACGTACATATATTGCAAAAACTGTTGTTTCCTTTAGTGGTTGCCACTTTTCTGGCTATAGCCCAGCGAAGCAACGTTTTTTGCATGAACAGCAGCTCAGG
Source organism: Odontomyia ornata (assembly GCA_963969285.1). Lineage (NCBI taxonomy): Eukaryota > Metazoa > Arthropoda > Insecta > Diptera > Stratiomyidae > Odontomyia > Odontomyia ornata. The sequence goes on from OZ017740.1 coordinate 206,845,459, forward strand.
ACCTAAGGTTTGCCTTCCGGGTAGCATCAGATGATGATAAAACTCGGCTCCTATCAATACATCAATGCGTCCCGGTCGATTAAATTTGACGTCTGCTAGTTTCAAGTTTTCTGGTATTGGCCACAACTGAACATTGACGTGTTTAATAAGCTTACACCTGTTATTTTTTTAGCACAAAAGCTTCCATATTCATGGTGTAATCTGTGTTGGCAGCAGATACAAGGATATTTATTCTGTTGGATGCTTTTTGGACGGCTTCTCCTACACCTTCTGCCATTACTGAGTCCCGTGTTGGTTTCACGTCAAGTCTTCTGGCCAGATTCTCTGTAATGAGATTGATTTGAGACCCCGAATCATGCAAAGCTCTACAAATAACATGTTTTTGGTCCCCGATAGAAATCTTAACGGTTGCTGTTCCGAGCAATACATAACCAGATCTAATATCTTCCAATTGAGTAGTAAGTGACGTAGAGTTTCGGCTCGGTGCATTTAATGGTTGCGATTTCAGTTTATCTGTTTCTGGCATATGTATAAGCGTGTTGTTCTTTTTGCTGCATTTCAAGCAGCCACGTGACGTACACTGGTTAGAAAAATGTCTGGTTCTCGTACAGTTCAAACACCGGGATAACTTTATCAAATATTGCTTCCTTTTATCTGGTTTCAGTGCAAGGAATTCTTTGCAATTAAACAGCTGATGATGCTGTTGCGGTGAGCACAAACAATCTTTTGGTTTAATCGGTGCTAACACACTTTTGAGTTTCTTACCACTGTTTGCATCTTGTCGCTTTGTAGTCTCACCTCTCTGTACAGTTTCTAGTGCTTGAAACCTACCCTCGAGAAACTGTAAGAACTCTTCAATTAACCGAAACTCTCTTGGGTTCTTTAAGCTCTGCTCATATGGAGTGTGTGTCGATTTATCGAGTTTTCGCAAAATTACATGTAACAAGATTGGGCTCCAAGACTGTAAACCAACCTTTAGGTTCTTGAGAGCTAAATAGCACTCTTTCGTCGTATCGTGCAATGACTTGATGGCACTCGAGCTTTCTGAATTTATCGACTGCTGACCAGGCGCGGCGGAACAGCTTCAAGCCATGTGTTGTGTTTGGAAGTGGGGGAACGGTGATAGGGAGGGGGAAACTGTTTGTTAGGTGTCAAAAAATTGCACTCTGCACGCCCTTACAAAGCTTTAATCTCAAAAAATTTGAATTCACTGTGTAACGTAATACAAAATGTATTTATTATTCTAATTATAACAAAATTGCTTCCTATGCAACTGTACCTATTATACTGATGCAATGTTTTACAAGAAGATTAGCATTTTAATATTGCACTGTTTGAACACTTAATTTTTTGCAAAGACAGCAGCTCGTTTTGTATTTCGGGAAATAAATTCGTTCATCAACAATTCAAGGTCGATTTTATCAACTTTATCGTGATAGATATGCAGGATTGCAAGACTGTTCAAACTTTTTTGTCCCATCGTCACCCGAATATAACTTTTAAGTCGTTTCAATACCGAAAAACTTCGTTCATTACTGCATGATGAGCTAGGTATCGTCAAACTGAAGCAAACAGGATATAGGACTATATAGGAGTGTTGCAAGTGCGAAAAAGACAGAACAGCACACGAACTTAATGAATTGTGTTGTACTGTCAGTTGCTGTTGGCAGTTGGCAGATGTAGACTCTGCCGTGCGGTACACGCCGCGATTTTTCAAATGTTTCTGTGGAACGGACTAATACAATGTTCCACGTATTTTGCATGTACAAACGCAGGGCAATCGTACATCAGTAGATCGCATGTGTTGTTTTCAACATATGGTGAAGTCCCATGTGTTGTGGGCGAAACACACACAACAGGTCTTCCGCCACGCCTGCTGCTGACCAAGAAGCTTGTTCAGGGTAGCAGTGACTATGAGTCTGGTATTGTTGTACCTATTGACAATAATCTCCCAAGCCGTTTCATAATTGTCTAATCTGACTGATAAATGCCGTACTAAAGATTTTGCTTCACCACTCAAATTGCTTGTAAGATAATATTTTTTTTCAGTATTACTTAAAGGCTGTTTGTGTATCAACTGCACGTACAAGTCATGAAACTGCGTCCAAAGCAACTAGTCACCGTTAAAGATCGGAAGTGTTTTTTTTCGGAAGCCTCACTCGACTATTTCCATGATTGTAGTTCACTTGTTGTGGTTGTGGCGTTGGTTGAAGCAAATCCTGTTGCTGTTGCAAGTCAATTATTGTTCTTTGGAAGCCTTGTTGCAGCTCATGGCATCTCTCAAAGTCTTCCGAAAAATCGTCTGATGTTTCTTCTAGCAGCAAACTAAGGATGTCTTTTAACTCAATTTCCTATGATAACAGCCTATCAATCTTAAGTTGGAAATAACGAGCACTATGTGCTTCATGTTTTTCACGCTTTATTGACTCCAAAAAGTAATTGATTGATTCACCAATATTCTTTAACTTTCGGATCAACCGATTCACTCTGTGTGGATTTATGTCGAGTGGGTTCACTGTTCGCTGAAGTGGTGCAATCTCCGATGCACCGCTTTCTTGCTGGGTGATTTTCCCGACTTCCTCTAACCATGAGCGAAGACATGACTGCAACTGATCGACTTCTTCAAAGTACCTTTCGATGAAGTACGGCTCCTTGCTCTGATCAATAGGAGCCTTGCGTAGCACGCTATGATTCATGGTGAACTCCTCCCAAAGAGCATTTAGGCTTGCTGTGCGCTTGGCGCAGTAATCTCTCGTCTTTCTGGACACTGAATCCTTCCTGAAGTTGGAAGCCATCCTTTCGATGAGATCCCCTATTTCCTGCTGCCGCATCAGAACTCTCCTGGTATCCACTATAAATTATTCTGGTGATGGTATCTAACGACGAACCAATAGATGTCAACAAGCACTTGGAACTTGTTGCGCTCAAATTGATTTCTCCAAAATGATGAAATTTACACACTGAGACATTCACCAATATTTTTCAAACAAGCACATAAACATGTTAAAAAATAATTTGGTTTGTTGACTTTAAAAAACTCGCTGCAGGAACAACAATAAAATGCTTATGTTTTCATAATATTGCAATTAATTGATCAAAGTTGAATGACAATGTAAAATGCTTAAGTATTGAAAATTTACAATATGAATTTATGTTTATTTAATGCAAGGCAATGTAATAATGCAATACAAGCTAAAGAAATTTAGAAGGAAAGTCATTGAGCTTGAGGCAATTTATTTTGTTTTTTAAATATCATTATTGTTTATCTTGTAGACTTATTAACAGGGCGCTTTCCACGGACCCGAGGATATGGGGGCGCCGTGACGCTCCCTCCAAAGATAACAGGTAACGACTCTGATTCGATTTTGACTACGCTTTGGAAAACGAACTGGAAATGATGCTTTGGGCTGGCGGATATGATGGTTTGGACCTAGTTGCTTTACACAATAGCTCCGAGGTGACACTCCTGTGTGAACGGCTCCAATCCAACTATCATACCGTCTCCATCCCGGAAAAAATTGGCAGGCCTCGAAGTACATTTGAAGTTCGCACCATTGGGTTGGTGGTGTAGGCTCGGTTGACAAGGACTCCTAATTAGCGCTGGTCTGGCTCCAAGCACTTGTCCCCATAAGGGCTTGCGCCAACCCTCACATGGCCTCCCTGCTCTGCAAAGATAACCATGGGACCAAAGAGCCGACTACACATACGAACGGAGATAGCGGCTCCGAGGGGGGACCCAACAAATCTAGAGCAACGATAAACATATAAAAAAGTTAAAAAGAAACTCGAAATAAAAGTCAAAAAACTTACAATGACGACGCAAACTGCGGTTGTTAACAGCACGTCGAGAGCGATACTAACGACAACAAACACGACGATTAATACAATGACAGTGAAGATGGACGAAAAACGGAGATTGACAGACAGTCTGGTCTAGACAGAACTTCCTGTGGCACTCGGGCACAGCAAAAAAATGATACGAACGCCAAAGCGCCCTAAAAAGGAAAAGCGGGAAGCTCTGCAGGACGCTTCAGATGTTCGAGCGGTGGAGGAAAATATAAAGAACATCGAGAAGTCGATGGCCACTGCTGCGATCGTTACCAAAGCAACCAATGCAAGGGTCACAAATCCCGACACAATAACGAACCACCCTGAAGTCAACGAAGAGATTGCAGGCGGAAGAGAAACGAGTGACCAGGCAAATAAAGTGACGCTATGCGATTGCATCGAAAATGTGGCAGAAGTACGCTATTCGGAAACGAAAAGCGATAACCTCTTCCAAGGATGGTCGCAAAGGACAACTGCCACCCAGCGACATGAAGAAAAACGGAAAAAAGGCGGGAGATGTTCTGAAAAGAATACAATCTGCATGCGACTCCCCAAAAACCTGCAAAACAGTAAATTGAGCTCCTTGAACTAGAGAGCTCCTAGACTGCATAGGGTATTATCCGAGGAGCTGGTTAAAGGCCGAAGAGAACCAGAATGCCGAAGAAGAGCAAAAGGCTAAAAAGGTGCTGGTGGCAAAATTCAAAGGCCACGTACAGATATCTCCACCATCAAAAATCGATAAAAAAAATGGCGTCTAGCCTAATCACATTAGATCTGGATAAAAGGAGAAAAAGGCACTTGATGGGCGTGGAGCACCAAATCAGGAGTTCCAGACAGTGCCTACAAAAGGAGCGAAGAAAGCCACTAAGAAACTCCTTCAAAATGTGCCGGAAATAAAAGTTCCCACGAATGCCCTACAAGAAGAAAGATCTTATGCAAAACAGGACAAACAGAAGCCCCGACGAAGACCCCGGCATCAAGCACTGCTCGTAAAACCTTAAGATGGCCGATCCTACGCGGAGGCGCTGCGGAACATCAGGGGAAACGTAAGGCCCAAGGACACCAACACTGCCATGAAAGCATAACGGCCAGCACGGTCGGGCCACATACTGGACGAATTTGGACTAGTGGCCGAGAATAGGGAAGCATTTTGCGACGCAGTAAAGAAAGTCCTCAGCAAAAGCGTGACTATAGCCTCAATCAAGCCGATGGCAACGATCGAAATAAGAGACATTGACTGCGTCATGGATCTGGCCGAGGTAGAAGAGGCCATCAAAAGTGAGTTCTCTAGCGTGGGGAAGGATCAAGATGAGTCTGACACCAGAAAACTATACGGGACAACGAATGGCCATAATTGACTTGACCAAACAGAATGCCGAACAATTTCTGAATAAGGCAAAGAAAGTATAGGGTGGGTTGACTGTCAGATACGGCGAAAAGCAATGCCTTTTCAACGTTTCAAATGCCTTGGCTATGGTCACAGCACACAGGTATACAACGTACCCGATAAAATTTCTCTATGTTACAAATGCGGTGAAATGGGACACAAAAGAAAAGAATTCCCGAATTTGCAAGGATACTAATCCAAGACTTTATTTTGGACACGTCTTGAGATCAGAAAAATGCCGAGTTTTCCAGGAAGCCATAAATAAGGCGAAATCAGAATTTTGATGACCAGCATCCTGCAGCTAAACCTACATTCACAGTCCAACTGCCCAAAATCTGCTTGAGCAGTTTGCGAGGGACATGAAAGCCGACTTCTTGCTGCTGAGTGAGCAACACCATGATCAAAGTTCAGCATTATGGTATCCTGATGAAACTGGTACTGCCACTATCTGGGTTCGGAACACTGATTTCCAAGCGGAGAGTTGTGGACGGGGGATGGTTTTGTGTGGATGGGACCACGTTGTTTAGTATGCACCTAACACCGAACGAATCGATATCATCTTTCCAAGCCAAGCTGAATGCTCTAAAGGGCACTATCTCGAACGCAGAGAGCAACGTGCTCGTTGGAGGAGACTCCAACGCTGCAGCAATTGAATGGGGCATGCCTCAAACGGACCCACGCGGAAAACGAATCCTAGAAATGGTGGCCAGGACGGCGCTCGTCGTACTAAACTCCGGAAATACGCTGACTTTCCACCGTATTGGCTGTGAAGGAACCATACATGATGTGACATTCGCCTTGGAGCCCTTAGTATGGAGGATACAAAATTGAAGAGTATTAGAGGACTATCCAGCCAGTGGTCACCAGGGCATACGGCTTGAGATCAGTGATGTTGTCTCCCAACGTCCATGCTCTCGGCTCGCTACAATTGGATGGAACATTGGAAAGATGGACGTCGAGAGGTTTATCGAGGTTCTCATGGCAGGTGAGCTGCTGCAGGGAGCAACTATGAGCATAATCACGACTGCTTGCAATGCTTCTATGCCCCGTCAAAAACCCCAGCACGACAATCCCCCAGTGTACTGGTGGTCAACTGAAATCGCTGAAAAGCGAAGGGAGTGTCACAAGCTTCGATGTGGAGCTCAACGGGCACGGAACCGTGACGAGGCTAGCAACCAGGTTGCAGCATATAAGTCGGCCAGGAAATGCCTTCGCAAATTGATCAACAACAGCAAGGCTTGCTGCTAGCAAGACCTAGTTGACAATGTGAACAAGGATCCGCGGGGCCTTGGGTACAAGCTAGTTATGCGGAAGCTTGGCGCACTACGGAAACCTTGCATACATTGTTCGGAAAAAATGGATGAGATAGTGTGGGCCCACTTCCCCATTCGTCCCATCCGTGTTGGTGCTGTCCATGGTGAAACAGCAGTCGAGTGTCGACTCTTTACCCAGCCGGAACTGGAGGATGCAGTCCTTTCATTGAAAGCGAGGAAGGCTCCAGGTCCAGATGGCGTTCCAGCTGAGGTGTTGCAGCTTGTCTGTCGCCATTGTTCTGACTTGCTGCTCAGCACATTCAACGCTTGCGATGGAAGGTGGCGAGGCTCGTGCTGATCAGCAAGGGGAAGGGAAGTCCCGAATCACCGTCTGCATATCACCCGTTATGCATGCTAGACACGGCTGCGAAAGTACTAGAGAAAGTCATCAAGGGAAGACTCACTGAAGCGGTTCGTGCTGCTGGAGACCTATCTCAGCAATACGGCTTTAGAGCAGGACGTTGTACTATTGATGCGATTGCAGAGGTGATGAGCGCGGTCCAAAAGGCAGAGGTACGTTGCCGCACCGAGTGACGGATCGTCCTGTTAGTGACACTCGACGTCAGGAACGTCTTCAACTCCGCTAGATGGGTGGATATTCTGGATACGCTGGAAAAGCCTTTTCAAGTTCCAGAATATCTAATGCGGCTTTTGAGGGACTACTTAAAGGACCGAAGCCTGCTCTACGGAACGACACAGAGCCAACGAAGGATAGAAATTACATCGGGTGTTGCCCAGGGATCTATCCTTCGTCCAGAGCTGTGGAACGTGTTTTATGATGAGCTACTGAGACTGAAGATGCCCGATGAGTCACGCTTGATCGACTTTTTGGATGATGTTAAGGCTCTAGTCACTGGATGCTATGGTGAACTTAGGCTAAGTATGATAATGTGTCGAGGGAGACACTGGATGACTGCTCGTGGATTCGGTCTAACACTAGAGAAAACCGAAGTGGTCATCCTGACAAAAAAGAGAATCCCTAAAGAAAGTGTATAAAATGGGGCAGGCTGCAAAGAGACCTCTACAGGGATACGGACGAGCTCAACCCGAATAATATAGTCGCGGTGATGCTCGAATCGATTGACAAATGGAACCAGGTGGCACGTTATGCTCGGGCAGTCCTAAAAGATCAAAGGGATTCACAGCAGCTGGGGTTGGTGGTGCTGGGGAATCGCTTGTCTGGCACTTCCTCTTCTCCTCTCTCCTCCCGCTAGCAGAGGGATCCCACAGTTTGAAGGCACCTCACGGCGTAAGAAAACGAGACCTGGCCCGAAGTAATATGACAAATGGTTCTAGGCTAGTTTCTCAGGTTGGCAGTTTCGTGGGTAGTCCAGTCGCCTTTTTGCGAGCATGGGAGTCCAAGACTCTGTAGGTAAATGGCATTCACCTCCCTACCACACAAAAGCAAGGTGACTTTAGAGAAGGCCATTATTATATACCCCCGAACCCAAAATATCGTAGAGGTACAATGTATTGGAAATACTCTGTCTCTCGCAAAAGATGGAACCAGGAGTATTTTTTTCAAACTGTCTGGTTGGTCCATCAAGAACAGTTGTCAGTATACTTAACTCCAATGAGCCCGCTGTTAAAATTACTCAGTTGTAATTGGTGCTCAAGGCATTGAAGGAATACCATATCGGAAGACTAAATCAAGAAAGCGGAATGTATGAGCTAGGATGGGAAAACGATTCTCACCTAAACACTACGGGCAGTAAACAAATAAACCAGCTTACGTTGGCATCTAATAAAACTAACTTTTGTCCAGAAGTCATATGAAATGTAATAAAATGTTTTTCCTATGAATTGTTATGGCGAGGTTGCCATGAAATGGTATCTTGTTATTCTGAGGTTCGTTACCACGCAATCGGAGAATAACTCCGCAGAAAACATGGCGAGGACATTGTCCGCAATTCGTACATCCGCAAATATAGCTTTGCCGAAGGAAAACTTGCAATGAAAACGCCGAGACGGTTCGATTACAAATCTTGACTTTATTGAATTACACTTCAGTATTTAAACAATTTTCTTTCACTTAACCTATGTCTTACGCAGCTAATTTGTTTTTCTCTTCTTTTAAGCAAAAATTCATTATTTGACATATGTCTATCTATGCTTTCCATTAAATTGATTATATTGCCTCATGAACAAAAACTCACCCGTCTCAATATTACCAAAGTCCAAATTACTACATTCACGTGCATTTATTTTCTTCCATGGATAGATATCCATATTCCATACATTATGCATGCACTCATATGTCAATAACCCATGTTCGTACGCATCACTTGGGTATGGTCGCTAACCTTTTGATGAGTAAGACAATTAGCGTGCATTGAGTGTGGTCACGGAATACTTCCACACGTGATGGGTTATGAATGAAATGGAACGGGATATGGGTACACTCGATATTTAGAATGAGTGTAGAAGAAATAAAAGAAATGCATTGTATGATTATGGAACTAGTATGTTTACTCGTAGCCATGCGACAAAATTGGTATTTCATGGTTGTCTTTTTTTGTTTGTTAAGTTTGGACTTTAGTTGGTAAGCAAATGCTCATGACCCTAGCAGACGGTTCAACTGATCGGTGATTGTGGATAACCCTCTTTGTATGATAAAGAGACCTATCGATCATTTGATGCTAACACATTGACGCTTGATGGCTATTATAATATACATGCCTAGAGACATTTACCCGTGATGTTTCATCATTTCACAAGTTGCGAGTAATGATGCAGCCTAAGTCATCAAAAACATTCAAAACTCTTCTGAAAATAAATCAATGACAGATTTTTAGTCAGTTGGAGGGTCCAAAATTTTACTCAATTGTTCAATGATAGGGCGAAAATCGTTCCAGTCATAACATACTGACCTTCCTGCATATCCCGGATAATCCAAAAGTGTTGATCATACATGCGAACACCAAGATGATTCAATGTACTTAGTTAGTTCCACTAGAAGCCCTTAATACATCAGCTTAACAACAGGCTAAATTAATTCATGTTAAGGCCTAAGCAATGGTTTGCATGAAGTAGAGATTTACTCAACAAGTTTGTGGTTTACAAAATGATTCAAACGGCTGATCCAAGGAATCATACAATTTTTGAGCATTTTGGATGAGTTCATAAGTATAGCAGCATGATTTCAATGCAACAGAACATAATTGTGGGCGGTAAGAGTCTCAAGCATTATTCACTTAAAAAATAATGACGGACCGCAAGTCCTATGAAGACATGTAAAGATTGGAAAAGTGAACTCAAATTGGTGTCAAAAGGGGTTCCTACAGATAAGATGGACAGAAGTCAGGAGAAAAACTGATGCACATAAAAAGAATGGTGTATTGACTCAATCTTATGAAGAATATATCAGCATGAAATACGATCAATTAATTCTCGAGCAACTAACAATGGGTTCCTCCTACTCAAGATTTGTTTACCAGAACAGCATCCTAGACGTGAATATTCTTGTCTGACCCATGTATACCTACGAATAACTTGGAAGATGATGAACATGCAGTCTTGGTAACCAATAGGCCGAACGTAAATCGTGATGAGCATATGACATTTAAGGTAAGGTGTAAAAAAGCTGACTGCAACTGTATGGAAGTAATAAGAATTTTCTTATGGATAAATATTTACCAACAAACAAATAAATTTACCGAATGGAAGATAGCACGTTAGGTCAAACGCTCAACTTATCAACTAAAGATAGCTATACAGACAGCTCAAGAGATAGCATATCAACTGAGCAGACAGGGTATCAGCTAAAAAGATAGCTACATAGACCACTTAACAGCTAAACAGACGTGTTCATCAGCTAAACGGTTAGCTCAGCAGACAGCATATTAACTAAACAGACAGGGCCTCAGCTAAATAGACAGCTGCATAGACAGCATTATACATAAAATAGACAGCTCATCAGTAAAAGCGACAGCTACACAGACAGCTCAAGAGGATAGCATATCAGCTAAACAGACAGGGAATCGGCTTAAAAGATAGCTACATAGACCGCACTACACATAAGATAGACAGCTCATCAGCAAAAGTGACAGATAATAGATAGTTTAACAGATAAAAAGACAGCTAATTAGCCTAGAAGCAATCTATTGTAGCCCAGCAGTACTCCTAAAAATTCTAAAGAAAATACGGAGCAAAGTGTCATTTCCTGTTACTGACTCCAACTCCTGTTAGCTTGGTGGTTCAAGTCTTAGCTCCATAGCACTTTCTTGTCTTTGAATTTAAATCATGAGAGTAAGCATCTTTACAGCATCCAAGGGCTAAAAATGTTTACTTATGCAATAGAATTATCAACACATATTGAACTTGCTCCCCCCCCCTCCTTCCATAAATTCAGAGAAGTGAATATATATGCTGTTGTAATAAATATACATATTTAGTTTTACTACTAGAAGCAGTCATTTAAAATGATCGGAGCAGATCCAGTAACTTCGTCAGTTTGTCAGAAGCATGAAAAGGCTAATGCAGCCAGAAAAGTGAACAGGAAAGAGAAGAAACTAAAAAAGAATCGAGAGAAACAGCGAATTTATGAGAAAAACCTCTTGCTGAACTATACATACTATCTTGATGAAGGCTTCTACAAACGCACAGTAATACTTGGATTTGACCCGCTGACATTTCAAGCGAAAATAATCTTCTGATGCAGTGGACAAAATCAGTTGGAGTTAGATGACAGTCAATGGACTTCACTTCGCCAATACCTCATTGATCTCAAAGATAGAGTAGATGAATTCCCTGCAAATCAGCTTGGATTTCTTGAGCTCTTCTACATACCTATTGGAGGAGAGAGACTAATACTTAAACATCCCGAGCTATTCACGCTTTTCATCTTGATGGATATTTCAACATTGTCATGCAATACAACAATTCGCTTACCGATTGTGTGAAGGAATACTATGACCAATATTGTGCAAGATGCAGAGAAAAAAGCGTACTTAAACTGGATATCAACGAAATCTTCACTCCATTTCAAACATCATTTGTAAACATAAACTACTCTAGGCTTTTTTATGAAATACCAGTACTTTGTAACGATCTAATTTTCCATGTGATGAAATTAAATACTACAAACGCCATAAACAATGTTTTATTTCACTAAAAGGAATTATTCATTACGAAATTGTGCATTGAGACTTGGTAAACTACATACTCTTGTGAAAGGCTTGGTGACCAAGTATAATCTCTTTAGTCTATAAAATATTGAAGTTTATTGAGAAACGGATCCTCTTCTAAGTTGCACTGTACAAACTAGAACATGAATGTTTGTTAACTTAAACACAGCACGTCATTTTTTTTATCACTAAACTACACATTATTCTACGGATTATTATGAGGTTTTTAAAATTCAGCAAAACAGTGGTCCTAAGAACATCCATTCAAAAAACAAAATTCTGGTGAACGACGTCAAGAAAACGAATAAGACAGAGGTCAATACACTTTCAACGCGATAATATCCATTACAATGGCCATCCTGTACTTCATAGAAGAGTACCGTGATATTTTTTCTGAACACCGAATACGTATCGAGAATTATATGCTTAAATATGGTAATATGGGTGAGAAAGTATCTAATATACATGGAATACACTACCAAATATGTGAATGGTCCAACTCTTATACGACATCAGGCACTGATACATGCATTTGCCATTCATATGATTAAGTGACAAGAAATATTTTTACACTCATAAAACATTATATAATTCTGCAGTCTCGAGTACATACGACAAAGTAATAATTCATAGCACCGAGCAGTATAAACAGTCCAAACAAGACCAGAACCAACTAGTGGTTAGTGCTATTAGAATGAAAAAGTTTATAATTGATATTCAATTTGTATCAGGAAATCCTCATCAGCAATTCATTAAGGAACATACTATTCTCATAACATACAACCAAAACGATATTGGAATTGAAACATCAACAGTTTGCACTATAGTGAAGGGGACATAAGCTACAGTGATATGCTGAGGATATTGAATTCCTATATAAATTCTACAATAAACATTAAAAAAGATGTGAGAGGACTTATTATACATTTTGTAGTGAATAGGTGATATACAAAGTCCGTAAAGGACTGCAGCGATAGTTTGCTGCCTCGGCGGAGGAAGATGTAGAATTTCGCATTCATGAATTCTTGGGTCTCAAAAGAAAGGTGACCGAAGTCGCAAAATTATAGGCAACTACAAAGAGGGGAAATGACTTGTGCAGAGAACAAGTTGAACAAGTAAAAACGGACGGACTTAGGGTAACCTCGTCGTTACCCGACGAAGCTCATGGCTCACAAATAAGAGTGGGACAACAGGGTGGTGATGGTGCCCCCTTACTTCCGCCCAACCGGATCAAGATCCATATATGTGGTAGTGGCCAGGTATTCCCCTTCTGAGTGAAAAACTCATACAACATAACTTGTATGAGCCTTCCCATCAGAGGAGAAATACCCCGATGACCAATTTAAGTCATAGTGCTATGCAATTGGCTCACATAACCCTATGTCATAAAAAGGCACCTTGCTCGGGGCCACCCAACCCGCGATAGTACCTGAAACAAAACGGGTGTTATGTGCCCGATGGCTGGCTTATGTCTGGAGATAAGAGCCTTCCATCGTGTCGGGTCCTATACCTGGTCAGATCCAACGGAATGGAAAGACCGAGTGGAAAACTCATACAACATAACTTGTATGAGCCTTCCCATCAGAGGAGAAATACCTGGCCACTACCACATATATGGATCTTGATCCGGTTGGGCGGGAGTGAGGGGGCACCATCACCATCCTGTTGTCCCACTCTTATTTGTGGGCCATGAGCCTCGTCGGGTAACGACGAGGTTACCCTAAGTCCGTCCGTTTTTACTTGTTCAACTTGTTCTCTGAACAAGTCATTTCCCCTCTTTGTAGTTGCCTATAATTTTGCGACTTCAGCCGCCTTTCTTTTCATACCCAAGAATTCATGAATGCGAAATTCTTTTGTAGTGGGTCCTTGTGCTGGTGGAATGAACCCATCCGACGACACCGCAATGCTAGCCTGCTAGCGCATTCACGCGTCCCCAGACAAGGGCATTCACGGCGGATATCTACATCTTCCTCCGCCAAGGCAACAGACCATCGCTGCAGTTCTTTAGGGACTTTGTATATCACCTATTCACTACAATTTGTATGGTCATAATGCAGAAATAGTGCAGCTGAACAAGCCTAGGTTAAGTTAACTTGAAAATTGTTCAATATGCTATCAAATTCATAACTTTATCAACCCATTCATCAGATGTGATGTAAATTGTATCAAAATTTAACTATATATAACAAAAAGTAGCATTACTCAATAAATTATTTCTATTAAAAAGAAACACAGTCTTTTTATTTTAACAACTAATCGAACACTCCTCAAGTAAACAAATACTCCGAACAACAAAACAAAATGACCTAAACATTCCTAGCATATCCGAAACTCCCAAATATGAAACACTTAACCCTACGATTCAAAAATATCTAACGATTGACAAAAAACCCACATGAGTTCATTCAACTCAAGTGTACATCTGTTCATCAAATTACCAGCAGACAAACACCTCCTGATTATCTCTTAACATCCTACAATGACTCGCAACCATCCTTATCAAGAAGATTCCATAACATATGCTACTTGTCTATACATGATACGATGAGATCGATCTAAAAATAGCCAACCATAAACTCATATGCTACCACACATCGTTATCTATACCGAACTATCTTACATAAACGTTAGCCTAAGTGATCTAAAGTAGCAGTGTGCCAATCCAAAACATACACTATATGTTGAAAACTAATTAGATCTTCTTCAAACTTGTAAAAAATCAACCAAGTATCCAGCAGAAAAAAATTCTGATAAGAAAAAACTCAACAAGAATATATTTTACTTACTTAATACTTAATACTTAATACTCGAATATGTCAATGAGCATACCCAAAAATCCCTATGATGCTAAATCTAGCATATTTAAAACGTAGTAAATACGTATTTTACTTAATGCTCAAATATTGAAAATGTCTATGAATATAGCAGCAGTGACTTTCCGCTTAATATAGGCATACAAAGTATGAGGTTTATAAATTCTCATGTAATCATGAAAGCACTAAAAGGGATAATATACATCCGAGAAGTATCAACTAAATGGCATCATGCAAGCATGCTTCCTTTTTCTAAGGAGATAACAAACTAAAAATTCCCAAATTCAAAACATCAACAAGTTCTAAATGAAAATATGCCTAAAGAAATTTGGAAATGTCGAAAAATCATACTAAACCAATCCGAACATAAATATTTTTTCAATACTAGAAACCATGATGTGAAGAATATGAGACAAGCATAAAATAACACTTTTACTCGATATTACACTGAAACTCTTGCAACAATCTAAAGTAAATAATAGAAACCCGCAATAACAACACCCAATTTAAAGTAAATATAAAAATTCATTCAATCTAGTGCATGCATATAATGCCATCGTATAGGACCAAAAAAATATTTTTTCATGCATTATGGGCATAAACAAAGAATTATACCATAATACCAACAAACCCCTAATGTCAATGATCTACCGCATCCACATTTTTAGGGGTTTTGTACTAAAATATAAAATCACGACCTGTGTCCGTCTGTCCGTCTGTCCGTCTGTATGTCACAGCACTTTTTCTCCGAAACTATAGAGGCCACAGCCATGAAACTTTGTGGAAAGGTCAGAAGTGGTGACTTCTTGAAATTTCAAGGGTGGAAAATTTTTTCAAAGGGGTTTAAGGGGGCTCTCCCCATATAGGGAGGTGACCCTTCAAAAAAAAAATTTCACCATTGGTAGTCAAATAAGGTGTCATTGGAAATGTCTCAATGAGATCTTTTCAAAACAGGTCTTAAAATTGCCTTATGAGTACCGAGGGGGGCAGGGGAAGGGGAAATGTACGAACTTTTCGCGTACCCCCCTCGCGATTGGGCACCTTCCATCCGAAAAATCTGAAAAAATCATGAATGTAACCCTTAATGAGTATAACAACAACAAATACATGAGAAGTCGATATTCACTCAACTTTGTTAGTAATAGTATGATTTATCGATTTTATGTTTTCTTGAATAAAATCTAAACGGTATCCATAAATTCAATAAAATTTAGCAATCAGATGACTAGTTATAAGATTGATCTTTTCTGCAATTTTCATAAAGATCGAATAGCATTTAACGAAGTTATAGCGATTTGAATTTTCCTCTATTACTATGGAACAATATGCACTGTATTACTATGGAAACATATGGCTATGGAGCCATATGCGCTTTTTACCAACTTAGACACTACAGCTTTGCTAGGATTTGCATGAAAATTTCAGGAATGAAAGGTATCATGAAGATGAGTACATACAATTGAAACAAGTCGAAGAGGCAGGAGAGAGCTCCTAGCAAAAGGGCTTTGTAACCATTCTAGGATTCGAAAAAATAGGCCATGAATCGATGATTACAGTACAGAGGAGTGGCCTCTGAAAAAAAAATTTCAGGAAGGTAGCCGATATGAGTATCAACTGAAAATTCTGCATGAGAGCTTTTCAAAACAGTTCTTAAAATGACAGTTTTTGCTTCAGTGGGGGCACAGGGGGGGAATACGTGAAAATGTGTTTCCTCCCTCAAGAATGGGGATCTAAAATATCTGAAAAAATTATCAAGGGAGATGCTTATGGGTATAACTATAAAAAATACCTCAGAGGACAAAATTCTTTCAACTTTGTTAATAATAGTATGATGTTCGAACATGACGTGTTTCTTGATTTTATTCGTTGCTGGCTACTGCATTTTGTAAGTAGAGTAGAAAACCCTTCTGACATGAGCATAGGTCTGTCTACCCAACTTGTTCTATATTAGCTTCTTCCTTTCAGTACGTACCAAAAATTCATCAATGAAAATGCACCTATATTCCTACTTATTAGGACCACCACGATGATTTCTACATCCATCCTACATAAACTCCATAAAAAAGTAGCATCCTAGAAGCCATAAATCGTAAAATCTTTCCTAGACAACATCCATGAATGATCTGAAATTGGCAACAGATACCCAAAACATACATGTCAACATAGTGATCTAAAAAATAACGAATCTTTACCATGCGCTTATCAAAAGGGACAAATCATATATTGTACGAACAAAATTATCACCATCTCATGCACTACAAGATCATTAATTTGAAAAAATAACTCGTCTTGGAAGAAATTATTAGAATTTTTGAACAAAACCAATGAGCATCCTATAGTAAAGAAAACATGAATGAATATAGTGCCATACTTCTACATAATAGTAAAATCAGATAATGAAGTATAGAAACTGCTTTGAGAAATAAGTGATGATGATAAAGACAAACAAAATGCTGCTACATGCAAACTAAAATTTAATACTATACTAAATATCAAGAACGCATTACAACAAACATTAAGATCTCTTTCACTGCATCCGTAGATTTGAGCAATCAACATAGGAGTCTAACCGAACAAAATACATTGTAGACGATTCTTAAAGTACTATTGACATGAAACCGAAAATTGTAATAAAATGTAATAGCAATGAGTCACAAAACAAAGAAACGACGTATCCAAGCAAAAAGAAACCGAAAACGACCAATGTATACAATGATCAGCAAACTAGAACAGGTGCATCTTTGAATGGACATTTATGAAAACACGTCTCAATGTCGTGCATCACGTTACCCACTGCCCACGGCCAACACAACAAAAAAAAACCGCCTCAATCAAGCAAAACCATATTGCAATGCAATGTACGCCATGCCACTTCTCTTCCGCGCTGTAGATTCCGATGCCCTAAAACTCCCGCTGACAGGGAAGTCTATGCGTACGAAACACTACTCTTAACAAGCAAAATCACTTGCATATGTCACGCATCCCCGAGGTCAATTTCCATGCTTTACAGCATTCACCGCCGAACAATTCCACACCCCAATCACGGTCCTCCAAAAAGCGACGCAAATCAGTCTTACTCGTCGATAAGGCCGTCCATACTTAAAGACAGGCACCCTTTGATGAGCAACGCGGAAACTTAACCAAAAGCTCACGTGACAAACTTCTACGGCTCATAACATCCACCTCGGTGTAAACGTACACCTCAAATTACTTCCTCCAACAAGCGACGCGCATCACATCTACAATATCGTCCATCTTTAGCCGCAGACATCAAACGAGGAGCAAAACGTACTTTAGCAAGCACCCACTAAGTAAATTCTCATGCCTTAGAGCACCCATCGAAAGGTAAGCCCGCCGTCCATCTATAATGCAAAGTCACCCGTCTATAGCAGCGCCCTCTATCACCACGCAACTACTCGCATCATAAAAACTTCCGGCACGGCTAGCATGAGCAAGCAAATTGGCCATTTCCACACGCGGCCGTCTATCCTTAGCCAAAGACACCAATCGCTGCAACGCGTTCCTTATCCAAGCACCCATGATGTAAATTCCCATGGCTTAGAAAACGCGCTAACGGGCACGTCCATCATCCTCAATATCGCAGTCATCCGTCTATGCAAACGCCCGCTGTCACCACGCAGCCAATCGCACCATAAAAAACGTCCAGTACGCCTAATGTGATAAAGTAAATCCCTCGACCCGGAAGCCTCTCAGTAGTGAGATACGCTAGAAATTCTCAAGCTCTATAAGCAGTAAACCTATCGCCCAGAGCACCACCTATCCACAGAGCTTCCCTAATTTGATCAACCACCCTAATACTTCAAGCTAGCAACTCTAGATATGCATCTCCTACACATTAAAGTAGTCATACGTAAAAAACTATCTACCGCTAGAATCGTAAAAGACCCGAGAAGCACTTCCACCAAAGATGAATAACAAAACTACTCGAAGACTAGAAGCAGCGAATACATGAGACAACCTTCCACTATAGAGAAATAAAAACTATGAATAGTATAATTATCTATCGCTAAATGTTCCCTATTCATCCTAAAAATATCCATGAATCTTATACGAGTATACACGCAGACAAATCTAGAGCAATAATCTATTGATTGAAAATACGGGACTATCCTAGACTATAGTTAATATGCCTAGTTTCACCTTTCTAGGACACAACCAACAAGACTAGTTTCATTATTAACCGCTAGAGGCTACTTAGACCCGGAGCACTTACCTACTTAACCAAGACACAGATGTATATTCACCTAAGACCCATACCTTCTCATCCCTGGCACCCACCTATACCAATCTTATACACATATCCACATACCTAAGGCACTCATCTATACTAATCTGATACACATATCCACATACCTAAGGCCCACTTCTACACAAATCTGATACACATATCGACACCTATTCCGGACTCATACCTTCTTATCTCAGGCATCTACCTATACCACCCTAATACAAGCACCCCATATCCAAGACACACCCCCTCGACAACATTTGAAGTTTGTATGGAAAATTTGAGCCAGAATCAGTATTCTACACTTACTGAGTTTAAAAATTAGTCCATCTAACCATACCGTATCAAAGGCTTTCTCCATATTAATGAGACACGCTCCAACGCATTGTCTATCATTTAGTTTCCAACAGATGTCTGAGGTTCGTTATTGCACGTGTGGTCGAATGCCTGGCACGAAAACCAATTTGGCAATTCGGCATCAACTCATATTGCTCAATGTGGGCGTTTAATGATCTGTTGAGTAACATTTCAAGCACCTTGCTGATGTTAGGCAGCAAGCTGATTGGGCGATAGCTTTTGGGGCATGAAGATTCTTTTCCTGTCTTCAAGATTGGAAATACCTTAGCCTTCTTCCACTCATTTGGGAAATATAAGTTGCTCAACATGTTGTTGAACAATATACATTAATTCCTAATAGCAACCTCAGGCAAATGCCGGAAAACTATATTTGGAGTAGCATCAGTACCACATGATTTCTTGTTGTTTATCCTGCGAAATATGAAACGCACGTCTTCATAGCTGACAAAATAATCGATAAGATTCAAGCTCGGTATAAGGTCAGATGTTAATGTTTCATTGAAATGAAGAATTGATTGGCCGTTCAGGCTTGATTTGAAGTCGAGACGAGCACTTCTACGTCTTGGACCTGACGCCGGCTCGGTTGGTAAGAGTGTTGACGATGAAACACCGTTTGCGGCATTACTCCAGCGAGGAAAACATGCACTTCGAGTTCTTGTTGAGCTGCAAATATTTTCATTTTCGTTATCCTCATCCGTTTCATTATCATATGTATTGTTACGATGTTTAGTCGAATTTCCGTTTACTTCTTGTTACTACTTTAGATGTACCAGACTTATTTGTCATAGGAGACGATTTAGCATTAGCTTTATTACTTCGTCTACAAACCGATTTGCGATTACATAGAATCGGTTTGACATGTGTTTCAAACAATGTACTTAAACGAAGTGTCATAGCTCTAAAATTGAATGAACTACAGGTTAATGTTGCAACTTCTAGTACGACTATACGACTCATAGCAAATAATTTCGGCTACCCTGCTGATCAATTACTCAGGCAACAAAGTGCCGCCAATAACTTCTCCTTCCATAATTTGATTACAATCTGACACTTACTGGAGAAATGAGACGACAGCTGATAAAAAAAGCACAAATGTAATGACGTCATTGATAAAATAGCTGACTGTCAGTTTTACTTCTCTCTACATTATCAAACCTAGCAGGATGGCCAGGTTTAAGGAGGCTGTGTTTGAACCAATGTTGATGAAACTTGGCAATGTGGTAGAGACTGTAAATGTCTAGTAAACAATAGGAAATACTACTAGGTTAGGTTATAATATCGAAATGACAGTTAGGCAAAGCTCGAAATTTCGTAAGTTTCTTAAAGCCACAATTTTTATTGGATTTTTACAAAACATTTGGTGTCAGTAGACGTTGATGCGATCTTGGACTAAAATGTGTCAGCACAGAATTTGAATACTATGGGCACTATTGATTTAGCAGTTATGAATTTTGGATTGCAGTCGAAAAATTAAATTCTGATATACACGTTATCTCCAATGGATTCAAAAACGACTGTTTTAATATATTTGAAATGCAAAAATTTGCCACTGAATGGATGAACAAATAAAAACTTTTCCAAAAAATAACAGATTTCAAAGTTCTCTAAAAAGGATGAAATAAATTTTATGGAAGCGATGCTAGATCATTTTATCTGTTTCAACAAAAAATCTTCCAGCATGTGCACCATCACAAAAGAAATAGAAAAAAGCAAGTCGTTGTTTTGTTTTTAAAGCTTTTTTATTAATAAATGCATTTAACTTTTTAAGATGCTTTCCGCAGGGCGAATGCCGGTCGTCAATACTACTCTTCGCCCCAACCAGAGGAAAAGGATGCCAAAATGAAATAAACGTTCTACAATCACCTGGAAAGACTACTCAACTCATTGCATACAAACGATACAAAAATAATTCTGGCTGATTTCATCGCTAAGGTTGGCAATGATCTATCTCATCAAGGAACGACTGTAGGATACAGCCTCCACGATGAAATAAATGATGACGACCAGCACCTGATTGATTTTGTATGTAGCAGAAGTCTAGTCATATGTTCGAATTTCTCCCTCATTGACGCGTTCATAAAATGACCTGGGTATCACCGGATCGCAACACACAAGACCAGATCCATCATGTTCTGATCCAACAACGTTGAGCTTCGAGCAAACTTGACGTCCGTACATACCGAGGAGCGAATCGTAACTCAGATCATTACTTGATCAACTTAACCTATCAATGTTGTATGTCAAAGGCGCATTCATCGAATACCAGCCCGGTTTAAAAAATTTGACATCGAAAGGCTCCAAACGGCGTCTGTCACCAAAATTTTCAGGGAGACTCTCGGCAAACAGCTCGATCCCATCTTATCAGACGCCTCGCTAAAAACAAGCGATGAGCTCTGGATGGAAGTGAAAGCGGCTATTAAGACCGTGGCACACAATCGGACATCAAGCCCGGCGCAAAAGAAATAGTTGGTTCCATGATGAGTGCCAGCCTGCGTTAGAAAAAAAGAGTCAGGCGCACAAAGAGTATTAAGGAAGGAAAACCAGGACGAAGAGAGAACACTATGAAAATTTCAGAAGAGTAGCGAACAAGATAATTAGAATTAAGAAAAGACAATACTATGACGACCAATTGAGAAGTGTAGATGTAAGTTTAGCAAGCCACAATATAAAACAAGCATACCTGTACAAAGCAGTAAAAAGCCTGAAATATGGCTATCAGCCCAAAACCAGGCTCTTTGTGATGACATCGGCAATATGTTATCATCTCTGATGAAACTAAGATGAAGAAAAGATGGGCATCATATTTCTAGAACTTCTTTAATCCTCCACGCAGCTTTAGAACAGCAGAGCCTATAGATGTCTCCAGAGAGCTTCAATTGGTTTCACAAACTCTGGATGAAGTTAGCTCCACCATCAAAGCCCAAAAGAATTATGAAGCGCCGGTCATCGATGAGATTCCAGTGGAGCTCATCAAATATGGTGGCAACAGTGTTCAGAAAGCTATTCACAAAGCCATCCAGCACATTTGGCAACAATAACATATGCCGAAAAAGTGGAGCCAATCAATTATATTGCCTATCCACAAAAATGTGATAAGCTACAGTGCGAAAATTATAGAGGCATATCACTACTTTGCGCCGCGTACAAAATATTTTCAAATATCTTGGAAAATAAAATCAGATCATACGCCAACAGTATTACTGGGGAGTATCAAGGTGGTTTTTGACCAGATAGGTCGATGATAGACCAATTGGTCTCTGTCAAACAGGTACTTGAAAAATGCTTGGAGTTCAACATAGATGTACACCATATTTTCGTGGACTTTAAGCAAGCATTTGACAGTATTGACCAACGGGCCACATACTGGTCGAATTCGTAGCAGAGGCCAACAATAAGGAAGCATTCTGCGACGCAGTAAAGAAAGTCCTCGGTAAAAGCGCAACCCCTCGCTCGAGCCGATAGCAATGATGGAAACAAGAGACATTAGTGGAGGTAGAAGAGCCCATCGAAAGGGGACTCCCTAGCGTGGGCAGGATCAAAGCAAGGCTGACGCCAGAAAACCAAAGGGGACAACGAATGGCCATCGTTTACTTGACCGAAAAGGACGCCGAACAATTTCTGAATAAGGACAAAGAAAGAATAGGGGGGGTTGTCTGTAGGATACGGCGAAGAGGAATGCCTCTTCAATATTTTAAACGCCTTGGCTATGATCACACCGCATAAGTATGCAAAGGAACCGATAGGAGTTCCCTATGTTACAAATGCGGTGAAATGGTATGTATAAGAAAAGAGTGTACAAACGAGGCATTGTAGATTTCACAAGGATGCTGATCCAAGACCGGATCTTAGGTACGTATTGGGATCAGAGAAATGTTGTGTCTTCCAGGGAGTCCTAGCCAAGGTGAAATCAGAACTTTGATGACCCGCATCCTGCAGTTAAAACTACACCACAGTTCAACAACCTTAAACGTGCTCGAGCAGTTTGCAAGGGACATAAAAGTTGATTTTTTGCTGCTGAGTGAGCGACACCATGATAAAAGTTCTGCATCATGGTATCCTGATGAAACTCTTACTGCCGTCATTCGGGTTCGGAACATTGATTTCCACGTGTGGGTTCGGTGCACAGGGACTACGTTCTTTAGTGTATACCTAACGCCGAACGAATCGCGCTGTCTCGAACAGAGACGGCAACGTCCTCATTGATATTGACTTCAACCCCAAAACAATCGAATGGGGCATACCTCAACCAGAACGAATCCCAGAAATGGTGGCCAGAATTGCGCTTATGGTACTAAACACCACAAATATGCCAACTTTATGCCGTATTGGCTGTGAAGAAACCATACCAGATGTCATATTTGCCTCGGAGTCCTTGGTACGGAGTATACACAATCGGAGAGTACTAGAGGACTACTCATCGGGGTTGCTGACCGCAGGTGCCCTATCGTAGGGTGATTCACAGAGGACAGAAGAACTGGCAGCTCATGTCGTGGTCAACTACACTATGAACATCAACGTGACTGTTTGCAAAGCTTCTATATCCCGTCGTAAATCCTAGCATACCAAGCTCCAATGTACTGGTAGTCAACCGAAATCCCGGAAAAGCGAAGGGAGTATTACAAGCTTCGGCGATAGGCTCAACGGACACGAAACCGTGTTGAGCAGGCAGCAGCATATAAGTCCGCCAAGAAATGCCTTCGCAAATCGATTGACAACAGCAAAGCTTGCTGCTAGCAAGACCTAGTGAATAATATGAACAAGGATCCATGGGGCCTTGGGTAGAAGAAAGTTATGCGGAAGTTTGGTGCGCTCACGAAAACCGATTAAACTAGTAGTATCAGTAACCGTAAAACAAAATAGAGGTTAACACTTGATTCAATTTAATGAATGACTGAAGATGACACTCTTCCGTGTCCGTCCCGTCCATGTTGTTCTGTCCACGGTGATACAGCAATCGAGTGTCCACTCTTCGCACTGCTGCAACTGGAAGATTCTGTCCTTTCACTGAAAGCAGGGAAGGCTCCAGGTTCAGATGGTGTTCCTGCTGAGGTGTTGTAACTTGTCTATCACCATTGTCCTGACATTCTGATCAGCACATTCAACGCTTGTCTACGGAATGGAGTTCCCCGGTACAATGGAAGGTGGCAAGGCCCGCGCTGTTCAGAAAGAGGAAGGGAGATCCCAGATCACCGTCTACATACCACCCGTTATGCATACTAGACACTGCTGCAAAATTGTCAGAGAAACTCATGAAAAAAATGCTCACTGGTGCGGTTCGTGATGCTGGAGACCTATTTTCTCGGCAACACGGCTTTAGAACAGGATGTTTCACCATTCATACGATTGTAGAAGTGGTTATTACGGGACAAAATGCAGAGACATTAGCCACATCAAGCGATGGATCGTCCTGTTGTTGACACTCGACGTTAGGAACGTCTTCAACTCCGCAAGCTGAGTGAATATTCTGGATACGCTGACAAACCCTTTTCAAGTTCCAGAATATCTCACGCAGCTTCTCAGGAACCGCCAGAAGGATCCAAATCTGCTCTACGAAACGACACAAGGTCAATGAAGGATGACTGTTACATCGGGTGTTGTCCAGGGATCTATCGTTGGTCCGGACCTGTGGAACGTGTCTTATGATGAGCTACTGAGACTGAAGATGCCCGATGAGTCACGCTTGATCGACTTTTTGGATGATGTTAAGGCTCTAGTTACTGGATGCAATGGTGAACTTAGGCTAAGTATGATAATGTGTCGAGGGAGACACTGGATGACTGCTCGTGGATTCGGTCTAACACTAGAGAAAACCGAAGTGGTCATCTTGACAAAAAAGAGAATCCCTAAAGAAAGGATGATCAGTATTGAAGACATACTAATTGAATCGAAGCCAGCGGTGTTTCTCTAACTAAATCAGGGCAAAGACTGAAAAGGCGTCTGCCAATTGTTGAGTGAGCGCTGTCTCCCCTAGCGGGCAACCGTCTCCCTTGTGTCCAAGTTTCGATGCAAGTAAATAGCGTGGCATTCTCTAGTAAGAAAGGCAACAGGTATCACGCCTGCAATAACTCTCACCGCCGAGCCAGAGACTGTTGGATGTAAAGATACAATTCTCAGTGGTAATCTTCTCTGTACTTGTGCCAAGTGTTTTCGGTATACCTCCTTACTGAGAGCATCGCCCATATTTCTGCTCCATACAGTAGCACTGACCCTACAGAATTCATCAAGAGGCATCCTCTTGATGGGTTGAGTCCCCCTACGTTGGTCATAAGTCGACTCAGAGCCGATACTCACGACGCAGCCTTCTCAGCCGTTGCCCTGATTTGCTCAGAGAAACTCATCTTCGAGTCGATCAGTAGCCCCAGATACTTCACCGATGGCTTCAATTCGATCTGTATGTCTCCAACACTGACCATCCTTACTCTAGGGATTCTTTTTTTTGTCAAGATGACGACTTCGGTTTTCTCCAGTGCTAAGCTGAACCTGCGAGCAGTCATCCAGTCCCTCACTTGGCACATTAGCATACCTAGCCTAAGTTGCGCTTGTTCAACGGTGCGTCCAGTGACCAGAGCCGTAACATCACCCGCATAGCCGACCAAGCACTACTCATCTGGCATCTCAAGTCTCAGTAGCCCAAGGATAGATCCCTGGGCAACACCCGATGTAAGAGCTATCTTTCGTTGGCCCAGTGTCGTGTTGTAGAACAGGCTTCGGTCTTTAGGTGATTCCTCAAAAGCTGCATGAGATATTCTAGAACTTGAAAAGGGGTTTCCAGCGTGTCCAGAATATCCATCCATCTAGTGGAGTTGAAGGCGCTTCTGACGTCACGTATCACCAACAGGACGATCCGTCGCTTGGTGCGACTATATGCCTCTGCCTTTCGGACCGCACTCACTACCTCTGCAATCGCATCAATGGTGGAGGCTCCTACTCTAAAATGACACTGCCGGGGGGATAGGTCCTCAGAAGCACGAAACGCGTCAGCGAGTCTTCCCTTGATGAGTTTCTCTAGCGCTTTCCAAGTCGTGTCTAGCATGCATAACGGGTGGTATGCAGACGGAAATTCGGAATTTCCCTTCCTCTTGCTGATCAGCACAAGCCTTGCCACCTTCCATCGTACCGGGAAAACCCCGTCAAATTGTACTGGGAAACCCCCATCTCGAAGGCAACGTTGAATGTGCTGAGCAGCAAGTCAGGACAATGGTGATAGACAAGCTGCAACACCTCAACTGGAACACCATCTTGACCTGGAGCATTCCTCGGTTTCAGCGAAAGGACTGCCTCTTCCAGTGCCAGCAGTGTGAAGAGTGAACACACAACTGCTGTTTCACCATGGACTGCGTCAAACGGAGGGGATGGGCGGGGAAGAGCGCCCGCACTATCTCGTCCATCTTTTCCGCATCATGTATACAAGGCTTCCATAGGGCACCAAGCTTCCGCATAACTAGCTTGTAACCAAGGCCCCACGGATCCTTGTTCACATTGTCCACTAGACCTTGCCAGCAGCGAGCCTTGCTGTTGTTGATCAATTTGCGAAGGCATTTACTGGCTGACTTATATGCTGCTGCACGGTTGCTTGCCTCGTCACGGTTACGTGCCCGGGGTTTTTGACGGTGCATAGAAGCTTTACAAGCAGTCGAGATGATGCTCATAGTTGAGTTCACCACGTCTGCAGCTGCCAGTTCTTCCATCCCTCGGGATCTCCCTGCAGCGGAGCACCTACTGTGAGCACGTCGATGAACCTTTCGACGTCCATCTTTTCGATGTTCCATCCAATTGTAGAAAGCCGAGAGCACGGTCGTCGGGAGACAACATCGCTGATCTCAAGCAGAATGCACTGATGATCACTGGCTGAGTAGTCTGCCAATACTCTCCAGTTATGTACCCTCCATACTAGAAACTCCAGGAAGATTGTCACGTCCGGTATGGTATCTTCATAGCCAACACGGTGGAAAGTCGGTATATTTTTGGAGTTTAGTATGACGAACGCCGTCCTGGCCGCCATTTCTAGGGTTCACTTTCCCCGCGAATTTATTTGAGGCATGCCCCATTCGATTGCTTTAGCGTTGAAGTCTCCCCCAACGAGCACGTAACAGTTTCATCAGGATACCATGATGCTGAACTTCTATCATCTAGTTGCTCATTCACCAGCAAAAAGTCGGCTTTCATGTCCCTCGCAAATTGCTCAAGCAGATTTTGGGCGGTTGAACTGCGGTGTAGGTTTAGCTGCAGGATGCAGATAGTTTAAGTTCTGATTTTGCTTCCTGAAAAATTTTGAACGTTTTTCTTTCAAAAAAAACTAGGGTTATCATAAACAATTGACTAGTTTAGAGTCACTTAAGTCACAGTTCACCGTAGTCGCATGCCACCGTATCTTGAAGGAGGTCCGCATTTGCGTTAGGCCTGCTTTCCTTTTTTTCATTTGCATAGGCTACTACTTGGCTCTACTTGTATCGTAATGTACCTCATGTGTTGACATGTAGCTTCCTCATGACGTACTCCATAGCCAAATTGAATAGCAATGGGGCCAGCTCATCTTCCTGCTTTAGTCCGATATTTGTGTCAAAGGCGTCGGTGATTTGGTAATTGATGCAGATTTGGGAGGTCGTTGACGTCATTGTCATTTTGGTAAGATGGACTAATAGGGGTGGGATACCAAGGCAAAGCATTATTTGGTAAAGTACGTTACGATCAATATTGTCGTATGCTTGCTTAAATCTAAAGAAAATTTGGTGAATGTCTACTTTGAACTCACAGCATTTCTCAAGTACCTGCTTGACTGTGAACAATTGATCTATTTTCGATCCACCTGGTCAAAAACCACCCTGATACGCCATACAAAGTAGTGATATGCCTCTATAATTTTCGCACTGTAGCTTATCACCTTTTTGTAGATAGGCAATATAATTGATTGGCTCCACTCTTTCGGCATATGCTCTTTTTTCCAAATGTGCTGGATGCCTTTGTGAATAGCTTTATGAACACTGCTGCCACGACATTTGATGAGCTCCACTGGAATCTGTAGTGAATAGGAGTTTCCTTAATGTCCGTAAAGGACTGCAGCGATGTTCTGCTGCCTCGGCAGAGGAAGGTGTTGGTTCCTGCCGAGAATGCCCTCGTCCGGAGACGCGTGAATGCGCTGGCAGGCTAGCATTGCGGTGTCGTGGGGCGGGTTAATTTCCCCGGCACGAGGACTCACTACAAAACATTTCGCATTCACGAATTGCTTGCAGAGTTCAAGAGGACGACCGAAGTCGCAAATCTGTAGATAACCTCCACGAAGGAATTACGACTTGTTGCGAGAACAAGTGCAACCTGACAAGAAAGACTCATTTGGGGTTGACCTCGTCTTTACCCAAATACATTCAGGGCCCACAAATGAAAGAGGGGCAACCGGGTGGTGGTGGAGCCCCTTCATGCCCACCCAACCGGAATAAATCCAATGTTAAATCGTTGAAGTGGCCAGGTATTCCTCTTCTGAGTGGAAAACTCATACAACTTGAATTATATGAACTTTCCCATCAGAAGGGGAGTACCCCGGTGACCAATTTATGTCATAGAATTATACAATTGAATTGCATAACTTTATGCCATAAAAAGGCACTTGGCTTGGGCCACTCAACCCATAAAGTCACCTGAAACAAAAGAAGGAATTAATCTGTACCCGGCGGCTGGCTCATATTTTGGGGTGGAAGCTTGCCACCGTACCGGGTCCTATACCCGATTGGAAAAGACCGGAAGGGAAAAGACCAGTTTTTGTTTAATTCAGCATTTTATTTACAAATCGCATGTTTTTCCAAGAATGTTAACCTGACAATTACTGTAAAGTGATTCGCTTCAAAATGCAAAGCTTCCAAAATTTGCGATAGGACATACATCAAAGCAAAGGACCGCCAAAAATCGGTTGTTTAACACATCGTTAAGCGTTCATGTTTCGAGCAAAACAGGTGAGAGCTCATATTACTTATAGTACAACAACACCAAATGCTGCATGTTTATACTATGCTTTTCAGGTTAAAAGGTTTCTCTTAATTATTTAGCAAGTTTTTGAAATACCCGAGTTGCTTTTCAACAGGCAAAGTAAGAAAGATTTATTTTAAGCAAGTTCAGCTAACGAAAACGCTTCCACTAAATTTCTAGGCTTCCAATTAATTTGAAATCAAAACTCAACTGTCGAACGCGCTCAAAAAAAAAAAAAACAACTAGGGGTGACAAAATGTGGATCTACGCTGAGCCAACAGCTAATTTACTAAAGACATTTCCTTTTTCGACAGAAAGGAACTTCGAATCTGAGGGAGTGTGGTTATTCGTTACTTTTCTTCTTTATTTCTCTATATAAGATATTTTTCTTACTCCTTCAAAGAGTATAATAACTCGATTAGTTTTTCCTCTTCCTTTTTTTTTGTTCTAAAATCTAATATATGTATCTAAATATTTTCTTGTCCTACAGAGATACATCTTGTGTGTGCTTAATTAACCAAACGGATCATGTAGGAAATTAGAGCTACTATACTTGTATATATTAAAATTAATTATTATATAATTTTATTAGATCAAGAAAAGGGACTCACCGCATGTTCCGTCGAGCGCTCGATGGGTGCTGGATACGTCCTGTAAATCTTCGTTTTTGGTTAACTTAAACGCTACAATGTACTTCGATAATGGTCTAAGGCCGAATAATTCACCTATCACTATAAAAGTTCTTTGGCCGAATGCCATTCAAAATTTAGTACTCAAATCACTTGAAACGGGCGCTAGTGTGAATCCGTTTTCATGAATTGTTCGTAATTCTTCTCATCCATAAGTTTATCAATTTCTGAAGTTTCACTGAGCTTCACTTTGAGTAACCAGCCTTTTCATAGCACGATGTATTTCTTGACCCTGGGGTATCCTCAACTGATGTGTTCTTCTCTACCACAGTTCCTGACACAGGAGAATATAATTCCCTCGCTAGCGGTGGGTGCAGAACACAAAATCATTTCGATGATTGTGGGGCCAGTTGAATACGCTGCAACTCGAGCAACTGTCGATCCGATGCGCTTTGAATGTCAGGAATGGCGAACGTGTTTCCGTTAACCAGCTCGTCCCAGACAATGATCAGTAGAGCGGGGGGGGTTGCCGAAGCCTTGAAAACGAACCAAACGCGGCATCCGCTAATTAGTACTGCTCCAGTGCTGGTTCTTCGGACGGATTGAAATCGTCATCGAAATGGGGCTTGGGTATTGTATGTGTACGAGTAGTTATCAATCGCTGTAATCACGGCAGGCCATGGAGTAATTGCGGCTTGTCCTCAATTCAAATGGCGTTGGGTACCCGTATTTATCCTTGCACTATCAACACCGTGATTGCATTGAGAAAGTTTTGGTCAGCTCTAGGTGCACGGCGACTGGTAATAATTAATAAAAAAGTTCACATCACCAGAGTATTCCCCGCAAATTTCAATTGTTGCCTGTTTCGACTCACCAATAAGTTCGTAAACACACTCTCTTATTTTAAAATCTATCACGCGCGCAGATAACAGATATTTGTTCTTCGCATATCACGGATATTTTTATTTTATAGTTACAAATAGTTTTAGATTAAGTTTATGTTGAATCGTCATTTGAAGTGTTTGCACGTTATGAAAATGATTTAATACACATGCCTTGTTTCAAATATTAGTGTGCAATATTTTAATTTTGAATGATAATTTTAGTTTAATTTTAGGTAGGGTTGCGTTTGAACCATTAAAAGTTTAATATATTAATAATTGGCCAAGAACTTAATGAACTTGTTATGTCCCGCAAAATAAACAGATACGACATTGTATACCTTGTATAGAATGCTTATCGCCTCCTCAGGATTCACCACTGAATCATTAAAAGCTGGCATTTGACTTTCGTTCAGGGAATCTGATTCCAAGGAATATTCACTTACTCCCGTAAGGTTCCGGAATCCTTCACGTCTTCTCGCTAGATTTGTCCTTGCTAGTTGCCTGATAAGAGGTTTTAGCCTCATGATGACTTGATCCTTTGCTATCGGAAATAATTGGAAGTGAAGATGTTTCTGTATTTTGTGATTCTCTAGGAGTATCACAACTGCTGGTTGATTGGTAATCGTGGTCCAGCACCGTGCTATCTACAGATTTCTTTCCCGAAGTACGATTACCGCGCGTTTTGCAATAGTAACTAAGCAGGTTAGGCTTATTTTGCGTAGTAGACAAATGTGCAGCTAAATGATTTGATTGTTGCTGTTCGGTTGCTTTACCGAAGATTTGGTTTGGAGGCTCCTCGTTTTGAGATATTGATGGATTTCCAACGACTGTTGCCGCACTATGTTCCTTTCCAACACGAACGTTATTTACTTGCTTTGATCGATGTCTGCCGTAAGTTGTGGGCTGGGGTACTGAAGTCGTCTGAGGTTCGCGATCGTTTTCTAGAAGCTACACAATCACGTTTGGACGAGTTGGTTTGCTTCTCACTTGAATCCTTCTGGTGAGATTTATCGTGTTCTCGATCAGTGTTATTATCGGTTGGGTTCTGGCGACGTCTCTTGTGACTCGAATGTGTCAATAAATCTTCACAACTTGGCAACGAGTTTTGGTCCGATATCCGTTTTCGTTCAAATCTTTTGGATGCAGGATTTGGTGATTGAGATTTATTCGATCTAATAGATCCACTCGTATGGGTACTATTTTCTAACAGGCGTTGTTACCGATGTCGCTGTGTTGCCAACGTTACACAAGGAGTCGGTGTTGGCTTCGTTATGTGTCGATTTTGTTCGTAGACTTCGCGAGTTTTTCCCGATTTGGGTTTTTGCTACTATTTTGGTGGCTATTGTAATGTGACTGGCTACTGGAAGCTTTTATATGACAATTTTGTAATTGGATAACTTTCAAAACCAAATTGGCTTGTTCGATCAGAAAATATCTGCTAAATGTAGACCTTATAAGATTCGTTATAAAATATTTTACATAGAATGTTTGTTGCAAAATAAATGATGTAAGATATAGTAAATTAAAGTTGCATTTTAAAAACTAAATAATCTTTGATTATATAAAGTCTTTTTTAAATCATTAAAATTTCCACACTTTAGGGACTTGTATCCAGTCAGCACACGACACAATTAATCCTGTATATCATACAGTCCCTCCATTCGCCGCCAATCACCATTCCATCAAAACTAATCAAATCCCTTAAACTCTCATCACATAAGTATGCATAACTCATCAAAGTGTACAAATTAATACCTTCAGTAAAGCTAATTGATACCAATTATTTCGCAACACAACAACCAATTGTTATTAATTAATTCCGCCTTACCTCCGCACTCTACAGCTCAACACCAACTTTCGCATTCGGGCGAACATTCATCACTCCCCGATGCAATCACTAATCAAACGTGAGACACGCTACAGCGACCTGATGACGATTTTCGGGAACTGTTATGTTATACCGCATTAATTACAATAACTTACAACAACGGTGACGGGCGGGAATATTTCCCTGGGATAAATTACAATATCACCATTTTACCGCTCAATTAAGTTTAAATCGCGTTTCAGCACACAGAAACTTGCCGATAATGAACTTTATGACTGATGGTGAAATTAAATCGCGAAAAATTCACTTGACACTGAATTGTACGAAATAATTGTTGAGCTTTAGGTAATCAATTTTCATATGCAGATTGTCGTTACCTTGCACTTTAATTATCGCCACGACACCGCTGCTCAACCGCTGTAGTCAGCCGGAAAATCTCGACCCCAGACCACGTTGATGAACTCCTTCTCTCGTGTTTTTCCAAGTTGCCAAAAAAATGGCGGGGCCGAGCCATCGAGCAACGACACAACAATGGAAAATCGCGCAAAGTTTCGTTGAATAGTGCCATCTATGAGTGAACCCGTGATGGTGATAATGCACACTCGTTTCGGTGGTTTTTAAAATTCAAAATCGTCTTTTTGTAGATTCGATTAAGTTTTCAATTGAACGCAATTTATGTTGATAATTATTAGGCGTAATTAAGGGGGAAATAAATCGAAAGAATAAGACAGGCACGCGTTAATTACCGACAAACAAAACAATTTTTAATTAATATTATGGTTGGATTGTGTAAAATTTGACAAATTTTGTGGGGTTTAAATGACGCAATGATTTTAGCGTTCCTATAATTTAAAAGATTTAATGATACAATGATTTTAGCGTTCATATAATTTAAACGGTTATATGATACAATGATTTTAGCGTTCATATAATTTAAAAGATTTAATGATACAATGGTTTTAGCGTTCATATAATTAAAAGGGTTAACCGTTTCGTTATAAGCATTTGTATACCGCGTTACACCGCAATTCGTTAAATTATCTTCAAAAGATATTGTAATAAGATACTACACATTAGAAATTTTTAAACATTTTTAGAATTTTGTTTCCCGGGTGTTAAGTACAAAAGAAATTTTTCCACTAATTTTTCCTGCGAAAAAAGAAAAAAACGAGTGTTGCGATGGGGAAGGTGACTGAATCGACTGAATCATTATTAAATTGCGTTCGTGCTGTGTGCCTGTGTCAGCGCTGCTTTTAGAGCCATAGTTCTTAGATTACTACAGGGCAGCTAATTTTCTCGTGATCCCAAGGCAATGCGGATTACGAAAAAGGAGCTGAAGGATCTTTCTGTGTCTCACGGGTTGGCTTCGGCGTCGGGACTAGAGATGACGAACAATAAAAGAAGAACACAATTAACAGACGGACGGACTGACTTATGTCTATGTTTGCCTGGAAGTATACACCCTTTGCGCGTTTTTGAAAATATATGCGGACGGACAAACAGACGTGCCCAATTATCTATCGGCGCAGGTCTTTCGCGTGGTATATCCCCACTTCTTTTCCCGATGGATCCGTTATCAAGTAACGGTTAGGTCCCATTACCTTCTTTATGCGGCTTTTCAAGAATCGCCTGTCCAGCTTGGCGTTGTAATGCCCCGCGGCGTCACTTTGGCGGAAATTTCGCCGGAAAACTTCATCTCCCTCTTTGAAATTAGCAGATCGTGACCGGAGATTGTACTGCGCTTCATTTGCACTACCTGCGGCCTTAATCTTCCGTCCGATCTGTTGGCGGAGGTCTCCTAAACGTTCGTGGGGCTCCAGTGCAACGACGGGGTCTCCCAAACACTTTAATTGCCGTAACAGTCGGTATGATTTACCGTGGCAAATCATGTGCTGTCCAAAGGCGGCAAAGTAATGGGCGACACCGGTGACGGAATGATACGAGGATCGCAGGGCGCATGTGATGGCAGACAATCGCCGATCCCAATCCTTTTGAGATGGGTGGACGTAGGAACGGATCGCGGCCAATAGGGTGCGGTTCAACCGTTGTGATGCGTTGGACTGAGGAGAGTATATGGGCGTCAGTTGGTGTTCAACGCCATACTGCTCAAGTAGGCTCTTAAACTGCCGAGACCGGAACTGTACTCCATTATCTGAGTACACACTCTCTGGAACACCGAACACATGGAATACCCGGTTCTCTAAGAATTTCACGATCGATGGAGTTGTGAATTTACGGATAGGTTCCACCATGGGGAATTTTGAGAGCTGATCTAGAACGACTATAGCTCCGATGTGTCCCATGGAAGACCGAGGATATGGACCGAGTAGATCGATGTATAGACGCTGGAACACGCGTTCTGGAACGTTGAGTTGACCCATAGGAGGTCGAAGAGGCTGGTTGGGCGCTTTGGTGCCTTTACAGGTCTCACAGGCGCTCACGTAGTCTTTGACCTGGGATGCCATTTTAGGCCAAAAGAAGTATTTCTTGAGTCGCCGTAACGTCCAACCGTAACCTCCGTGGGCACTTAAAGGATGGTCATGTGCGCGGAGGATCAGACGTTGTGTCATTTCCTCCGGTACCCAGAGTTTCCAAGACTCTTCTTCCTGCCATGGATCACCAGTGGCGTATTCATTTCGTCTATACACATAGCCGTCTATTACCTTCAAATCAGGCAGCTGTGTTTGTTGGGTCGCTATGGTTTGCCTCAACTCTTTGTAGCTATCTGATTCAAAATGTGGGCCGTCCAAATCTATTTCGATGGGGTCCTCGTCATTTATTGTTATTTCGGCTCCCTCTGGGGAAAACATCCGTGAGAGAGTGTCGGGTACGATGTTCTGGGTTCCTTTCCGATGTTTGATGGAGAACTTGAACCCTTGCAGTTTAAGAGCCCATCTGGCTAGGCGTCCACTTAAATCTGCCTGGTTCATCAACCATTGTAGTAAAGCATGGTCCGTGATGATCTCGAATTGGTGGCCCTCGATATAAGCTCGGAATTTCTTCACAGCCATTACCGCTGCCAAACATTCTTGCTCGGAAACAGTATAGTTTCTTTGGGCCGAATTCAGCTTATTGGACATGAAGGCGATGGGAGCTTCCTCTCCTTCGTCGGTCAATTGCACCAGCATGGCTCCTACTCCATGTTGACTTGCGTCACAATGAATGGAGAAGGGCTTCGTGAAGTCGGGGCTGTGCAAGACAGGAGCTGATGTGAGGGCTTGTTTAAGCTCTTCAAATGCCTTTCGGCTGAGTTCGGTCCAAACGAACTTCCCCTTCCGCAACATGTCTGACAGGGGCGCTGAAACTGTTGCATAATTCCGAACAAACCTACGGTACCAGCCGCACACACCAAGGAAACGTCGTAGCTGCTTCACAGTTTTTGGTAAGGGGAACTCATCAATCGCACGAGTTTTGTCCGGATCCGTTTTGATAGTGCCATGTCCTATGACATGTCCTAGGTATCGGACTTCTTTCATGACAAACTTACTTTTCTGTACGTTGATGGTGAGTCCCGCCTTACTGATGTGCAGGGCTACTTCTTGTAGGAGTAGGAGGTGTTGATCGAACGTTTCCGTGATGAGTAACAGATCATCAAGGTACACGAACACTTGGTGTTTCAGGTGAGGTGGGATGACCTTGTCCATCAACCGAGTCATCGTTTGCGGCGCGTTACACAGGCCAAAGGGCATTGTGACGAACTGATATAATGGTCGTCCAGGCACTGTGAAGGCGGTCTTGTCCCTCGAGCCCTCATCGAGTGGAATTTGCCAGAAGGCGTCTTTTAGGTCGAGACTGGTGATATAATTAGCTTTCGGCAGTCTCCCTAGTATTCCATCGATGAGTGGAAGAGGGTACGCGTCCTTGATGGTAACCGCGTTTACCTAACGGGCATCAAGATAGAGGCGGACTTTACCTGGCTTTACAACCAAGGTTACCGGTGAGGACCAGGCACTTTGGGACTCCTCTATGACCCCTAACTCGAGCATCCTATCTAGTTCCGCATACACCAATTTCTCCATGGCCGGCGAGATGGCATAGTGTCTCTGTTTAATCGGTTTACTATCGCCAACGTCGATGGCGTGTGAGACTAGGGTGGTGCGGCCAAGGCCTTGGGTAGCGTACGATGGGAAAGCAGCAATGGATGCTTCCAGGCGTTGCCGTTGGTTGGGCGTCAGGTCATGCCTATCGGGAGTAGAAGTAATTTCGTTGACATTTCTGGTTTTTAACGACAAATTTGTGAATAAATCTGAGGCCAGTCCAAAGCGAAGGACGAAATCGACACCAAGGTATACATTCTGAGTCAAAGACGGAATAATGTAGAACGTAATATCCTTCGTCTGACCCCTGAACGTCACGGGTGTGGTTAGTTTACCTCGTATAGGGTGTTTGGTGCCATCAGCTGTACTGATTTCAGTGCGCCAGGATTTAATCAAGTTCGGATAGTCTTGGACAACCTTCGAGCCAAAGCTCGAGGCAAGACAACTGATACTGGCACCCGTGTCGATCAAAGCAAACACGGTCTCGCCCAACACTTTAATTGGATGATAAGGTCTGATCTCATTCTCAGCAACCTCCGAGATGTTACAAGAGTTTACGGTTTGATGGCAGGTGCGCACTCTCTTGCGGAAATTCCGCCAACGACGGGTTGACCATTTTGTCGTGCGCGGGCGGGAAGTGACTACCTCGGAAGCAAATATTCGCTCTCGAGCCACCCGATATTCCTGCAGTCGAACATGATAAGGTTTTAGAGTGCGTAATTGAGGCTGCCGCGGTTCTTCTGGCCGTGACTGCGAAGGTCGTTTTAATATTGTCGTTGGTGAGGTCTCCGGAAGAGAGTGAACATCCGCAGTCGTAATGGTCATGGCTGGTGGGTTAACGTCAGGGCTATTGGGGTTAGCAGCTGGCTGAGGAGCTACTGCGGGGTTTTCGAGTACCACTGAGGTGGTAGGGTACTCGTTCGTCCGTTTTTTGGTGTGGCATCATCTGGGTAGTCCGGAACACAGGTGTTTGACTCCGTGCCTTCTTCCCGATCTGGGTTGTTGCAATTTAGTGCCACTTCGGCAATTTCACGTCGCGGACCCGTCTTCGCATGTAGGTAAGGCCGTTCTTGGAGGTCTTCTTCAAGCCTCTCCAATCGACTCACGACCCTCAGTAGTGCTTCCATGTTCTGCGGGTCCGAATTTACAACATGGCAACGAAGTTCCGGCTTTAGATTCCGTTTCAACACCCGCAGTAGTTGAGTGGGAGACATAGGCTCTGACAACAGGTCATTCAACCCAAGGATATCGGCTCAATATTGATGGAAGGGCTCGTCCGGACGTTGCCATCTGGCATGGATCTTGTCCAGGACACTCTCATCCATGTTGACCGTTGAGTATTCCATGCGGAGTACCTCCTTCAGCCGTGTCCAGCGTGTTGATGGTGGGGCCGAATGAATCCGCCAGTACGTCTCGAGTGCTGCTCCCCTGAACAGCATCGGTAAATATCCTGCCAGCACCGTGTAGTCGCCGGCCAACATTTCTTCGACTAAGGACTCCACGCGACCAATGAAGACTTCCACGTTCAGGTCGTTTGGCTCCCCGCTAAAATGTAGATTCCACCCCTGGACGATGCTGGGAATATGCTTCGGCTTCAGCATATAGGGTTGCTCCTGCGGGGCCACTGAACCTAGAGTCGGTGGTGGTACTTGGTTGAGTCGTGGCGGAAGATCCCAGGCGTTCCAAGGCTGGTATCGGGATGGTGGATCCGGATCCTCAGACGGATAGTAATCAGTTCTCCGAATCTTGTTTGCCTGGTGTATGGTTGGTTCCTGAGGACGTCGTGCCGATCTGTGTCGTTGTAGGGCTGTCTCGGTCTCTTTGCAGCGATGTATGAAAGAGTATATACGTTCCACTTCAGTGTAACACTCACCACAGGTGTGGTCTGGTGAGCCATCTTCCAATGTGATGTTGATGTTAAGGGACTCCTTCAGGAAGTCAACAATAAAAATCCTCCTCGCTTCATCTACGGAACTATCACAGAGTGGATACATTTCTTCGCTGCTCTGTAGGCAAAGTCTACATGCGTTTAGAAATTCCATTATCCTAACAGTGTTGACGCTGATAATAAAATAGTAAAAAAAAATGCTATAAAAGAAGTAATTAACTATTATTATGACAAAACACAAAAACGTGGCCGAAAGTGGCGAGCTATACTCAATCCTCACAAAAAAACCAAAGTGTATGAAAAGTTTTAATCGTTATCAAAAAAAAATAATCGGTCTTTCCCTTCCGTCCTTCCTCCCAAGTACGGACACCATGGCACAATCCTTCTAAAACGTTTCAGGGACACTCTCTTGTGGCACCATGAAAATCAGGGTTCCGAAGTGATCCCTCATTAGCAAACTTCTCAAGTTACAACTTGTCAGCCCAGGGTGGGATTCTAATCCACAAGCAGCGCGTGTCTTGTCATGGATAGTCATGGATTAGCTAATCAGCCAATCACATGAAATCAAAATCCATGTAATTTAAGACACTTAGGCAACGCTGGTTTGGGGAGCGGATCAGAAACCTCCGCAAAATAGATGTTGGGATAGTAACCACCGAACACAAAAAAGGACTCTAATATCATTTGGCCTTACTAGTTATACAATGGTGGTAAACCACCAAAGTATAAATCAAAAGAAGGACCAAACGATATTGATGTCCAGAGACAACACACGTTCGAAAGTTATTAGGCTGCTGGGGCATGATCAGTGCAAAAACCCTCGGGAGTTATCTACCCGCCAATAATTCTAACACCTAGTGGGGACACCTAAAGACGATGGACTGTCTCGTGCTCACGACTGATGATACAGCCGGGCTTTTCGGGCCCCACGTTGGGCGCCATTTGTAGTGAATAGGAGTTTCCTTAATGTCCGTAAAGGACTGCAGCGATGTTCTGCTGCCTCGGCAGAGGAAGGTGTTGGTTCCTGCCGAGAATGCCCTCGTCCGGAGACGCGTGAATGCGCTGGCAGGCTAGCATTGCGGTGTCGTGGGGCGGGTTCGTTTCCCCGGCACGAGGACTCACTACAAAACATTTCGCATTCACGAATTGCTTGCAGAGTTCAAGAGGACGACCGAAGTCGCAAATCTGTAGATAACCTCCACGAAGGAATTACGACTTGTTGCGAGAACAAGTGCAACCTGACAAGAAAGACTCATTTGGGGTTGACCTCGTCTTTACCCAAATACATTCAGAGCCCACAAATGAAAGAGGGGCAACCGGGTGGTGGTGGAGCCCCTTCATGCCCACCCAACCGGAATAAATCCAATGTTAAATCGTTGAAGTGGCCAGGTATTCCTCTTCTGAGTGGAAAACTCATACAACTTTAATTATATGAACTTTCCCATCAGAAGGGGAGTACCCCGGTGACCAATTTATGTCATAGAATTATACAATTGAATTGCATAACTTTATGCCATAAAAAGGCACTTGGCTTGGGCCACTCAACCCATAAAGTCACCTGAAACAAAAGAAGGAATTAATCTGTACCCGGCGGCTGGCTCATATTTTGGGGTGGAAGCCTGCCACCGTACCGGGTCCTATACCCGATTGGAAAAGACCGGAAGGGAAAAGACCAGTTTTTGTTTAATTCAGCATTTTATTTACAAATCGCATGTTTTTCCAAGAATGTTAACCTGACAATTACTGTAAAGTGATTCGCTTCAAAATGCAAAGCTTCCAAAATTTGCGATAGGACATACATCAAAGCAAAGGACCGCCAAAAATCGGTTGTTTAACACATCGTTAAGCATTCATGTTTCGAGCAAAACAGGTGAGAGCTCATATTACTTATAGTACAACAACACCAAATGCTGCATGTTTATACTATGCTTTTCAGGTTAAAAGGTTTCTCTTAATTATTTAGCAAGTTTTTGAAATACCCGAGTTGCTTTTCAACAGGCAAAGTAAGAAAGATTTATTTTAAGCAAGTTCAGCTAACGAAAACGCTTCCACTAAATTTCTAGGCTTCCAATTAATTTGAAATCAAAACTCAACTGTCGAACGCGCTCAAAAAAAAAAAAAACAACTAGGGGTGACAAAATGTGGATCTACGCTGAGCCAACAGCTAATTTACTAAAGACATTTCCTTTTTCGACAGAAAGGAACTTCGAATCTGAGGGAGTGTGGTTATTCGTTACTTTTCTTCTTTATTTCTCTATATAAGATATTTTTCTTACTTCTTCAAAGAGTATAATAACTCGATTAGTTTTTCCTCTTCCTTGTTTTTTTGTTCTAAAATCTAATATATGTATCTAAATATTTTCTTGTCCTACAGAGATACATCTTGTGTGTGCTTAATTAACCAAACGGATCATGTAGGAAATTAGAGCTACTATACTTGTATATATTAAAATTAATTATTATATAATTTTATTAGATCAAGAAAAGGGACTCACCGCATGTTCCGTCGAGCGCTCGATGGGTGCTGGATACGTCCTGTAAATCTTCGTTTTTGGTTAACTTAAACGCTACAATGTACTTCGATAATGGTCTAAGGCCGAATAATTCACCTATCACTATAAAAGTTCTTTGGCCGAATGCCATTCAAAATTTAGTACTCAAATCACTTGAAACGGGCGCTAGTGTGAATCCGTTTTCATGAATTGTTCGTAATTCTTCTCATCCATAAGTTTATCAATTTCTGAAGTTTCACTGAGCTTCACTTTGAGTAACCAGCCTTTTCATAGCACGATGTATTTCTTGACCCTGGGGTATCCTCAACTGATGTGTTCTTCTCTACCACAGTTCCTGACACAGGAGAATATAATTCCCTCGCTAGCGGTGGGTGCAGAACACAAAATCATTTCGATGATTGTGGGGCCAGTTGAATACGCTGCAACTCGAGCAACTGTCGATCCGATGCGCTTTGAATGTCAGGAATGGCGAACGTGTTTCCGTTAACCAGCTCGTCCCAGACAATGATCAGTAGAGCGGGGGGGGGGGGGGTTGCCGAAGCCTTGAAAACGAACCAAACGCGGCATCCGCTAATTAGTACTGCTCCAGTGCTGGTTCTTCGGACGGATTGAAATCGTCATCGAAATGGGGCTTGGGTATTGTATGTGTACGAGTAGTTATCAATCGCTGTAATCACGGCAGGCCATGGAGTAATTGCGGCTTGTCCTCAATTCAAATGGCGTTGGGTACCCGTATTTATCCTTGCACTATCAACACCGTGATTGCATTGAGAAAGTTTTGGTCAGCTCTAGGTGCACGGCGACTGGTAATAATTAATAAAAAAGTTCACATCACCAGAGTATTCCCCGCAAATTTCAATTGTTGCCTGTTTCAACTCACCAATAAGTTCGTAAACACACTCTCTTATTTTAAAATCTATCACGCGCGCAGATAACAGATATTTGTTCTTCGCATATCACGGATATTTTTATTTTATAGTTACAAATAGTTTTAGATTAAGTTTATGTTGAATCGTCATTTGAAGTGTTTGCACGTTATGAAAATGATTTAATACACATGCCTTGTTTCAAATATTAGTGTGCAATATTTTAATTTTGAATGATAATTTTAGTTTAATTTTAGGTAGGGTTGCGTTTGAACCATTAAAAGTTTAATATATTAATAATTGGCCAAGAACTTAATGAACTTGTTATGTCCCGCAAAATAAACAGATACGACATTGTATACCTTGTATAGAATGCTTATCGCCTCCTCAGGATTCACCACTGAATCATTAAAAGCTGGCATTTGACTTTCGTTCAGGGAATCTGATTCCAAGGAATATTCACTTACTCCCGCAAGGTTCCGGAATCCTTCACGTCTTCTCGCTAGATTTGTCCTTGCTAGTTGCCTGATAAGAGGTTTAAGCCTCATGATGACTTGATCCTTTGCTATCGGAAATAATTGGAAGTGAAGATGTTTCTGTATTTTGTGATTCTCTAGGAGTATCACAACTGCTGGTTGATTGGTAATCGTGATCCAGCACCGTGCTATCTACAGATTTCTTTCCC
Source organism: Odontomyia ornata (assembly GCA_963969285.1). NCBI lineage: Eukaryota > Metazoa > Arthropoda > Insecta > Diptera > Stratiomyidae > Odontomyia > Odontomyia ornata. The sequence continues at coordinate 206,887,819 of OZ017740.1, forward strand.
GAAGTACGATTACCGCGCGTTTTGCAATAGTAATTAAGCAGGTTAGGCTTATTTTGCGTAGTAGACAAATGTGCAGCTAAATGATCTGATTGTTGCTGTTCGGTTGCTTTACCGAAGATTTGGTTTGGAGGCTCCTCGTTTTGAGATATTGATGGATTTCCAACGACTGTTGCAGCACTATGTTCCTTTCCAACACGAACGTTATTTACTTGCTTTGACCGATGTCTGCCGTAAGTTGTGGGCTGGGGTACTGAAGTCGTCTGAGGTTCGCGATCGTTTTCTAGAAGCTACACAATCACGTTTGGACGAGGTGATTTTCTTCTCACTTGAATCCTTCTGGTGAGATTTATCGTGTTCTCGATCAGTGTTATTATCGGTTGGGTTCTGGCGACGTCTCTTGTGACTCGAATGTGTCAATAAATCTTCACAACTTGGCAACGAGTTTTGGTCCGATATCCGTTTTCGTTCAAATCTTTTGGATGCAGGATTTGGTGATTGAGATTTATTCGATCTAATAGATCCACTCGTATGGGTACTATTTTCTAACAGGCGTTGTTGTCGATGTCGCTGTGTTGCCAACGTTACACAAGGAGTCGGTGTTGGCTTCGTTATGTGTCGATTTTGTTCGTAGACTTCGCGAGTTTTTCCCGATTTGGGTTTTTGCTACTATTTTGGTGGCTATTGTAATGTGACTGGCTACTGGAAGCTTTTATATGACAATTTTGTAATTGGATAACTTTCAAAACCAAATTGGCTTGTTCGATCAGAAAATATCTGCTAAATGTAGACCTTATAAGATTCGTTATAAAATATTTTACATAGAATGTTTGTTGCAAAATAAATGATGTAAGATATAGTAAATTAAAGTTGCATTTTAAAAACTAAATAATCTTTGATTATATAAAGTCTTTTTTAAATCATTAAAATTTCCACACTTTAGGGACTTGTATCCAGTCAGCACACGACACAATTAATCCTGTATATCATACAGTCCCTCCATTCGCCGCCAATCACCATTCCATCAAAACTAATCAAATCCCTTAAACTCTCATCACATAAGTATGCATAACTCATCAAAGTGTACAAATTAATACCTTCAGTAAAGCTAATTGATACCAATTATTTCGCAACACAACAACCAATTGTTATTAATTAATTCCGCCTTACCTCCGCACTCTACAGCTCAACACCAACTTTCGCATTCGGGCGAACATTCATCACTCCCCGATGCAATCACTAATCAAACGTGAGACAATAATGCACGCTACAGCGACCTGATGACGATTTTCGGGAACTGTTATGTTATACCGCATTAATTACAATAACTTACAACAACGGTGACGGGCGGAAATATTTCCCTGGGATAAATTACAATATCACCATTTTACCGCTCAATTAAGTTTAAATCGCGTTTCAGCACACAGAAACTTGCCGATAATGAACTTTATGACTGATGGTGAAATTAAATCGCGAAAAATTCACTTGACACTGAACTGTACGAAATAATTGTTGAGCTTTAGGTAATCAATTTTCATATGCAGATTGTCATTACCTTGCACTTTAATTATCGCCACGACACCGCTGCTCAACCGCTGTAGTCAGCCGGAAAATCTCGACCCCAGACCACGTTGATGAACTCCTTCTCTCGTGTTTTTCCAAGTTGCCAAAAAAATGGCGGGGCCGAGCCATCGAGCAACGACACAACAATGGAAAATCGCGCAAAGTTTCGTTGAATAGTGCCATCTATGAGTGAACCCGTGATGGTGATAATGCACACTCGTTTCGGTGGTTTTTAAAATTCAAAATCGTCTTTTTGTAGATTCGATTAAGTTTTCAATTGAACGCAATTTATGTTGATAATTATTAGGCGTAATTAAGGGGGAAATAAATCGAAAGAATAAGACAGGCACGCGTTAATTACCGACAAACAAAACAATTTTTAATTAATATTATGGTTGGATTGTGTAAAATTTGACAAATTTTGTGGGGTTTAAATGATGCAATGATTTTAGCGTTCCTATAATTTAAAAGATTTAATGATACAATGATTTTAGCGTTCATATAATTTAAACGGTTATATGATACAATGGTTTTAGCGTTCATATAGTTTAAAAGATTTAATGATACAATGGTTTTAGCGTTCATATAATTAAAAGGGTTAACCGTTTCGTTATAAGCATTTGTATACCGCGTTACACCGCAATTCGTTAAATTATCTTCAAAAGATATTGTAATAAGATACTACACATTAGAAATTTTTAAACATTTTTAGAATTTTGTTTCCCGGGTGTTAAGTACAAAAGAAATTTTTCCACTTATTTTTCCTGCGAAAAAAGAAAAAAAACGAGTGTTGCGATGGGGAAGGTGACTGAATCGACTGAATCCTTATTAAATTGCGTTCGTGCTGTGTGCCTGTGTCAGCGCTGCTTTTAGAGCCATAGTTCTTAGATTACTACAAATCTCATCGATACCCGGCGCTTTATTATTCTTTTGGGCATTGATGATGGTACGAACTTTATCCAGAGTTTATGGATCTAAAAGAAACTCTCCGCCGAAATCTATAGGCTCCGATGTTCTGGATCTGTGCGGAGTTTTGAGGTTCTTGAAATATGAAGCCCATCTTTTCTTAATCTTGGTTTCATCAGCGATGATATTACCGATATCACCACACAGAGCGTGGTTTTGGGCTGATAACCATGTTTCAGGCTTGTCGCTACATTGTATGTTTGTCTTGTGTTGTTGCTTGCTAAACTTATATCTATACTTCTCAACTGGTCGTCATAGTATTTTCTTTTATTGATTCTAATTATCTTATTCGCCACTTTTCTAAGATTTTCATAGTATTCTCTCTTCGCCCTAGTTTTTCTACCTATGTGACCCTTGTATGCCTGCTTCTTTTTGTCTAACGCATTCTTGCACTCATCATCGAACCAATCATTTCGGTTGCGCCGGGCTTGATGTCCAGTCGTCTGTTGTGCCACGGTCCTAATAGCCGCTTTCACTTCCGTCTATAGCTCTTTGCTTGTCTTTAACGATGCGTCTGATAAAATGGGGGCCACCTAGTTGTCCAGGCGTTCCGTGAAATTTTCGGCCAAAGACGCCGTTCAAATGTTTGTAGTGGGCTGGTCTTTGCTGATTATGTCTTCAACATACAACATCAATAGGTTAATTTGATCAAGTAATGATCTGAGTTACAATTGGCTCCTCGGTATGTACGGACGTCAAGTATGCTCGAGGCCCAATGCTGTCGGGTCAGAACATGGTTGATCTGGTTTTGTGTATTGCCATCCAATGATACCCAGGTCATTTTATGAACACATCGATGTGAGAAGCAAGTCGAACGTATGACTAGATATCTGCAACATACAAAGTCAATCAGGTGCTGGCTGTTGTCATTTGTTTCATCGTAGAGGCCATATCCTCCTGCCGTTCCCTGATGAGATGGATCATTGCCAACCTTAGCGTTGAAATCAGCCAGAACTATTTTTGTGTTATATTTAGGCAATGAGCCGACTAGTCTTTCCAGGTGATTGTAGAACGTTTCCTTAGTTCTCTCGTCCTTTTTTTTTGGTCGAGGTGTGAACATTTATCAGTCAGATTTTGAGGAATTTTGCTTTTATACAGATCGCACACAACCGTTCATTGACTGTCTTGAAATCAAGAATGTGCAATTTGACCTCCCTCTCCACAATGAAGGCCACTCCGAATTCTCGCTTTGCATTAGGTTTCACACTTTTGAATGTTTTGTGCGATCTCATGTCTTGAATATCATTTCCAGTCCAGTTCATTTCCTGGATTGCCATTATTTTAATTTATATTGACTGGTCTGTTGTAAAATGTCGTCAACAGCGACAAGGTTGTTCAGTAATCTGACATTCCAAGATCCAAAAAAGAGAACATCAGGGCAACCAATAATTTATTTGTGGAATTTTATGGCTCCAAAAATGAATGAGAAGGCCTCTTTATTAATTTGCACTTGGAGATAGCGTACGTGTTGCGAATGTAACTGGACTTTCTGAGTCGTCGTCCATGAGATGAGCAAGAACCACTGATACCCCGTACGAAGAGCAGTAGCTGGTGATTTCTAACGTAATGAGTCAAAATTGGCCACGTTCAATGCGCTGGAGTGAGTTTCAGTCCACGTCCACGCTACATCTTTGCTCAGAAGTTTATAGAAGGGCTCAAATACTGTAGCTCAGTCTTGCAGGAATCTGTCTTAGAAATTGATCATTCCAAAGAGTACTTGCAGCTCTGTTTTTTACGAGGAGCAGGGGCATGCAGAATGCCCAGATCTTGTTTTTCAATGGATGAACTCCTTGAGCATCTATTCTGGGGCCCGAAAAACTCGGCGCTTTTTGCGAGAAGTTCGCACTTTTTCTTCTTTATTTTTAAGCTGTATTTGTATAAGGCATCAAAAACATTCCTGTTTTGTTCGGCCTGCGACAATAATATCGTCGATTAGCACTGCCACTCCGTCGATGCCAACCAACAAATTTTTGATTAAACTTTGAGAGATTCCAAGTGCAGCGGACATGCCGACCATTTCACAGCGAAGATGCCTTTAATCGTATTTATTGCCAAGAGATGCGAGGCTTCTTCGCCGACTATCAGCTACGTGAAGGCTTGATCCAAATCCAATTTAGAGAAGATTATCCCACCTGAGAGTTTCATGAATAAATCATCAAGAGTGGGTCAGGCCTGAGGACTCGGTTTTAGTTCCTGTGCAGCCGAAGGCTTCGATTGCCTTTTGGAACTACGATGACAGGTGTAGCTCATTTGGAATATGAAATTGGTTCCAAAACGCCAACACCCACCAGACATTGAATCTCTTCGATCACTCTATTTTGCAAAGCGTAAGGTACAGGACGGATCCTTCAATATATCGAAGAAGCGGTGTGATTATCTAGTAATCTTGTTTGATCGCAGGTCCTTTAAATTCTCCTAAGCTTCGGTCGTCGTTTGCAAGCGCTGGGTGTGTAAACTTGTTTAGCTCTAGAATAACCGACTTTGCAGAAATTGCGTTTATGCCTTCTAACAACAGACCCAATGCCTTGAATCAGTTACGCCCTAGAAGCGAGTGATCTTAGCAGTTGTCTACTATGACTAACAGTAGGAGGGCTACTCTGCTGTTGAAACTCACTTTAGTCATCCTCGTGCCGAGAATACGAAGCTCTTGTTCATCGTAGCTGTCGAGTCTCAATAATTTAAAAAAGGTATCTCTATGGACGAATGGTGATGGCAGCGCCTGAATCCACCTCCATTTACAACTGCTTTTCATCAATGATCACTGGAATTATTATCGCAGGAGACTCTGTTTCCATTTGCCTGTCAGTTAATGCTTGCACGTGGAAAAACTCAAAATGCGAGAAGAGGTGCGATGCCGGACTGTCGGTTATTCGTTGAGTCCGCATTTTCGTTGTGACACGCCGTAATTTGATGGGTCGCCGCTTCGGATTGACACTCAACTGATCCTTTCGTTTCAGATCTTGAAGCATCGGCTTTGTTTCAATTAAACTTCCTTTTGAATTTACTGACTCGTGAACGTTGCCCAGATTGACACACTTTAGCAATGTGACCATATTTTTTGCATTCAGTACAATATAAAGAGTCAGGACTCATCGTGCATTGTGGTACTTTATGATCAGCTGCGCACTTGAAACATTGATCAATGGTGCTTTTGCTCTGTGAATCGGGGTTGTGGCCTTGAATTTAGGCAATGTGGCACATTTGATCTGCAAATGCGCGCTTGCTCAATAGTTTCGCTGAATTGCCAGTAGTGTTCATTTTTATACGTGCGAAATTGCAATTTCTGCTCGAGAAGACATCTCGATTGCGTTTGCTAAAGTTATCATTTCGATTTGCAGTAAACGGGTGTGCACGCAGTTGTCTCGCAGCCCACATACTAGCTGATTGTGCATCATGCCTTCTAAAATGCTTCCGAATCCACAATCACGATCAAGATGTCTCAGCTCTGCCACGAACTCCGCCACAGTCTGCAAAATTTTCTGAGTGCAGTGATGAAGACGGTTGTAAGCTACCACTGCGTTCACCTGTGGACTTAAACTAGCAGTTCGCTTTGCTATTATACCATCATAGTCAACTTCGTCTTGCTTTGAAGGGGTAGCAGGTTACAAGTGAGGTTATACATGCCCTCTCCACAGCAAGTGAAAAAATACGCACGCTTCATAACTGCTTCTGTAATACCCATGGTGGTGAAGTTGAAATTTAATAATTTTACCTATCGAGGTTGGGCGGGTGTTATCGAAGATTTTTATACTTTTCGACGTAGTAACCTCAGATAGCGTTACTTAGCTTGAACTGAAATTGTTACTTAGCTTGAACTAAAAGCTATTTTAGCTAAAATGAAGTTTCGGTCGATACTGTTTTCGAGCCACCACTAATTAACTTAAATAAGCTGTACGCTTCCTATCTTGAAAGATATATACTTGACTTTATGCAGACTCTCTCCTCAATTTTTGCCCTACTTACGTGTCTCAACATCGAAGGAAAATGGCGTCAGCAACCGATGCAAAAAAGCACGCTTCGTAGACTTACGGATATCGCGAGAACGACTCGCTATCTTCGGGGTTATGCACATAACCTTATTACTCAGAGTATTAGTTTAACTGCCCGTTTGCTCCAAGAATGACGCAACATGTTCGGGAAAAGGTTTAACTATGATTATGCGAACTGCACGTTATAACAATAGCAGTCCTAACCTCCGAACGTTGACAGCTAGTTAGCCACTACGCACACACGACTGATCGTAGCAGGGTATTTGTAATGTGATCCCGCTATTTCATTAAAACACTCTCGTGGATCCCATCCTCGCCGCACATTTAATTTGACAAATTAACTTCGATAAAATACAAAATTAAATTCGAGTATACAACACTTTTAGTCTTGCCTGCACAGGATTCGTAACTCACGGGCCCCCGAATATCGATTTTGCCTAGAAGAGGAAGACGATGCCTTCCGTACATTTCTTGCGTGCACAAAATGGGACAGGCTGCGAGGGGACCTCTACAGAGAGACGGAAGGGCTCACTGCGGAATGTATAGTCACGGTGATGCTTGGATCGGTTGACAAATGGATCATTATTGTTTGGGCAGTCCTAAAAGATAAAAGAAATTCACGGCAGTTGGGGGTGTTTCGGCTGATGAATCACAATTCCTCTTCCGCCTTTCCCTCCCACAAGAGGAGTAATCCCCCAGCTTGAAGACACCTCACTGCGTAACGAAACGAGACCTGGCCCGAAAATATGTACCAAATGGTTCCAGGCTTGGTCCTCGGGTTGACAGGAGAGATATTTAGTGGGTAGCCCATACGCTTGCGAGCGTAAATGACAACCATCTCCTAACAAAAAAAAAAAATAGATGACCAAACGGTGCAAACATTAAGTACTGGTAAAAATAGAAACCTACTTTCTGCCGTTTCTAAATTATCAAATCTATTAGGCGTAGGGTTCGACATGTTGTGTAAAAGCTCAGATGAATAAGAACTGGATGGGCTAAGCTCATATAAAATGCATGAGAGAGCATGCGATCGGTTTCTGCTCTCTTCCAAACGATCTGTCTGTCATTTCCTCCCTGTCTGCCTCCTGCTGGTCACTTTCTTGTTCCAGAAGCTGAGTAGATGCGAACTGTCTGTCAAGTTGACTGATGCAAATTGGACGCCAAATTGGCCAATTTGCAAGTTTCGTCGCGAATTTTATCCGATATTAAAACTGTGGAAAGTGTTCGCGATCTAAATTCTTTCCAAGTGTTTAAACATTCGGTTGCGGTTTGTGCTCCAAGCAACTTTAACGTGTGACATTGTGAAATTAATTTAGAATTTCAAAATGAAATCTGTAGTGCCTTCGTGTAAAAATTATAGTGGAAAAGAATCTGTAGGTGTTTCCTTTCACAAGTGAGTAGTTAGTATATTAATGTTTTGCATGTTTTTCATCAAATGCTGAAGGTTTTTCAAATAGAAAACAAATTTTTGGTATTGTATGAAAATTTGTGTACTTTGATTAGCAGCCAAGTTTGCTTGTGCAATTTGGTTCTCTCTAACGTTGTAAACAAGAGCGTAGCGATAGGAAAAGTGGTCACAGGGGTTGTTGCAACCATATTGTCACGTGGCTGTCCACTCCAGTATTATTTAATTACTCAATGTGTAAAAGAGCTATGAGTAAATTAGATTTAGGTCAAGCTGGGAAAACACTTTGTTCAGTCGTAGGAATAAAAATATATTTACATATTTATAATAAACACTTAAGATAGCATGCTAGTGCATACAGTGAAGTATCAGTAGATTTTGAAAATTTGTATAAAATCAGAAAGAAGAGGATTGCCGAAACACATCTAAACCACAGGTTGATAACGTATTTGCCTATATATTAAATTATAATAGCTTAAACATTTACCGTATCACATAACACCTCAGGTAAGTAAACATATTTTTGAATGAAATAAGTTCATGTGATTTAAAAAAGAAAATAAATAAACATTGAATAGAATATGTTACCAACACTAAAAGTGCTAATTGATCAAAATTTAGAAATATATGTACTCTTCATAGTGAAATTCAAAATACGATAAGCTCAGTTTGTACAAATTTGTTTTCTAAAGAAAGGAAACTTTTTTAATTTGTAATCTTTACTTAAAAAGGTTCTGAATAATATCAATTCAGTTACGCGGCGTCGTAGTTTATATTTTGTTGATTTCAATTAGCGTACGCTTTTTCGGTTTCATTCTATGAAGCTTAGTGAGGCAACGCGTCGGTATGTAAATCGGAAACGCGTAAGATTGAAGTTGTTCTAGTTGATTTTTTGGATGCCCTGAAAAGGAACGGTGAAGTAGAGTAAAAATTTTAAATTTCCTTTTGGAGAAATCATAGAATGGGTTTTAAACGAGGAATTGAATTGATGGCTGAAAAACTATATTCGAGCGTAGTCTACTCGTGTTAAAACCTACGAGCGAAATTCCTCTCCGAACTAGCTGGCCGACAGCGAGCGCCCGAATGTGTATCCCTAAGAGACACAGCTCGTTGAGCCGCTTCAAGACTTCACGTCTTTAACCGATAGAAGATCGGTTTTGATCTCCTTCGAGAAATCTCGGACAACGAACGGAGTTAAAATCATTACGAAACCTATGTTCCTTCTGTGGATTAGTGGCCAAAGCAAGATCCGAGTATGTGCAACGATTCGACATTAATGCATTCGAATACAAAATTATGATTTATCTAGAAAAAACAAAAATAGAATATCAGTAAACATACCGACGCAAATGCGCATATTTTTTATGCATGATCAATGAAGGCGGGGTTAGGGTACCCTCGCATCTCAATAAGCTAGTGCTTTTTCTCTATCATGTCCCATTATTCACGGCATTATTCCTATAACTCTACAATTGTGCTGCCCGCTTCAGGCACACCATTTAGTGTGCATTTATTTATGCGCAAGTGATCAGCGTTCACTTAAGGTGGTGTTCAAAGAGGCAACGTTGGCAATTACGGTACGCAGCAAAAGAAAATTTTATTCATGGTGGTGGTTATGGATCAAGGATATAGTGGTGGTTATGTATCAAGGATATAGTGGTACAAATGGCGGAGGAAATAGGAAATACTGATTATAAATCAATGTCATATACAAACAGATGAGATTGGCTGTCAGAACAGAACAGAAGCAGCAGGTGAGTAGGTCATCGAGTGGTCGTGTTTCGTAAAAAGCCACAAATGCTCGGCCACATGCCTTCGGATCGACTTTCTGGTGCCTTAGTTTAGAAGTTTGTATTTCTTATTAGCGTAGATTATTTCGATTCGGATGAAAGTAGTTTAAGTTTCAACTCAGCGTCTGTATATAGATAGGGTACTCATGTATTCAGTATTGGTTTTTTGGGAGTCGTGAAATGAAATTAGGATTTGGTAAAGTAACGTGATTTCCATAACGCTTTTGGACGCGCTTTTAAAATAGGCAGTAGTTGAGTCGTGTAATCGTGCAGTCTATTCGCGGTAAGACCCAAGACCGTACTCCACTCCCAACTAGCTGACCAACCAGCAGCCACAACGCAATAGACTGTCCGTGCCGGAATCTGTTGACCTTAAGGGTACAGTTCATTGGCACGGCTCAGAACTCCATGTTTTTGAATCGCTGAGAGTACGATTCACACTTCGTTGGAGAAGTAATCGAAAAAGAGCAATCGAAAATCATTACAGCTCTCTGAGAATATCTATAGGCTCCGATGTTCAGGAGTTGTGGGGAGGATTAAAGATCCTGTTATCAGCGATGATGTTGCCGATGTCATAACAAAAGAGCGTGGTTTTGGGCTGATAACCACGTTTCAGGCTTTTCGCTACTGTGCATTCTGTTATTGTGTTGTTGCTCGCTAGACTTACATCAATGCTTCTTAATTGGTCGTCATAGTATTTTCTATTCTTAATTCTAATTATCTTATTCGCTACTCTTCTGAGATTCTCATAATATGCTGCAAGAGAAAATGTTGGTTTCCTACCTAAATATTGTACGCCTGGTTTTTTCCCACCGCATTCTGGCACTCATCATCAAACTAGTCAGTTCCTTTGCACCGGGCTTGACGTGCGGTCGTCTGTTCTTTTACGGCCTTAATTTCCGCTTTCACTTCCCGCTACAACTCATTGCTTGCTTTCAGCTATGTGTCTGATAGGATGGGGGCCAGGTGGTGGTCGAAGGTATCCGTGAAATTTTTTGCCACAGACGCTGTTTGGAATCTTTTGATGTCAAGTCTGAGTTACAATTGGCTCCTCGTTATGATCGGACCTCAAGTATGCTCGAAGTCCATCTTTGTTGTATCAGAACATGGTTGATCTGGTTTAGAATTTTGCCATCCGGTGATGCTCAAGTAATTTTATGTATGCGTTGGTGTGGAAAGCAAGTCGAACGTATGACTAGACTTTTGCTACATACACAGTCAATCAGGCGCCGTCCGCTTTCATTTGTTTCGTCGCAGAGACTATATCTTACAGTCGTTGCCCGATGAGATAGTTCATGTCAAACTTGCCGTTGAAATCAGCCAGAATTATTTTCGTATCATTTGTAGGCAATGAGTCGACTAGTCTTTCCAGATGATTGTAGAACGTTTTCTTCGTTTTTTCATCCTTTTCTTCGATCGGGGAGTGCACATTTATCAGCCGAATTTGGAAGAAGTTCACTTTTATATGGATCACAAAATTGTTCATTGATTGCCTTAAAATCAATAAGGTGCGATTTGAGCTCCCTATCCACAATGAAGGCCACTCCGCATTCTCGCTTTCCAGCAGGCTTCACACTTTTGAATATTGTGTGCGATCTCATATCTTGAATATCACTTCCAGTCCAATTCGTTTCCTGAATAGCCAGTCCGTTTAATTTATATTGACTGATCTGTTGAAAAAGGTCCGTAACAGTGATCTGACATTCCAGGATCCAATGTCATATTCTTTTTCGGTTGCAACGTCGTTGCCGCAGGTTCAATCCATTCTAAGGTTCTATTACAGGTTTCGAAACAAAGAAGAGTTTTCCAGGGACGGGGAATTAACCCGACGCCAAACCTCCATTTCAGAAGCTTGGTTATTACGATAGATTCCGTTATCAGGCGCGCAAGCCTCGCATTCACCCTCTTACGTTAGCCTATTACAAAAACTAAAAGTTTCCAGCAACCCCTATAAAGAAGTGTAAATAGGATTGCTAGCAGAGCCGTGGATATATTTGCAATTATTAGCACTTTTCGGCATTTAATGTCCCATCATTGGGGAATCAGTAAACCCAATGTGCGTCCCCAAGTCCATTTACTACCATCATCATTATATCAATTTCTCGCGAATAATTCTAATTAAACCATCTTAACTTTAACTACTGAATTTCATACTAAACTTTAAGTATGTAATTAATCTTGTAACATTGCTGGTATTTCTTAGATTTGGAACCAACTGTTTTCAGAACAATTGCTTATTTTCAAAGGCCAAAATGTACCAAAATGAATTTTCTCTCTTGGAAAATTAGTGACGAAAGCAAAAGCTTGAATATCGGATTCCTGAACCTGGAATTCAAAAAGTAGAACGACTAAGTGTTGTGTATGCTTAATTTCATTAATCATAACGGAGATGGTGCGACATATTCATTTAACTGGACGTTATTGATATATGTATGTTGTAGTATCTGCCAATTAATTCTTAAATGTGTTCTGAACAATTTTGCCGACTTCTGCAAACTTCAATTCCAATTTCGAGTGTATTTTCAAGAAATTGAATTGATTCTTCCATTTTTTCCGCATCATTAGAATCCACAATTTCTGCTACATTGACTTCATGGACGCCAGGAAATCAGATGTCTTGGGTCAAATTCAGCATATCAGATTATATTTCTGGAAAGCTAAGAGAAGCAGGTTAATCTCTCCCACAATCAGTCCATATTTTCCTCTCAACTCCGTTTGACTTTTACTACTACTGTACTACCTTGAAATTTCAAACAAAACTGGAAGCAGTTGATTGCCTCTATATTTATTATTTGTTTATTTTGCTCAAAAATTCGCCGCAAGAAGAACGCTGTCGAGCAAGCAATCAGCCCGGCCTCATCAGTTGAAGTAAGGAAGTAGTATGGAGAGACAAGAATATTGCCTTGATTGCTTGAAAAGTCGATAAGTTCGTACTAGCTTATTCAACCGAAATTACGAGTAAGTAGTGTTTGGAAAATCATTATAAAAATGAGAGATGGGAGATTTAGACACGATATAGATGTGCATAAATTGTGCACAAAAAGGATCAAGATGTTTCACACTTTTCAATGATTTAATCAGAACATAATGCGTAGTTACAAAAACTAGTTGAATTTGCATAAAATAACTAATTGGACAGTATTCTTCCACTTACACGGTGGATGGTATCAATCCGTGGGTCTAAAGTATGATCTAAAAAGCTACCCGCGTCGTACTCATACAAGTTCCATGCAGTATAGACACAATATATGTAAATGTGCATTAATACGGCACAAAAAGTGTCAAGTTATCGCTAAAATTATGCACCTTTTCAATTGCATTGCTATTTGAAACCCATACCTTCAAAGTAAAACAAAGCGAGAAGTGCCTTTACAAATATTTTCTTAAGCAGTAATCGTTTGCTGTTGGACAAAATTTGGTCTGCAACCAGTCCTGAAATATAATGTTAATCAGCGATGCTTTTCGGTTAGAGCATCAAATGACTGTTTACCGTGCCTTCGAAGTATTTTTAACGCTCTTGGTTTTCCTGACGGGTATATAAGTAAAGCCTTCAAAATCTATAGTGAAATTCTCCTAAAAGCAGGAAAGACGATCTTCAGATGCTTTGAATCCTGGAGCGCTAGTTTCTTTACATCGACGACGATGTTCTTGATTACATTATGTTAACACCTGCGATAATTAAATGTACTACATCATACAATCTATGCTTAAATATTATTTGTGCATTTTGCAATAATTATTTTCCCAAATTAAGAAGAATGAAAGTAGAACGTATATCGTGAAACAATTTCTCCTTCAGAAATAATATCGGCACCAGCCGACTCACCAGCCATTGTAGTATAACACTGCCTTGTGGCTAGGGAATCCAATACCGATCCTTTTTTCCAACCCCGGGATTTCGGGATTGTCTCTAGATAGTCCCGGGATCCCGGGAAATTCAATAAGGGAATGAAAGTCCGAGTGCTCTTCAAAAATAAACTTTTTCCATTATCTTATGTTTAAATAATCATCACAAATGCAGGAAAATTCAATACAAACAAATCAACATAAATCCCTTACAATAAACGAACAACTTATTTACATAAAATCTTGAAGCTCGCAATTAAAAACCAACTCAACTAATCTTAGACGTCCTTCATAAATTCATTATTTTTCTACTTATATCAACTGTCATCATTAAATAAAGTTATCAGATATAATACTTTGTCACTTAATTTCACAAAATTCGGCATCAACTTAAGTTAATCAATTACTTTTTCTCATAAGGACATTAATGTTTGACATTCTAAAATCAACTTATTAAATTTTCGTCTGTTATAAACAAAATATGTTCCAGATATCACGATTAATATTATTAGATTAACGAGGTAAATTTAAGGTGTTAAGCTTTTACATTTCACATCATATTTGCATTGCGGAAATAAAATCTTAGAAAGACTAACGCATCCAAAATTTCGTCCCCAAGCCTAGTTCGCTGAGAAAGGGCGTTCCACCTAAATGGAAGCCGGAGGTATTGCCAACAAATACTTATAAATTTGTTCCAAAATGTGACCTTGAGTTTTAGTTGCTTCGAATAGAGCCATTTCTTGCTTGATCAATTTTGAAAAGTCTGTTTCTTTGATACCCTCAGGAGTTAATGTTTCATACTATCGTTGATTTCCAGCTGAGCTTATCTTTTAATGTTAAAGTCACCGTACTGCAAGACATCGATTCCATTGGTGTATTAGGATAGTTTTCTTCACTAGTCACACAAAGAGTGGTATTCAACCTTTCAAATAATGAAATTGTTGTGGTGAACCACACCAACCTCGAGACATTAAGCTCGGCCAATGTCTCGAGCATTACTAACGCTTCACACATTGGTTCGCGTAGGTATACTGCATCATGCGCAAAGGCTTGAGAAGTAAGTGTATGCGTGAGTATGCCATATACTTCGTGCTCGTCCACTTAGCTTGGCATTGACCAACCCACAAATCTGTGGTAAATGGAAATAATACACATAGAAAATCACTTCCCGAAAAGCTTAAGCATTGTTGCTAGTCACCGATAGATGGCCAGGTGAAAATTTCCCATAACAATCCACTGACCTAATTTACTATTAATTAATCGTTATTTTAGTTGACTAAGCAAAGAGGTTGTTTGTATGATGATGGATTATCGGCAAACGAAGTTAAGTGTGTTCTGGGGTAGGCAGTAATGCTATCTTGGTGATTGCGCGTTTATATGTGTTGCCCTTTGCGTGCAGTGTTATCACTCGTACTAGGTTATCTGACCCGGGATGTAAAGCAGTCACCCTGGCTAATGGCCATTTGTATGGGTGTAATTTCTTGTCTCCGACCTTGGGGTTGTGTTGTCGATGAGTCCACTTCGGTCTCTGTTGTAATCTGGTGAGATATTCACTCCTCCAGCGTCGCCAAAACGTTTGTGCTAGACGTTGCGTCAGTTGCCATCTATCGAGTCGGTTGATGTTAGTTTCCGTGAGGTCTGCTTCACGAGGTGCTAACAACGTGTCGCCAATCAGGAAGTGTGCTGGCGTAAGTGCCGTAGTGTCCATCGGATCATCTGAAAGCGGGCACAACGGTCTCGAATTAAGACAGGCTTCTATCTGCGTCATCGTAGTCGTTAGCTCTTCAAAAGTTAGCGTAGCATTTCCTAGCACTCTTCGTAAATGGAACTTGGTCGACTTGACGCCGGCCTCCCAGAGTCCTCCAAAATGGGGTGATGCCGGAGGATTAAAATGCCATGTGATCCCTTGGTTAGCGAGAAGTTCCGCAACGTCTTTGTGGTGCTGCAGTACCTTTCTTAGATGTGTGTCGCCCCCCACGAAATTTGTCCCACAGTCACTGTACACGTGGCTACACATACCGCGTCGTCCGCAGAATCGTTTAAACGCTGCTAGGAAAGCGTGCGTCGTCAAATCGCTGACCACTTCGATATGAATCGCTTTGACTGTCAGACATATAAAAATGGCGACGTATCCTTTGTAAGTCGAGCTTCCACGGCCTAGACGGTGTCGTAATTCGAAGGGACCGCAATAATCCACTCCGACGTGAGTGAACGGGCGAGCAACGTTAACTCTCGGTGCTGGTAGGTTGCCCATGAGCTGTGAGGAAGTCTTCGCATTCGCACGAAAACATTTATGCACTGGTGTACACTTTTCTTGACTACCCTACGAGCGTCGATCAGCCAAAACGTTCTTCTCAAGTGTGTCAACATCGCTTGGGTCTGTCCATGTAGAGTAACTTGATGTACTTGATGTAGCAATAAGTCAGTGAACTTGCCAGATCTTGGAACGATAATCGGATGGATTTCAGAGTAAGACAATGTCGCATGTCCTAAACGTCCCCCGACGCGTAGTACTCCGCCGCTATTTAAGAATGGGTTCAGATTTGCAATCTCACTTTGTTTCGGAATTTCCTTCGTCTTGATTAAGGTTTTGATTTCATGATCAAATTCAGACTGTTGTGCAAATTTTATCCAAATGTCTAATGCTTGTTTTATCTCTTCGCTGTGTAATGGGGTTGGGGTGATGGATTTCGGTATGCATTTACGCCAACGTAAACAATACGCAGTCACTCGGCATAACCGCGTCAATGACGAAAATCTCGCAATGATTTCAGTTACGTTTGTTATTGTCTGTAGGAATACGTTGATATTTTTTCTCCTCTCCAATTCGGTACTCTCTATAGTCGTGGATTTGGGCCACTGATCCGACGGTTTCACCAACCAGGTTGGTCCATTCCACCATAATGGATTTGATAATAGTTCTGCAACTTCTGCGCCACGTGAGGCTAGATCTGCTGGGTTTTGTGGCGACGGAACGTAACGCCAAAGGGTGTTACCAGTTTGGTTGTAGATTTCTGTCGTTCTATTGGCTACAAAAATGTTCCATCGAGTGGGATGACCTTTCAACCATGCCAGAACTATCTGCGAATCGGTCCATAACGATTCGTGCGTGATGGGTAAATTTGAGCGTATCTTTCACTCGGACCATCAGTTTTGAGAGCAATGCTGCTGCACATAGCTCGAGGCGTGGAATAGTTCCTGGACGCACAGGTGCAACCTTGGTTTTTGCCGTGACGATACGTGAATATGTCCCGGACTCGTTTCTTGATATTAAATAGATGAGCGCGGCATATGCTCTTAGAGAAGCGTCGCTAAATCCGTGCAGCTCGAATTCTGCACCTGGACCACACCCAACCCATCGAGGTATTTGGCATTTCGAGATCTCTTGTATGCCTTCACGGAACCGTGTCCACTTCTGTGTACATTCTAACGGAACTGTTTCATCCCAGGCCACTCCACTCAGCCATAACGATTGTAGTATTATTTTGGCAACAATCAGTACAGGTGCTAACCAGCCCAGTGGATCATATAGTCGCGCAATATCTGACAAGATCTTTCTTTTAGTATATGGCGCCGAACTTTCTGGTAACTTAATTTGGTATCCCAGACAATCGGATATGGGATACCAAACGATGCCTAGTGATTTAAACTGTTGATCCCAGTATCGTTCAACGTGAAGTTTCATTTCCACGTCTTCCTCAGGAATTCCACATAAAATTTGCGGGTCGTTAGCAATCCATTTACGGAGTGCAAAGCCTCCACTTTGTAGTAGCGCGTCTACTTCTTTACGCTTCATGATAGTCTCTTGCAGGCTCTCACCACCCGACAGAACATCGTCCACATAAAAATCGTCCATGATGACCTTATACGCCGATGGGTATTCCCCTTTGCCATCGTCCGCTAACTTATGCAAAGTTCGAATTGCCAAGAAAGGAGCACATGTGGTGCCGAATGTGACTGTATTTAGACAAAAGTCACAAATGTTACTCTCTGGATGCGGTTTCCAGACTATACGTTGGTACTCAGCGTCATCGTGATGTACGTTGATCTGCCGATACATCTTTGAGATGTCTGCTGCAAATGCGAATTTATGCAATCTCCATCTCGATAGTACAGCGCTCAAGTCATTTTGGATAAAGGACCCGTCATTAAAGCTTCATTTAAGGAGACTCCGGAGCTAGTTTTTCGCGATGCGTCGAATACCACACGTAATCTGGTACTTGTGCTACTTTCCTTGGTGACTGCGTGGTGCGGCAAGTACAGTGCCGTACTTATCGATCGGTCTTCTTGTCTGATGTATTTTGGCTGGTCAGCTACTAACTGCATATGTCCCATATCAATGTACTCTTGTAAACACTTATCATATTCCTTCCTTAATTGCGACGTCCTTCCTAAACGTTTCTCTGTTGCCTGTAAACTTGCTACTGCCTGATGCCTCGATTGACCTAATGCTTGTTTCATGCCCTGCTTGAATGGCAACCGGACCGTGTATCGTCCATCGACTCCCCTTTGAACATTATTTCGGAAATGTTTCTCACATGCTTGCTCTTCATCAGATGTTATTCTGTGCGATGCCACTTCTTCCAGCTCCCAAAATCTCTGCAATAACTCATTGATGGTCGGTTCATCACTTGCTTCTACCGTGCAACTGTGCCACGTTCGATCCCTTGTGGAATGCACTGGTACTTCGCCCGACAGAATCCATCCTAAACTTGTCCTTTGTACCACGGGCCCCGCCGGTAATTTAAACATGTCACTCATAAGAATTTTGCCATATATTTCTGCTCCCAACAACATATCAATGTTACCTGGTCTATTAAAAGAAGGATCAGCAAGTTGAACTGTTTTCAATTGCTCCCACACTGCAGTATCCAGCGTCTGCGGTGGTAGTGGGTTCGTTAATTTGTCCAAGACATATGCCTTGAAGGGTATGACTTCATTCGCATGTGTTCTAATCTGTGCATGGATCATGCCTCGACTTGCTCGACTGGATTCTGCCCCAATTCCCGCAATTTTGATATTGGTGGCCTTGCGCTTTAAGCTCAATTGTTGAGCTGCAGCTTCTGTTATAAGAGACGCTTGCGACCCTTGATCGACTAAAGCCCGCAAGACTTTGCATCCATGGGGTGCCTCCACGCTGACTAACGCTGTAGCCAGAAGTACCTCGTTCTTCCTTTCACAGTTCAGCGCGTTGATGTCAATCGCTCCTGGTCCTGAGGATTGAGTTTCGGTCGTGTTGGGATTGGTTACCTTTGGACTTTGTTGACTCATAGTGGCTTCATCTTTGTGCAGTAAGGTATGATGCTTCCGTTGACATTTCTTGCACTTAGATTGGCTGGGACACCTTACCACGAAGTGCTTGCTGGATAGACAGTTGAGGCAAGCACGCGATTGTTGAACTGTCTGAAGTCTTTGCTTCAAATCACTGCGAATAAATTGATCGCACTGATACAAGAAATGATGTTGCTTGCATAAAAGGTATTCTATCGTCACTTCGTTCTTCACCACATGTACACTTCGTGTGGTGTTCGCCATTCGCGATACCGTGGGACGCACGATTCCTGCTGCCTCCAATGCTCTGAATCTATTTTGTAGGAAGGTACACACGTCTTTGAATGACGGCAATTCTTTCTCTTCACGTCTTTGTTGTTCCCACAATTGACGCGTTTCATGTGGGAATCGTTTCACTGTCATGTGAATCACCATGGCTTCCCCCAAGTTTTTCACTTTCATGTTTTCAATAATCTGGACACTCTCAACAGATCGATCCAATAAAGTTTTAAGCGACGTGGCTGATTCATTAGCATTTCCAATGCTGAAGAGGGTTTTCAACTGCGCGGTCAAACAGACACTTGCATTTTCGTATCCTTCTACCAACACTTTCCACGCTCCGTCGTAGTTTGCATCGGTTACTGCGAACTGTTTCACTAATCCTGCTGCCTCTCCTTCTAAACTTGACTTGAGATAATGCAGCTTTTCAACCTTTGACAATGTTTTACGATTATGAATGAGCGATGTGAACAGATCTCGGAACGACGCCCACATATCATATTTGCCGTTGAATTTGGGTAATGTAATCCTTGGCAACCGTAATTCTTCCAACGGAGTCGAGGATTCTGGTGGATTTGCCCGTTGTGCCTCCTTCAAAAAGTCGGCTAGTTCGGCGTAGACTACTATGTAGCTCTCGTTGAACGTAGATAACCAATCTTCTTCAAAATAGGGCACCTTCAGCTCTTCGTCCATGCCCGTGAGCAGTGCAATGATGTGTCGATGGGTTTCCGCAAACTCCTGATGTAAGGTTTGCACCCTGTCCAATTGTTTTTCATAATAAACTTGCGTTTTCCGTGATTTTGAGTCCTTTTTATAATTACTAATTACTTTATTCAATTGCTCCAAGGAGAGCTTTTGCTGCACAATTAGTCGGTTCATGGTTCTGCGATTTGGAACTATGTAATGTGCGATACAGTGTTTCCTAGAAAGCGAACTTTTGTACAGCTAAATGTCTGATGAACTAAGTTGTGACTAAATAATGCACTGCTTGCATGCGATAGCCACGTTTTGTATGCACTGATTGCACCTAACTCCCCACAAATGACTTGAGAGGCGACCAATGCCAGTGTTTCCAACGAAAGATGAGACGATTGTTGCATGCGATAGATACGATTTGTATGCGATGCTTCCTAAATGCCCACAAATGACTTGATGCAATCAATGCGAGTGCTTTCGTTGACAGAAGAGACGATTGTTGTATGCGATAGCGACGTCTTGTATGCGATGCTTCCTAAATGCCCACAAATGACTTGATGCAATCATATTCACTTTATAATCCATCAATTTTCTCACACTTTCACCCTTTTTACCAACTGATGAACGTGATAGTGGCTAGCAGTTATGGGCTGCTCCCTGTAAATAATTTAATTTGATTGCGTCGCAAAGTGCTGAGGATTGCCTAAAAGCACGTCTTGGGCTGTTAGCCACCATGTGCATGAATGTGGGAATTGTACTCCCGTTACGAGGTCCCGGTTTGACGATCACCGCTTTTCAATGAAATGCCACCGGATTTGCACACACGTGAATTTGGAAGAGGATATGTATGACAAGTGTAGGAATGATCGTACTTACCAAATTGCACGGTTCACACATTAACTATCGTTGCCTATGCGCAACGATCCGGCTCGACGGACCAAAAAATGTTTGTATGATGATGGATTATCCGCAAACGAAGTTTTGCACTTGAATTCCAATTTGAAAATTGACAAGATAAGAGCAAAGACTTATTTTTTAACACGCACGACACAGTATTTATTCATTAATTATTTCGACCAAACTTCAACTCTAATTATCTCTACACCTTTGATGATCACTTGACTGTCGTCCTCACCGATCGCTCACGAACTGCCTGCTCCGTCAGCACTTGCTCGCCAGCGCAGATTACTCGATAAATCATGCAAAGATCAGTTGCTGTGTTTGTATTGTTAATTGCATTGGGGTTTGTTGTCGTGTCAGGATGATGATGTTGATGCTAACGACTTGTTGATGACTGTGTGGCCATTCGTGATGGGAGTGGGTGAATAGTCGACTGTGGAAGTTGCTGTTGAATCCTAAACATACTCCCCCCGCTGCGACCGTAAGGCGCGGAACGTCCTATGATTATAAAAGAAATAAATGATTTGTTAACACATATGAACTGTTGAACTCCGTGTCTGTCCAGCTAGGTTGCATCCGCTGATTACCGTAATTTCCCACTAATCTGCAACATACGGTGCTCGGAATAACAGAATGAAGCTCAACCAACGATGTTGGCTGTTTACCGCTGCTACGTTCGGGCAGTCCGGGTGTCTGGAGATTGAACCGTGCAAATTGGGGAAACGGAGTGTGGTGATGGGTTGTATGAATTCGATTAGAGGTTATTAACGGTAGTTAAAGGGTGTTAGGGTTTGTGCAAATCGGTTAAGTGTGTTCTGGGGTAGGCAGTAATGCTATCTTGGTGATTGCGCGTTTATATGTGTTGCCCTTTGCGTGCAGTGTTATCACTCGTACTAGGTTATCTGACCCGGGATGTAAAGCAGTCACCCTGGCTAATGGCCATTTGTATGGGTGTAATTTCTTGTCTTTGAGTAAGCACAAATCTCCGACCTTGGGGTTGTGTTGTCGATGAGTCCACTTCGGTCTCTGTTGTAATCTGGTGAGATATTCGCTCCTCCAGCGTCGCCAAAATGTTTGTGCTAGACGTTGCGTCAGTTGCCATCTATCGAGTCGGTTGATGTTAGTTTCCGTGAGGTCTGCTTCAGGAGGTGCTAACAACGTGTCGCCAATCAGGAAGTGTGCTGGCGTAAGTGCCGTAGTGTCCATCGGATCATCTGAAAGCGGGCACAACGGTCTCGAATTAAGACAGGCTTCTATCTGCGTCATCGTAGTCGTTAGCTCTTCAAAAGTTAGCGTAGCATTTCCTAGCACTCTTCGTAAATGGAACTTGGTCGACTTGACGCCGGCCTCCCAGAGTCCTCCAAAATGGGGTGATGCCGGAGGATTAAAATGCCATGTGATCCCTTGGTTAGCGAGAAGTTCCGCAACGTCTTTGTGGTGCTGCAGTACCTTTCTTAGATGTGTGTCGCCCCCCACGAAATTTGTCCCACAGTCACTGTACACGTGGCTACACATACCGCGTCGTCCGCAGAATCGTTTAAACGCTGCTAGGAAAGCGTGCGTCGTCAAATCGCTGACCACTTCGATATGAATCGCTTTGACTGTCAGACATATAAAAATGGCGACGTATCCTTTGTAAGTCGAGCTTCCACGGCCTAGACGGTGTCGTAATTCGAAGGGACCGCAATAATCCACTCCGACGTGAGTGAACGGGCGAGCAACGTTAACTCTCGGTGCTGGTAGGTTGCCCATGAGCTGTGAGGAAGTCTTCGCATTCGCACGAAAACATTTATGCACTGGTGTACACTTTTCTTGACTACCCTACGAGCGTCGATCAGCCAAAACGTTCTTCTCAAGTGTGTCAACATCGCTTGGGTGTGTCCATGTAGAGTAACTTGATGTACTTGATGTAGCAATAAGTCAGTGAACTTGCCAGATCTTGGAACGATAATCGGATGGATTTCAGAGTAAGACAATGTCGCATGTCCTAAACGTCCCCCGACGCGTAGTACTCCGCCGCTATTTAAGAATGGGTTCAGATTTGCAATCTCACTTTGTTTCGGAATTTCCTTCGTCTTGATTAAGGTTTTGATTTCATGATCAAATTCAGACTGTTGTGCAAATTTTATCCAAATGTCTAATGCTTGTTTTATCTCTTCGCTGTGTAATGGGGTTGGGGTGATGGATTTCGGTATGCATTTACGCCAACGGAAACAATACGCAGTCACTCGGCATAACCGCGTCAATGACGAAAATCTCGCAATGATTTCAGTTGCGTTTGTTATTGTCTGTAGGAATACGTTGATATTTTTTCTCCTCTCCAATTCGGTACTCTCTATAGTCGTGGATTTGGGCCACTGATCCGACGGTTTCACCAACCAGGTTGGTCCATTCCACCATAATGGATTTGATAATAGTTCTGCAACTTCTGCGCCACGTGAGGCTAGATCTGCTGGGTTTTGTGGCGACGGAACGTAACGCCAAAGGGTGTTACCAGTTTGGTTGTAGATTTCTGTCGTTCTATTGGCTACGAAAATGTTCCATCGAGTGGGATGACCTTTCAACCATGCCAGAACTATCTGCGAATCGGTCCATAACGATTCGTGCGTGATGGGTAAATTTGAGCGTATCTTTCACTCGGACCATCAGTTTTGAGAGCAATGCTGCTGCACATAGCTCGAGGCGTGGAATAGTTCCTGGACGCACAGGTGCAACCTTGGTTTTTGCCGTGACGATACGTGAATATGTCCCGGACTCGTTTCTTGATATTAAATAGATGAGCGCGGCATATGCTCTTAGAGAAGCGTCGCTAAATCCGTGCAGCTCGAATTCTGCACCTGGACCACACCCAACCCATCGAGGTATTTGGCATTTCGAGATCTCTTGTATGCCTTCACGGAACCGTGTCCACTTCTGTGTACATTCTAACGGAACTGTTTCATCCCAGGCCACTCCACTCAGCCATAACGATTGTAGTATTATTTTGGCAACAATCAGTACAGGTGCTAACCAGCCCAGTGGATCATATAGTCGCGCAATATCTGACAAGATCTTTCTTTTAGTATATGGCGCCGAACTTTCTGGTAACTTAATTTGGTATCCGAGACAATCGGATATGGGATACCAAACGATGCCTAGTGACTTAAACTGTTGATCCCAGTATCGTTCAACGTGAAGTTTCATTTCCACGTCTTCCTCAGGAATTCCACATAAAATTTGCGGGTCGTTAGCAATCCATTTACGGAGTGCAAAGCCTCCACTTTGTAGTAGCGCGTCTAGTTCTTTACGCTTCATGATAGTCTCTTGCAGGCTCTCACCACCCGACAGAACATCGTCCACATAAAAATCGTCCATGATGACCTTATACGCCGATGGGTATTCCCCTTTGCCATCGTCCGCTAACTTATGCAAAGTTCGAATTGCCAAGAAAGGAGCACATGTGGTGCCGAATGTGACTGTATTTAGACAAAAGTCACAAATGTTACTCTCTGGATGCGGTTTCCAGACTATACGTTGGTACTCAGCGTCATCGTGATGTACGTTGATCTGCCGATACATCTTTGAGATGTCTGCTGCAAATGCGAATTTATGCAATCTCCATCTCGATAGTACAGCGCTCAAGTCATTTTGGATAAAGGACCCGTCATTAAAGCTTCATTTAAGGAGACCCCGGAGCTAGTTTTTCGCGATGCGTCGAATACCACACGTAATCTGGTACTTGTGCTACTTTCCTTGGTGACTGCGTGGTGCGGCAAGTACAGTGCCGTACTTATCGATCGGTCTTCTTGTCTGATGTATTTTGGCTGGTCAGCTACTAACTGCATATGTCCCATATCAATGTACTCTTGTAAACACTTATCATATTCCTTCCTTAATTGCGACGTCCTTCCTAAACGTTTCTCTGTTGCCTGTAAACTTGCTACTGCCTGATGCCTCGATTGACCTAATGCTTGTTTCATGCCCTGCTTGAATGGCAACCGGACCGTGTATCGTCCATCGACTCCCCTTTGAACATTATTTCGGAAACGTTTCTCACATGCTTGCTCTTCATCAGATGTTATTCTATGCGATGCCACTTCTTCCAGCTCCCAAAATCTCTGCAATAACTCATTGATGTTCGGTTCATCACTTGCTTCTACCGTGCAACTGTGCCACGTTCGATCCCTTGTGGAATGCACTGGTACTTCGCCCGACAGAATCCATCCTAAACTTGTCCTTTGTACCACGGGCCCCGCCGGTAATTTAAACATGTCACTCATAAGAATTTTGCCATATATTTCTGCTCCCAACAACATATCAATGTTACCTGGTCTATTAAAAGAAGGATCAGCAAGTTGAACTGTTTTCAATTGCTCCCACACTGCAGTATCCAGCGTCTGCGGTGGTAGTGGGTTCGTTAATTTGTCCAAGACATATGCCTTGAAGGGTATGACTTCATTCGCATGTGTTCTAATCTGTGCATGGATCATGCCTCGACTTGCTCGACTGGATTCTGCCCCAATTCCCGCAATTTTGATATTGGTGGCCTTGCGCTTTAAGCTCAATTGTTGAGCTGCAGCTTCTGTTATAAGAGACGCTTGCGACCCTTGATCGACTAAAGCCCGCAAGACTTTGCATCCATGGGGTGCCTCCACGCTGACTAACGCTGTGGCCAGAAGTACCTCGTTCTTCCTTTCACAGTTCAGCGCGTTGATGTCAATCGCTCCTGGTCCTGAGGATTGAGTTTCGGTCGTGTTGGGATTGGTTACCTTTGGACTTCGTTGACTCATAGTGGCTTCATCTTTGTGCAGTAAGGTATGATGCTTCCGTTGACATTTCTTGCACTTAGATTGGCTGGGACACCTTACCACGAAGTGCTTGCTGGATAGACAGTTGAGGCAAGCACGCGATTGT
This sequence comes from Odontomyia ornata, assembly GCA_963969285.1. Taxonomy (NCBI): domain Eukaryota; kingdom Metazoa; phylum Arthropoda; class Insecta; order Diptera; family Stratiomyidae; genus Odontomyia; species Odontomyia ornata. The sequence continues at coordinate 206,913,414 of OZ017740.1, forward strand.
TGAACTGTCTGAAGTCTTTGCTTCAAATCACTGCGAATAAATTGATCGCACTGATACAAGAAATGATGCTGCTTGCATAAAATGTATTCTATCGTCACTTCGTTCTTCACCACATGTACACTTCGTGTGGTGTTCGCCATTCGCGATACCGTGGGACGCACGATTCCTGCTGCCTCCAATGCTCTGAATCTATTTTGTAGGAAGGTACACACGTCTTTGAATGACGGCAATTCTTTCTCTTCACGTCTTTGTTGTTCCCACAATTGACGCGTTTCATGTGGGAATCGTTTCACTGTCATGTGAATCACCATGGCTTCCCCCAAGTTTTTCACTTTCATGTTTTCAATAATCTGGACACTCTCAACAGATCGATCCAATAAAGTTTTAAGCGACGTGGCTGATTCATTAGCATTTCCAATGCTGAAGAGGGTTTTCAACTGCGCGGTCAAACAGACACTTGCATTTTTGTATCGTTCTACCAACACTTTCCACGCTCCGTCGTAGTTTGCATCGGTTACTGCGAACTGTTTCACTAATCCTGCTGCCTCTCCTTCTAAACTTGACTTGAGATAATGCAGCTTTTCAACCTTTGACAATGTTTTACGATTATGAATGAGCGATGTGAACAGATCTCGGAACGACGCCCACATATCATATTTGCCGTTGAATTTGGGTAATGTAATCCTTGGCAACCGTAATTCTTCCAACGGAGTCGAGGATTCTGGTGGATTTGCCCGTTGTGCCTCCTTCAAAAAGTCGGCTAGTTCGGCGTAGACTACTATGTAGCTCTCGTTGAACGTAGATAACCAATCTTCTTCAAAATAGGGCACCTTCAGCTCTTCGTCCATGCCCGTGAGCAGTGCAATGATGTGTCGATGGGTTTCCGCAAACTCCTGATGTAAGGTTTGCACCCTGTCCAATTGTTTTTCATAATAAACTTGCGTTTTCCGTGATTTTGAGTCCTTTTTATAATTACTAATTACTTTATTCAATTGCTCCAAGGAGAGCTTTTGCTGCACAATTAGTCGGTTCATGGTTCTGCGATTTGGAACTATGTAATGTGCGATACAGTGTTTCCTAGAAAGCGAACTTTTGTACAGCTAAATGTCTGATGAACTAAGTTGTGACTAAATAATGCACTGCTTGCATGCGATAGCCACGTTTTGTATGCACTGATTGCACCTAACTCCCCACAAATGACTTGAGAGGCGACCAATGCCAGTGTTTCCAACGAAAGATGAGACGATTGTTGCATGCGATAGATACGATTTGTATGCGATGCTTCCTAAATGCCCACAAATGACTTGATGCAATCAATGCGAGTGCTTTCGTTGACAGAAGAGACGATTGTTGTATGCGATAGCGACGTCTTGTATGCGATGCTTCCTAAATGCCCACAAATGACTTGATGCAATCATATTCACTTTATAATCCATCAATTTTCTCACACTTTCACCCTTTTTACCAACTGATGAACGTGATAGTGGCTAGCAGTTATGGGCTGCTCCCTGTAAATAATTTAATTTGATTGCGTCGCAAAGTGCTGAGGATTGCCTAAAAGCACGTCTTGGGCTGTTAGCCACCATGTGCATGAATGTGGGAATTGTACTCCCGTTACGAGGTCCCGGTTTGACGATCACCGCTTTTCAATGAAATGCCACCGGATTTGCACACACGTGAATTTGGAAGAGGATATGTATGACAAGTGTAGGAATGATCGTACTTACCAAATTGCACGGTTCACACATTAACTATCGTTGCCTATGCGCAACGATCCGGCTCGACGGACCAAAAAATGTTTGTATGATGATGGATTATCCGCAAACGAAGTTTTGCACTTGAATTCCAATTTGAAAATTGACAAGATAAGAGCAAAGACTTATTTTTTAACACGCACGACACAGTATTTATTCATTAATTATTTCGACCAAACTTCAACTCTAATTATCTCTACACCTTTGATGATCACTTGACTGTCGTCCTCACCGATCGCTCACGAACTGCCTGCTCCGTCAGCACTTGCTCGCCAGCGCATATTACTCGATAAATCATGCAAAGATCAGTTGCTGTGTTTGTATTGTTAATTGCATTGGGGTTTGTTGTCGTGTCAGGATGATGATGTTGATGCTAACGACTTGTTGATGACTGTGTGGCCATTCGTGATGGGAGTGGGTGAATAGTCGACTGTGGAAGTTGCTGTTGAATCCTAAACATACTCCCCCCGCTGCAACCGTAAGGCGCGGAACGTCCTATGATTATAAAAGAAATAAATGATTTGTTAACACATATGAACTGTTGAACTCCGTGTCTGTCCAGCTAGGTTGCATCCGCTGATTACCGTAATTTCCCACTAATCTGCAACATACGGTGCTCGGAATAACAGAATGAAGCTCAACCAACGATGTTGGCTGTTTACCGCTGCTACGTTCGGGCAGTCCGGGTGTCTGGAGATTGAACCGTGCAAATTGGGGAAACGGAGTGTGGTGATGGGTTGTATGGATTCGATTAGAGGTTATCAACGGTAGTTAAAGGGTGTTAGGGTTTGTGCAAATCGGTTAAGTGTGTTCTGGGGTAGGCAGTAATGCTATCTTGGTGATTGCGCGTTTATATGTGTTGCCCTTTGCGTGCAGTGTTATCACTCGTACTAGGTTATCTGACCCGGGATGTAAAGCAGTCACCCTGGCTAATGGCCATTTGTATGGGTGTAATTTCTTGTCTTTGAGTAAGCACAAATCTCCGACCTTGGGGTTGTGTTGTCGATGAGTCCACTTCGGTCTCTGTTGTAATCTGGTGAGATATTCGCTCCTACAGCGTCGCCAAAATGTTTGTGCTAGACGTTGCGTCAGTTGCCATCTATCGAGTCGGTTGATGTTAGTTTCCGTGAGGTCTGCTTCAGGAGGTGCTAACAACGTGTCGCCAATCAGGAAGTGTGCTGGCGTAAGTGCCGTAGTGTCCATCGGATCATCTGAAAGCGGGCACAACGGTCTCGAATTAAGACAGGCTTCTATCTGCGTCATCGTAGTCGTTAGCTCTTCAAAAGTTAGCGTAGCATTTCCTAGCACTCTTCGTAAATGGAACTTGGTCGACTTGACGCCGGCCTCCCAGAGTCCTCCAAAATGGGGTGATGCCGGAGGATTAAAATGCCATGTGATCCCTTGGTTAGCGAGAAGTTCCGCAACGTCTTTGTGGTGCTGCAGTACCTTTCTTAGATGTGTGTCGCCCCCCACGAAATTTGTCCCACAGTCACTGTACACGTGGCTACACATACCGCGTCGTCCGCAGAATCGTTTAAACGCTGCTAGGAAAGCGTGCGTCGTCAAATCGCTGACCACTTCGATATGAATCGCTTTGACTGTCAGACATATAAAAATGGCGACGTATCCTTTGTAAGTCGAGCTTCCACGGCCTAGACGGTGTCGTAATTCGAAGGGACCGCAATAATCCACTCCGACGTGAGTGAACGGGCGAGCAACGTTAACTCTCGGTGCTGGTAGGTTGCCCATGAGCTGTGAGGAAGTCTTCGCATTCGCACGAAAACATTTATGCACTGGTGTACACTTTTCTTGACTACCCTACGAGCGTCGATCAGCCAAAACGTTCTTCTCAAGTGTGTCAACATCGCTTGGGTCTGTCCATGTAGAGTAACTTGATGTACTTGATGTAGCAATAAGTCAGTGAACTTGCCAGATCTTGGAACGATAATCGGATGGATTTCAGAGTAAGACAATGTCGCATGTCCTAAACGTCCCCCGACGCGTAGTACTCCGCCGCTATTTAAGAATGGGTTCAGATTTGCAATCTCACTTTGTTTCGGAATTTCCTTCGTCTTGATTAAGGTTTTGATTTCATGATCAAATTCAGACTGTTGTGCAAATTTTATCCAAATGTCTAATGCTTGTTTTATCTCTTCGCTGTGTAATGGGGTTGGGGTGATGGATTTCGGTATGCATTTACGCCAACGTAAACAATACGCAGTCACTCGGCATAACCGCGTCAATGACGAAAATCTCGCAATGATTTCAGTTACGTTTGTTATTGTCTGTAGGAATACGTTGATATTTTTTCTCCTCTCCAATTCGGTACTCTCTATAGTCGTGGATTTGGGCCACTGATCCGACGGTTTCACCAACCAGGTTGGTCCATTCCACCATAATGGATTTGATAATAGTTCTGCAACTTCTGCGCCACGTGAGGCTAGATCTGCTGGGTTTTGTGGCGACGGAACGTAACGCCAAAGGGTGTTACCAGTTTGGTTGTAGATTTCTGTCGTTCTATTGGCTACGAAAATGTTCCATCGAGTGGGATGACCTTTCAACCATGCCAGAACTATCTGCGAATCGGTCCATAACGATTCGTGCGTGATGGGTAAATTTGAGCGTATCTTTCACTCGGACCATCAGTTTTGAGAGCAATGCTGCTGCACATAGCTCGAGGCGTGGAATAGTTCCTGGACGCACAGGTGCAACCTTGGTTTTTGCCGTGACGATACGTGAATATGTCCCGGACTCGTTTCTTGATATTAAATAGATGAGCGCGGCATATGCTCTTAGAGAAGCGTCGCTAAATCCGTGCAGCTCGAATTCTGCACCTGGACCACACCCAACCCATCGAGGTATTTGGCATTTCGAGATCTCTTGTATGCCTTCACGGAACCGTGTCCACTTCTGTGTACATTCTAACGGAACTGTTTCATCCCAGGCCACTCCACTCAGCCATAACGATTGTAGTATTATTTTGGCAACAATCAGTACAGGTGCTAACCAGCCCAGTGGATCATATAGTCGCGCAATATCTGACAAGATCTTTCTTTTAGTATATGGCGCCGAACTTTCTGGTAACTTAATTTGGTATCCGAGACAATCGGATATGGGATACCAAACGATGCCTAGTGACTTAAACTGTTGATCCCAGTATCGTTCAACGTGAAGTTTCATTTCCACGTCTTCCTCAGGAATTCCACATAAAATTTGCGGGTCGTTAGCAATCCATTTACGGAGTGCAAAGCCTCCACTTTGTAGTAGCGCGTCTAGTTCTTTACGCTTCATGATAGTCTCTTGCAGGCTCTCACCACCCGACAGAACATCGTCCACATAAAAATCGTCCATGATGACCTTATACGCCGATGGGTATTCCCCTTTGCCATCGTCCGCTAACTTATGCAAAGTTCGAATTGCCAAGAAAGGAGCACATGTGGTGCCGAATGTGACTGTATTTAGACAAAAGTCACAAATGTTACTCTCTGGATGCGGTTTCCAGACTATACGTTGGTACTCAGCGTCATCGTGATGTACGTTGATCTGCCGATACATCTTTGAGATGTCTGCTGCAAATGCGAATTTATGCAATCTCCATCTCGATAGTACAGCGCTCAAGTCATTTTGGATAAAGGACCCGTCATTAAAGCTTCATTTAAGGAGACCCCGGAGCTAGTTTTTCGCGATGCGTCGAATACCACACGTAATCTGGTACTTGTGCTACTTTCCTTGGTGACTGCGTGGTGCGGCAAGTACAGTGCCGTACTTATCGATCGGTCTTCTTGTCTGATGTATTTTGGCTGGTCAGCTACTAACTGCATATGTCCCATATCAATGTACTCTTGTAAACACTTATCATATTCCTTCCTTAATTGCGACGTCCTTCCTAAACGTTTCTCTGTTGCCTGTAAACTTGCTACTGCCTGATGCCTCGATTGACCTAATGCTTGTTTCATGCCCTGCTTGAATGGCAACCGGACCGTGTATCGTCCATCGACTCCCCTTTGAACATTATTTCGGAAACGTTTCTCACATGCTTGCTCTTCATCAGATGTTATTCTATGCGATGCCACTTCTTCCAGCTCCCAAAATCTCTGCAATAACTCATTGATGTTCGGTTCATCACTTGCTTCTACCGTGCAACTGTGCCACGTTCGATCCCTTGTGGAATGCACTGGTACTTCGCCCGACAGAATCCATCCTAAACTTGTCCTTTGTACCACGGGCCCCGCCGGTAATTTAAACATGTCACTCATAAGAATTTTGCCATATATTTCTGCTCCCAACAACATATCAATGTTACCTGGTCTATTAAAAGAAGGATCAGCAAGTTGAACTGTTTTCAATTGCTCCCACACTGCAGTATCCAGCGTCTGCGGTGGTAGTGGGTTCGTTAATTTGTCCAAGACATATGCCTTGAAGGGTATGACTTCATTCGCATGTGTTCTAATCTGTGCATGGATCATGCCTCGACTTGCTCGACTGGATTCTGCCCCAATTCCCGCAATTTTGATATTGGTGGCCTTGCGCTTTAAGCTCAATTGTTGAGCTGCAGCTTCTGTTATAAGAGACGCTTGCGACCCTTGATCGACTAAAGCCCGCAAGACTTTGCATCCATGGGGTGCCTCCACGCTGACTAACGCTGTGGCCAGAAGTACCTCGTTCTTCCTTTCACAGTTCAGCGCGTTGATGTCAATCGCTCCTGGTCCTGAGGATTGAGTTTCGGTCGTGTTGGGATTGGTTACCTTTGGACTTCGTTGACTCATAGTGGCTTCATCTTTGTGCAGTAAGGTATGATGCTTCCGTTGACATTTCTTGCACTTAGATTGGCTGGGACACCTTACCACGAAGTGCTTGCTGGATAGACAGTTGAGGCAAGCACGCGATTGTTGAACTGTCTGAAGTCTTTGCTTCAAATCACTGCGAATAAATTGATCGCACTGATACAAGAAATGATGCTGCTTGCACAAAAGGTATTCTATCGTCACTTCGTTCTTCACCACATGTACACTTCGTGTGGTGTTCGCCATTCGCGATACCGTGGGACGCACGATTCCTGCTGCCTCCAATGCTCTGAATCTATTTTGTAGGAAGGTACACACGTCTTTGAATGATGGCAATTCTTTCTCTTCACGTCTTTGTTGTTCCCACAATTGACGCGTTTCATGTGGGAATCGTTTCATTGTCATGTGAATCACCATGGCTTCCCCCAAGTTTTTCACTTTCATGTTTTCAATAATCTGGACACTCTCAACAGATCGATCCAATAAAGTTTTAAGCGACGTGGCTGATTCATTAGCATTTCCAATGCTGAAGAGGGTTTTCAACTGCGCGGTCAAACAGACACTTGCATTTTCGTATCCTTCTACCAACACTTTCCACGCTCCGTCGTAGTTTGCATCGGTTACTGCGAACTGTTTCACTAATCCTGCTGCCTCTCCTTCTAAACTTGACTTGAGATAATGCAGCTTTTCAACCTTTGACAATGTTTTACGATTATGAATGAGCGATGTGAACAGATCTCGGAACGACGCCCACATATCATATTTGCCGTTGAATTTGGGTAATGTAATCCTTGGCAACCGTAATTCTTCCAACGGAGTCGAGGATTCTGGTGGATTTGCCCGTTGTGCCTCCTTCAAAAAGTCGGCTAGTTCGGCGTAGACTACTATGTAGCTCTCGTTGAACGTAGATAACCAATCTTCTTCAAAATAGGGCACCTTCAGCTCTTCGTCCATGCCCGTGAGCAGTGCAATGATGTGTCGATGGGTTTCCGCAAACTCCTGATGTAAGGTTTGCACCCTGTCCAATTGTTTTTCATAATAAACTTGCGTTTTCCGTGATTTTGAGTCCTTTTTATAATTACTAATTACTTTATTCAATTGCTCCAAGGAGAGCTTTTGCTGCACAATTGGTCGGTTCATGGTTCTGCGATTTGGAACTATGTAATGTGCGATACAGTGTTTCCTAGAAAGCGAACTTTTGTACAGCTAAATGTCTGATGAACTAAGTTGTGACTAAATAATGCACTGCTTGCATGCGATAGCCACGTTTTGTATGCACTGATTGCACCTAACTCCCCACAAATGACTTGAGAGGCGACCAATGCCAGTGTTTCCAACGAAAGATGAGACGATTGTTGCATGCGATAGATACGATTTGTATGCGATGCTTCCTAAATGCCCACAAATGACTTGATGCAATCAATGCGAGTGCTTTCGTTGACAGAAGAGACGATTGTTGTATGCGATAACGACGTCTTGTATGCGATGCTTCCTAAATGCCCACAAATGACTTGATGCAATCATATTCACTTTATAATCCATCAATTTTCTCACACTTTCACCCTTTTTACCAACTGATGAACGTGATAGTGGCTAGCAGTTATGGGCTGCTCCCTGTAAATAATTTAATTTGATTGCGTCGCAAAGTGCTGAGGATTGCCTAAAAGCACGTCTTGGGCTGTTAGCCACCATGTGCATGAATGTGGGAATTGTACTCCCGTTACGAGGTCCCGGTTTGACGATCACCGCTTTTCAATGAAATGCCACCGGATTTGCACACACGTGAATTTGGAAGAGGATATGTATGACAAGTGTAGGAATGATCGTACTTACCAAATTGCACGGTTCACACATTAACTATCGTTGCCTATGCGCAACGATCCGGCTCGACGGACCAAAAAATGTTTGTATGATGATGGATTATCCGCAAACGAAGTTTTGCACTTGAATTCCAATTTGAAAATTGACAAGATAAGAGCAAAGACTTATTTTTTAACACGCACGACACAGTATTTATTCATTAATTATTTCGACCAAACTTCAACTCTAATTATCTCTACACCTTTGATGATCACTTAACTGCCGTCCTCACCGATCGCTCACGAACTGCCTGCTCCGTCAGCACTTGCTCGCCAGCGCAGATTACTCGATAAATCATGCAAAGATCAGTTGCTGTGTTTGTATTGTTAATTGCATTGGGGTTTGTTGTCGTGTCAGGATGATGATGTTGATGCTAACGACGCGTTGATGACTGTGTGGCCATTCGTGATGGGAGTGGGTAAATAGTCGATTGTGGAAGTTGCTGTTGAATCCTAAACAGAGGTAAATGCACCCAATATGTAATGCAAATGAATGAGAACGAAGGTAAACTGGAGGTAAGCATTATTTTTGTATAAATATTCATGGCCATCAACAAACCAAACACTCTTGATACTACGCTTGTCCTACTCTAGGCCTTTGCCCAAGTAGAATCGTCTCAAGGCATTTAGCCCGAGGCTGACAAATTCAAGAGAGTACCAGCCAGGATCCAGGTAGCCGGACGGAAATCGCCCTACGCGCATCAGCCAGCTATTTTGCAGCCCAACATCGTTACTTGCCCTGCTCAAGGCATTTGCCCGAGCAGTAGTTTCCCTAAGGCATTTCACCCAGGGACGAGCAAATTGAAGTAACGGCAACCAATTGCCCTGCACGCATTAACCAGCTATTTTGCAGCCCAACCCAAACAGCGTTAATTGCCCTGCTCAAGGCCTTTGCCCGAGCAGTAGTTTCCCTAAGGCATTTCGCCCAGGGACGAGCAAATTAACGGGATACCGATCCAGCGATAGCGCGGACATAGCAATTCGCGCCAAATCGCCATCCGCAACGAATGTACTAGCTCGCATCGCCAGCAGCCACCACGACTGACACACATCGCCAGCAGACCCACCGGCACCACACATTAGCATCGTGTGGACGTAACAATTGGGCCAAACCACCATCCGCAACGATTTACCAGCTCGCACCACCAGCAACCGCCACAACCGACATACGTGGGCGGCGACTGGACAACCACCACCAGCAGCCTGTGATGACGACACAACCTCGTCCGTCGCTCGAGGAAGCAATTGCTGTGACGCCCGGAGCGGGTCTGAGACCAATCACAATCGACGAGTACCGGGCACGCTTAATCAAGCCGCTCGATACGACGGTCGACGCGCCGGAAGAAAAGTGGCCAAGAGGTGGGCGTATTGTCCAGTTCCGCTGCAAGAGCAGTGATCTGTGCCGGTTGGCACGTCTTGCGGTGACTAAAGCGGAGCGGGAGGCATTTCGAGCAGAACTCAAAGCGTTGGAGTCGGATTTCAAGGCAAAGCAGCGCCGTAAAAAAGTTCAAATGAGAAATTGTGTTTGTTAGATGAATAAATGTATTTGATGGAGGAAACGTGTATTTCATTGGGAAAACTTTAAAGTGGAGTTGAGTGTAGCTTACAGGTATTCCAGAGCAATCGAGTGAATACGCGTACGCATCAAATAAATACAAGTGGGAATTTTGGTGCTACGTCCAGCGAAACTCGCCCCAGGTTGGTTAGGCCTCCGAAATAGTCCTAACAAAATTGGCGCAGCCGGTAGGATATCGGTTCTGTTGAGATTATGGTCAGAGACTGTATAGCATTCTAATTGATGGGAACATCAGCCGATATCTGAACCAACCTTTTGGTACCTGGGAACGAGGTTGGAAACATCCATTGCCTGGAATATCTATTTTGTTTTTTTTTTGTTTTGCCAAATGCAATTCACTCCTCATTCGACCCAGTGTAAAATCACGCTTTGTCTAATTCACGTACTAATAAAAATTTAATTTACAGTGGTACGCAGATATAAACCTCAAACTAAGCGAGACAAGTAAACAAGCAGAAAGTGAACTTTACAATTTAGTGAAAAATTTCGAGTGGAAAGTGAACATTTAGAACACAAAAAAAAACATTCAGTGAAAACGACAGAAACCCGCGGGTCGAATAATAAGAAAGTGTTAACACTCCAGGATTAACTTATGACCGACAAACCCTTCAGCGCGGAGGACATTCTTCACCACTCTACGCCTGCAAGTAAACCCAGCGGAGTCATTTTACGGAGCGGAAGAATACTTAAAACGCAAAGAAGCAAGTCCGAATCGTCAGAAGCTACTAACCAAGTAACCACAGCCCAGGTTCTGCGAGATTCCCAAGAACTGACGACATATCAGACCCTGACCGACACTGTAGAGGAAATCCATACTCGACGATTGGAGCTCATCAGTAAATTTCGGCAGCACAGAGAAGATTTTAGGAGAGAAATCGAGCAGTTCAGATGAAACTCGCATAGCCAGGCACCAAGCTCAGACAGTCCATTGCAATCAGTTGACCAATTAATAACTTCCAAAGACTGGAAAATTTCTCTTGAACTAGGTGAAATATCATTTGTCACCAACGACTCCATGGTAGGAGGGGCATCCAGCAAAATGGCAGACTACATGAAAGTAGCCAAACTAATGGGGCAAATAATTCCCTTGTTCTCAGGAGCCCCAAGCTCTACCATAGTGTACGAGTTACAAACCTTTTTAGGATGCAGCAAACGAGTCTGGCAATGTTTGAACAAATTGGAGCAATCAGCGTTTATGCAAATCTTCCCAGCTAGGCTGCGTGGTGAAGCCTACCAGTTGATTTCAGCAGCCTGTGATGACGACACAACCCCGTCCGTCGCTCGAGGAAGCAATTGCTGCGACGCCCGGAGCGGGTCTGAGACCAATCACAATCGACGAGTACCGGGCACGCTTAATCAAGCCGCTCGATACGACGGCCGACGCGCCGGAAGAAAAGTGGCCAAGAGGTGGGCGTATTGTCGAGTCACGCTGCAAGAGCAGTGATCTGCGCCGGTTGGCACGTCTTGCGGTGACTAAAGCGGAGCGGGAGGCATTTCGAGCAGAACTCAAAGCGTTGGAGTCGGATTTCAAGGCAAAGCAGCGCCGTAAAAAAGTTCAAATGAGAAATTGTGTTTGTTAGATGAATAAATGTATTTGATGGAGGAAACGTGTATTTCATTGGGAAAACTTTAAAGTGGAGTTGAGTGTAGCTTACAGGTATTCCAGAGCAAGCGAGTGGATACGCGTACGCACCAAATAAATACAAGTGGGAATTTTGGTGCTACGTCCAGCGAAACTCGCCCCAGGTTGGTTAGGCCTCCGAAATAGTCCTAACAAAATTGGCGCAGCCGGTAGGATATCGGTTCTGCTGAGATTACGGTCAGAGACTGTATAGCATTCTAATTGATGGGAACATCAGCCGATATCTGAACCAAACTTTTGGTACCTGGGAACGAGGTTGGAAACATCCATTGCCTGGAATATCTATTTTGTTTTTTTTTTGTTTTGCCAAATGCAATTCACTCCTCATTCGACCCAGTGTAAAATCACGCTTTGTCTAATTCACGTACTAATAAAAATTTAATTTACAGTGGTACGCAGATATAAACCTCAAACTAAGCGAGACAAGTAAACAAGCAGAAAGTGAACTTTACAATTTAGTGAAAAATTTCGAGTGGAAAGTGAACATTTAGAACACAAAAAAAAACATTCAGTGAAAACGACAGAAACCCGCGGGTCGAATAATAAGAAAGTGTTAACACTCCAGGATTAACTTATGACCGACAAACCCTTCAGCGCGGAGGACATTCTTCACCACTCTACGCCTGCAAGTAAACCCAGCGGAGTCATTTTACGGAGCGGAAGAATACTTAAAACGCAAAGAAGCAAGTCCGAATCGTCAGAAGCTACTAACCAAGTAACCACAGCCCAGGTTCTGCGAGATTCCCAAGAACTGACGACATATCAGACCCTGACCGACACTGTAGAGGAAATCCATACTCGACGATTGGAGCTCATCAGTAAATTTCGGCAGCACAGAGAAGATTTTAGGAGAGAAATCGAGCAGTTCAGATGAAACTCGCATAGCCAGGCACCAAGCTCAGACAGTCCATTGCAATCAGTTGACCAATTAATAACTTCCAAAGACTGGAAAATTTCTCTTGAACTAGGTGAAACATCATTTGTCACCAACGACTCCATGGTAGGAGGGACATCCAGCAAAATGGCAGACTACATGAAAGTAGCCAAACTAATGGGGCAAATAATTCCCTTGTTCTCAGGAGCCCCAAGCTCTACCATAGTGTACGAGTTACAAACCTTTTTAGGATGCAGCAAACAAGTCTGGCAATGTTTGAACAAATTGGAGCAATCAGCGTTTATGTAAATCTTCCCAGCTAGGCTTCGTGGTGAAGCCTACCAGTTGATTTCCTCTAGCTGCCCCACAATACTCGATGCTGCTGAAGAGCTTCTAAACCGATTGTATCTACCCCGGGAAACTTATCAAGAGTTGGTTATCGGGCTAGCCACAGCCAAGCAGTTCCCTACTGAAACGCTTACTGCCTACACCTCACGTATGCGACAACTGTTGAAGCGTAGCCAGGAAGCGGCCAATATCAAGTATGGAAAGGAGGCAGTAAAGGTTTTTTTAATGGACGCGATAGTGCGGGGACTCTTCCCGCCCATCCCGTCCGTGTTGACGCTGTCCATGGTGAAACAGCAGTCGAGTGCCCACTCTTCACACAGCTGGAACTGGAGGAGGCAGTCCTCTCCTTGAAAGCGAGGAAGGCTCCAGGTCCAGATGGTGTTCCAGCTGAGGTTTTGCAGCTCGTCTATCACCATTAACCTGACTTGCTGCTCAGCACATTCAACGCTTGCCTACGGGACGGGGTTTCCCCGGTACGATGGAAGGTGGCGAGGCTCGTGCTGGTCAGCAAGGGGAAGGGAAATCCCGAATCGCCGTCTGCATACCGCCCGTTATGCATGCTAGACACGGCTGGGAAAGTGCTAGAGAAACACATCAAGGGAAGACTCACTGACGCGATTCGTGCTGCTGGGGACCTATCTCCTCGGCAGTACGGCTTTAGAGCAGGACGTTCTTCCATTGATGCGATTGCAGAGGTGGTGAACGCGGTCTAAAAGACAGAGGCATATAGTCGCACCAAGTGGCGGATCGTCCTGTTGGTGACACTCGACGTCAGGAATGCCTTCAACTCCGCTAGATGGGTGGATGTTCTGGATACGCTGGAAAACTCTTTTCAAGTTCCAGAATATCTAATGCGGCTTTTGAGGAACTACCTAAAGGACCGAAGCCTGCTCTACGACACGACACAGGGCCAACGAAGGATGGAAATTACATCGGGTGTTGCCCAGGGATCTATCCTTGGTCCGGACCTGTGGAACGTGTCTTACGACGGGCTACTGAGACTTGAGATGCCAGATGAGTCGCGCTTGGTCGGCTATGCGGATGATGTTGCGGCTCTGGTCGCCGGACGCACCGTTGAACAAGCGCAACTTAGGCTAGGTATGCTAATGCGCCGAGTGAGGGACTGGATGACTGCTCGCGGGCTCAGTTTAGCACTGGAGAAAACCGAAGTAGTCATCTTGACAAAAAAGAGAATCCCTAGAGTAAGGATGATCAGTATTGGCAACTTATGAATCGAATCGAAGCCAGCGGTGAAGTACCTGGGGCTACTGATCGACTCAAAGATGAGTTTCTCTGAGCAAATCAGGGCAACGGCTGAGAAGGCTGCTTCGGGAATATCGGCCCTGAGTCGACTTATGGCCAACGTCAGGGGACCCAGCCCATCAAGAAGACGCCTCTTGATGAGTGCTGTAGGGTCAGTGCTACTGTACGGAGCAGAGGTGTGGGGCGACGCTCTCAGCAAGGAGGTATACCGAAAACGATTGGCACAGGTACAGAGAAGAGGAGCACTGAGAATTGCATCTTCGTATCCAACAGTCTCCGACTCGGCGGTGAGAGTGATTGCAGGCGTGATACCTGTCGCCCTCCTTGCTAAAGAGCGCCGCGCTATTTACCTGCGCCGAAATGAGGATGCCAGGGAGATCGTTGTCCGCGAGGAGAGACAGCGCTCGCTCAACGATTGGCAGCAGTCTTGGAGGAATTGCACAAAGGGAAGGTGGACAGCGCGCCTCATCCCGGATGTGAGACCGTGGCTAAATCGAAGGCATGGTGAGACTGACTTCTATCTGACCCAGCTTTTGAGCGGGCATGGGTGTTTTCAGTCTTACCTGCACAAGATCGGTAAGTCACGGTCTTCCGATTGTCGGTTTTGCCCAGGAGAGGAGGACAATGCCTGTCACACATTTTTTGCGTGTACCAAATGGGCCAGGCTGCGAAGGGAACTCTACAGGAAGACGGGAGAGCTCACCCCGGATAATATAGTTGCGGTGATGCTCGAATCGGTTGACAAATGGAACCAGGTTGCACATTATGCTCGGGCAGTCCTAAAATATAAAAGGGACTCACAGCAGCCGGAGGCACTGGGGCTGGGGGATCGCTCTTCTGGCAATTCCTCTTCCCCTCCCCCCTCCCGCTAGGAAAGGGACTCCCCAGCTTGAAGGCGCCCCACGGCGTAACAAAACGAGACCTGGCCCGAAGTAATGTGTCAAACGGTTCCAGGCTAGGTTCTCAGATTTACAGGGGAGGTGTTTAGTGGGTAGTCCAAAGGTATCCTCCATGGGAGTCCCACACTGCCAGACTCGGCGGGCATAAATGCCTTCACCTCCCTACCACAAAAAAAAAAAAAAAAAGGTTTTAAGTCAGCAATTGGAGGATTTTTCTATGACATCCCTAAAAGGGGGAGTCGTGAACCCTCACCTACGCCAGTATTTACTGCCATTGGAGAAGTTCACATTTGAGGAACTCATACTTAAGACATGGAGAAAATGCAGCAAGGGGCTGCCCATGTTCAGTGGACTCCCCAGGAACTTAGTTTCAGCTATCCAATGAGTTAAACCACCTTATCACCCAACCCCCTCGCACCATCGTTCCAGCCTCGGAATGAGAACGAAGAAAGCATTCCAGCGCATGTGCAAGAGCGCAAAAAACAACACAACATAACTTGCAACTTCTGTCGTAAACTTGGACATACTTACTCCGAGTGTTTAAAGCGTAAAAACACCCCTTTTTGTCCTACTTGCAAGCAGTATGGTCATGATCTCAGAGACTGCAGGGCCTAGCAAGCCACAATTAAACAAGAGGGGTATCGCACGTCAGTAATTTGTGATTTCTGTGGTCGCCAAGGACATCAAGTGGAGGACTGCTGCCAAAAAACGAAATGGGAAAGTACTGACTCGGGAAACGCCAAAAATTCGAGTCAAAAATCCCCGACTCGACTCTAATTAGAATTAAATTGGGCACTAATGTCGGCGGAACTAAACTGTTTTCTGCCACTCTACCCCTAGATATAGGACTAAAACCTACAACTACTCTGACCATAGACACTGGCGCAGAAGTAAGTCTGATCAAAAAATCTGCTATCAAACCAAGCAACATAGATCCACGTCAAAAGGTAGCACATCAGTGTCCGTTTGGACGGGGGAGAACTCTGGGGCTTATAGTAGGAAAATTTAGCCTCCCCACTCCTTTTTTCTGTAACTTTCAAGTGGTAGATGAAATACCCGGAGTCACTGATGATGGATTGTTAGGCAATGATTTTCTAGCTAAGAACTGCAACGTGGAGGGCCCCACTCAAACTCTCAGATTTCCTCGCACGGAAATCAACCTCAGAGAGTTTTCTCTCCCATTAACCCTCCCTTTGAATGGAAACCATCTAGAGCAGAGTTACAAGGGAGCGTCGAAAAACGCAGACTTAGACCTAAGTAAGGAGCAAGCAGGCGTGATGCTCGAGCCACTTATTCACGGTCATCAAAGCCAAAAGTTAGGCTCGACCAGTAAAGATAAGGAAGGTGGGACGTACATGGTTACTTTGGAAAAGGCTGTCACCTTGTGCCCCCGTACCCAGCAGATAGTGGAAGCGCCCCTCAAATTGCCTCAGGAAATGATCTGTCATGCGCAGGAAATTCGTGATGGAGTTTTCATAGCTAATTCTCTACTGAACCCATCCCGAGTATTAATCGGAGTACTTAACACTGCTAGTATACCTATTATCTTGACACATGTGGATCTTACCTTAGAAGCGGCCACCCAATACACTATCAAAGAGCTAAAAGCTGAAGAGGAAAAGTTAGCAGGCTACCCTACAGCCAACAATAGTAATTCACAGGTTCGAACGGAACAACTAGGACTAATTTATAATCCAACTGAGCTTGATTACAGCAGCCTTGAGCAACTCCTGGCAAATAGAACAGAATTTGCCAGCACACAAAGAAATGTTAGACTGGAGAATGAATTAATGTTCTACGAACATCTGAATCCTGAAGAAAAAACGGCAATTACGCAACTATGTCAAGAATTTAATGATGTATTCTTCTTATCAGGAGATAAACTCACACACACGAATGCTATCCAGCATGAAATACCATTGATCGCTGATCAAGCCCCCATAAATCAAAAAATGTACAGGTTAGCTCCTCCACAAAAAGAAGTCATTAACGAACAGGTGAAAGAAATGCTGGGCAATGATATCGTGCAGACTAGCAAAAGTCCCTGGAACTCCCCTTTGTTGATGGTACCAAAAAGGCAGGGGCCGATGGAAAAAAGAAATGGCGTGTAGTCGTTGACTTTAGGAAACTAAACGACAAGACTATTGGAGACGCTTTCCCCCTGCCTCGCATCAAGGATATCGTAATGAATCATGCGACGCCGCTGGCCACAACTACTAACACACTTTGCTGCCAGGTGGCTTGTCATTTCAAGTTGGTTGCGACGAGCGCACATCCCACGTCAATTTTGTCGTGGGATGTCAAGAAGATTTGACAGCCACATGGGAGGAAAGTGTGGAAGTAGTGGCCGTCACACAGGAAGAAGAACTCTCCCACAAATAGGTCATCACTGATATCCATCGACTATTCCAAAAGTAGTAAAGATATCAGAAATTGGAATTGGTAAGTCGGTGAATGCAAAGTTTGTTTTTCCGCTTCGAGTAAAATAACGTTCTGTGATATTTATGTTAACCGCGGACATCATCAATCAATCCATGCAGAGATGCGCAAATGCAATGGATGTCCGTATTTGCCTAGATTAAAGTGCCGCATTAAACAACAACCGGACAATACGAATGGGCGATTGCCTGCCGGAATGTATCCCCAATTTGGAGTCAGTAGTTCTTACTGAGAACAATATTCAAGAGTTGGGCGATTTCGAACCACTCACGCACCTCAAAAAGCTGGAAACATCGTGCTTGCTTGTAAACCCCGTATCTACAAAGCCATATTACAGTGAGTATGTTGCATATAAGTTAAATCCGATCCAATCTGAAGGACTTATGAAGTAAACTTGCCACTAATGTAAAGAACGATACATGTCGGAAGTCCCGTGGAAGAGTTGTTTAGTTGATATCGGGAAAAAACATGAATTTATTGTTGCGTTTTCAACGAAATTCAAGCATTTCCATAATCCTAGGTATATACATGTCATGCATGAAAATATGATCAACATAGACGGTGCAAGTGAAACATCTTAATCGAAAGAAAAATGTTTACGATGATATCCATAGTGTGTGTAGAAGTGATATATTCCGTGGAACGTACAAACGGGGTAAAGTAACAATGAGAACAGTTTCAATTTAGTAATCAAGGACACCCGGTTTATATTATTAGTACCGCAACTTTTAAATAAAACTTTTATAACCGTCAAATTATATTTAATATCATGCAATTACTATTCAATAAAATATAAGCAAATTACAATAATGAGAAAAATGGTGGTGCGAGTGAGGACCAAAAGAAAAAAAACAAGGTATCATGTATTAAGAGGAGTAGTGATTTACTTAAATTCCCGGTCCAACGATATTCAGTAAGGACTATTCCATTTTTTTTTATATGTATGAAATATTGGATGATCTTGCCTACTTACTTTTAAGATCTGAATCAGCATGATAATTTTACCCAATGCAATATTATTTATACTTACGATGAAAGAAAGGAAATATCTTTGTATTTGTAAATTTTCCCAATTAGGAGGCGAAATTGAATTTAATTAAATTCTAAGATATAGCTAGGGAAATCAATTAAATTTGAATCAATTTGGAAGCTTTTCGAGATTGAAAACGATGCGCATAAATTAAGTTTACCTTTTTATTAATATATCAAAGAAAAAAAAGGATTGAAGAGAAAGACAAAACATCCCAATAACATAATTATATAAAGCTGTATTAGATTTACACTATGGAAATACTGGCATTAATATATAATCATCCATTGATATGTGAATTAATAACTGGTAAATTTTTAGAAATTTTATTGAAATTAAGAATTTATGACTGTCATATTTGTAATGTTGAAGCTTAATAATAAATAACTCATAATACAAATAATAATGCAACATAATTTGAACACTATAATATCTAACAAATAATACGAACAATCATAATAAATAACCAATAATAATAAGACCTAATACTAAGCATGTTAATGAATACCCAAATAATACACACAATGATAAGGCATAATAGATATCATAATAATAAATAGCAACCAAGGATACGAATAACAATAATTGAGATATTGATGAAAGTCAAATTCAGTATTTTTGCGAGTCTTTTTTCTTCCCTTCATACTATAAAATAAAGTACAATAGTGTGTAAACAAACTACCGAGGAAAATTTGTAACCTTTAAAATTGAGAATTTAAACAAAACTATTGAAAATAATTTTTGGGCCGCCACTTAGGTGCAAGAAAGTTAACACTTGTTATCTTTGATTCTTCCAGCTTTTTCTAATTGAAAACTTCCAGTCAATGGCCCATTCAATTTTCCAAATTCGGTCACCTTTGTATAAATTTCAAAAGGAAAGTGTCCTTACGCGAAAATTATCTTTAAAGTAATTTTTAAAAGAGAAATTGAAGGTTTATATCGGAGGTATATGAACGTACATGAATTGATTTCCTACATTACTTGCAGTGAACGAGGCGGTTCAATGAACGTAGTTGCTAAATAGTACAATCTTTTTAAGAATTAACAAAAAGTTTTATATTATATCCCTTAAACATTGATAATTATATCCTATTATTGTTTACATAAGGTTGTAAATAATTTTTGTTAGAAACCAGTAAGGAATTTGTTCGATTAACTATAAATTGAACAGGTCACGAATTAAGTATTGACATGCAAGAAATAAAAATAACAAAATGAATTGTTAAACCAAAATAACGACTTTCCTTTCCAGTGGTCTTTTCAGCGGGAAATAAGGTGCAGGGTAGGTATGCCGTCGCGAGGGTAGGGTTTGAGAAAATCCGCTGAGGTCGGTTTCGCGTCGCGCGCAGTACGCGGTACCTTTGTTGTTTTGCCTTTTTATTAGAGTAGCTTTCGTCGGGTTGAGTTAACGTAGTATACTTTTCGGTACCGCGTCGAAAATTCGGGAGCGCGAAGTAAAAATTAGATTTTGTTCTTTGACTGAGTGATGAAGAAATACGGAGTAACGTAAAATAGGTGTCCTCTCCGTATGGTTTTGTTTTGTGACGCGTTTGAAAACGGGCATGTATAGGTGGCTGAATATTGTAAATGAGCGTAACCCATTCGGAGACCCGCGACCGAAATCCTCTCCGATCTAGCTGGCCGACAAGCAGCCACCGCGTGAATGGGTTACGGTGCACGGATTGGTTGACCGGTTGGTACCATCCGTTGGCACTACTCAGACTTAACATCTAGAACCGATGAGAGGTCGGTTCCGCGTTCGCACGTAGACGTAAAATCATTACAATATTTTGGATCAATTGGGGCATTCAGGCTATTTTAGCATATTAGATTTAGCCAGTGGCTACCACCAGGTTCTCGTACAACCCCAAGATCGATCTAAGACAGCCTTTGGCACAAGCTATGGTCATTATGAGTTTAAGCGCATTCCTTTTGGATTAAAGGGGTCTCCTGCTACTTTCCAGCGATTAAAGAATTTCATCCTTACTGGCCTTCAGGGTTTTGATTGTTTTGTATATTTAGACGGTATAGTCGTCTATGGGAAAAACTTACACGAGCACATTGCCAAACTTAGGAGAATATTCTACCGACTAAGGGAGAATAGTTTAAGGCTACAACCGGAAAAGTGCCAATTCCTGCGTCCTGAGGTAGTTTATCTGGGACATATCTGCTCCCAGGCTGGCACCCGTCCGGACCCCAGCAAAACCAGCTGTGTCCAAGAATTTCCCCAGCCAAACACGGTAAGAAGGTTGCAGTCTTTTCTAGGCCTGGTGAACTACTATCGCAAATTCATACCCAACTTCTCAAAAGTGGCCAAACCACTAACAAACCTGCTCAGGAAGGGTGTTAAATATAATTGGACAGACAAATGCCAAGAAGCATTTCAACTTCATGAGACTGCGTTGGTTGAACCACCTCTACTAGCCTACCCCAATTTTAGTGAACCTTTCAACCTTACCACTGACGCCAGCAATGAAGCTCTGGGTGCAGTTTTATCTCAAGGTAAAATAGGAAAAGACAAGCCAATAGCGTATGCCAGTCGGACATTAAACAAAGCAGAACAAAATTACTCCACTATCGAAAAGGAGCTATTAGCAATAGTCTGGGCAGCCAAAAATTTCCGTTGTTACCTGCTAGGCCGGAAGTTTACAGTATACACTGATCACTACCCTTTGAAAGGAATCTTCAACGTTAAGGACCCTACCACACGCCTGATCAGGTTTCACCACAAACTTTCAGAGTACGACTACAGTATAGAATAGCTCGGCAAATATAACACAAACGCCGACACTCTCAGCAGAATCCCTGTTGAGGAGCCTGTAGTTGAAGATACGGTACATCAGTGTAATATTACTACACGATCTCAGCAGAAACAGACTAGAGTGCAACAGGACATACCTAAACCAACTTTCGGGGAATCCCCGGGAGGAGAGCAACCCGACCCAGTGACCCACCCTGACACATTAAGTACTACGAATAATGAGTTGCCCCAGGGATCAAGTCAATCTCAAGAGACTCAGGGGGTAACCTCAGAAATTAATAGGTACACCATGTTACATACCCCTGAGGAGATTGAGGCCGCACTCCATGAATTTCACGACTCTCCTTTTGGGGGTCGCCAGGGAGTTTCGAAGACATACCGGAAACTAAGAAGAGTTTTTAGATGGAAACACATGTTAAGGGATATCAAGTCTTCCATAAAAAAGTGCAAAAAATGCCAAACAATGAAGAACAGTATCGTATGCCAATGATGATTACAGACATAGCTGATAAACCATTCGATAAAGTATACCTTGACATCGTAGGCCCCTTAGTTGAGTCCTCAGCAGGAAATAAATACGTTCTCACTTTTCAAGACAATCTGACCAAATTTGTTGACTGGTATGCAATGCCAAATCCAGAGGCTGAAACAGTAGCTCGAATTTTTTTTGAGGAAATAATAACAAGATATAGAATCCCAAAACACGAATTTTGTGGGTAATTTGTTTAAGCAATTGTGTAAGCTACTACATATAAAGAAGTTACAGACAACTGCTTATCATCCTTAGTCCAATGGGGGCTTAGAAAGAGCTCACCGACCTTTGGTTGAGTATTTACGGACCGCCTTGGATGAAAATCCACAAGTTTGGGATCAGTTCTTGAGGACTGCCGCATTTGTCTATAATAACAGTGAACGCGACAGTACTAAACTAACCCCAATGGATTGTTTGTTTGGTTTTACAGCAGATATTCCGTCTAACCTTAAAAAGGACCCTGTTCCCTTATATAACCACGAGAATTACTTCTATGTTCAAAAATTTAAGCCCCAGAAAATGTATGAAATAGCTCGTAAAAACTTACTTTCCAGTAAAACCAAATCTAAAGCAAACTACGACCAAAAAGCTCGGGCAAAAAATTACTCTTCATGTAGGGGATAAGGTATTGCTCAGAAATGAAAATAGGAAACACAAGTTAGTACAGGTATGGAAAGGCCCGTATGTCGTTAAGAAAATTACTTCACCGGTCAACACCACGATTGCGATGGGGAAAAAACACATCAACATACATAACAATGGATTAAAACTTTTTCATGAATAGATAAGCGCCTTCAATTTTATCATTTCTTTCTTATTTTCCCTTTTTCTTTATCAAACAGCAATGGGTGGTTTTTGGATTGTTACCCTTATAACGTTGGCAATTTTAGAAATTCGAATCAAAGCACTTCCGTTCACAATCACACCAATAAATAATACAGGGGTTCTGTTGGAAACCAAAGGGGACCTTTTATGCTATCATAGCTCTTGGAGCATCGTGATGGAATTGGACTTGGGAGAGATAAAAACTCAAATATCGCTTGCTGAGCGGGCAGAGCATCTGATGCAGTTACTTTGTTCCTTCAACAACACGGAATGCCAAGATCAGGACAGACACATACACATTTTAGTGGAGAATTTGAAGTACCGCTCTAGTACACTTTACGAATCATGGATGCCCCGAAAATCTAAACGGTCCCCATTCGATGGGGTTGGTCGTACTATGCACTATCTATTCGGCACAATGGACAATGAGAACGAAAAGGAGCTATATAGTAAACTGCAACGTGTGGAAAAAAATGAAGAACAACTAGTTGAACTAGAAAAACAAAGAATGAGTGTAGTTAAAACCTCTTTGGAAGAGCTTCATAGACATTTAGCCCATGTTATGGACAGACAACAACAATTGGCTATGCAAATCAGGAATATCGAAAATGTTACCAATGTTTTATTGGTAAATGAACGGAAAACGCAGATAATTACAATTCTGCTTGCTAGGCAGCGAACACTTATTGACATTGTAGTCCCGACTAACAATAATAGAATACACCCCCTCCTAATATCCACGAAAAAGCTCCAAGAAGTTAATACTAAGTCTGGAAATGTTTGTCCTAGTTTTTGTGAGCAAATTTTACTTCAGTCAGCTAACTTACAACATTATCGAATGAAGGAAAAACTTGTTATAGTCATAGGATTACCTTTATTTCAACTTTCAAAGATGCAGCTACAGCAAATTCATACTTTTCCAATTCGTACAAACAAAACATATGTGTTGGTTCCTGATGTGAATATCACATACATTGCAAGCCATTTTCCTACACAGCAGTTCCTTTTATTCACCTCGGTAAATGCTCGAAGTCTTAAAAAAATCAGTCACCCCGAAGCCGGAGATTTGTATGTAATGCCATTGTATGTCCCAATAATTCGCTCTCCATCTTTTGAAAATGAAATTATCAAACTCCTACATAACCCATATCACAAAAAAACTTCCCTACCTCTTCGTATAAATATATCTCCACGTAATGCCATCATCAAATTAAATAAGCCCAATAGTTGGCTGTATTTTCTCCTAACTACCACACCCATCCACGTGCAATGTGAAAACAACGTAACGACGCATCTTTTTAGTGGTCAGGGGGTCCTGACCGTTACTCAGCCTTGTAGCCTGCAAATAAATGAACTTCTGATCCTGCACCAAACAGAAAGTTCTCAAGATTTCGTAATGCAACATCCACCTTTTTCCCGGAATTCGATACTAACCTATTTAACCTCGACCTCTCAGCTCTTGCAGTTAGACATACTAATGCATCATTACATTTAGCCCCACATACGGATGAAGATAAAATCTTCCAAAGCAATACTCATTCCGTTACAGAAATCTATTCCAAGCTAGATCAGATCAAAATCAAGGAAACCAGCCAAACCCACATCCAACTAACCAAACTCTCTACTTCCATTGTAGCACTCCTTATTCTAGGTATTGGAGCGTATCTGAATATTCGAATTGTATTATATCGATGTCGTAAACCATCTAAAGCACTCAACCCACATTCAGAAGATAGCAAAACAGAAAAACCTCTGACTTCCCATGTTACTCTTAATCTCAACGGGCAGCCAGCAGTAACAGAAATTAACCCAGTAGTCCAAAACAGTGAAAAAATCAACCCACCGACCCCACCATTATTTCCTACAGTTCGTTCGTTTCAATTAGTGTAAAATACTTAAAGAAACAGAAAACAAGCCTCAAAGGCAAGGTTGCACACCCTCATCATCTTTAAAACTATCCCTTATGGCAATTCAAATAGCTTAAAATAAATAAAAGTTAAGAAAAAAAATGCTCATAAGTTTTCCATCCATTTTCGCTCATACTGGTCTATCCATAATCGCGTAACGCGACTGTCTCGGACAGCAGTATTCATTAACTGAATGATAACAAATTCCCACCCAACTCCAGACAATAAGTTCTGTAATTATCGAACAATCACGAGCTACTCAATCCAATACCTATCTTGATAGAAAGCTTTCTTTCGGCTCCAAGCTTATTGGCCCACAATACGAACAACTGTGGGTGATCGTGGAAATATTGATCAACATTACGACTAACCAAACCCTAATTCCCAATGTACAGATTAATAAAACTACTCCCAACGAAATACGAACTGAAAACATACCAATCAGAATCAAGAAAAATTCATTCCCTACTAATATGTATATTAACATAGTAATTGCAAAGTACATAACCAAAAGCTTATTTAGCAAGCTTTTCGTTATAGTCTGGAAATTTAATTATGAAGAAAAATCATACAAATGAAGGATATTTTCTTTCAAATTGAAAATCATAATAAACCTTAATAAATGCGTAAGAAAAAGTTTAGTAGACAAGTAAAAAAAAAAGAGGAAAAACTACAAAAATTTTTTTTATGTTTGGAAACATTATTGTTGCTACCAACCATCAATAAAACTAAATTCTGAAAACGAAAAACAAACAAAAATTGGTGTAACAAAGCTAACGAACTTTATACATAATACATTGAAAGAAATCTGAATAAAGATAAAAGCAAATGAATGTAACAATAAAAGGAATAGAACGAAACGAAGCTGAAAAGAAGTTGTATAATATAAATAACACATAGTAGTAAATGTGTTAAAACAAAGCCTTTCATATAATTTTATAAAAGATCAATAAAAAACAAAAATTACAGAAAGACAAAAATTATAGAGAGACAAAAACAAAAATTATAGAAAGACAAATAACCGAAGCGGTATATATTTGTGAAAAAGTTATATCTCCATATGCACTATCATCTTAATATACAAGCAAAGTAATAAAGCAAAAAAAAACACATACTAAAATATTAACAAGTTGAGTAAGCAGGAGAGTGCTCCTACCAGAAGGTCTTTGTAAGCATCTTAGGGTTAGAAACAAGTTTTCTAATGGCGTGAATCGATAACTTGAATTATTCATCCAATACTTAGATATAAAATCGTTCAAATTTATACAAAAGATGCACAGTTTCTTTCATAAGCACAGTGCAGCCGCCATTTTAATCTAGCTCAAATGATTTTTCTGAATGCTCGGCCGATTGAACATGTTCAAGTTAAACACTATTCCTTAAATTTTCATGAAAATTGAAAGAGAATAAAAGTGCCTAAGTCAATTTTAAATATACTCGTATAGGGTTTTCCAATAAAAGGTGTTATTTTGAATAGATCTTCTGATTTAACACCTTGCGACTTCTTCCTTTGGAGCCACGTGATAGAGAAGGCCTATGCCAGAAGCCCAGCGTCGATTCAATATCTCAAAGATGAAATTCGTGAGGCTATCGAGGACATAGGGCAACCACTTTGCGATTTGGTTATGGAAAATTTCATGAAGAGGATATGGTCCTGTAAGCGTGTCGTAGAGGTTATTTGCTCAATGTTAATTATTGCTATTAACGGCATATCTTCTTTACAATGAAATTAACATTCGATCATTTGTATTAAAAATGGCATTTTTCTTTTAATATCAAAATAACACCTCTTATTGGAAAACCCTATATGAATCATAAACACGTGTTATCGTTGTTGTAATTCCATATAATTGAAATGGCTATAACTCACTTGATTATGATTCGATCTCAATTAAATTTTGTGCACATATATGTCTTATGTCAGTCTATATAATTGCAAAATTTCAAGAAGTTTAAAGGTACCGTTTTGATTTTATGGGCAAAAATGTAAAATCTACAAATCATACTATTATTACCAAAGTTGAGTGAATTTCGATTTCTAAGGTATTTGTTGCCCTTGTACTCATAAAGGTCCACGTTTGTGATAATTTTCAGATTTTTCGGCTGAAAGGTGTCCAATCGCGAGGGGGGGGGGGACACAAATTTTGGGTACATTTTGCCTTCCCCTGGACCCCCTAATTCCAAAAATGATTTTTTATTTCAGATTCTGAAAGCTCTAATCAAGACCTTTCATTTGATATCCCACTCGACTACCTTTGATGAAAAAAAATTTTTAAGGGCCAATTCGTTATTAGGGGGGACCCCCCTTAAACATTTTTTAAATTTTTGTTAAGGCCTTAACTTTTGAGAGACTATCACTTCTGACCTTTTCACAAAGTTTGAGCGTTCTAACTTCTATAGTTTCTGAAGAAATAAGCTGTGACGCACGGACAGACGGACGGACGGATAGACGGACGGACAGACGGGCAGACAGGTCGCGAAACTAGTAGGTCTTTGTAAAAAAATTTTTTACAAAGACCTAAAAAAAAGCCTTTCATGTAAAGTGGGAAAGATCAATGAACTCAAAACAAAAAATATTATAAAAAAAACACAAATAAGCAACGGAATATGTTTGTGAAATTAGTTATCTTCATATGCATTATCATTTTAGTAAAACGAAAGAAATAAAAACAAAAGAGAAGAAAAAAAGGAAACTCATTATTGTAAATAAGTTATTGCAATACAACAAGACAATGTATTAAGTAAAGAACAGAAACATTCTAATACAAATATTAAATAGTCCAAATATAAAATTCTATCGAAACTAGTTGTCGTTTTGTATCTCCCGCTCAAAACAAGCTATAATGCCATTTAAACAGTTAATCGTATTGAAAAATTATGTAGAGTAAAGAAATAAAAAATTTTCTTTTAAAAATGTTTAATACAAAATAATAGTGTGGAAATGTCAAACAAAACATGAAAATATTCCTCTATCTCCTTAAAATTTAATGATTACATAAAAAAAAAAACAATTACGAAGTAAAGAAAGAAGTTAATAAAGAAAAGCTATCAACTATATTGTAAAAAACAGAAAATTAAAATACTTGTAAATGAAAGTGTAAATAATTGCTTACAATCAAAATGTAAGACATATTAATAATTGTAGATAATTGTTTGAGCTAAAAATTAAAATATTGGAATCAAAAGGAAGGTATTATTAATAATGTTAAGCTACATATGAGAGCCATGAAAGAACCTTATTGAAACAAGCAAATACCTCTCGTTTACCTTTTCAACTATCAGTTATCAATATAAAGTGATCAGAAGCTTAGTAACTAAAGTAACGAAATCAGAAATATTTTTGTCACGATTAGGCTCTTCAAGCCACTCGTGAACTTTTTTTTTCGGGGGAAGGAATGTTGTGGTGAACCGCACCAACCTCAAGACATTAAGCTCGGCCAATGTCTCGAGCATTACTAACGCTTCACACATTGGTTCGCGTAGGTATACTGCATCATGCGCAAAGGCTTGAGAAGTAAGTGTATGCGTGTGTATGCCATATACTTCGTGCTCGTCCACTTAGCTTGGCATTGACCAACCCACATATCCGTGGTAAATGGAAATAAAACACATAGAAAATCACGTCTCGAAAAGCTTAAGCATTGTTGCTAGTCACCGATAGATGGCCAGATGAAAATTTCCCATAACAATCCACTGACCTAATTTACTATTAATTAATCGTTATTTTAGTTGACTAAGCAAAGAGGTAAATGCACCCAATATGTAATGCAAATGAATGAGAACGAAGGTAAACTGGAGGTAAGCATTATTTTTGTATAAATATTCATGGCCATCAACAAACCAAACACTCTTGATACTACGCTTGTCCTACTCAAGGCCTTTGCCCGAATAGAATCGTCTCAAGGCATTTAGCCCGAGGCTGACAAATTCAAGAGAGTACCAGCCAGGATCCAGGTAGCCGGATTGAAATCGCCCTACGCGCATCAGCCAGCTATTTTGCAGCTCAACATCGTTACTTGCCCTGTTCAAGGCATTTGCCCGAGCAGTAGTTTCCCTAATGCATTTCACCCAGGGACGAGCTAATTGAAGTAATTTCGATCCAGCAATCGTTCGGACAACAACAACAACAACAACAACGGCAACCAATTGCCCTGCGCGCACCAACCAGCTATTTTGCAGCCCAACCCAAACAGCGTTAATTGCCCTGCTCAAGACCTTTGCCCGAGCAGTAGTTTCCCTAAGGCATTTCGCCCAGGGACGAGCAAATTAACAGGATACCGATCCAGCGATAGCGCGGACATAGCAATTCGCGCCAAATCGCCATCCGCAACGAATGTACTAGCTCGCATCGCCAGCAGCCACCACGACCGACACGCATCGCCAGCAGACCCACCGGCACCACACATTAGCATCGTGTGGATGTAACAATTGGGCCAAATCACCATCCGCAACGAATGTACTAGCTCGCATCGCCAGCAGCCACCACGACTGACACGCATCGCCAGCAGACCCACCGACACCACACATTAGCATCGTGTGGACGTAACAATTGGGCCAAACCACCATCCGCAACGATTTACCAGCTCGCACCACCAGCAACCGCCACAACCGACATACGTGGGCGGCGACTGGACAACCACCACCAGCAGCCTGTGATGACGACACAACCCCGTCCGTTGCTCGAGGAAGCAATTGCTGCGACGCCCGGAGCGGGTCCGAGACCAATCACAATCGACGAGTACCGGGCACGCTTAATCAAGCCGCTCGATACGACGGTCGACGCACCGGAAGAAAAGTGGCCAAGAGGTGGGCGTATTGTCGAGTTCCACCGCAAGAGCAGTGATCTGCGCCGGTTGGCACGTCTTGCGGTGACTAAAGCGGAGCGGGAGGCATTTCGAGCAGAACTCAAAGCGTTGGAGTCGGATTTCAAGGCAGAGCAGCGCCGTAAAAAAGTTCAAATGAGAAATTGTGTTTGTTAGATGAATAAATGTATTTGATGGAGGAAACGTGTATTTCATTGGGAAAACTTTAAAGTGGAGTTGAGTATAGCTTACAGGTATTCCAGAGCAAGCGAGTGAATACGCGTACGCACCAAATTAATACAAGTGGGTCTTTTGGTGCTACGTCCAACGAAACTCGCCCCAGGTTGGTTAGGCCTCCGGAATAGTCCTAACAAAATTATCTGTTTTTTAATTTGGACTTTGCTTGTACATGAAAATAAATCTTTTACATAATCATCTAAACAACTACTCTCATTGTGAAGATTTTGTAAATAATTTAACACGTCACTTAATTCATTATGTCGGCGATGTTGTCAGCGTTTAAAAAATGTGATTTCAACCTAGTCGCCATAATTGACTCATTGCCACTCAACTGTTTAAAAAGAAATTTTAAAGTTGCATCAGCCGTGCACAAATTTGCGTCAGAACGACAAAATGCCTCTACGGATAGTTTAACTGGCGCCAAGACATTGATTATTTCATTTATATCTAAATCAGATTCTTCGAAAATCTCTGGATTATTCAGGTCTATAAGAGATTTTTGAACACTATTCTTTATAAGAACAAAGCGTTCAAGCATTGTGAAGAGGCCGTTCCATCTCGTCTTACAGTCAAGCAACAATGTTAGCACTTTTCTATGTTCCTGCTGTACATATTTTGAAAGAATTGTATCATTCTTCATAGGTGATCTCTTGCACAGAACAGTTGTTCGACGAGCTATTTCAATCACGTTTTTAATATCGCGATCATTCGTCAAATCTCGAAAATGGCTTGATTTGATAAATTAACCTGACCTAAGATCTTCGTCATCATCATCTGAATCCAAGTTCAAAAATTGGCACATAATTGAATCGTCTATATTTTTGTACAACAAATCGAATTTGATGTAGACGATATTGTCGAGCTTAATACCAATGAATGTTTCGCTTGGAGATGGGTATGTAATCCTTTAGTACATCCTCCAAGTGTTTTCAAAACTGCTGGGCAACACTTACATTACGCTGTATTTCCCTCTTTGGCAATCAAAAAAATAACTCCATATAGAAGAAGCATCGCTTTCTTTTTTATGCTCAATATAGACACTTTTTGTGGACATTCTACTACCTTTATGCTATCTAGAAACAAACGAATATATCTCAGTTGCGACTATAAAACGAAAAATCAATTGTTTTAAAGTAAAAAGAAAAAAATCAACGTCTGTTTGTTTCACTTTTACTATTCTAATGAAAGAATTTCTACCAACAATAATGTTAATGATTTAAAAAACTTACTTTTTGTAAAGCGTGAATCTGCATTCAAATACTAATCGAATCAACAGGGAAAATAAACGGGAAATGCAAAAGAGCGGACAAAATCGTATTTGAAAAGAATTTCCACCAACAACAATGTTAACGTTTAAAAAAAACTTCCTTTTTGTACTTTTCCACTTAATCTGCTCGATTGTCAGGCAACAAATAGACTAGTCGAATCTGTTTGGGCAGCGTGAACTTGCCTGATCGTCACCGCGCTCAAAAACTAGTCAGAACAAAAGAGTGGAAAAATTGTAAGTGAAAGCGGAGAAGCTCATTTCAAGCAGCGTATTTATAAAAAGTTAAAAATGATTAATCAATCCCGTAAATCCCGGGATTAGCTAAATAAAATCCCGAAATTTTCAAGCCTGTAAAATGGTCAGGATCCCGGAATGCACGGATTCGGGAGTGAATTCCCTACATGTGGCATATCGCTTATCAAATCCATGTAGATTAAAACATTCACTTTGAGTAGATGCGACACCTTTCTGTCTATCCAAAGAAGTGAACAAATCCTTCTTCTGGTTTGTCCTCTATTCAACCATTTAGCCCTCCATGGGCTACTCCATTACCTCCATATTCGCGTTTTTTAATTTTGTGGTTATATACCACATAACTAGGTTTAGCATTTCAGATTAACCAGCATTTTGCACTATTGTTCGGTTAATTTCACCGACTTATGTTGATTATCCTTTCTCCAGTTATTTCTCATTTCTGAATTTAAATGGCTGACACAGTCACACTACTTCGAATATCTTCTCTTTCTTTCTACTTTTAACCTGCTGTTACCGTAAATACGAATTTCACTAAGATAAATATTGCATATTCGACATGGCTTTATTGCTATGAATCGAGATTGGAGTAGGAGAAATTATCGAACTGGCCTTGCACACTCCTGATATTTGGAATACAGCCAAAACTAATCTACCACTGACCTTGTTATCGATAACCACCCTTTATCCAAGAGCTGCCTTATTGTCACTTATTTTGTTTATTTGATATCCGCGAGCCAATTCTCTTTTTTCTTGAAAAGCCGCCAGGCCTTGCTTTGTTGCGTGAGAAGACGCGTTTAACTTCTTTGTCATCTTCAGTGGCTAAAGGATGTGTTGAAGGGAATAACTTTATATAATTGTAGGATGGGTTAAGCAGGTAGTACTAAATTAGATCAGGTAGAGGGATATTTGGTTTTTTTTTGAATTGTTGGAAGTCCATTTGTTTTGTTTCATCTCGTTTACATTTTCGTCGGAGAGTGTGGTCTAGTACTGAGAAAATTGCTTCGGAATTTGTAATAAGTTGTTCGTTGATAATGTTGCCGTCTGTTTTTCTATGTTTATATATTTCAAGCCTTTCTAGGATGTCAAGCCTCGATCCTTTGCTTTGTTTGTGTAGTACTGTCATAGTTTGACATAGCTTGTTGTCTAAGAAAGATCGTAAGTGCTCTTTATATATTGTCGTTAGATTCCGTGCTGTCCTTCATATGTAGACCATGTCGCAGTACTTGCATGTCAGTTTGTATTTGCCGCTGCTCTCGTATATTCCAATGTGGTTGTTAATTTTGAATGCAGTTTTCAGTTTGTATTTCCTAAGGAACTTTGATAATTTGTATGTCTCTTTGGCCTACGTATGTTAATGAAATCCACTGTTGGTCGTTTTTAATGAGTTTCAGTAAGTTGGCGTACCTGTTTTTGTTTATACTGTGTAACAAGTTTGTCAT
The DNA here is from genome assembly GCA_963969285.1 of Odontomyia ornata. Classification (NCBI taxonomy): domain Eukaryota; kingdom Metazoa; phylum Arthropoda; class Insecta; order Diptera; family Stratiomyidae; genus Odontomyia; species Odontomyia ornata. The sequence goes on from OZ017740.1 coordinate 206,945,910, forward strand.
ATCACGGTGTTTGTATCCGTTATTACTACCTATTCTGTAAATGTTGTTTAGTTCGTTCGAGTAGTTAGTAGTAGTCATGGGGATGGAGTGGAGTCTCTTTCTTGATCTCTACGCTGCTAGCTTATGTTGTGCGGGGTGTTAGATGTTACGTATATTGTAATGATACCCATATGTACGAGTATCACGAACGTCTGCAATTACAAAACATTAATTATCTCAAAAACATTAATGATTAATCATTTCCAATATTTACTTACTTGCATAATATAAAGCATTGTAGAACATTGCATTGCATTCGTACCATAAGTAGAGCATATATAGTACTAGAACTGAAATACAATACGATTCAACTTTAATCCTACACTTTCACTTTCTTCCGCACACGAAAGATACGAATATAAACATTACCATATGCATTCTGCACTTAAGACTAGAATTTATGACCTAGAGAAAATACGAGTATTACATAATGAACTTGTACGGATGGTATAGCAAAACAAATGTGTGAAATGATTTGTAGGTCATGAGACCACACAATTGGACTATTGATGTTGTATTGATATTGTATTGACATTTGTAGCATAAAAAGAATGTAAAATGGTAATTTGGGATCAGAAGAATCTGACCAATATAAGAATAAAGATTCGGCCATTGAGTTTTGGCTGGCATTATTTGAATACGAGGACTTTCTGTTCAAAGTACTTTGGCTGAACCTTTCGGCCGTACTTAGGTTTTATCTGCTGCATAGAAGCTTTGCTTTGGTGCATATCACAATTTGGCCAGATTTATTCAGGCTAAACGACAAGGTAATTTCTTTTATTTTAAAATATTATAGGACTAACTTAACATGACGATCCTGCAAGCTTTAAATGGGACAAGATGGAATCGTTGTTTGATTCAACTGAATTAGAAGAGTTGAATAAGAGATTCAACGAATTGTTGGCGCAAGCAGAGGAGGATCTGCATAACAGACATGAAGAGTATCAGCCGGAATCAATTAACAACGTCGAAGCAACTGTTTACACTCCTGCTTCTATAAATCAGCTAGGACCAAGAAAATTAATGATAGAAGAATATTTACGGCCGGCGACAAAAGCGACCAGTTCAAGCGATCGACAGTAAACGACAGCAAGGGAAGAAAAAGCATCGAGGAGGACGTAAAGCGGAAGTAAGTAGCGAAAGGAAAGAATTGCATCGATTAATATCAATTTCGGAAGGAGAAGTGCAGAGAAGCCTATTCAAAAAATTAAACTCGCTAAGCGGAAAGAAAAAAAACAGTAATATGTGCAACGACGAACATCACCGTTTCTTTTGTGGTAGAATTCAAGCAGAATATAGTTACATCAATTATTTTTATGGTTATTTTAGCAATTTTATATGTGTACCACAATAAAAAAAGAGATTATGATAGAAGTAGGATTGTTTAAATTGAAATTAGATTCTTTGTGAAAATTATTTAATGCTTTAAATGCAGCGATTAGAGGATATAGCAATGCAAAAATCATCCCTATATAGAGGAAACAATTAATTCAAAATTAATACATATTGAGAGTTTGAAGGAAGAAGCAAGACAACTATTCATTATTGAAAAAGTAGAGAAAACTTTGGAATTAAAAGAGAATTTAATTAAATTAATTTCGCTGTTATCTGAAAGTCTTGATTGTATGAGGAAACAGAATCTGACGAAAACGGCAGAGTTTAGTTTAGAAATTTGTTTGAAGACAATTCCTGTTTTTGAAGGATGTTATGAGACGCTAAAGCAATTTCTCAAGCTGGTACATATATTTTACAAGACCTTGTCTACATCAGAAAACCTTGTCTACATCAGAAAAGGAAGCCCTAATTGAATTTGTGTACAATATAAAATTGTCCGTTAGTGTACAAACAGCCATAGGTAGTGTAACACGCTTTTCTTTGTTGATGGTTCACCATATACCTTAGTTTTCTAATTTACAAAAAAAAACACTACAAATTTTTTTTTAACTGACATACATCACATTATAAAGATTAGAATAGGCGAGATGATAGAAAAATGATGGTTCAGTTTTCAATTTTTATCAGAAGAACAAAAAAAAGGATAATTAATTAAAAAAGGAATTTTTTTTTCTGATTAGTATTCTGAAAGAGAATAAAAGTGAATAGGAGTTGATATTTTCGATTTGAGAATTAAAGAAGTGTTTGAGTAGGAGAAACGAAAGTTTTGATTTGGGAGGAAGCAAAGAAAGCTTTTGTTTGAAAACATTTCCCAGAAGAAAGAAAAGGATTATTGTTGATTGAGAAGTAACAAAAGAAGATTCGTGAAGTGGAGCCAATTGACAAGTGTGGTGTACTTTTACGGGAACTTTCAGCGTGTGCCCGTGTTCCTTGAGATGAAGCCGCGCCTGGCTGTCAGTACGTCACTGCCTTTCCCAAAGCACACTTTTGCCTTCCTGGTATACTTGGATACCTTCATGGCAAATGTCATCAAACGAATCTGAATTGAAAAGCAGAAGAAGATTTATTGAAAAAGAAGAAAAGAGTCGGAATTAGAACATCGAGGAAGAGATTTTTTTCAATAATCTATGAAGAAGATCAATTTTTAACTATCAACTATCTAACATATCATAACTATCATAAGTGATTAGCCAGAACTATCATAATTGATCAGCCAGAACTATCATAATTGATTAGCCAGAATTATCTTAATATAAATAAATTTTAAATTAGGATATTTGATTTTTTTCAAATTTAATTATTGTATAAAAAAAAAAAAAATATATATATATATATATATATATATATATATATATATATATATATATTTATATATATATATTTATATATATATATATATATATATATATATATATATTTATATATATATATTTATATATATATATATATATATATATATATATATATATATATATATATATATATATTTATATATATATATATATATTTATATATATATATATTTATATATATATATATATATATATATATATATATATATATATATATATATATATATATATATATATATATAAGACAATTTAGACGCAGGTTGATTCAGCGAACAAAATTTGTTTCTATAAATAATGTTTTATTATATTTACAATAGTTACAACAGTTATTTACAACCTTACCTATAAATAATGAAACGACAATTAATGTTCGATGTTATCACTGCGCTTCTTTATTAATATTTCTTTAATATTCAATATTAATTCTTTTCTAATATATTCACGAATTTAATATTTCTCTACTTTAAATTGGCTATTTTGTTTTGACATTGACATATTTTTATTAATATTAGATTAGATTAGAATAACAGGTGAGCGGCGCATGAGAAGCGCGGCAAATTCGAATTTAAAGAAAGAAACTTTCCTAGGTGAAGATTTTCAGTATTCAACTCCTTCTTCTGATGCTGGAAGTAATTTTGTTACATGAAATAGTCCAGTTTCTTGTTTTAGTTTTCCTGTTTTTATTTTGTATAGTGAATCTGAAATTTTTTGTATTATTTTAAAAGGACCAATTCTCAGTTCATCCAGTTTCTTTCTGTTTAGCCTGTTGCCATTTTCACTATACACTAGCTCTCCTGTGTTAAACGAATATTTCTTTCTATTTTTGTCGAAGATCGTTTTGTTATATTCTTGTGATCTTTTTGTTCTTTCTAGAGCCAAGTCTTGATCTCTTATCCAATTTTCTTTATTGTTTTTGGTTTTTAATTCTTGAGGTAAAATGCTGGTATCTAAGCCATCTAATAAATACTTAGGCGTAAAGCCAGTTACTGTATGTTCTGTTGTATTGTACTTATCGATACATTCTCTGGCAATCGTTGTCCAAGCTCTTTTTCCTTGCTTTTCATTTATCTTGCATCTTATCTTGTTGACTAGAGTTTGATTCAAGCGTTCGTTCAGACCATTAGAGAAAGGTGCATTAACAGCCGTAAAAATTAGTCTAACGCCATTTTCTACCAGGGCTTCTTTAAACTCTTTTGAATTTATTCCTGGATATTGATCTGTAAGTATTGTTCCAATTTTATCCGTTTCTAGCACTTTATTCACTAACTTGATGAAGTCCCTTGCAATTTGCGTTTTCGATGTTAAAATGAAAGCATATCTTGTAAAATGGTCCACAAGCAGGTGTAGGTACCTTTTTGTTGATCTTTGTCCTCCGAAGCCTCCAATTGTATCAATTGACATTATTTCGAATGGTTTTGTTGCTGGTCCCAATTGTGACATCAGTCCATATTTTATTTGTCCTCTGGATTTGTTCTTGATACATACTACGCAGTTTCTACACACTTTAATTATATTTGCAGTTATAATAAGGACATATCCTCTTCATCATTTGTTTAATCCCTATATGGCACCATTCGAAGTGTATTTCCTTAATTAATACAAAGCTTAACTTTTCAGATAATATAATTTTTTCTTTATTTTTAATTTTTTTATAGAATACTCCATCCTTTTCTATTAATTTCGTTTTAATTTTCTGCAATTTTCCATTTTTTTGGTCTGTTTTTATTTCTTTTATTGCTATTAGATTAACTATTTTTAGCATTTCTTCGGTGTTTGCGAGGGGTTCTAGTACTGGATTTCTACTTAAACTATCAGCTTCGGTGTTATCTTTTCCCGGAATGTATTTAATTTCGAAATCATATTGTGACAAATAATAAGTTAAATCACCAAGTTCTTCATCGGTTCTTGCTTTTATATTCATATGCTCTAATGGTTTATGGTCTGAAAATACAGTGAACCTCCTTCCAATAAGCCAGTGTTGCCAATACTTTATCGCTTCCTTGATTGCCAGGCATTCTAAATAAATCGCTTTTTTTCGTTTTTGCAAATCATTCAATTTTTTTGAAAAATATGCTACTGGCTTTTCTTTACCATTATTTTGCACTTGTTTAAATACCGCACCAATACCTTCTAGAGACGCATCCGTGTAAATTCTTATTGGTAAGTCCTTATCAAATATTTCCAACACCGGTTGAGAACATAATAACTTTTTAATATCTTTAAATGATTTTTCACACTGTTCAGACCATATAAACTTTTCGTGTTTTCGTAATAGGATCTAACAATATTGAGCTTTTCGGTATATACTCGTGATAGAAGTTGATTTTTCCAAGAAACTGTCGAATATTCTTTTGAGTTTTTGGAGTGGGAAAATTTTGTATTGAGATTAAGTTATCTTTCAGTGGTCTTACCGTATTGTGTTCTATTATATGTCCAAGGTATTTTACTGATTCTGCTGCAAACGTACATTTTTTAAATTTTAATCTGAAACCTTCATTTACTATTGCTTTTATCATTTTTTCTATATGTTCTACATGGTCCTTGAACGATTCCGAAAAGATTAAAATGTCGTCGATATAATTTTCTGAAAAATCTTTTAAAGTATGTTTTCTTAAGATATTGGATAAAATTCTTTGGAAAATAGCTGGTGATGTTTTTAATCCAAATGGTAAACACGTCCATTGGTAGTGCCCCTCTTGTGTGACGAATCCTGTTTTTTGTCTATCTTCAATGCGTAGTGGTATTGACCAAAAAGCGGAATTTATATCTAATGTGGTGAAATATTTGCAGTTTCTTGTTTTTATTATTAAATCATTTATTAATGGGAATGGTTGAGCTTGTGGTATGATTATTTTGTTTTGATCTCGAAAGTCTATGCATAATCTTGACCGTTTGTTTTCATCTTTTTTGAACGCCAAAGTCGCTGGTGCTGCAAAAGGGCTATAAGATTCTTCAATTAATTTACTTTTTAGTAATTCTGCCACTTGATTTTCTATTTCTTGCTTATCTTCTATAGTGCATTTGTACGGCCTTTTACTACAATATTTATCAACTAGTAAGTCTATCCGAGCTTCGTAATTCGTAACGGTGCCTACATCATATTTATTTTTTGCAAAAACCGCATTATACTTTTCTATTAGTTTGTTAATTTTAATTTTTTTTGTATCGTCTAAGTGATCTAGATTCATACTGAATTCGTCTTCATTCACATGTTCATTAAAATTCACTTTAACATCTTCTATTTTTTCTATTTCATCTAATGACTTCATGTTTCTCTGTGTTTCTTGTTTTTTTTCTGTATTTCTTTCTTTTGAGATGTTTCTAAATTTTCATCCTGAATTAGATTAAATTTCTTTATTGTATCCAAGCCAATAAGAAAATCTTCAAAATCATCTCTTTCTATAATGAATGTATTCCTCCTGCTCAAAAATTTTTGCTTTTATGGTTACTAACCCTTTAGTTTGTGTCACACCATTGACTGTTTTTAATGATATTTTATTTAAATCTTCTGTTTTATTCTTTATCTTAACTAATCTTGAATTTATTAGAGATACTTGTGAACCTGGATCGTATGTTCCATTAACTTCTAACTTTTCTTCCAATAATACTTTTACTTTAATCAATGGTGTGATTATTCATTTTTTTGTTCTGTATTTAACTCTACTTCTATCACTGAGTTACTTCCAATTATTCTTGTTTCGTTTTCGTTTTTCTTTTTAAACCAGCATGAATTCTCTGGGTGGTACCGAATACCCTTGTTCAATTTTTCACAATTTTTACATGGCTTCTTCTCATCGAATTTCTTTTTATCGTCTTGTCTTTCTACTTTTTTTGTAAAACTATTTTTTCGTACTAGATTTTCACATTTCTTTATTTCATGCAGTAGTTTGGTTGAATTTTCACACGTTTCTTTATCTATTTTATTTCTGACGAATTCGGGCAATCCTGCTGCTATAAGCATCATAAGGGTTATTGTACTCATACCATTGTCCATATCAAGCAATAGCTTTTCTTTCCTGAGAGCATATTCCATTAATGAACCTTCTCTATATTTGTAGGATATAGCATACATTCCTGTACTCCATCCTTTATCTGCAAATGACTCCAAAAATTTCTTTTTCCAATCGGACCATTCAGCTTCCATTGTCAAAGTTATTAGTGTTGCTGAGTGCCAATCTAAACATGACTTGTCCAAAAATAATCTTAATGTCTCGATTTTTGTGTAGTCTTCACTGATTTCAAATCGTCTGCACTCCTTCTCAAATGTCTCTAGCCATTGTTTTGCATTTGAGTGTTTACATGTTAATCTTTCAATCATGAATTTCTCTGCTATATGCTTCAAATTGAGTTGATTTTCTTTCTTCCGCGTGGATTCTGCAAAATCTGCTTGTGTTATCTCCTCTAGATAGAGATCATTAAATATTAGATTGCCATCTTGATCGAAGTAAATCTCTTCCATTTCTTTAGTACATGTGATCCATATTACTCTTTCTTGGCCTCTTTGATTTAAACTTTTTTTCACTCTTTTAAAATTATCTGTTTTAGTCAATTCAGTATGGTTACTTACAAGTATTTTAGCTTCTGGCAACTTGTACTTTTTATTGTCCTCTGTTGTGATTGAGGTTATGGCAACTAGACTTGTTTTACTGTCGCTCGGCGAGGCAACATATTTAAATGCGAATTGCAGTTTTCTTGCCATCATAAACGAAAATTGTCGTTTTATAAGACAATTTAGACGCAGGTTGATTCAGCGAACAAAATTTGTTTCTATAAATAATGTTTTATTATATTCACAATAGTTACAACAGTTATTTACAACCTTACCTATAAATAATGAAACGACAATTAATGTTCGATGTTATCACTGCGCTTCTTTATTAATATTTCTTTAATATTCAATATTAATTCTTTTCTAATATATTCACGAATTTAATATTTCTCTACTTTAAATTGGCTATTTACGATTTTTACGTTTTGACATTGACATATTTTTATTAATATTAGATTAGATTAGAATAACAGGTGAGCGGCGCATGAGAAGCGCGGCAAATTCGAATTTAAAGAAAGAAACTTTCTTTACATATATATACATATATATATATTTATATATAAATACATATCATATTATATTTTATATAATATAATATGTATTTATATATACAATTTTTTTTATTTTTTTTTATTATTATATATTTCAAGATGATAAGTATATAGTGGATCATGGGGTAAAATCTCTTAGGTGAGAGATGAATCCCCTAATGTGACTTTACGTCCACCAATGGGAGCTACAAAAATGCCTCTTCGTTCGTGGCAGCGTATTTATATAGACCTTTTAGGTCTTTATCCCCGCACTGAATCTGGTCATACATCAATTCTGATAGTTCTCGATGGATTTTCCAAATTTGTTATGTTGAAGCCCCTGAAAAAGACTTCGGCTGAGTCTATTGTCCGATATTTAGAACAAGATATATTTCATGTTTTTGGTTCTCCTGAAACTCTGGTATCGGATAATGGAACTCAGTTCGTATCCAAACAGTTTACTAATTTGTTGGCTGAGTATGGTGTTAATCATTTTAAAACAGCACTGTATTCGCCACAAAGTAATGCTTCAGAGAGAGTCAACAGAACGGTATAATGTTCTATTCGGTAATTCTATGATCACTCATGGAAATTCTTTTAAACTTATGAAAAGCATAAATTCACTTAATGATCATGATTACTATTCACATAATGATAAATTAGAAGTAATTCGATCACTAGTAAATAAACACCTATGTAAGGCCCAAGAAAAAGCTGCCTATTCATATAATTTACGAGCCCGTCATCAAAGTTTTGAAATTGGTCAAACTATTTGGCGTCGGAATTTTGCCTCTAGTGACGCTTCTAAGAATTTTACTCAAAAATTGGCTCTTAAATTTCTGAAATCTCTAGTACCTGCCAGGTTAGGAAGTTCAGTTTATACTTTGGCTGATGAAAATGGCAGATCAATTGGTCATTTTCATGCGAAGGATATCAGACCAGGAACTTAATTACGAGGTTATTACTTCTTTGGTCAGGAATATTTATTATAAAATAATTTTTTTTTTTTTGAGACTCTTTGTTTTCAGGGTCGAGGGTCGAGCCACACGTTACATCATTTTTTTTGTTGATATTGATTACTTTAATCTTCGTTTAAATACACTTTTTTCTGGATTTCCTTTCGGTCCCGTTTATGCGAGTTTTATTTAAAAAAAAAAAATATCTTAAAACGTGACCGGGGGTGTAACAGGTACTGAGAAAATTGCTTCGGAATTTGTAATAAGTTGTTCGTTGATAATGTTGCCGTCTGTTTTTCTATGTTTATATATTTCAAGCCTTTCTAGGATGTCAAGCCTCGATCTTTTGCTTTGTTTGTGTAGTACTGTCATAGTTTGACATAGCTTGTTGTCTAAGAAAGATCGTAAGTGCTCTTTATATATTGTCGTTAGATTCCGTGCTGTCCTTCATATGTAGACCATGTCGCAGTACTTGCATGTCAGTTTGTATTTGCCGCTGCTCTCGTATATTCCAATGTGGTTGTTAATTTTGAATGCAGTTTTCAGTTTGTATTTCCTAAGGAACTTTGATAGTTTGTATGTCTCTTTGGCCTACGTATGTTAATGAAATCCACTGTTGGTCGTTTTTAATGAGTTTCAGTAAGTTGGCGTACCTGTTTTTGTTTATACTGTGTAACAAGTTTGTCATATCACAGTGTTTGTATCCGTTATTACTACCTATTCTGTAAATGTTGTTTAGTTCGTTCGAGTAGTTAGTAGTAGTCATGGGGATGGAGTGGAGTCTCTTTCTTGATCTCTACGCTGCTAGCTTATGTTGTGCGGGGTGTTAGATGTTACGTATATTGTAATGATACCCATATGTACGAGTATCACGAACGTCTGCAATTACAAAACATTAATTATCTCAAAAACATTAATGATTAATCATTTCCAATATTTACTTACTTGCATAATATAAAGCATTGTAGAACATTGCATTGCATTCGTACCATAAGTAGAACATATATAGTACTAGAACTGAAATACAATACGATTCAATTTTAATCCTACACTTTCACTTTCTTCCGCACACGAAAGATACGAATATAAACATTACCATATGCATTCTGCACTTAAGACTAGAATTTATGACCTAGAGAAAATACGAGTATTACATAATGAACTTGTACGGATGGTATAGCAAAACAAATGTGTGAAATGATTTGTAGGTCATGAGACCACACAATTGGACTATTGATGTTGTATTGATATTGTATTGACATTTGTAGCATAAAAAGAATGTAAAATGGTAATTTGGGATCAGAAGAATCTGACCAATATAAGAATAAAGATTCGGCCATTGCGTTTTGGCTGGCATTATTTGAATACGAGGACTTTCTGTTCAAAGTACTTTGGCTGAACCTTTCGGCCGTACTTAGGTTTTATCTGCTGCATAGAAGCTTTGCTTTGGTGCATATCACAATTTGGCCAGATTTATTCAGGCTAAACGACAAGGTAATTTCTTTTATTTTAAAATATTATAGGACTAACTTAACATGACGATCCTGCAAGCTTTAAATGGGACAAGATGGAATCGTTGTTTGATTCAACTGAATTAGAAGAGTTAAATAAGAGATTCAACGAATTGTTGGCGCAAGCAGAGGAGGATCTGCATAACAGACATGAAGAGTATCAGCCGGAATCAATTAACAACGTCGAAGCAACTGTTTACACTCCTGCTCCTATAAATCAGCTAGGACCAAGAAAATTAATGATAGAAGAATATTTACGGCCGGCGACAAAAGCGACCAGTTCAAGCGATCGACAGTAAACGACAGCAAGGGAAGAAAAAGCATCGAGGAGGACGTAAAGCGGAAGTAAGTAGCGAAAGGAAAGAATTGCATCGATTAATATCAATTTCGGAAGGAGAAGTACAGAGAAGCCTATTCAAAAAATTAAACTCGCTAAGCGGAAAGAAAAAAACAGTAATATGTGCAACGACGAACATCACCGTTTCTTTTGTGGTAGAATTCAAGCAGAATATAGTTACATCAATTATTTTTATGGTTATTTTAGCAATTTTATATGTGTACCACAATAAAAATAGAGATTATGATAGAAGTAGAATTGTTTAAATTGAAATTAGATTCTTTGTGAAAATTATTTAATGCTTTAAATGCAGCGATTAGAGGATATAGCAATGCAAAAATCATCCCTATATAGAGGAAACAATAAATTCAAAATTAATACATATTGAGAGTTTGAAGGAAGAAGCAAGACAACTATCCATTATTGAAAAAGTAGAGAAAACTTTGGAATTAAAAGAGAATTTAATTAAATTAATTTCGCTGTTATCTGAAAGTCTTGATTGTATGAGGAAACAGAATCTGACGAACACGGCAGAGTTTAGTTTAGAAATTTGTTTGAAGACAATTCCTGTTTTTGAAGGATGTTATGAGACGCTAAAGCAATTTCTCAAGCTGGTACATATATTTTACAAGACCTTGTCTACATCAGAAAAGGAAGCCCTAATTGAATTTGTGTACAATATAAAATTGTCCGTTAGTGTACAAACAGCTATAGGTAGTGTAACACGCTTTTCTTTGTTGATGGTTCACCATATACCTTAGTTTTCTAATTTACAAAAAAAAACACTACAAATTTTTTTTTAACTGACATACATCACATTATAAAGATTAGAATAGGCGAGATGATAGAAAAATGATGGTTCAGTTTTCAATTTTTATCAGAAGAACAAAAAAAAGGATAATTAATTAAAAAAGGAATTTTTTTTTCTGATTAGTATTCTGAAAGAGAATAAAAGTGAATAGGAGTTGATATTTTCGATTTGAGAATTAAAGAAGTGTTTGAGTAGGAGAAACGAAAGTTTTGATTTGGGAGGAAGCAAAGAAAGCTTTTGTTTGAAAACATTTCCCAGAAGAAAGAAAAGGATTATTGTTGATTGAGAAGTAACAAAAGAAGATTCGTGAAGTGGAGCCAATTGACAAGTGTGGTGTACTTTTACGGGAACTTTCAGCGTGTGCCCGTGTTCCTTGAGATGAAGCCGCGCCTGGCTGTCAGTACGTCACTGCCTTTCCCAAAGCACACGTTTGCCTTCCTTGTATACTTGGATACCTTCATGGCAAATGTCATCAAACGAATCTGAATTGAAAAGCAGAAGAAGATTTATTGAAAAAGAAGAAAAGAGTCGGAATTAGAACATCGAGGAGGAGATTTTTTTCAATAATCTATGAAGAAGATCAATTTCAATTGGGATCCTAAGTAAGATTTTTTCTTGTTTTTAACTATCATAAGTGATTAGCCAGAACTATCATAATTGATTAGCCAGAACTATCATAATTGATTAGCCAGAATTATCATAATATAATTAAATTTTAAATTAGGATATTTGATTTTTTTTTAATTTAATTATTGTATAAATTATATATATATATATATATATATATATATATATATATATATATATATATATATATCTATATATATATATATATATATATATATATTATATATATATATATATATATATATATATATATATATATATATATATATATATATATATATATATATATATATATATATTTATATATAAATACATATTATATTCTATTTTATATAATATAATATGTATTTATATATACTATTTTTTTTATTTTTTTTTATTATTATATATTTCAAGATGATAAGTATATAGTGGATCATGGGGTAAAATCTCTTAGGTGAGAGATGAATCACCTCCCTTACTATATGTAATGATTTTCTACTTTTCAGATCGAACGCGGAACCGACCTCTCATCGGTTCTAGACGTTAAGTCTGAGTAGTGCCAACGGATGGTACCAACAGGTCAACCAATCCGTGCACCGTAACCCATTCACGCGGTGACTGCTTGTCGGCCAGCTAGTTCGGAGAGGATTTCGGTCGCGGGTCTCCGAATGGGTTACGCTCAATTACAATATTTCAGTCACCTGGACATGCCCGTTTTCCAAACGCGTCAATAACTACTCATCCAGAACGGGAAACCTACGTTACTTTAGTTCTGGATGTGATCTCTCCACAGATCTCAAATCAAAAACGCTATAAAATCCTATAGGCGCGTTACCGAATCACCGACGCGGTACCGAAAAATATGCTACTCGAAATTAAACCGACGAAAACTACTCTAATGAAATGACGAAACAAGCAAAGGTACCGCGTACCGCGCGCGACGCGAAACCGACTTCAGCGGATTTGTCGAAACCCTACCCTCGCGACGGCATACTTACCCTACACTCTCTGTTCCCACTGAAAAAGAACGAGCCACTGAAAAGGAAAGTCGTGGGTTATCTTAGCAATTCATTTTTAATAATTACTAATTTCGATACAATCTGATCATATAGATATTCAAGATAATTTTAAATAATATTAGAGTACATTACAGAAATCATACTTGAGAATATTTAATGTTTTAATTTTGTTTTTGTAGGACATAGTTTCCTTTAGTTTTATAATAACGTAATAGCAATATATAGTTTTGGCTTAGTAATTTTTCTGGTTGATTTTACTTTATTTTATTAAAAAAATGTTGTACTAACAATAACGGAACAACTAATGATCGAATAATTAACAGGATTTTTTGTTTTTTCCTTCCCCAGATAGTTATTTTTCAATGCCTTAGATTCTTTCATTTCTTGGAATTTTTCTTATATTTTATTCTTTGAATTCAAGGAGATATGTTGAAATCCTAAATTTTCATTTACCAAACCGATAAGAAATTCATGCTTCGAACAATACTAAAAAGAAGCATATGAGCATTTAAACTAAATCGTTTTCTTAAAAACTAAATGATTAGTTGCAATAATAGAATATGGATCGAAAACAAAAGACAAAAGGAGCCTTCTAGTAGAAAATTTTGTTTGAAAAAAATTCCATACATTGTATATGCATGTATGTGTGTTAAGGTTATGTGTGTATTAAAAATTAAACAAAAACGCTTTAATAAAAAACTATTATCCCTAAAAATGTGTTCACATTTCTTTATTACTTTTATACCCTACTTATTTTATTATTATTAAGGTCACCCGAATTAAACGCGAAAGACGCGACGCGACCAAATTCCCGTGAATTTGGTTTAGGTACATACGAAATCACGATTGACCTCTTGTTTGTTTCAATTAATTTTAAGCAACTTATGTTTCCAATGAAATGCTTTACATTAAACGAATAAAGAAGTAATTGGTTTTGATAACTACCACCCAAATTGAAGCAATTCATTGAATACACGTTTGTTTGTTTTCATTTTAAAGGACTATTGTTCTTAACCTGCTAACATAAAATGGGAACTTTCGTCAAAATACAAATCAATCATTCACTACTATTTGTTACCCTCATCATAATCACATGTACATAAATCATTCCAGAATATCACGAATCTTGGCTTATATATGAAAAAAATTTACAATTATAAGAATTGTGCCGTTCTGACTAGATTCCCATAGTATGATTTATGGTCGGTAGGCCGAAAGCGAACGAACGACGAGATTACCCGAGCGGATCTTAGGGCGGAGATACAAATGCACGCGACGAAAAAACACCGACGATCAAAACGAGTTTTTATTTCCCCGAAAATTTTATTTATTAACGTATCAGTTATTTGTTCTACTGGCTATCGAGTTCTTTTATTTTTACCACTTCCATTACATGCTGCTCTAATTTAAAGATTTTTCCCAAGAAATAATCAAATGTAGATCTTCTGTCAATGGACTCCATACAATTGTAAGTACAAGTCAACTGGATTAGAAAAAAAAATAATTTTTAAGAACTTCTTCAGTTTTATCGGCAAGACTGAACGATAGGCTGCATTAGTTTCTATTGGCTCTTTACGTTTTTAATTTCCACTGGATAAGATCAACTCAACGCTTGTTTCTTGCATTGTATTGAGCATTTGACAATCTCCTACTAGATCGCAACAAAGAATGAATAATATCATGACCATTACTTTGTTCTATACAAGCCTATGTTTTCAAGTTAATGAAAGGTAACATTTTTAGAATTTAACTATTAGATATAATACAAGGACTGTTTACATTATTATAAAACAATAGTTTTAAAACAATACCGTATGCGCGTCAAGCGCTATCAATAGGCACATAAAGGTGTTGGTAATTTTACATACAAAAGTCCAATAGTCTAAGATGTCGACTTAGATTTATACAATTCTATTTAACTCATCACGAAAAATTTATTCTTTATTGCGCTCACATGTTTCAGTTCTTTTGATTCTTTGATCGCCTCGAATTATAGCGCCGCTTTGAACTATAACTTTCCCACTCAAGACAATGTTCTGAGATCCACAGAGGACAGTTTGCCGACTTAATTTATTACCCGAAGCCGTTTCAACATATTCATCGCGACTGTAATACAAATCAGGAACTTCCATGATATGCGGCGCCGAACGATTGGACCGCCGGAAACTTGCTTTGGAAATGAAGTCTTTGAGGAATGGTTTTATTCTCAAAGAATCAAATATATACTTTCGCTTTCAGTCGGTAAAATACGCCGGGCGGAATATAAACACTGCCCAATGAATACCGATATTTGACCCGGTCTGCAGAACTGACACAAAAACTAACCAAACAACTAGGCAATCATGGATGTCCAAGAGATATTTCTTGCTAGGCCATCGAGTCTACTTGTGCTAGACAGCCCAGCAACCCCATATGCCTCGTTTCCTATAAATAATTACGATACTTAGCTGGATCCTCCACAGCCTTGAACTGACAACAGCTCTGCGGTTTGTATTCTCGGGCGTTATCAACCTCTTCTTCAGAGTCATTCGATTCGGTTAAGTCGCTCGCAGTCACCCCTTCTTTCGATGTCTTCTTTGTGTCGGTTTTCCTCTTTTTCTTGGGAGATTTCGATTTACTTCGATCTAAAGATCCTCGTTTGGCTGCTACAACGACGAGGGCGATGAACTGCAAACAAAACCTGGTAAGGCATTTGTCGACGTAAGCCGAACGAAAAAAATTTACCTCTTAATAATTTTACACCACCTAGGACCGCGCCAAGTCGCTACCGACACCACACCATGACACCATTTACCTTTTTCGCCATGTGGCTGTCAAGCTCAACCGGTTGTCACCTCGGACAAAACAGAGGTGTGTGGAATGGCACTCCACATGGCGGCAATGTGCCTCTCCATCTGTCGCCAGTGGCATAGTTTTTGATGGCCACGGTGGAGGGGCATTTCCAGATGGATATGTCTCGAAATGTGTCGGGGTTTGGATTAATTTTATATTTCGAATATTTATATCCACAGATCTAAATATTTGGACAGAAAAGAAATATTTTCTGCGCAACGATATCCGCACGACAGATGAAGTCCGCTGGCACTTCGAGGACATATCCATCTGGCCGGTTGCAAGGGTTCGGGATCGAAATCACTTCGATTCCCGGGCGTAGGCGTCACATTACACATTCCCCCCCCAAAATCGAAGTAATTACGATCCCGTCTCCTATATAAAAGGTCTTGGTTAGGGCCGTGGCGGGTCGAAGGTCGGTTCCGAGGAATAGGCTACACCCATGTTCGTGAAGACTCGACAGTGACTATATAGTAGGGAGTCAGGTGTCATTCGGAGGTCTTCGTCTAAGCAGAGATTGGGGTAAGCCAAGGTTTCTCGTGGGAAATAGTTGCACTTCATCGTCTAAGGTCTTTTGCGTGGTAAATTCCCAGGGTTTTACCAGTCATGTCCGCGATGAGGTATCGGGTGGGGCTTATTACTTGTAGGACTCAACACTTCACGAATTTCTTGTCTAGTTTGGCATTGTAATGTCGGGTGGCATCGCTCTGCCGGAAGTTTCGACGATATATCTCGTCGCCTACCTTAAAGCCAGAAGGATGAGATCGCAAGTTGTACCGCTCCTCTCCCATCCGTCGACTTTCTTCAATCTTCTCCCGCAGTTGTTCTCGCAGAAGTTGGAGCTTTTCGTGCGGTTCCAGAACCACGATTGGGTCCTCTAGCGATTTCAGCTGCCGCAATAGCCGGTAAGCGCTCCCATGACCGATCATGTACTGGCCGAACACTGCAAAATACGGCGAAATGCCGGTCGTGGCGTGGTACGACGAGCGCAGCGCACTAGTGATGGCGGACAATTTGCGATCCCAGTCCCTCTGATTCGGGTGGACATAGGCGCGAATGGCCGCTATGAGCGTACGATTCAGTCGTTCGGATGCGTTGGCTTGTGGTGAATAGACGGCAGTTCGTTGGTGGATGATGCCGTATTTGGACATTAGGTCTCGGAACTTGCTGGAGGTGAACTGGACCCCATTGTCGGAGACAAGTTTCTCCGGAACTCCAAACATGTGAAAGACTCGGTTCTCCAAAAAGCTGATTATTGGTCCAGTGTGCATGTTACGTAGTGGTTCTATGATAGGGAATTTAGAGAGCTGGTCCAGGACCACGACAGCTCCCGTGTGACCAGAAGCAGATCGAGGGTAAGGACCGATAAGATCTATGTACAAGCGCTGGAACACGCGTTCGGGGACCTCAACCTTACCCATGGGTGGCCGAAGAATGGTGTTGGGCGCTTTAGTGCACTTGCATAGCTCACAGGAGGCTACGTACGCTTTTATCTGTTGTGCCATCTTAGGCCAAAAGAAACAGGTTTTCAACCGCCTAAGTGTACGACCGTATCCGCCGTGCGCACTTGATGGGTGGTCATGAGCCCGCCTGATAAGATCAGTGGTTAATTCTTCGGGCACCCACAACTTCCACTGTTCTTCTTCTTGTATGGGGTCTCCGGATGCGTGTCCCATCCGTTTGTAAATAAATCCATCCGTCAACCGCAGTTCAGGAAGCTGGGGCTGTTGATTCTGGATAGTGTGAATCAGTTGGGTGTAGCTGGCTGACTTGAAGGCAGGATGGTCCAAATCGATCAATTGGGGGCTGTCGTCCTCCTGGACCAACTCGGCTCCTTCAGGGGCAAACATTCTGGATAGGGTGTCGGGGACTACATGCTGGCTTCCTTTTCGGTGGCGAATTGTGAAGTCAAATGCCTGTAGTTTCAGTGCCCACCTGGCCAATCTGCCGTTGAGATCAGTCTGGCTCATTAGCCATTTCAGAGAAGCGTGATCCGTAACGATTTCAAAGGTGTGTCCCTCCACATAGGCTCGGAAGCGTTTCACTGCCAACACCGCAGCTAGACATTCCTGCTCGGAGACCGTGTAATTTCGCTGGGCTGGGTTCAGCTTGTGAGACATGAAGGCTATAGGTCTCTCCTCGCCGTCTTGTGCAACCTGGACTAAGACTGCTCCCACCCCATGTTGACTCGCGTCACAATGGATTGAGAACGGTTTGTCAAAGTCCGGGCTGTGCAGTACGGGGGCTGTAGTCAGACTCTTCTTTAGCTCTTCAAAGGCTCGCAAGCTGGGCTCTTCCCAGACGAATTTACGTCCCTTACGCAGCATGTCGGTCAAAGGAGTGGTTATGGTGGCATAGTCACGTACAAAACGCTGGTACCATCCGCATAAGCCTAAGAATCGGCGTAACTGTTTGGTGGTCTTGGGTAATGGAAAAACGTCAATCGCTTGAGTCTTTTCCGGATCGGTCTTGATATGCCCATGCCCAATGATGTGACCTAAATACTTCACCTCCGTCATCACGAACTGGCTCTTCCTTATGTTGATGGTTAATCTTGCCCTCCGGATGTGTAGAGCCACCTCCTGAAGCAGGTCGATGTGTTCGTCAAAGGTCTCGGTTATAAGCAGCAGATCGTCCAAGTAAACGAAAACTTGGTGCCGCAAATGAGGTGGTATCACCTTATCCATAAGGCGCGTCATCGTTTGGGGGGCATTACACAATCCGAATGGCATGGTCACGAATTGATATAGGGGCCGACCTGGGACTGTGAAGGCTGTTTTCTCCTTTAAACCGGGGTCTAAAGGAATTTGCCAGAAGGCGTCCTTGAGGTCTAAGCTCGTGATGAAATGGGCTTTAGGCAATCGACTCAAAATGCCTTCGATCAACGGTAGAGGATATGCGTCCTTGACTGTGACGGCGTTCAAGCGTCTGGCATCTAAGCATAACCGGACCTTGTTCGGCTTGACAACTAAGGTGACTGGGGAAGCCCACGCGCTCTGTGATTCTTCGATTACGCCTAATGATAGCATTCGATCCACTTCGGCATATAACGATTTTTCCTTCGCCGGAGATATGGCGAAATGTCTCTGTTTTATGGGTTTAGCGTCCCCCACATCTATAGTGTGGAACACCAGGGCAGTCCGCCCGAGACCTTCTTTCTCGTGCGATGGAAAAGCCGATATAGCCGAGTCAAGACGCAGTTGCTGAGTTACATCCAGTGTATGCCGTAATACGTTAGTGGGTTGAGATTGGTCAGGAACGGTGGTGACGGACTCCAGGGTCGAACCGGAAAATAGTGCCGGGGCCAAGTTAAATTTTCGAACGAAATCCACTCCTAAATAAAGATTCTGGGTTAACTGAGGTATGATGAAAAATTCCATAGGTTTAGTTACCCCTTTAAAGGTGACATCCGTCATAATTTTTCCCACTACAGAGTGACGAGTTCCGTCCGCCGTGCTTAACCAGGAGGTGAAATGACGGATTTGGTCCGCGTGCTTTGCCAGTACCTCCCCTGCAAACTCGGCAGAGATGCAATTCACACTGGCTCCCGTATCGACTAAGCCTGACACTCGTTTTTGCAGGAGGTGTACTGACGCATATGGCCGAACATCATCCCTCAATAATTCGTCTAAGTATATGTCCTTCAACACTTTCCTCGACTGCCTGACTTTTCTCCAGAAGCTCCGCATCCGACGCGTGGCTCGCTTGCTTCGCGGTGGGACATTTGTGGCCAATTCCTCATGGAAGATGCGCTGTCGAGTAGCCAAATAATTCCGCAACCTGACATGAAAAGGTTTTACATGCCAAGGAACCTTCGTCTCGCTATCATTTCCCTGCGCATTGGCCTCGGCGAAGGACGGCGTCGGTTGTGGAACTTCGGGAGAACTGTGTTTAGCGGTGCGAGTCAGCAGAGTTGGAGTCATGTTGGGAGCTGGGTCATAGCTGGTGATGGGGTCTGGATTGGTTCGTCCGGGGTCTAGGAGTGCCGACGGGTGGTCGCGGCACTCGGTGGCAAGTTTTTTCGCCCTTTGCAAGTTGCACAATCAGGTGCGTATGTGTCGGCCTTCCCGCAGCGGTAGCAGAAAAGCGTGGCCTCCGCTGGACATGCATAGAACCGATGTCCCGGTTGTCGGCAGTTCCAACAGACCGTCGGGCTAGTAATTGCTTCAAGGGAGGGTCGATTAATCAATGCTGGGTTCTCAAGCTCCGGTGGTGCTCCGCTCCTCGGTACTGGTACTGGATCAGCAAGCAGGTGGTCTGCTGCCATCAACTCCGCGGTGTGATGATTTCGGGGATTTGGTCCCGTTATGCGAGGTTGTGGACGGAAGGTACCTCGTCGCTCATCCAAGTGTTCTTGTCTACGCGCATGGAGGCGCAATCCCTGTATGGTGTTGATGGGAAAATGCAGAAGGCTGTTCTGGAGATCCCAGCGCATGTTCTCTCTGATAATTTCTACCAATTCGTCCTCGGGCATGGTATTTCGCAGGCGAGTGCTCAATCTCACTATACTGGTGTAGTACTGGTCGAACGGTTCGTGAGCGCCTTGTTTCCGTTTCTTTATTTGCTCTCTTAGCTCTCTCTCAGTGAAGCCATCCTCAAATCGATTGCGGAAGGCTGCACTGAAAGAGTGCCAAGTGGGACGTGGCGTTGACTCTTTAAAGCTCCAGTCCCAGTCGGCAGCGTCACCGCTGAACAAAAGATGTGCATGCCGGAGGAAGGCCGAGGAATCACCTCCCAGGGTGCTGGATACCAACGCCTGAATCCGGAAAAGGAACCGGTCCGCCGATATCATATCGTTGAACCCTGTAAAGTTCAGGCGCCAACTCTCCATGATACGAGGCGTCGGGTCTCGAAAAGGTGCCAATGCGTTCCCGGGGGGAATCACATCCTCTATTGACCTGTTGTACTGAGCTGCCTCGGGGGCTGGAGGTGCCAACGGAGGTCCGGTGCTGTGTCGCGGTCTGTATTCGGGAGCTCTGGGATCCATTCCCGAGTTCCTTGGAGGTGGGACCCATTGCTCGGATTGTCGGGAGTGGGGCATCGCCACACTGGGATTTGGCTCCCAGCCAAGCGGAGTTCTCACGCGGCTGGGTGGTTGGCTCAACGGGAGATTCTGGATCTTTCCCTCCAGGTTGCCAATCCTCTCCGACATATCCCTCATCAACGCCACGAGGGTGTCAATGGAGTGGGCGGAAGGCATGGTTGTCACCTCGGACACGACACTTGCAGCCGGAACTTCACCGCCTACTGCTCCTTGCAGGTCTAAGAGTTGTTGTGACGGTTCGGCTTCTGGAGCTCCTTTCGCCACTGCTCCACGCGTTGGTAGGGGCGTTCCGAGGGGGACGTCTAGGGCAGACCGATCTATGGGTCGCCGGCATAAGGGACACAGTTCTGACGTGAGGAGGAGCTGTTGTACACAGGCACGATGGAATAAATGTCCACAATCCAATCGCACGCTGTGTACGCCCTCCACTACGTCTTCGAAGCAGATCCCGCAGTTAGCTGGTTGGACCGTTTTGGATCTGGTCCAACGCTTGTCTGGGGTCCGCTTCGTTGCCATTTTGTGTGGGTTAATTGTGGTGCTAAAATAAAATAAAAAAATATATAGAATATACTTATTCCTACTAATAACTTATCACTAAATTAGTGGCCGTTAGTGGCGAGCTATGTATAGAAAAAGAGAGAGAGAAAAAAAAATTATATGATACACACTTTCCTTTTCAGTGGTCGAACTCCTCAGCGGGAAATGAGAGTGCGTGGTAATCTGCCGAAGAAAGGGTGCTTCGGTCGATTTACGAAAATTACCCCATAACCCACATACATTACAAACCGTTTCTAATCTACGTTAAATGACTCGACGAGACAAGTGGTAGAGCTACCGTAACGACTTTGTACGCGGTCAAAATTCCCGACGCGTGGAAGCATTCCGGGCTTCGCAACTCCAGCATACGCCATCGAACGTTGAACCGATACCACTCGTCTAACACGCATACGAAATAGTTAGAATCCTTCCGCGACATAAAGGCAAGGTAGCCTTCTATTTTCTTGAGAGTCCATGCTGATAGGTAAACCCATCAGACTGGCAGTTCCATCAAGAAAATAGAAGGTCCTTACAGGGGTTAACCTGGGACAACACATCGGAAGGATTCTGTCGCGAAAGCAAAATCAAACAAAGGAGAGCGGAAGCTACAACTCACGTGAAGCGACCTCTAATGTGTATCACACAATTCCACTGCTCCTGATAGTGGGACTCGAGTACCAAAGTTCCTTACATCCTCCGTAAAGGACCAACTCGTCAGAAGACGCGAAGTTCTTTCCCCCTTAGGATGTTTAATGGCCCCACGTTGGGCGCCATTTGTAATGATTTTCTACTTTTCAGATCGAACGCGGAACCGACCTCTCATCGGTTCTAGACTTTAAGTCTGAGTAGTGCCAACGGATGGTACCAACAGGTCAACCAATCCGTGCACCGTAACCCATTCACGCGGTGACTGCTTGTCGGCCAGCTAGTTCGGAGAGGATTTCGGTCGCGGGTCTCCGAATGGGTTACGCTCAATTACAATATTTCAGTCACCTGGACATGCCCGTTTTCCAAACGCGTCAATAACTACTCATCCAGAACGGGAAACCTACGTTACTTTAGTTCTGGATGTGATCTCTCCACAGATCTCAAATCAAAAACGCTATAAAATCCTATAGGCGCGTTACCGAATCACCGACGCGGTACCGAAAAATATGCTACTCGAAATTAAACCGACGAAAACTACTCTAATGAAATGACGAAACAAGCAAAGGTACCGCGTACCGCGCGCGACGCGAAACCGACTTCAGCGGATTTGTCGAAACCCTACCCTCGCGACGGCATACTTACCCTACACTCTCTGTTCCCACTGAAAAAGAACGAGTCACTGAAAAGGAAAGTCGTGGGTTATCTTAGCAATTCATTTTTAATAATTACTAATTTCGATACAATCTGATCATATAGATATTCAAGATAATTTTAAATAATATTAGAGTACATTACAGAAATCATACTTGAGAATATTTAATGTTTTAATTTTGTTTTTGTAGGACATAGTTTCCTTTAGTTTTATAATAACGTAATAGCAATATATAGTTTTGGCTTAGTAATTTTTCTGGTTGATTTTACTTTATTTTATTAAAAAAATGTTGTACTAACAATAACGGAACAACTAATGATCGAATAATTAACAGGATTTTTTGTTTTTTCCTTCCCCAGATAGTTATTTTTCAATGCCTTAGATTCTTTCATTTCTTGGAATTTTTCTTATATTTTATTCTTTGAATTCAAGGAGATATGTTGAAATCCTAAATTTTCATTTACCAAACCGATAAGAAATTCATGCTTCGAACAATACTAAAAAGAAGCATATGAGCATTTAAACTAAATCGTTTTCTTAAAAACTAAATGATTAGTTGCAATAATAGAATATGGATCGAAAACAAAAGACAAAAGGAGCCTTCTAGTAGAAAATTTTGTTTGAAAAAAATTCCATACATTGTATATGCATGTATGTGTGTTAAGGTTATGTGTGTATTAAAAATTAAACAAAAACGCTTTAATAAAAAACTATTATCCCTAAAAATGTGTTCACATTTCTTTATTACTTTTATACCCTACTTATTTTATTATTATTAAGGTCACCCGAATTAAACGCGAAAGACGCGACGCGACCAAATTCCCGTGAATTTGGTTTAGGTACATACGAAATCACGATTGACCTCTTGTTTGTTTCAATTAATTTTAAGCAACTTATGTTTCCAATGAAATGCTTTACATTAAACGAATAAAGAAGTAATTGGTTTTGATAACTACCACCCAAATTGAAGCAATTCATTGAATACACGTTTGTTTGTTTTCATTTTAAAGGACTATTGTTCTTAACCTGCTAACATAAAATGGGAACTTTCGTCAAAATACAAATCAATCATTCACTACTATTTGTTACCCTCATCATAATCACATGTACATAAATCATTCCAGAATATCACGAATCTTGGCTTATATATGAAAAAAATTTACAATTATAAGAATTGTGCCGTTCTGACTAGATTCCCATAGTATGATTTATGGTCGGTAGGCCGAAAGCGAACGAACGACGAGATTACCCGAGCGGATCTTAGGGCGGAGATACAAATGCACGCGACGAAAAAACACCGACGATCAAAACGAGTTTTTATTTCCCCGAAAATTTTATTTATTAACGTATCAGTTATTTGTTCTACTGGCTATCGAGTTCTTTTATTTTTACCACTTCCATTACATGCTGCTCTAATTTAAAGATTTTTCCCAAGAAATAATCAAATGTAGATCTTCTGTCAATGGACTCCATACAATTGTAAGTACAAGTCAACTGGATTAGAAAAAAAAATAATTTTTAAGAACTTCTTCAGTTTTATCGGCAAGACTGAACGATAGGCTGCATTAGTTTCTATTGGCTCTTTACGTTTTTAATTTCCACTGGATAAGATCAACTCAACGCTTGTTTCTTGCATTGTATTGAGCATTTGACAATCTCCTACTAGATCGCAACAAAGAATGAATAATATCATGACCATTACTTTGTTCTATACAAGCCTATGTTTTCAAGTTAATGAAAGGTAACATTTTTAGAATTTAACTATTAGATATAATACAAGGACTGTTTACATTATTATAAAACAATAGTTTTAAAACAATACCGTATGCGCGTCAAGCGCTATCAATAGGCACATAAAGGTGTTGGTAATTTTACATACAAAAGTCCAATAGTCTAAGATGTCGACTTAGATTTATACAATTCTATTTAACTCATCACGAAAAATTTATTCTTTATTGCGCTCACATGTTTCAGTTCTTTTGATTCTTTGATCGCCTCGAATTATAGCGCCGCTTTGAACTATAACTTTCCCACTCAAGACAATGTTCTGAGATCCACAGAGGACAGTTTGCCGACTTAATTTATTACCCGAAGCCGTTTCAACATATTCATCGCGACTGTAATACAAATCAGGAACTTCCATGATATGCGGCGCCGAACGATTGGACCGCCGGAAACTTGCTTTGGAAATGAAGTCTTTGAGGAATGGTTTTATTCTCAAAGAATCAAATATATACTTTCGCTTTCAGTCGGTAAAATACGCCGGGCGGAATATAAACACTGCCCAATGAATACCGATATTTGACCCGGTCTGCAGAACTGACACAAAAACTAACCAAACAACTAGGCAATCATGGATGTCCAAGAGATATTTCTTGCTAGGCCATCGAGTCTACTTGTGCTAGACAGCCCAGCAACCCCATATGCCTCGTTTCCTATAAATAATTACGATACTTAGCTGGATCCTCCACAGCCTTGAACTGACAACAGCTCTGCGGTTTGTATTCTCGGGCGTTATCAACCTCTTCTTCAGAGTCATTCGATTCGGTTAAGTCGCTCGCAGTCACCCCTTCTTTCGATGTCTTCTTTGTGTCGGTTTTCCTCTTTTTCTTGGGAGATTTCGATTTACTTCGATCTAAAGATCCTCGTTTGGCTGCTACAACGACGAGGGCGATGAACTGCAAACAAAACCTGGTAAGGCATTTGTCGACGTAAGCCGAACGAAAAAAATTTACCTCTTAATAATTTTACACCACCTAGGACCGCGCCAAGTCGCTACCGACACCACACCATGACACCATTTACCTTTTTCGCCATGTGGCTGTCAAGCTCAACCGGTTGTCACCTCGGACAAAACAGAGGTGTGTGGAATGGCACTCCACATGGCGGCAATGTGCCTCTCCATCTGTCGCCAGTGGCATAGTTTTTGATGGCCACGGTGGAGGGGCATTTCCAGATGGATATGTCTCGAAATGTGTCGGGGTTTGGATTAATTTTATATTTCGAATATTTATATCCACAGATCTAAATATTTGGACAGAAAAGAAATATTTTCTGCGCAACGATATCCGCACGACAGATGAAGTCCGCTGGCACTTCGAGGACATATCCATCTGGCCGGTTGCAAGGGTTCGGGATCGGAATCACTTCGATTCCCGGGCGTAGGCGTCACATTACATATATGTCGATCTAACGAGCTAAGAATGGTAAATTAGTGATTCCCTTCGGTCGGTGACTCGAGTGGGTTTACCCATCTCACAAATGTAGTTATTCCTTTGTGGGTATTTTCTTTCTGAGTGATTAATTATTTTGACGTTCCTATTAATATTCAAAATTCAAAAAATGTAATAAAATCTTACGTGACTGGTGACACTTTTCTGTTGTCCACATATAAAGTACATACCATTAACCCTCCCCTGAGAGTGAATTCTATATAATTTGGACCATATGGTACTCGTGGAGCTTGTCTTTCAAGCATGATGACAAAAATGTCCTCATAACAGATGGGGCCTCTTCATTGATAAATAGTTTGTTGTTCCTTAACGGTTTTGGGCAAACAATGAAGACCATCTCGTAACTCAGAATTATTTCGAAGGTTATTATATCTTTTAATTCTTTTCAGTTGTTCTCATACAACTTAATTATTAAGTCCTCTCATCCTTTCTTCTGTCTTTTGTCTACACGACTTGGAGGCAATTTTAAATTAAATAAAATGTTTTTTCAGTTTTATTTTTTTTTTTTTAGATCTTTATATTTCCTTAGATAGTGGAGTGGGTATTCCATTTTGGTAACTGTTTGATTCTGATGTGTTTTAGAGAAATTATATTGAATAATATTCAATAATTTGACCATCAGAGTTTGTTTGTTGCTGGAATGGAGTTGGATCCTAGTTAGTGAATAGCCTCTGAATGTACCAATGCCTAGTCGCCTCATAGGATGGAATTCGTAGAGCGTTGGGGATTTTGGGTTCTTTGCTGACAGGATTCCAACACTCATTCGAGAAAAGCTGATCTTTTTGGTTGTTAACATTGTTTTACCAAGAGTCGGGAGTCTTCATAGTTTAATGTCGCGCAAGCAGGAACTCTTTAACTATGAAAACATGAGTTTTTGTGTTATGAAGTAATGTGAGGAACTAAACAGATGTAAGCTGTGATTGGTTTTGAGAGATTGCCTACTGAGCATGAATGTATATTTATGATATTGTTCTGCTCACTGGGTGATGTCTTAATACCGATCACATTTCACCGACCACATTTTATTTGGACATATATATAAAAAAAAATCTTTAGTAATATATTGTCAGACGGCTCTGGTATGGGAGATGAGGAATTTCAAACCTTATTAATTGATAAAATTAATTTAATTCAAATGAAGTTGTTAATTAATAATGTTACCTGGCGGGCCATTAACCCGATTTAAATCTAAGCAAATGGCAGAAAGCGGTGATGGAAATCGCTTGAATGATCCACAAGACCCAGAAGATCCAGAAGAGTATTTTCAGGCTAACGGAGCTTCGGAAGAAAATGCTTCCAATAATGCTTCTGAAATTAATTTGCAAACGATGGAGAAAAGTTTGCAACTTTTGATGAGTCAAGTTTCTGAGTTGAGTGATGCTTTTCAGAAGCTTGCTTCATCGGAATATAATACCAGTATTACCTCACAAATAAATGTTACCGAAAAAAATAACAAAAAATCTTTTAGATCATCCAGCCCCCTGAACAAAAATCATATTAAATTCGATGCCACATCTCAGACTCCTTCAGTAAATGAGTTTTTACATAGAATAGAGCATCTTCGTCGTTCAGAAAGCATTGATGACTTATATTGGATAAATAATATCTATCGTTGCATGTTCGGAAAGGCCAGTACTTGGTACATCGTCAAACCTCCAACGTTTCCTGGTCTGATTTTTGCTCAGCAATCAAAGCCCAATTCAGCCAATGGAGTTCCGATTCGGAAATTTTACAAGCTATGGAAAGAAGAAGGCAAGGTAATCACGAGAGCATAGATGATTATTTATCAGCTGTTGTTGATTTAAATCTTCAACGTCAAAATCCAATACCTGATCAGGAATTAATCAGAATTTTACTAGCTAACTTGACTTCTTCTATGATGTAGCTACTGTTTGCTACAAATTGTCAAACTTTACATGAGCTAAGAACCAAGGGAAGAGAAGCTGAACTTTTGTTGAGAAGATCTCAAGCTAACTTAAAACCAGTATCTTCAAAATTTCATACTTTTGAAGTACATCCTAATTCCGAAAAAGAACAGGTTGAAGATAATGTCGAAGCTATAGTAAATTTAGTCGAAAAACGACAGTTAAGATGTTGAAACTGTGACGAAACTGGTCACAGATTCCAAGATTGCTCCACTCCAACTCGAAATCTATTTTGTTACAGATGTGGATTTACAGGAGTAGTCTCTACTAAATGTCCTCGATGTAAGGAAAACGAATTGAGAGGCCAGTTGAAACCTCGAACTGGTCCTCGCTAAACGATTCTCTTTCCAATCATTCATTTAAAATTAATAAAAGACCATTCAACCAAGATAATTTAGACCCTTTTCCAAATTCTAATCTTCACTCAACCTGTTCAGATCCTCCTTTATATTTAAAATCTTATAATGAACGGAAATTAAATTATGAAACTGTAAAATCCAAAATTTTTGGCAAGTCAAGAGAAAGCAAAATATCACGTTCTACTAAACAGTTGAGGGATTGGCATCAAAGAAGAATTAAGAAAAAATTAATAATGGTAGAGAGCATTATACAAAAAACTAACGATGCCCGACCCTTCGCTAAAGTGTATTTCGGATCCGTTCCAGTTGAGGGTTTACTTGACAGTGGAGCTACCATTAGTTGTTTAGGTAACGGATTTGAAAAAGTCCTGTCAAAATTGGGAATAGCCTTACAACCAGTGGATATTACCTTGTATTCTGCTGGAGTATCTAATCACTCCACCGTCGGATACTTTTTCACAAATATTGCCTTTTGGAATATTACAAAATGTCTAAAAATATATGTAGTACCGTCTTTATGTCAGAAGTTATACTTGGGTGTGGACTTCTGTAGGAAGTTCAAGTTGGCACCAGGAATTATTGAGTCACTTGACCTCAATCCTGTTGAGCCCTTTGTAGATCCTAAACTTCATTTATTATCCTCTGAAGAAACTGATATGTTAGAACGTGTGTGAAATTGGGCTTGGGTCGTACTTCCTTAGAGACACATGTCATTGATGTTGGTGATGCTGTCCCCATTAAGCAACGACACTATCTGGTTTCTCCAGCCATTCTTAAACTGATGTATGGAGAACTGGATGGTATGTTATCTATGGATGTGATAGAATTTCCCTGTGGTTTTAATCAGGAAACCTGGCAAAGATAGACTTTGTTTGGATTCTCGCAGGTTGAATCAGGTTACCATCAAAGATGCTTTTCATCTCCCTCACATTGATGGACTACTTAGTCGTTTGCATGATACAAAATATATTTCCGCGATTGATTTAAAAGATGCCTTTTGGCAGATCCCTTTGGAAGAAAAATCTCGTGAGAAAACAGCCTTCACAGTTCCTGGTCGACCTTTGTATCACTTTAAAGTGATGCCATTCGGCTTGTGTAACGCTCCTCAACGCATGTGTTGACTAATTGATAAGGTTATGCGGCCTCTTTTACTACAAGATAGAGATAGGGTTTCTGTTTACCAGGACGACATATTAGTTACCACTCCAGATTTTGAATCACATTTACTTTTGCTCTCTAAAGTTGCAGATTGTCTTCGCAAAGCTGGCCTTACTATCAATGTGGCTAAAAGCCATTTTTGTATGAAAGAAGTGAAATATTTGGGATTCATAGTCGAGGATGGTAAACTGAGAACGGATCCTGCTAAACTCACGGCCGTTAAAGAATTTCCTACCCCTACTTCAGTCAAACAAACCCGAAGATTTCTTGGCATGACAGGATGGTATAGACGGTTTGTTCCAAATTATGCGGCTCTAGCAGCCCCAATATCTGATTGCCTTAAGAAAAACCCTAAAGGATTTCAATGGACTGATGAGGCTGAAATCGCTTTTAACAAATTAAAAGAGGTCATGGTTGACGCTGCTGAGTTACATCACCCTGATTTCACCAAGCCTTTTATAATACAGTGTGATGCAAGTATGATGGGAGTAGGTGGCTTGTTATCCCAAATCGGAGATGATGGTGAAGAGAGACCCTTAGCATATGTCTCACAAAAGCTGAATGCTGCTCAACGCAACTATAGCATAACCGAATTGGAATGTTTAGCTGCTGTGATTTGCGTTCGTAAATTTCGAGCATATGTGGAGGGTTTTCCCTTCAAAACTATCACCGATCATGCAAGCTTAAAATGGCTGATGAATCAAAAGCAATTAACTGGCAGACTAGCGCGATGGTCACTCAAGTTACAGTCCTACGATTTTAACATTGAATATAGGAAAGGTAGTCAGAATGTAGTACCTGATGCTCTATCACGAGTATTTTGTGACGACTTACTTTCTGGCAGCGTTACTTCAGAAATAGATTGAACTTCCCACATTTTCAAACGCCTGAATATTTAGACTTAATAGATTGAATTTCTCAAACTGCGGACCAATTCCCTGATGTATTGGTTCAAGACGAATTAGTATGGAAAAGAGGATCTACGGTAGACTCGGAAAAAAACCTTACTGAATCAAGGTGGAAATTGTGGATACCCATTTCTTATTCACAGATTTTGATAGAGAATGCTCATTGTCCTCCACTATCTGCGCATGGAGGTATAGCACCAACCTTAGCTCGTTTAAGACAGCATTACTTTTGGCCTGGTATGGTAACCCAAGTTGCAGATTTTGTACGTGCCTGTGAAATATGTAAAGCCACGAAATCCCCTAATGTGACTTTACGTCCACCAATGGGAGCTACAAAAATCCCTCTTCGTTCGTGGCAGCGTATTTATATAGACCTTTTAGGTCTTTATCCCCGCACTGAATCTGGTCATACATCAATTCTGATAGTTCTCGATGGATTTTCCAAATTTGTTATGTTGAAGCCCCTGAAAAAGACTTCGGCTGAGTCTATTGTCCGATATTTAGAACAAGATATATTTCATGTTTTTGGTTCTCCTGAAACTCTGGTATCGGATAATGGAACTCAGTTCGTATCCAAACAGTTTACTAATTTGTTGGCTGAGTATGGTGTTAATCATTTTAAAACAGCACTGTATTCGCCACAAAGTAATGCTTCAGAGAGAGTCAACAGAACGGTTTTGACGGCCATTCGAGCCTGTACCAAAAATGATCACAAAACTTGGGATCAGTATTTAAGCGCGGTGGCTTGTGCCTTGCGATCTGCACATCATACATCAATTGGTACCACACATTATAATGTTCTATTCGGTAATTCTATGATCACTCATGGAAATTCTTTTAAACTTATGAAAAGCATAAATTCACTTAATGATCATGATTACTATTCACATAATGATAAATTAGAAGTAATTCGATCGCTAGTAAATAAACACCTATGTAAGGCCCAAGAAAAAGCTGCCTATTCATATAATTTACGAGCCCGTCATCAAAGTTTTGAAATTGGTCAAACTATTTGGCGTCGGAATTTTGCCTCTAGTGACGCTTCTAAGAATTTTACTCAAAAATTGGCTCTTAAATTTCTGAAATCTCTAGTACCTGCCAGGTTAGGAAGTTCAGTTTATACTTTGGCTGATGAAAATGGCAGATCAATTGGTCATTTTCATGCAAAGGATATCAGACCAGGAACTTAATTACGAGGTTATTACTTCTTTGGTCAGGAATATTTATTATAAAATAATTTTTTTTGTTTTGAGACTCTTTGTTTTCAGGGTCGAGGGTCGAGCCACACGTTACATCATTTTTTTTGTTGATATTGATTACTTTAATCTTCGTTTAAATACACTTTTTTCTGGATTTCCTTTCGGTCCCGTTTATGCGAGTTTTGTTTAAAAAAAAAAAATATCTTAAAACGTGACCGGGGGTGTAACAGGTACTGAGAAAATTGCTTCGGAATTTGTAATAAGTTGTTCGTTGATAATGTTGCCGTCTGTTTTTCTATGTTTATATATTTCAAGCCTTTCTAGGATGTCAAGTCTCGATCCTTTGCTTTGTTTGTGTAGTACTGTCATAGTTTGACATAGCTTGTTGTCTAAGAAAGATCGTAAGTGCTCTTTATATATTGTCGTTAGATTCCGTGCTGTCCTTCATATGTAGACCATGTCGCAGTACTTGCATGTCAGTTTGTATTTGCCGCTGCTCTCGTATATTCCAATGTGGTTGTTAATTTTGAATGCAGTTTTCAGTTTGTATTTCCTAAGGAACTTTGATAGTTTGTATGTCTCTTTGGCCTACGTATGTTAATGAAATCCACTGTTGGTCGTTTTTAATGAGTTTCAGTAAGTTGGCGTACCTGTTTTTGTTTATACTGTGTAACAAGTTTGTCATATCACAGTGTTTGTATCCGTTATTACTACCTATTCTGTAAATGTTGTTTAGTTCGTTCGAGTAGTTAGTAGTAGTCATGGGGATGGAGTGGAGTCTCTTTCTTGATCTCTACGCTGCTAGCTTATGTTGTGCGGGGTGTTAGATGTTACGTATATTGTAATGATACCCATATGTACGAGTATCACGAACGTCTGCAATTACAAAACATTAATTATCTCAAAAACATTAATGATTAATCATTTCCAATATTTACTTACTTGCATAATATAAAGCATTGTAGAACATTGCATTGCATTCGTACCATAAGTAGAACATATATAGTACTAGAACTGAAATACAATACGATTCAATTTTAATCCTACACTTTCACTTTCTTCCGCACACGAAAGATACGAATATAAACATTACCATATGCATTCTGCACTTAAGACTAGAATTTATGACCTAGAGAAAATACGAGTATTACATAATGAACTTGTACGGATGGTATAGCAAAACAAATGTGTGAAATGATTTGTAGGTCATGAGACCACACAATTGGACTATTGATGTTGTATTGATATTGTATTGACATTTGTAGCATAAAAAGAATGTAAAATGGTAATTTGGGATCAGAAGAATCTGACCAATATAAGAATAAAGATTCGGCCATTGCGTTTTGGCTGGCATTATTTGAATACGAGGACTTTCTGTTCAAAGTACTTTGGCTGAACCTTTCGGCCGTATTTAGGTTTTATCTGCTGCATAGAAGCTTTGCTTTGGTGCATATCACAATTTGGCCAGATTTATTCAGGCTAAACGACAAGGTAATTTCTTTTATTTTAAAATATTATAGGACTAACTTAACATGACGATCCTGCAAGCTTTAAATGGGACAAGATGGAATCGTTGTTTGATTCAACTGAATTAGAAGAGTTAAATAAGAGATTCAATGAATTGTTGGCGCAAGCAGAGGAGGATCTGCATAACAGACATGAAGAGTATCAGCCGGAATCAATTAACAACGTCGAAGCAACTGTTTACACTCCTGCTCCTATAAATCAGCTAGGACCAAGAAAATTAATGATAGAAGAATATTTACGGCCGGCGACAAAAGCGACCAGTTCAAGCGATCGACAGTAAACGACAGCAAGGGAAGAAAAAGCATCGAGGAGGACGTAAAGCGGAAGTAAGTAGCGAAAGGAAAGAATTGCATCGATTAATATCAATTTCGGAAGGAGAAGTACAGAGAAGCCTATTCAAAAAATTAAACTCGCTAAGCGGAAAGAAAAAAACAGTAATATGTGCAACGACGAACATCACCGTTTCTTTTGTGGTAGAATTCAAGCAGAATATAGTTACATCAATTATTTTTATGGTTATTTTAGCAATTTTATATGTGTACCACAATAAAAATAGAGATTATGATAGAAGTAGAATTGTTTAAATTGAAATTAGATTCTTTGTGAAAATTATTTAATGCTTTAAATGCAGCGATTAGAGGATATAGCAATGCAAAAATCATCCCTATATAGAGGAAACAATAAATTCAAAATTAATACATATTGAGAGTTTGAAGGAAGAAGCAAGACAACTATCCATTATTGAAAAAGTAGAGAAAACTTTGGAATTAAAAGAGAATTTAATTAAATTAATTTCGCTGTTATCTGAAAGTCTTGATTGTATGAGGAAACAGAATCTGACGAACACGGCAGAGTTTAGTTTAGAAATTTGTTTGAAGACAATTCCTGTTTTTGAAGGATGTTATGAGACGCTAAAGCAATTTCTCAAGCTAGTACATATATTTTACAAGACCTTGTCTACATCAGAAAAGGAAGCCCTAATTGAATTTGTGTACAATATAAAATTGTCCGTTAGTGTACAAACAGCTATAGGTAGTGTAACACGCTTTTCTTTGTTGATGGTTCACCATATACCTTAGTTTTCTAATTTACAAAAAAAAACACTACAAATTTTTTTTTAACTGATATACGTCACATTATAAAGATTAGAATAGGCGAGATGATAGAAAAATGATGGTTCAGTTTTCAATTTTTCTCAGAAGAACAAAAAAAAGGATAATTAATTAAAAAAGGAATTTTTTTTTCTGATTAGTATTCTGAAAGAGAATAAAAGTGAATAGGAGTTGATATTTTCGATTTGAGAATTAAAGAAGTGTTTGAGTAGGAGAAACGAAAGTTTTGATTTGGGAGGAAGCAAAGAAAGCTTTTGTTTGAAAACATTTCCCAGAAGAAAGAAAAGGATTATTGTTGATTGAGGATTAACAAAAGAAGATTCGTGAAGTGGAGCCAATTGACAAGTGTGGTGTACTTTTACGGGAACTTTCAGCGTGTGCCCGTGTTCCTTGAGATGAAGCCGCGCCTGGCTGTCAGTACGTCACTGCCTTTCCCAAAGCACACGTTTGCCTTCCTTGTATACTTGGATACCTTCATGGCAAATGTCATCAAACGAATCTGAATTGAAAAGCAGAAGAAGATTTATTGAAAAAGAAGAAAAGAGTCGGAATTAGAACATCGAGGAAGAGATTTTTTTCAATAATCTATGAAGAAGATCAATTTCAATTGGGATCCTAAGTAAGATTTTTTCTTGTTTTTAACTATCATAAGTGATTAGCCAGAACTATCATAATTGATTAGCCAGAACTATCATAATTGATTAGCCAGAATTATCATAATATAATTAAATTTTAAATTAGGATATTTGATTTTTTTTTAATTTAATTATTGTATAAATTATATATATATATATATATATATATATATATATATATAAATATATATATATATATATATATATATATATATATATATATATATATATATATATATATATATATATATATTATATATATATATATATATATATATATATATATATATATATATATATATATATATATATATATATATATATATATGAATCACCTCCCTTACTATATGTCGATCTAACGAGCTAAGAATGGTAAATTAGTGATTCCCTTCGGTCGGTGACTCGAGTGGGTTTACCCATCTCACAAATGTAGTTATTCCTTTGTGGGTATTTTCTTTCTGAGTGATTAATTATTTTGACGTTCCTATTAATATTCAAAATTCAAAAAATGTAATAAAATCTTACGTGACTGGTGACACTTTTCTGTTGTCCACATATAAAGTACATACCATTAACCCTCCCCTGAGAGTGAATTCTATATAATTTGGACCATATGGTACTCGTGGAGCTTGTCTTTCAAGCATGATGACAAAAATGTCCTCATAACAGATGGGGCCTCTTCATTGATAAATAGTTTGTTGTTCCTTAACGGTTTTGGGCAAACAATGAAGACCATCTCGTAACTCAGAATTATTTCGAAGGTTATTATATCTTTTAATTCTTTTCAGTTGTTCTCATACAACTTAATTATTAAGTCCTCTCATCCTTTCTTCTGTCTTTTGTCTACACGACTTGGAGGCAATTTTAAATTAAATAAAATGTTTTTTCAGTTTTATTTTTTTTTTTTAGATCTTTATATTTCCTTAGATAGTGGAGTGGGTATTCCATTTTGGTAACTGTTTGATTCTGATGTGTTTTAGAGAAATTATATTGAATAATATTCAATAATTTGACCATCAGAGTTTGTTTGTTGCTGGAATGGAGTTGGATCCTAGTTAGTGAATAGCCTCTGAATGTACCAATGCCTAGTCGCCTCATAGGATGGAATTCGTAGAGCGTTGGGGATTTTGGGTTCTTTGCTGACAGGATTCCAACACTCATTCGAGAAAAGCTGATCTTTTTGGTTGTTAACATTGTTTTACCAAGAGTCGGAAGTCTTCATGGTTTAATGTCGCGCAAGCAGGAACTCTTTAACTATGAAAACATGAGTTTTTGTGTTATGAAGTAGTGTGAGGAACTAAACAGATGTAAGCTGTGATTGGTTTTGAGAGATTGCCTACTGAGCATGAATGTATATTTATGATATTGTTCTGCTCACTGGGTGATGTCTTAATACCGATCACATTTCACCGACCACATTTTATTTGGACATATATATAAAAAAAATCTTTAGTAATATATTGTCAGACGGCTCTGGTATGGGAGATGAGGAATTTCAAACCTTATTAATTGATAAAATTAATTTAATTCAAATGAAGTTGTTAATTAATAATGTTACCTGGCGGGCCATTAACCCGATTTAAATCTAAGCAAATGGCAGAAAGCGGTGATGGAAATCGCTTGAATGATCCACAAGACCCAGAAGATCCAGAAGAGTATTTTCAGGCTAACGGAGCTTCGGAAGAAAATGCTTCCAATAATGCTTCTGAAATTAATTTGCAAACGATGGAGAAAAGTTTGCAACTTTTGATGAGTCAAGTTTCTGAGTTGAGTGATGCTTTTCAGAAGCTTGCTTCATCGGAATATAATACCAGTATTACCTCACAAATAAATGTTACCGAAAAAAATAACAAAAAATCTTTTAGATCATCCAGCCCCCTGAACAAAAATCATATTAAATTCGATGCCACATCTCAGACTCCTTCAGTAAATGAGTTTTTACATAGAATAGAGCATCTTCGTCGTTCAGAAAGCATTGATGACTTATATTGGATAAATAATATCTATCGTTGCATGTTCGGAAAGGCCAGTACTTGGTACATCGTCAAACCTCCAACGTTTCCTGGTCTGATTTTTGCTCAGCAATCAAAGCCCAATTCAGCCAATGGAGTTCCGATTCGGAAATTTTACAAGCTATGGAAAGAAGAAGGCAAGGTAATCACGAGAGCATAGATGATTATTTATCAGCTGTTGTTGATTTAAATCTTCAACGTCAAAATCCAATACCTGATCAGGAATTAATCAGAATTTTACTAGCTAACTTGACTTCTTCTATGATGTAGCTACTGTTTGCTACAAATTGTCAAACTTTACATGAGCTAAGAACCAAGGGAAGAGAAGCTGAACTTTTGTTGAGAAGATCTCAAGCTAACTTAAAACCAGTATCTTCAAAATTTCATACTTTTGAAGTACATCCTAATTCCGAAAAAGAACAGGTTGAAGATAATGTCGAAGCTATAGTAAATTTAGTCGAAAAACGACAGTTAAGATGTTGAAACTGTGACGAAACTGGTCACAGATTCCAAGATTGCTCCACTCCAACTCGAAATCTATTTTGTTACAGATGTGGATTTACAGGAGTAGTCTCTACTAAATGTCCTCGATGTAAGGAAAACGAATTGAGAGGCCAGTTGAAACCTCGAACTGGTCCTCGCTAAACGATTCTCTTTCCAATCATTCATTTAAAATTAATAAAAGACCATTCAACCAAGATAATTTAGACCCTTTTCCAAATTCTAATCTTCACTCAACCTGTTCAGATCCTCCTTTATATTTAAAATCTTATAATGAACGGAAATTAAATTATGAAACTGTAAAATCCAAAATTTTTGGCAAGTCAAGAGAAAGCAAAATATCACGTTCTACTAAACAGTTGAGGGATTGGCATCAAAGAAGAATTAAGAAAAAATTAATAATGGTAGAGAGCATTATACAAAAAACTAACGATGCCCGACCCTTCGCTAAAGTGTATTTCGGATCCGTTCCAGTTGAGGGTTTACTTGACAGTGGAGCTACCATTAGTTGTTTAGGTAACGGATTTGAAAAAGTCCTGTCAAAATTGGGAATAGCCTTACAACCAGTGGATATTACCTTGTATTCTGCTGGAGTATCTAATCACTCCACCGTCGGATACTTTTTCACAAATATTGCCTTTCGGAATATTACAAAATGTCTAAAAATATATGTAGTACCGTCTTTATGTCAGAAGTTATACTTGGGTGTGGACTTCTGTAGGAAGTTCAAGTTGGCACCAGGAATTATTGAGTCACTTGACCTCAATCCTGTTGAGCCCTTTGTAGATCCTAAACTTCATTTATTATCCTCTGAAGAAACTGATATGTTAGAACGTGTGTGAAATTGGGCTTGGGTCGTACTTCCTTAGAGACACATGTCATTGATATTGGTGATGCTGTCCCCATTAAGCAACGACACTATCTGGTTTCTCCAGCCATTCTTAAACTGATGTATGGAGAACTGGATGGTATGTTATCTATGGATGTGATAGAATTTCCCTGTGGTTTTAATCAGGAAACCTGGCAAAGATAGACTTTGTTTGGATTCTCGCAGGTTGAATCAGGTTACCATCAAAGATGCTTTTCATCTCCCTCACATTGATGGACTACTTAGTCGTTTGCATGATACAAAATATATTTCCGCGATTGATTTAAAAGATGCCTTTTGGCAGATCCCTTTGGAAGAAAAATCTCGTGAGAAAACAGCCTTCACAGTTCCTGGTCGACCTTTGTATCACTTTAAAGTGATGCCATTCGGCTTGTGTAACGCTCCTCAACGCATGTGTTGACTAATTGATAAGGTTATGCGGCCTCTTTTACTACAAGATAGAGATAGGGTTTCTGTTTACCAGGACGACATATTAGTTACCACTCCAGATTTTGAATCACATTTACTTTTGCTCTCTAAAGTTGCAGATTGTCTTCGCAAAGCTGGCCTTACTATCAATGTGGCTAAAAGCCATTTTTGTATGAAAGAAGTGAAATATTTGGGATTCATAGTCGAGGATGGTAAACTGAGAATGGATCCTGCTAAACTCACGGCCGTTAAAGAATTTCCTACCCCTACTTCAGTCAAACAAACCCGAAGATTTCTTGGCATGACAGGATGGTATAGACGGTTTGTTCCAAATTATGCGGCTCTAGCAGCCCCAATATCTGATTGCCTTAAGAAAAACCCTAAAGGATTTCAATGGACTGATGAGGCTGAAATCGCTTTTAACAAATTAAAAGAGGTCATGGTTGACGCTGCTGAGTTACATCACCCTGATTTCACCAAGCCTTTTATAATACAGTGTGATGCAAGTATGATGGGAGTAGGTGGCTTGTTATCCCAAATCGGAGATGATGGTGAAGAGAGACCCTTAGCATATGTCTCACAAAAGCTGAATGCTGCTCAACGCAACTATAGCATAACCGAATTGGAATGTTTAGCTGCTGTGATTTGCGTTCGTAAATTTCGAGCATATGTGGAGGGTTTTCCCTTCAAAACTATCACCGATCATGCAAGCTTAAAATGGCTGATGAATCAAAAGCAATTAACTGGCAGACTAGCGCGATGGTCACTCAAGTTACAGTCCTACGATTTTAACATTGAATATAGGAAAGGTAGTCAGAATGTAGTACCTGATGCTCTATCACGAGTATTTTGTGACGACTTACTTTCTGGCAGCGTTACTTCAGAAATAGATTGAACTTCCCACATTTTCAAACGCCTGAATATTTAGACTTAATAGATTGAATTTCTCAAACTGCGGACCAATTCCCTGATGTATTGGTTCAAGACGAATTAGTATGGAAAAGAGGATCTACGGTAGACTCGGAAAAAAACCTTACTGAATCAAGGTGGAAATTGTGGATACCCATTTCTTATTCACAGATTTTGATAGAGAATGCTCATTGTCCTCCACTATCTGCGCATGGAGGTATAGCACCAACCTTAGCTCGTTTAAGACAGCATTACTTTTGGCCTGGTATGGTAACCCAAGTTGCAGATTTTGTACGTGCCTGTGAAATATGTAAAGCCACGAAATCTACAAAAATCCCTCTTCGTTCGTGGCAGCGTATTTATATAGACCTTTTAGGTCTTTATCCCCGCACTGAATCTGGTCATACATCAATTCTGATAGTTCTCGATGGATTTTCCAAATTTGTTATGTTGAAGCCCCTGAAAAAGACTTCGGCTGAGTCTATTGTCCGATATTTAGAACAAGATATATTTCATGTTTTTGGTTCTCCTGAAACTCTGGTATCGGATAATGGAACTCAGTTCGTATCCAAACAGTTTACTAATTTGTTGGCTGAGTATGGTGTTAATCATTTTAAAACAGCACTGTATTCGCCACAAAGTAATGCTTCAGAGAGAGTCAACAGAACGGTTTTGACGGCCATTCGAGCCTGTACCAAAAATGATCACAAAACTTGGGATCAGTATTTAAGCGCGGTGGCTTGTGCCTTGCGATCTGCACATCATACATCAATTGGTACCACACATTATAATGTTCTATTCGGTAATTCTATGATCACTCATGGAAATTCTTTTAAACTTATGAAAAGCATAAATTCACTTAATGATCATGATTACTATTCACATAATGATAAATTAGAAGTAATTCGATCACTAGTAAATAAACACCTATGTAAGGCCCAAGAAAAAGCTGCCTATTCATATAATTTACGAGCCCGTCATCAAAGTTTTGAAATTGGTCAAACTATTTGGCGTCGGAATTTTGCCTCTAGTGACGCTTCTAAGAATTTTACTCAAAAATTGGCTCTTAAATTTCTGAAATCTCTAGTACCTGCCAGGTTAGGAAGTTCAGTTTATACTTTGGCTGATGAAAATGGCAGATCAATTGGTCATTTTCATGCGAAGGATATCTGACCAGGAACTTAATTACGAGGTTATTACTTCTTTGGTCAGGAATATTTATTATAAAATAATTTTTTTTGTTTTGAGACTCTTTGTTTTCAGGGTCGAGGGTCGAGCCACACGTTACATCATTTTTTTTTTTGTTGATATTGATTACTTTAATCTTCGTTTAAATACACTTTTTTCTGGATTTCCTTTCGGTCCCGTTTATGCGAGTTTTATTTAAAAAAAAAAAATATCTTAAAACGTAACCGGGGGTGTAACACGCTTTTCTTTGTTGACGGTTCACCATATACCTTAGTTTTCTAATTTACAAAAAACAACACTAAAAATTGTTTTTTTAACTGACATACATCACATTATAAAGATTAGGATAGGTGAGATGATAGAAAAATGATGGGTCAGTTTTCAATTTTTGTCAGAAGAACAAAAAAAGGATAATTAATTAAAAAAGAGAATTTTTTTTCTGATTAGTATTCTGAAAGAGAATAAAAGTGAATAGGAGTTGATATCTTCAATTTGAGAATTAAAGAAGTGTTTGAGTAGGAGAAACGAAAGTTTTGATTTGGGAGGAAGCAAAGAAAGCTTTTGTTTGAAAACATTTCCCAGAAGAAAGAAAAGGATTATTGTTGATTGAGAAGTAACAAAAGAAGATTCGTGAAGAATAAGCAGAAAAGATTGATTGAGGCAATTTTTTTAGTGTTTCTTGAAAAGAAAAGTCCCAGAAGAAAAAAAGTTACATGACGACGTCAATTTCTTATCGTTAAGAAAAGATGAAGATCCACAGGAATAATTTTACTAAGCAAATTATTTATCTTGTGTTATTGTTTTTTAGAAGTAAAATACAATTGGTGATCTTCTATCAAGGAAACCAGAGGCGATGTATAAGGATAAAGAGTCGGTCGTGGAGACGACAATAAACACGGAAGCTCCCAAGTGCTGCTTTGTTACCGTGGTCAGACGTGTTGTTTGGTGCGGAGAGTCCTAATACTGCTCGAGACTGCCTTGTATAATTTGCTGACTTCTCAGACCTTGATCACCAAACATAGGGGACGTTCTAATCCCACGAAAATCAAGACACATCCGCGTTCGTTTCGAGTCGGACTTTGTAGCTTTGATTGACTGTTCTCAAAACATTTTATTTTTACAACTCTCGCCTAGTGGTGTGGTGTCAATTCCAATTCCGTGCAATCTACCCGCGATTTTGTTTAGAGACTGAGTGATTACGAGCCAGTGGAGCCAATTGACAAGTGTGGTGTATTTTTACGGGAACTTTCAGCGTGTGCCCATGTTCCTTGAGATGAAGCCGCGCCTGGCTGTCAGTACGTCACTGCCTTTCCCAAAGCACACGTTTGCCTTCCTTGTATACTTGGATACCTTCATGGCAAATGTCATCAAACGAATCTGAATTGAAAAGCAGAAGAAGATTTATTGAAAAAGAAGAAAAGAGTCGGAATTAGAACATCGAGAAGAAGATTTTTTCAATAATCTATGAAGAAGATCAATTTCAATTGGGATCCTAAGTAAGATTTTTTTTTTGTTTTTTTAACTATCATAATTGATTAGCCAGAACTATCACAATTGATTAGCCAGAACTATCATAATTGATAAGCCAGAACTATCATAATTGATTAGCCAGAATTATCATAATATAATTAAATTTTAAATTAGGATACTTGTTTTTTTTTTAATTTAATTATTATATATATATATAAATATATATATATATATATATATATATATATATATATATATATATATATATATATTTATATATAAATACATATTATATTATATTTTATATAATATAATATGTATTTATATATAATATGTTTTATTTTTTTTTATTATTATATATTTCAAGATAATAAGTATATAGTGGATCATGGGGTAAAATCTCTTAGGTGAGAGATGAATCACCTCCCTTACTATATGTCGATCTGACGAGCTAAGAATGGTAAATTAGTGATTCCCTTCGGTCGGTGACTCGAGTGGGTTTACCCATCTCACAAACGTAGTTATTTCTTTGTGGGCATTTTCTTTCTGAGTGATTAATTATTTTGACTGTCCTATTAATATTCAAAATTCAAAAAATGTAATAAAATCTTACGTGACTGGTGACACTTTTCTGTTGTCCACATATAAAGTACATACCATTAACCCTCCCCTGAGAGTGAATTCTATATAATTTGTCACCATATGGTACTCGTGGAGCTCGTCTTTCAAGCATGATGACAAAAATGTCCTCATAACAGTAGCTCAGGGATTCCCGAGACACTTGAGAA
This sequence comes from Odontomyia ornata, assembly GCA_963969285.1. Taxonomy (NCBI): domain Eukaryota; kingdom Metazoa; phylum Arthropoda; class Insecta; order Diptera; family Stratiomyidae; genus Odontomyia; species Odontomyia ornata. The sequence continues at coordinate 206,988,952 of OZ017740.1, forward strand.
ATTATCAGCAAAGCTACATGCGAAATATAAAGGCCCTAACACTATCCCTCATATACATACCGCTTTAAGTGGATTTACGTAGCGTAAACTTCGTGTCTCCGCTTATAAAGACAAGATATCAGATTTAAAAGATGAGTCAAATCAAAGACATATAAAGTAATGGACGCGAAAAGAGCTGCTTATTTTCATCCTTCCGTGAGTGAAGGACTTACTACATGCATGCCTTCCTCTCCCATACGAATGGAAGTCCCCCCGCCTTTCAAACCGCTAAAGCATCCACACACTCAAGCGGCTCTCTAGTTGCTCTCATGAAAATCCATTGAGTAATTAAATAATACTGGAGTGGACAACCACGTGACAATGTGGTTGCAACAACCCCTGCGACCACTTTTCCTACTGCTACGCTCTTGTTTACAACCTTAGAGAGAGCCAAATTGCACAAGCAAACATGGCTGCTGCTCAATGTAAACAAATTTTCATACAATACCAAAAATTTGCTTTCTATTTGAAAAACCTTCAGCATTGTATGAAAAACATGCAAAACATTAATATAATAACTACTCACTTGTGAAAGGAAACACCTACAGATCCTTTTCCACTATGATTTTTTCACGAAGGCACTACATATTTCATTTTGAAATTCTAACCTAATTACACAGTGTCACACGTTAAAATAACTTGAATCACAAACTCCAATCGAATGTTTAAACACTTGGAACAAATTTAGATCGCGAACACTTTCCATAGTTTTAATATCGGATAAAATTCGCGACGAAACTTGCAAATTGGCCAATTTGGCGTCCAATTTGCATCAGTCAACTTGACAGTCAGTTCACACCTAGTCAGCTTTTGGAACAAGAAAGTGACCAGCAAGAGGCAGACGGGGAGGAAATGACAGACTGTTCACTTGGAAGAGAACAGAAACCGGTCGCATGCTCTCTCATGCATTTTATATGAGCTTAGCCCATCCAGTTCTTATTAATCTTAGTGAAAATCCCACTCCTCTTGTACTTCGATCCCCGAATCGTCAACAAAATATCAACCATATGATTGAAAACATATGATTTGTGAAAATTCAACATTGATGGGAAACGTCTAATCAAGTTGAATTTGAAATTGTACACATAACAATTTTTTAAGATAAACCGTGTTGAATCTAGTGCAAATGTGATAATTAATCAAACTGAAAAGTTTGTTACGAATCACGAGTGTTTTTGTGTCGGAAAATGAAAAATGTAGTGATGTGTGTGGGATTGTAAAAACAGCTATAGGAAGCATGTCAGGGACGTATCCTTCGTAGGCTATGTCATGTTCAATTTTTTATATCGTTCAAGTTAGAATACCCGCACGGAAAATTGATTTAGTTCAAGATGCGAAAATTAGTGGGAGACGTCACGTCAAATTTATTTGAAATTCGAATCAACAGCTAATAACGCGCCAACTTCACGCTACATCATAAAGTGCTTCAATTCTCACGATGCATTTCGTATCCATTCTCTCTGACATCTATGAGCTAAATAGTCCGCAAATACCTAATCTTAGTGTAAGTGCCACTCAGGATCTGAAAAACATGGTTATGAAGACGAACGACTCATATGCATTAACAGTATTCAAAAATGGACTGAACGACCAATTAAGAAGCATTATCTTTGCGGCTAGACCGATGACTTTTTCGATGCTACAGGTTTAGCTCTTGAGGTAGAAAAGACTGAGTCAAGTCAGGTGAATAATGTATTTTACTATAGGGATAATAAGAATAATCGCAACCAGGGTAATAAGAGATATAGCAGAAATTATAAGAATAGAAGTAATAGGAATGGTAATAGGAATAATTATAGGGGGCGTTATTATTACAATAACAATAATAGTGGTAATAGCAATAATGATAATGGTAATAACAATAGCAACAATAACGGTAGTGGCAATGGTAGCTATATTAGGAACAATTATAGAAGAAGAGGTGATAATAGGAATAGTTCCAATCAAAACAATACATACAACAGGGGTAATAATAACAATACTAGAGGGAATAAACGCAACGGTAATAGAGATAGGAATAATATAAATGTGGTACAGGAACAGGAAAACTTGTTGACTCCGGAACGGAGTGAAGATTCCTTCCTGGCAGAATATATATAAAATTTCGGATAATTGTGCAAACTACATTAGTGTGTAACTTGCGATTTTTAATAGACACAGGGGCAGATGTATCATTGAGTAAATGCGAGAAAATAAATGAAAAAGAACTTCTGTGGTCGGATGATAAGTGTAAATTAATGGGGATCCTACGGATCAATAGATCTAGAGATGAATCTGAACGATGAAGACATCATTCAAAGAAAATGTTTTATTGTGGGTAAAAAATTTCCTATCAATACTGATGGAATCACAGGCAGAGATTTATTGGAAAAGTTCTTGTGCAAGATAAATTATGAGACCTACACAATATCTTTTCTAGTAAGTGATAAAGAAGTGATACTACCAATGCAGTACAAGCAAAGCAAGATTCGGTAGATTAAGTTACCTGCCAGAACCGAAACTATCTTTCCGATTAATTTGGAAACTAAGGAAGACATGGTAATCCTAAATAAGGAAATAATGGAAGGTATATTTGTAGGAAGTGTCATTATACTATCCAAGGGGATCAAACACATAAAAATTTTGAACATGAAGGATTCTGAAGTCACAATTGATGGTATTGAGGATTTTATAGATACTGTATCTTTGTGCAATTTTGAGGTGAAAGTATTCAATAAATGCAAAAGTTCTCAAATTAAACGGGTCAATACACTTCTGAATTCCATCAGTACATCTTCATATGATCCCAAAGCTAGAGACAGTCTTCTGGAAATAATAATAAAGTATCAGGAGGTTTTTCACTTGGATGATGAAAAGCTGAGTGTTAACAATTTTTACACTCAAAGTTTAAACGTGCCCGATAATATACCGATTTACACTAAGAATTATCGACGTCCTAATTCTCAGTGTGATGAGATTACGAGACAAATCCAAGATCTCTTTAAAAATGAGGTAATTGAGCCATCCATAAGCCCTTATATCTCACCGTTACTTTTGGTACCAAAGAGGAGTGATGGTACTAAAAAGAAATTTAGTTGTGGATTTTCGGAGACTTAATACTAAAATAGTCAACGATAAATTTCCTTTATCTAGACTGGATGATGTCTTAGATAAACTGGGCAGAGCTAAATATTTTTCCACCCTGGACATGACACGTTTATTTCATCAAATAGAATTAGAAAAAGAGTCAAGACCACTTACAGCATTTTCTGATAATCATAGTTGCTATCAGTTTAAGAGATTACCTTTTGGTTTAAAAATCTCTTCAAACATTTTTAAAGAATGCTCACAATCGCACTAGTCATGTATCCGGTAACTGAAAACCCTATAAAAAATAACATTTCTGTTGAAGATTTACTGCAAACGTTGCATTTACCTCATTCAGGAAAATGCAACTTGAAGATTTCGGAAACGACACATGTCTGACCGCAGACATAGCGTCAGCAAAAATCATCTATTTAAACTTCTCGCATACATGTCGTCGCCCCCAGTCAATCTATGTAATTTACGTAAACGACGGTAACGCGAGTGAAATAATAAAGTAATAATTGTTTTCCTGTTAAAAGTGTGTTTCATTCAACTTCTGTGAAATTAATTATTTTTTTTTTATGCTCGCCCACGCCTCGCTACGAAACTCACTTTGCGAACTTGGTTTTGAAGCTTTTCGCTATGTGGATGACTTAATTGTTTTTGAATGTAGTATGAATCACCACAACGAAAATCTGAGAAAAGTCTTCAAAAGATTAAAGAAATTCAATCTTAAACTTAATCCTGATAAATGTCAGTTTTTAAAGACAGAAGTCGTCTACTTAGGTCATCAAACTAATCCCTCTAAGTACCAAGTAATCAAAGATTATCTAATTCTGAAAAACACGAATGAAGCTCGTAGATTTCTTGCATTTTGTAATTATTATAGGCGTTTTATTCCGAACTTTACGAGCATCGCAAAACCTCTCAATTCACTTCTCAAGAAGCAAGTAACTTTCATATGGGATGAAACATGTCAAAATGCATTTAAATCATTGAAGTCGAAATTGATGAAACCGCCGAGATTACAATATCCGGACTTCGATAAACCATTCATATTGACGACAGATACCTCTAATTATGCATTAGGAGCAGTCTTGTCTCAAGGAGAAATCGGTTCTGACCTACCCATTTCCTATGCAAGTAAATCATTAAATAAATGTGAACTCAATAAGCCTATAATTGAGAAGGAATTACTTGCAATACACTGGGGTATCAACTATTTCAAACCATATTTATTTGGCAGAAAATTTATAGTGGTGACAGACCACCGCCCACTAGTTTCGCTGTTCACTCCCATAAACCCAGCCTCAAGACTCACACGAATCAGATTAGGTTCATCCAATTATGATTTTGAGATTAATTACAAGAAAGGCAAAATCTGATGCTGATGCCTTATCTCGCATTGCATTAAATACCGATATTTCACGAAGCATGATTCCTCCAGAAATAGACGAATCAGTAGAGAAAACTTTAGCTATTACGTGGGGTATGAATAAAAAGCAACAAAACACAAGTGCACAAGAAAGCAATGTAACCGATGCCGATATCCAATCGAAGCCTGATTAACTTCACATTTGGAATTGCACATCGTTAAATGACGTCAGAAATGTTACAAAGCTTCGATTTAATATAGTATACCGCGGATGAATAAATTGAGAAATCCGACACTAGAAATCGTACGTACGTCTAATGAAATAATAGTATGTGTTGATAACGATAAATTTTCCAGAGAATCAGTTCCTGATGAAAACAAGTTATTATCCTTTATCTATACATCGAAGAGCGATAATCCTAAAAGAAACCTAGATTTCATTATGGAGAAACTCGTTGATGCTTTGCGCAAAATGAAAATAAATGAGCTCGCGTTATCAAGCAGTTATAACTTATTTAGTAGTGTAAACATTATTGATTTCAAGAGGATATACAAGTTGGAACTAGATAATAATATAACACGTTTAAAGACAAATATCTTAATATACACCCCAGCTAAGAGAATTTCGAATAAAGATATCCAACATAAGTTGATAAAAGAAAACCAAGTTCACCCCATGGAGGTCATTTAGGAGTTAGAAAGACTTTATTAAAATTAAAACAAAAATACTGTTGGAAAAATATGAGTGTCATGGTCAAAAAATTTGTTAACAATTGCGATGTTTGTGCCACTAGCAAATTATACAGGCACACTAAGGAAAAATTTGTACATACGAGTTTACCATCAACAACTTTCGAGACAATTTAAATTGACACTGTTGGTCCATTGAGACTCTCTAATCATTTTCGTTAGAATCCCACGATGCAATGTGAATTATCGAAATTTGTTGTTGCCATCCCAATTGAATCTAAGGATGCGAGAACTATAGTCACAACTTTAGTGGACGATTTTATTCTTAAATATGGGCAATTTAAAATCAGATGGAGGTACGGAATTTTTAAATGAGTTGATGAGAGAAGTTTGTAACTTGTTACAAATAGAATAAATATTTTCAACACCATACCAACATGAGACTTTCGGCTTGGTTGAAAGAAACCACAGGATTCTCAATGAGTACTAACTCTCATTCACAGAAGACTCAGAATGGGATACTTGGCTTCCGTTTCCTACCTTCGCTTATAATACATCACCCAATCTAGATACTGGCTATACACCATATGAATTAGTTTTCGGAAAATTAGCATACTTACCAAATGATGAGAAGTTATCTGCAAAATCATACAATCTTGACATCTTTGCAAATGAATTACAACTAAGAATCAAAACAATTGTAAATAAAATAAAAGAAAAAAATAATAGAGAAAGTCAAAAATAAAAACAAGTAGATGTTAATCCATTAGATATTGAAATAGGTGATAAATAAATAATAATAATCGTAAGAAAAACCAAAAACCATATATGAGTCCATCTGTGGTAAAAGATGAAAAGGGTGTAAACTCCATAATTGATGTTAACGGAGTAGTAAAAGAATTACATAATAATCAATTAAGATTATATAAATGTTTGTAATAAGGTTGTGTAATAAGTGTTTCGCTTAATACAAGTATACGCTCAACAACAAAAACGCGGAGGGTGTAATGATACCCATATGTACGAGTATCACGAACATCTGCAATTACAAAACATTAATTATCACAGAAACATTAATGGCTAATCATTTCCAATATTTACTTACTTGCATAATATAAAGCATTGTAGAACATTGCATTGCAATCGTACCATAAGTAGAACATATATAGTACTTGAACTGAAACACGATACGATTCAATTTCAATTCTAAATTTTTACTTTCTTCCGCACACGAAAGATACGAATATATACATTACCATGTGGATTCTGCACTTAAGACTAGAATTTATGACCTAGAGAAAATATTACATAATGAACTTGTACGGATGGTATAGCAAAACAAATGTGTGAAATGATTTGTGGGTCATGAGACCACACAATTGGACTATTGATGTTGTATTGATATTGTATTGACATCTGTAGTATAAAAAGAATTGAATTTTTTCCGTTGCTCCTTTTTTGGCGTTAAATTCAAATGAATAAATAAGAACCCTAATATTTTCCGTAAAACGCCAATATTTATTAAATCCCGGGCAGACACGTGTTTCGGAAACAAGTTATTTCCTTCTTCAGTGCCGTGTTACTGAAACATAATCCAAAAATTCTTGTATTTATACTTGTTTCCGAAACACGTGTCTGCCCGGGATTTAATAAATATTGGCGTTTTACGGAAAATATTAGGGTTCTTATTTATTCAATAAAAAGAATCTAAAATATTAATTGGGAATCAGAAGGATCTGACCCGTACGAGAATAAAGATTCGGCCATTGAACTTTGGCTGGTATTATTTGAATACGAGGGCTTTCTGTTCAAAGTACTTTGGCTGGACCTTTCGGCCGAACTTAGGTTTTATTTGCTGCATAGAAGCTTTGCTTTGGTGCTCGTCACAATTTGGCCAGATTCATTCAGACTAAACGACAAGGTAATTTCTTTTATTTTAAAATATTAAAGGACTAACGTAAAAGTATGGTATGATTAGTGGTGGTTCGTTCTCTGTATATTTTGTAGTCTTGTCGCGTTTGTTCGCATGCCACGGCTGGGTCCATATAGTTGAGTGGTCCGTTTGCTTCTTTTTCTTTAGTGAAGTTTATATTCGATTTTATTTCGTTCATATATATAAGTAGTTCGTCTTGTTTATTTTCTTCTGAGTTAATTACGATGAAAAAGTCATCCACATATAGTCTGCAAAATATTACATTGAATCTTTTGAAAATTTTGAGTATAAAGACTTCTTCCATAGATTGTAAGAATACTTCGGGCATTATTGACGACATTGGATGTTTCATACCCAGACCGTCCTTTGCAATGCATGTGTTTATATTGAACTTAAAATAGTTCTGCTTGATTGTGGTCTTTATGAGATTGAGTAGTTGATCAGTGACTTTTATCATTAGACATCATCAACCTCTATACGTCTACACCCGTCGATGAAACACTGAGCGTGCTAAAAGAAAAAAACTTTCATTCAATAACACCTGACGATTCACAGATCAACTATTCAATCTCATAAAGACCACAATCAAGCAAAACTATTTTAAGTTCAATAACAACACACATATTGCTACGGACGGTCTGGATATGAGACATCCAATATCGTCAATAATGCCCGAAATATTCTTACAATCTTTGGGAGAAGTCCTCATACCCAAAACTGTCAAAAGATTCAATATAATATTTTACAGACGATATGTGATGACTGTTTCATCGTTGTCGACTCACAAGAAAACAAAGAAGACGAATCATCTATACATACATATATATATATATATATATATATATATATATATATATATATATATATATATATATATATATATATATATGTATATATATATATATATATATATATATATATATATATATATATATATATATATAGATATATATATATATATATATATATATATATATATATATATATATATATATATATATATACGAGGTGTGTTCAAAAAGTATCGCTAATTTTGAATTTTCGCGGGTTACGTATATTCGAATTTCGATTTTTTTGTGGCATAATGTTGGTACTCATGTCTGTCACTTATGCCGACAAGCTCGGCCATTTTGAATGTTCACTTAATTGGTGATAGCTGCTTTACTTGCACGTGTTTTCAATCGTCTTCGATTTTTACTTATTCAAAAAATGGATCAATGAACGTGTATCAAATTTTGTGTGAAAAACGAAATTAAGTGCGCGGATACATTCCGAATTTTGACTGTGGCATACGGAGAAGCTACCTTGGACCGAAGCAACGTTTATCGGTGGTACAAAATGTTTTTAGAAGGCCGAGAAGATGTGAACGACGAAGAGCGTGCCGGACGCCCGAGCACTTCATCAACAGACGAAAAAATTAATGAAGTGGAGAAAATGGTATTGCCCAATCGTCGAATCACGGTTAGAGAAGTTGCTGAGGACCTAAACATATCGATTGGCTCGTGCCATTCGATTTTTATCAACGATTTGGGCATGAGACGGGTCGCCGCGAAATTCGTACCAAAATTGCTCAATTGCGACCAAAAACAGCAACGCATGAACATTGCTAATGAGATGTTAAACTCTGTCCGCGACGAACCAAATTTGCTCCAGAGGGTCATAACTGGTGACAAGCCGTGGGTTTATGGTTATGACGTGGAAATCAAAGCTCAATCATCTCAATGGAAGCTGCCGCATGAACCAAGACCGAAAAAAGCGCGCCAAGTTCGGTCGAATGTGAAAGTTTTGCTTTTCTTCGATTGCAGGGGCGTGGTGCATCATGAGTTCTTGCCACAGGGAAGAACGGTCAATAAGGAATATTACCTGCAAGTTATGCGCAATTTGCGCGAAGCAATCCGCCAGAAACGCCCGGATTTGTAGGAGAACAAAAATTGGCTTTTGCACCACGATAACGCCCCTGCTCACACATCGTTGCTTGTGCGCGACTTTTTGGCCAAAAACAACACACTAATGATGCCGCAGCCACCGTATTCCCCAGATCTAGCCCCCTGTGACTTTTTCTTGTTTCCTAAACTGAAGAGGCCCATGAAAGGACGACGTTACGCTACGCTTGACGAGATAAAGACGGCATCGAAGGAGGAGCTGAACAAGATTTAAAAAAATGATTTTTTGATGTGCTTCGAAGACTGGAAAAACCGTTGGCACAAGTGTATAATATCTCATGGGGATTACTTTAAAGGGGACAAAATAGATATTCATGAATAAATAAATAATTTTTGAAAAAAACCGAAATTCGCGATATTTTTTGAACACACCTCGTATATATATATATATATATAAACACACTGCCGGCCAAAAGTTTACGACCAATACCATGAAAAAAGAAAAATCAACCAAAACTCAAAATATAAAGTAGGTTTGTTTTTTGATTAAAATATTTATTAACTAGTACAAATTGATTATAAATCAAACAAAAGAATAAGTAAATGTCAACTCTTAACTTTAAAAAGCCACTTATATGTTAAACAGATTTTTCGTCAAAAAAAGCCTCCTTTGCATTTTATCACTTTTTTCACTAATCTTGGCAAACGGTCGATCAATTTGTCAATAGTTTCTGATGAAATTTAGTTTCAGCCTTCTTGTAGAGCCTTCCACATGTCTTCCTGTGAGGAGGGGCAATAGCTCCGCACATTTCTATCCAGCTCATCCCACAGAAGCTCAATCGGATTTAGGTCCGGACTCTGAGGGGGCCACACCATATTTTGTAAAATCCCTTTTGCTTCTTTCCCTTCTAAATAGTCCCTGCATAATTTAGAACTATGTTTGGGATCGTTATCTTGTTGGAAAAAAATCCATTTCCAATTAATCGTAGGCCGGACGGAACGGCATTTCGTAATTGTTTGTACTGCTCCTTTTTCATGATTCCATTGATTCGTACCAGATCCCCAGTTCCACGGCTCGAGAAACATCCCCAGAGCATAATGGAACCACCACCGTGCTTGACTGTTGGCACCACCCAGACTGGCAGCATCTTTTCCTCGTTTCGTTGTTTTGATCCAAAAATTTGAAATTTGGATTCGTCTGTCCAAAGAACTTTTTTGAATTCTTCTGCGGTCCAGTCTCGATGGGTAAGGGCCCACTGCATGCGTTTCTTTTTATTTTGTGGTCTTAGAAGCGGTTTTCGAACTGCGACCCGGCCAAATAACCCAGCATCTCTTAATCGTCGTTTTACCGTAGTCACTGACACAGGTTTCGATCGAGAGCTCTTCATTTGTTCGCGGATTTGTGGTGCTGTTAGAAGTTTCGCTTGCTGGTAACGACGATTAGATTATCCTCACTTTGAGTGGTACATTTTGGCCTTCCTGATCGCGAACGTGTTTGATTACTGCCAGTCTCTTTGTTTCGGGTTATTGCGTTATGAACACAAGTCTTCGATAACTTGAGTTGCGACGCAATTAGACGTTCAGTTTTGCCTTCGTTGTGCAAGGCAACTATGACAGCACGAATTTCACTGCTAATTTCGCGGGCTTTTCCCATTTTAAAGTGTCTTGACTATAACAAGGGCAAACTGAGACTAATCAAATTAGAGAAAGATGAACTCTTCGAAAACTCAGGAAATAAATACGTTTCAGGAAGCTCAAATTATCCTTAATTACGGTCAACACTAAATAAGACCAAAAAGATTCGTAATGGGCAGGTCAGAGAAATATTACAATGACTTTACCTGTTAGTCATTGAAGGGGCTTTAATTAATGCTTGGGAACAATTGACCTTTTTAGGATGCAAACATAAAAATATGCAAAGAGGGCACTTGTTAGATATTCTTTAGTAGCAATAGAATACTCAGGTATTCAAATTAGATCTTCAGTAGATGTCCTATTACAATTTTTCTATCCCGGAGCACTCTGGGCTTCTGGTAGAGACCTTCGACTGGGGCCCTCAGACCCGGTTAGCCCAATGAAGAGTGGCCGTGCGCCACTCGCTTTTCCAATGGGCCCCACGGGAGTCGCCAAGCGAGAATCGCGACTCGTCGAAGACTCGTACCGGCACCGATGTTATTTCCGCGCTCGCGTACCGACTGTGTCGCCTATTCCTCCCTACACCAACTCGCACACCTAAACAGCGCGTGGAATCTAAGGGGAATTTATGTCCTGCCGGACCCTTGAGCCACACCACGTGTTGGCGGAGCACCCTCGAGCCTTCCACACCTGGAGTACTATTCATGCTCGCCCACTACGCCACTTCCCGAGCCAAACCTTACACTTTGGCACGTTCCACCTGTGGAAATAAATTCTACAAAAGCAAATGTTATTGGAACTAATTATTATTATCGTGAAATTCAGATTTAAAAAATAAAGTATACAAAAAAGAAATACTACAACGAAAATACTCTTACGCTCGTATGTCGATACTAGCTAACTATCCGGGGGCCCCCTAGTCTGCGGCTTCCAATTGTAGCGTTCTCCTGGCTCCCTCCATCAATCGCCTTTTTCCGTGCAATTCGCCGAAATCTGCCGTCCCGCCAACTCCAAAATTGCACTTTCTTGAATATTCCGCCTCCAATCGCCTTTCTCCGTGCAGTTCACCGAAATCTGCCGTCCCGCCAACTCCAAAATTGTGTTTTCTTCAATATTCCGCCTAACTTCCAAAAGCAAATTCCGCCAAAAACGCTCGCCTAGTCCAATTCCCAGAATCCAAAGAAGAGAGCTTTTCAAGCTCCATCCGGGGCCTTTTATCGTTTCTCGTTGCCACGCTTTCCTCCAAGCGAGCTTCCGAACGTGGCTCCACTTTCTCGTCCAGTGGAGGCGCGCGGCATTACGGACTTTGCTGCATTATCCGTAGGCGTTGTTGTAATCGTTCAGTTGAACGCACTGATCATATGGCAGCTCAAAAGCTCTCGGTGGGAACTGTCATTCCCAATGTTTATTTATTTGCCGAGACCAACTTTTGTTTTTCTTATAACATTATCAATTGTTAGGATCTAATTTCATCTCATTTGACTGATTTTCATTCCGATTCTTTACATCAATTGTCTCCTAGCTTGCTTTGCGGGGTAGTCAAAGTGTAAGCTCATTTCGACTCCTTGTGAAAGCAATACACGTAAGTATCAATATCCAATTTTTAAACATTACAATAAAATTAAACATCTCGTAATTTCGAAACAGTTTTGGGTACTGCATTGTCCAGATCTCTACTGCCTGAATGTAGAGTAAACAAAGAGAAGATGATAACAAAATCTAAAGTGAGGGTAGCGTTGATATTAAACGGTAGCAACTCTAAAAATTGTCTTTCGAGCTCGTTCATGTCTTCTACGGTAATATCCTTAAGAATTTGACAATAGTCGACGTTCCACACGGCTTGATCATCCCATACTTTGCTTGCTAGCAGGATGGCGCCTAACACCATTCGTTTCCAGTTGCAGGGTGCGATATCTAATTCAGCGTAAGTTAACAATCGTTCTAAATAAACTAGGGTAATGATAGCACATTCTGCTGTCAATTGAGCAGCGTTAAATAAAGTTCGTACAAATGTTCCGGGTTGTGGACATCGTATTCATCAGGGACTGGGTCCCGAGTGAGCGGGTGAAGTTTTTCGTCAAAAATATCTAGTCGCCGCTCGGATTGTCGGTTTTTAATGTGATAGAAAATAGCTAAAGATACGCACTTTACAGTATTCTTAAGATTTGGCTGCGATACAGTACTATCGTCCAGATAGATTGTCGAACATGACGAACTCTTTTTCAGTCCCGGCACACTGACACTTGTCGATCCATGGAGCTGGGCTATTTGATGCTGCGACTTCTTTCTTGTGATCACACCATTCTCGACCTTTGATCTCTCCAAGAATATCGTAGCTGCTGATGGATCAACTGAAGGATCTGCATCACCATCAGTCGTTTCACGTTCTGATATATGTTGTATGTTATTCGTAGATTGGTTTCCTTCGGGCAGATGGTCCTCATAGACAGGAACTTCCTTGACCTTTCGTTCGGGCGGCGGACTCGAGTAGGCGCAACAAGAGTTTTTATTACCCATAGTTTATGATACAACCTATCGAATATCTTTTTATGCTTTTTGAAATCTTCACAGAGATTCTCTTTTATTTTATGGTTCTTGTGTTCCTAGTTTAGTACTCACTTTTACGGACTACGTCGAATTAGTTTTGCTGAGTTAAAGGTTAAAATGTCTCTATGAGTAAATCGTATTTTATAAAAATTTTAACATTTTGCATGGTTTCTTATCTGTCGGGTTAGTTAAAATTTACGATGTTGTGAGTAGTTTCGTTTTAAAAACGGATTAAATAACTAAAGTGTTTAGTGTTTTTTTTCTTATATGTAAAGCTTGACTTATCTACGCAAAACAGAAAAATAATGTTTTATTGCTTTACACTAAATTTCGTGACTAGGTTAAGAGTTTCAACTAAAATTAAAAAAAAAAAAGGATTAAATACATTTTAAATATCTACTTCCGCTTGGCTCGGGAAGTTATCCTCGCGGAGAACTTATATTTTTTTTTCTCGTTTTTTTTTATTATACTTTTAAATAAGACCGCGGGCACCCTTAAACTCGTGTGTGGAAGGCTCCCGTGACAGTCCTTTTGAAATAATTTCCAGTTAACAAAGATTTTTATTCTTGGTCCTAAACTTTTGGCCGGTAGTGAATATATATATATATATATATATATATATATATATATATATATATATATATATATATATATATATATATATATATATATATATATATAAAATACGACCGAATATAAATCTTACTATAGAAAAAGAAACAAACGGACAACTCATCTATATGGACCTAACCGTGAAACGCGAACAAACACAATTAGACTACAAAATATGTAGAAACCCAACCACTACTGATCATACCATACACGTAACATCTAATATCCCGCACAACATAAGCTAGCAGCGTACAGATCAATGGTGCAGAGACTCCACTCTATCCCCATGACTCCTTCTAACTACTCCAATGAACTAAACAACATTTACAGAATAGGTATTAATAAGGGATACAAACAACGTGACATTTACAAACTTGTTACACAGTACAAACAAAAACAGGTACACCAACTGACTGACCAACAGTGGATTTCGTTAACATACGTAGCCAAAGAGACATACAAATTGTCAAACTTCCATTGGAACCAAACTGGAACCAAAACTGAATGACATATCAATATACGAGAACAGCGGCATAAACAAACTGACACACTATACAAGGACTGCGGTATGGTCTACATAGGAAGGACAACACGGAAACTAACAACAAGATACAGAGAGCACTTACGATCTTTCTTACAAAACAAGGCAGAGTCCAATTATGCGACGCACCTACAAAACCACACACACGAGCCTGACGCTATGATAAACTCTATGATATTGCTGCACAAACAAAGCAAAGGACCGGGACTTGACATCCTAGAAAGGCTTGAAATATATAAACACTAAAAAAACAGATGTTAATATTATCAACGAACAACTTATTGCAAATTCCAAGCAATTTTCGCAGTGCTAGACCACACTCTCCGACAAAAACGGAAACAAGATGAAACAGAACAAAAGGAAAGGAACAAACAAAAACCGAATATCCCTCTACCTGGCCTAACTTAGTATTACCTGCTTAACCCATCCTACGACTGTATAAAGTCATTCCCTTCAACACATTCCTAGACACTGAAGATGACTCAAGAAAGTTGAAACGCGTCTGCTCACACAACAAAGCAAGGCCCGGCGGCTTTTCAAGGAAAATAAACTGCCTTGTTATTTTATCCTTGATGTATCCCTCCACCTGCGCTACAAGCTAACTGAGCAACTCATTTCACACCTGAATTATCGTATTCTATCTGCGTACATTTGTGTATGTAGCTCATAGTAATTTGCTAGCCTGCGTCTACTACATCTTGTTTGTGCAGCTAAGTCAAGGTCAAAGTCAAAAGCGCTTTATTCAATACAAATCGTTATAAATTTTAACAGAACATTAAGCTGATTCCAAATAATTAAAATACGAAAACTGAATGTCCCAAATGGGTGTCTTAAATTTATACATTATAAGTTAAAAACATAGAATCAAAAAACAATATCAAAGTCAAATTAATTAAAATTATTACATGTTTTATCATTCAATTGGAACAAGGATAAAAAACCAACCAACACAATTATTTATAATTTTAACACAATAGTGAACGTTTATCCTATACCTAACATGTTATAACCTAATTCTAATAAAATCAATCAAAAACTTTATTTTATACTAAAAAAACGCTATCACAATATTTCTAAACTTAATATGATAAACATAACATATACCTATCCTAAATATCCAAATCTATTCCAAACACAAACAAGCAACAACACTGTATGTAACAATAATGAGCTGAAACTTAAACGATGCAACAGAGAACACAAAACAAAAAATAAACACGAATAATTTAGACGTGGTCATTCAGCCACCAATACCTAGATCGCTCCGTCCCAGCACCAACCTCAACAAATCTATTAACTGAGTATCTCCATTGGAATTGTAGGTTTTGTGAACTCGAATTCGGAGGATATTTTATCTTATCGGTGGCCCGTCTATATATGTGATATATGATTGGGACGCCGTCAGAATCAAAAACATATCGATTCATGTCCAAATACATGAATGCTTCGCGAGAATGAAGCCAGTAGTGAGAAAAGTCTTAATATTCTCGTCTGTAGGGTGGAGCGGCTATGAAATCCAGGGGTTTTCACTCAGTTCAGGATCTTGCGATATGATTCCCAAACAGTCTCAATATGAAGATATCGACTCTCAATATGAAGATATCGACTCTTGTCACTTTAGCAGTTTGATAAATTCTTCTATTCGATATACAAGTATAATGCTTCCAATCCGTCTCAGGCTTCCTGTACATACCAGAACATGCACGAAGATATTTCCTTAAGAAAACTCTTAATCTTTCCATAGTACTAGAGCTCTAGTTGTATCAGATCTGACACCCATGTGTCAAAACTGGTCTAACCAGGGTCTTGTAACAGAAAACTTTGACCTTTTGATCGATATATCTGGAATGAAAGAGTTGTCGAAGGGTAATGACTACTTTTTGTGCTCTACTGAGCATGATTTTGACATGTTCAGTATAGTTCAGATACTGATCGAGATGAACACCGAGGTATCGAACACATATGTGGAACCCGTTCTGAACTACCCTCACCAGCTATAATGTGGAAATCCTTCCAATTACGTTTCAGGTCTTGACTGGCCCACTGCAGCGTTGTCCTAAACAAAATTGTTTCGCACTTCTGCACATTGATTTTCATTCGCCAATTGTAAGTGTATAAGTGCACATCATTCAACGTTTTTTGAAGATTTCTCTGAAGTATTGTAGCTTTTCGGTCTGCGGTAAAGATGATCAGATCATCAGCAAACGCTACCAATGATCTCGTTGGCGAGACGTAAAAATCAAAGCCGTTTAGTTTGCGAATGAATTGTGAGAAAAGCAGAGGTGCAGTAACTGTTCCCTGCTGTATACCATTCAAGACCTTGAAGTCGCGCATTGTCGTCAGATTGCCATCAGTAACAACAAATGATTTCCCGTATAACATATTGCACATCATGCCGGGAACGTGTCCTGAAAGAGTTTAAAAATTAGTTCATCTAACCACACCATATCGATGGCTTTCTCCATGTCAATGAGACACGCTCCGACACATTCCCTATTGTTTGGCTTCCAACAGATGTCTGAGGTTATTTTCGTTATCGCGTGTATGGTCGAATGCCTGGCACGAAAACCAATTTGGCAATTCGGCATCAACTCATATTTCTCAATGTGGGCGTAAAATGCTTTGTTCAGTATCACTTCAAACACCTTACTGATGTTAGGCAGCAAGCTGATTGGGCGATAGCTTTTAGGGCTCGAAAATTATTTTCCTGTCTTCAAGATTGGAAATACGTTAGCTTTTTTCTACTCATTTGGGGAATTTGAATTGCTCAACATGTTGTTGAACAATATGCAATAATTCCTAATAGCAATCTCAGACAAATGTCGGAGAACCATATTTGGTACACCGTCAATATCACATGATTTCTTGTTGTTTATCCTGCCAAATATGAAACACAATTCTTCATAGCTGACAAAATAATCAATAAGATTCAAGCTCGGTATAAGGTCAGACGTTAATGTTTCGTTGAAATGAAGAATAGATTCGCCGTTCAGGCTTGATTTGAAGTCGGAAACTCTTGCTTCAACGACCTCTGAAGGTATTTGATTCCCTCTCTCAGGGTTTGGTAGATGAATCAACTCAAAATGAGTTCCAATCAGGGCAAGTTTATGCAAACTATCACATATAATCTTGTGTCCATTTCTATCCGGAGTCGGACTATCAATTTCGATACCAGCCCTAACGAGAAGACTTATCTCATCACTATCGACTTCAAGATTCGATACCTTCACTCGAGACTTCTTGCGGAATAAACTATTCACTTTCATGTTTGTGCAGCTAGTTTGCATATGAAATTCGTGACAAGTTTTCAGGATCGATGGTGACCGCTTAAAATGTAGTAAAAGGGGGTTTTCTTTAAACATTTTATTTAACATAAATATTATCAAAGTGGTGTCTTGAACTTGTTCATTAGTTGGGAAACAGTGTCCGAATTTCATTGATTGAGTACAAAACACTTATCACTGGAGCATACTCCTGGTTGTCGAATTTGTTTATCGCTATCAACCGATATTATGATAAGGAGAAAAAGAATCTACTCGCAGAAAATGATGTAATTCCGGTTTTCCAACACTTTATTACTAACACGGGAACCTGCTTTTTATCTATGTATGGTATAAACGAGATACGATTTAACCTGAAGACTAAGTGGCTGCAATTACAAGTGATTTTAAAGTTCCGGAAGCTATTGTTCAAATGTAGAGTTAAAATTAAAAATGAAATTGTTACTGTGGGGCAAACACGACGTTAATCGAGTTGCAGAGAGTGGATTGAAAAGCGACTAAAGTGCGAAATGACTTGAATCATCGTAAACCGGGACACGCGTGTATACATTTCCACTGGTGATATAAAAATAATAAGCTTTTAACAACAGATGATAAGTTCGCTGTTTCGCAATTGGTGATCACATTGATGCTCATGCTGAAAGGATAAATTAATAGTTACAAATAACTGCAAATCGATTTTTTAAACAGCCTTATAAATGTTATAATCCTGTAAACAACGAACTGTATTAAATTAAAATTTTTAATTTAAATTTTCTAGATGGCAGGAAGTACCTTGACTAGTAGTACCATTTTATCATAAGCCAGATGTTCAATGTAACTTATATTCTGCAAAAATGTGATTTCCAATCAAACCCACAACGAAAGGCTTCAAACACTTTTCGTATAAAAATATTTTATTCTGATAAAATTTCTATCTAGGACTACAATGATGAAAATTCTACATTAACACTTTAGCTATCAGCTTTATACAAATATTGCCAACTAAAAAGATGGCGGTTTTATTCTATTTATACTTAAAAACTAAAGACATTAGGAGTAAGGGATACTAAATTATTGTTTCATGTAAATAAATAATATTCTAGTATATGTCGTCAAACTCGAATCTATAAATGTCCTATTGATCATTCGCGTTCATTCAAAACGAAACATTAGCAGATATGATGTTTTTAATTTTTAATATTTCAGGCAAAGCACTTACTATAAATAAATTCGATAACAGTATATTACCGTCGAGAGATGAATCCAGGGGATCCGTCTGGTCCTCTGGGCAAACGCAAAATGCATTCAGTGGTGCGCATTTGATTTGATACTTGGTTTGTTGAAAGTGTATCACCAACAGCATTATTAACCGTTATAACATCATAAGAAGGACGAGCCGTGTTCGCGACAACTGGCGCTGCCGTATTCCTGTAATTAAAAAAGTAAAACCCTTCCTTCACTGTGATTTGACAGAAATCGATTGATTAAAACTGAGAGTTGAATTAGCCATTCTTACATATGATATTTTTAATGACAAACTTACTCAATTTCGTCTTCAGGATTTTTAGCCGAACCTAATATTCTAAGCCTTGCCTGTGCATATTCTTGTTCGCGCTGCTGCAATGTCTTTATTGGTAGTCTAGGCTTTGTGTCACACGATTTCACTTCGTTCGAGTTTTGTGTTGGTCTACGCAGAATCGTAACCATTGGTTTTGCCGGTTGAGTATAGCTATTTGCGTAGTAATCATCTGAAGGCATCATCCGTGGTAAACCATTTTGCTCTGCTGAATCAGCAGGAATAGTAATCCCTCTTCTGATTTGATGAATCTGGTCGTTTAACTGGAAAACATCAATAATAAATTGATTTTGGGATAGTGCATTGGGTTTCGAATTCAGATATTTTCACCTGCATGTTTTACAGTCACAACAGAATTTTGTCAAATAACTTAAAACCAGTTTTCTTTTCGACTATTTTTTTTTAATTTCCTAATATATAAGCATTTAGACTACTATATTATGCCTTCTTCAGAACTGATGTCGAAAAAGGAAATAGTTTTTTAGTTATTAGTGTAGTGAGTTAAAAAAAAAGATTAAAAAGTTGGGTGGACAGAGCTACGCTCATGTCAAAAGGGTTTTGTACTTAACCTACAACATGAGGATAAATAGAATGATTTGATTCAATTAAAAACTTTTATGATATACACAACAAATATATTCTTGCTTTAGAAGAACACAATATTAACCAGCCAACATTTTGTTCCAATAGTACTAAAATCGTTGACTGATCTGCATATTAGATGTATTTTTGTTATTCATTTTATCTGAAAATTTGTAGGTTCGATGGAAAGCCCATGTAGTGGAAAATCGTAGATGATTATTGTAATCGGAGGAAATTCAAAAGGTTATAAAGTCAGTAAATTTTATTGGAACTTATAGAATAGAATAATATTTTAAAGAACTACTTAAATGTCTGATTTCATCCAATTTAATGATACTAATACAGTTTAACTGACAAAAATGAGTAATTTTATTACTATTAGCCAAGTTCAACAAATTTCAGCCTCTATGCTATTTGTTATTGGATCTAGCTCTATGATTTTTAGGGCTTTCTGAAAGATATTTTGCAAAAACCTACTAGTTTCCCATCTTATCTGTCCGTCTATCTGTATCTCTTTAAGTCCGTTCGTCCGTCGATCTGTGCGTCACAAGAATTTTTTTCCGAAACTATAGAAGCTACAAAGCTCAAACTTTGTGAAAAGGTTAGAAGTGGTGGTCTCTCAAAAGTTTAATAATAGTATGATTTGTAAATTTTACATTTTCCTCCGAAATTCGAAACGGTGCCTTTAAACTTCTTAAAGTTTTACATTTATGTAGGTTGATATAGGACCATTATGCCTACGAAATTTCATGGAAATCAAATCATAATCAAGTGAGTTATCGTCATTTCTATTGTATGGAGTTACCCAAACAATAACACAAGTTGATATGAGTAGTTAATATACGAGTATATTTCAAATCGACCAAAATTTTCGTAAAAATTTAAGGAATAGTGGGTTACTTCAATATGTTCAATGAGCCGAGCATTCAGAAAAAATATTTAACATGGAAGGAAATCGCGGTTATGTGCTTATGAACGAAACTCTGCATCCTTTGGATGAATTTGAACGATTTCTTAAACAAGTATTGGGTAAATAATTAAAATCATCGATTCATGGCATCAGAACATTTTTTTTTTTCAAACCCTAGAATCTCTCCTGCCTCCTCCACTTGTTTCACATATGAGTATTAATTATAGGTTCTTATCTTTAGTCATTCATTAAATTGATTCAAATGTTAAAAGCATGCACCTTAAGCGTTGAAGTTGGGGAAAAATAACTCAAAATTATTCAATCTTTTCATTTAAAACAGCCACTATTTTGTTATACGATTACTGATACCACTAGCTGTACATAGTTCTCAAAGATATTCATGATACCTATCATTCCTGAAATTTTTATGCAAATCCTGTCTGAGCGTGTAAAATGCGCATATTGTTCCCAGCCATATGGTTCCATAGTAATACAGCGCATATTGTTCCATAGTAATACAAGAAAATTCAAACTGCTATAACTTCGTTAAATACCATTCGATCTTTGTGAAACCTTCAGAACAAGTCAATTTTATAAATAGCCATTTTATCGCTAAGATAAATGTAAAATTGATAAATCATACTAACTATGTAAAATTGATAAATCATACTAACTAGCAAAAATGAGTGAATTTCGACTTTTCATGTATTTGTTGTTGTTGTACTCATAAAGGGTTACATCCATCATTTTTCAGATCTTTCGGAAGAAAGGTGTCCAATCGCGAGGGGGGTACGCGAAAAGTTCGTACGTTTCCCTTTCTCCTGCCCTCCAGGATACCGATAAAGCAATTTGAAGACTTGTTTTGAAAAGATCCTCGACTCGACTACTAAATTTTTTTTTGAAAGGTAACCTCGCTATATGGGGAGGCCCCCCTTAAAACCGTTTTAAAAGATTGTTCACCCTCGACCTTTCAAGATGTCACCACTTCTGACCTTTCCACAAAGATTCATTGCTGTAGCTTCTATAGTTTCGGAGATAAACTGCTGTGACATATAGACGGACAGACAGACGGACACACGGGATTGCAATAGGGTTTTGTATTTTAGTACAAACCCCTAAAAAGGCGTGGTTAGTTAAGACAGGAGTATTTTTTACCTGGAAAAAAACTAAATAACTATTTTTTACATAGACGTGAATTGTTTTCCAATGAATTTGGTTACTGTTGATAAACCAACCATACATTTGACGAAAGAAAAATGATACAATAATAAATAACAAGTACCCAGTAACCAACTGATTCGTTAATCAATTGGTAATGAACCATCATGAGCATTTCTAACGTTAAAAATATCGTGAATGATTCGTTAATGAATCTCTAAGCGGACTAAAATGGTTCTTCGCAACGATTTGGTTACTGCGATACACTAAAGAAACGCATTGATGATTCATTAACGATCAGTTTTTTGTAATACATTAACGATTCATGTAGGGTGATAAATTAAAGAATCGTGTTTCGATCTACATAAATGCATCAAATATTAAAGTATCTTTTCAATTACTTTAATTATACCTTTAAGGCTTAGAATTTTTCGTTAACGC
Source organism: Odontomyia ornata (assembly GCA_963969285.1). Classification (NCBI taxonomy): domain Eukaryota; kingdom Metazoa; phylum Arthropoda; class Insecta; order Diptera; family Stratiomyidae; genus Odontomyia; species Odontomyia ornata. The sequence goes on from OZ017740.1 coordinate 207,011,203, forward strand.
AATATATTGCTTCTGGTTTGAGTTTTAGTGACCAGCCTATGGAAGAAAGTGTTTCGAAGGCACGCAACAGCTACAATTGGTAAGTAACTCAGCCAGTTTTTACAGATTAGAATATGCACCTCGTGCCATAAAAAAGAAAGACCGTTGATTAATCGACTTCCATACGAGTTTCGCAATATAATTTTTTATGCTGCTATTTTTTCAAATGTATATCCTCGCTTAATTTTTGAACGGGGATAAGTAGAAGGTTGCTGTTTTCATTAGATAGTTTGGTTTACTGCCTAGTAGGTCCCATTTGAAGAATAAGGGAATTGAACAATAATATCTTTTAGAAAAAAAATCCGACTTTAACGCTGATTTTGCGACATAACCATATGGAACTTAAATGATACGGAACGGAATTGAAATCAATTGACAGACTCTGGAGATATTAAAAGCATTTCGTTTTCTAAAATTAAAAAAAAATTAGCTCGCTTTCATACAAAATGTGATCTACTTTTCTACTGATTTCACTTGGAGAGTTGATTACTAATTTCATTTTTTCCAACTCAGTATCTTAGGGCATTTTTGACCCTGCTTGAAAGATGCTTGAAAACACAGTTACTCACGAGTTTATTTTTTTTATACGTCCTATTATATGCATTTTTTTCAATCTCTTTCGATAGTACTCGTGAACACAAAGCGATAGTGCTCGTGAACATAAACACTAAAAATTCCACTTAGTCAATTATTTTAGCAATATTGCAACATTATGTTGTCTGTGAAAATGGAGTAACACTGGTTTTTCTTTTAAAGCAAGAATATATTTGTTCTGCATGACATTAAAGTTTTTCTTGAATTATATCATTCTATATGTGTGCATATCTCAGATTAAGTACAAAACCCTTCAAACATTCGCACAGTTCTGTCTAGCTAACTCGTTTTACTTCGATTTTGTTGCCAGTATTAGAGCTCCAAGAAATACTCCGAACTTTTTCAAATTTAAATTTACTGGGCTGGCATTGTAGATAGCTTTCTTAAAACAAGTCACCATTAAAATTTAAACGGCAACGATGACCTTGCGATTGCGCTCATCGAGTATAGAAAAACAAAGTTGAATGCTCCAAGTACAATAAATATGTATGTAATGAGCCCATGATTTTCGTTTATCAAAATTGTGATGAGAAAAGCTAGTTTATGAAGAGTTTATACAAGGTGCGTTCCAAAATAAACGAGACTGAGCTAAAATAGAAAAGATAGGAGCTTTGTTCATATAAATTCGAGTTTATTTATTCAAAATAGTCTCATCCGGCCCCAATACACTTTTTGCGCGATTCAAAAGCTTTTCGAAAGAGTGTTTCAGGTCATTGACCGGAATGTCCTTCAGGATGTCGGTACAAGCCTTTTGGATGCCCTCTACGGACGCGAAGCGTTTTACTTTCATGGCCAAATGCAATTTCCCGAATAGTAGAAGTCACAGGGAGCCATATCCGGCGAATACGGTGAGTGATTGATGGTTAAAATGCGATTTCTAGTCAAAAAATCAGTCACAAGAGTGGATTTTTATGACAAAAGTCTCGTTTATTTTGGAACGCACCTTGACTTGTGCGGAACCAAACGTGCACAGACCTTTCGTAAGCCCAAATGATCGGCTAAAATACGATAAATCGATGTTTCGGAGACATTCAATTCCGATTCCATGAATTTCAACAATTATTTCGGCTCATTTTTGATAAATTCAGGCACAATTTCGATGGAGTTTTCGGTGATCACCGATTTTGGGCGACCCGTATGTTCATCGCCATTTATGTCCTCACGACCATCTCTGAAACGTGTAAACCACTCGTGATCTCTGGCACGAGGTAGACGATCATCGCCATAAACTTTTTACATCAATTCAAATGTTTCGGTAAACGTTTTACCGATTTTAAAACAAGCTCTTTGTTCGAAACTCATTTTTGTACCGATGACACAAACATACTATCACTTTAGACGCAATAACTTCGCTTTCACTGAACCGAATATCACCAAACTTTCACTGGAAGTCAGGGAGTGATGTAACTTTCCAACGCACTATCTCATTCACAAATGGTGCCACCAAAAACTTTTTAATAACTAAAGTCTCGTTTGTTTTGGAACACACCTTATATTATAAGTATTTCATTTTGCCTTGTGTTTTTTAAATGAGGTTTATAGGTAACATAAGAAGTTTATTATTTTTGGTATCACCAATTAATTTTTTTTCCTCTGCCTAACTAGCGTTGAATGTGTATTGGCCCTGGCACATGAGCACAAGCCATTGATGTATCGATAATGGTCCAGTATGACTTACGATGACATTTATGATACTTCTAGTTTAATTTTTTAATTGATCAATAAGAGTTTGTTAGTAGTCGCTTGGAATTGTTAGTAGGTTAAATGTTCAAATGCTCTTTTGGAATTTTGTATTGTTAAGTTTGGGCATTGAGGAGATTAATTTGCTGAGCTTTAGATCAGTGTTTGCTTCATCTGGAAAGGATATTAGTTAATTAAATAATTTTTCATTATTCTTGTCTAAAAATTGGGCTATTGTAAATGATTTTCAGAAGTTTCATATTTTTTCCTTAGAGTTTCAAAGTGGTTGCAATTTTATATTCTGTGTACGAGGTATCAGTAATATGACACCACTTGCACTCTTCGGAGGGAGCCGCTTTTACTTTCTTTTCTATTGAGAAGAATTCTATTGATTGTTTTTGAATATTTCCTTATGCGATTATATAGTGAAACGATGGCTGTAGCTAGTGTATGTTAGTGCTGTCATTGTGTTAAATGTGCTGCTGGTTTTTTTATAGTCATCCCATTTTAGGAATGAATCCATGTCCAATCTTTGTAGTAATCGAGCAGTCGCCTAAGCAAACTGCTCGAAAATCGGCATAACACTGATCCAAAATTTTTATTGCAGATTTGAAAAATTTAATTATTCCTGTTTATAGTTATGAATTATAAAATATATTTTTTCTTATAAATAGAAATTTTATATTATCTTTTTCTTCTCTATATTAAATTTAAATTTTTCTTTATAATTATATTGTTTATAGTTATCTTTTATTATTATTTAATTTTTTTTCATTATTATCTTCTATTAATTTAAAAATTCAAATCTGCAATTAAAATTGTAGACATGAGAACACTGAGATAATATAGCCCATCCACGTATTGCATTGCCGAATACAATCTACAGTGGCTGAGCTAGAGGCTCGTGAATCCACTGTTGCGGCGTGACGATACGGTGGACGGACAAGCAAGAGAAAAATCTGCTTGGGCGCGGAAAAACTACCGTTGCGGCATAAAGATTATGCTGGGATTGAAAGGGGTCGTGGAGTCTGCTTTTGATCGCCACTGATTGCGCACGAGTGGAGAACCGCGCCGGGGGAATTTCGGGATGTAAATTGATTTGGGCACAAAGAAAAATTTAGTGGGATTTGGCCGCTGATACGCGAAAAGGTGTGCATGTAGCTCCGTGATAATAAAAATCGAATAATTTGCTGCTAGCACGAGTTAATGGCCATTGTGTAATGTGGATTTGAATGAGAAATCCATTTGCTTGAAGCAAAGGAATAATTTGTGTGCAGTTGAAATCACCACAAACGAGTGCTTACGCGAGAAGTGGTAGTGACCCAAATAAAGTGAGAAGTGCAGAAAACATAGGCAGTGAATGTGATTTGCCGCCATTGACCATTCCCTTATTTTACGCTTTGATTTGTCGTTGTCATTCAGTTTGCCGATTCGCGTGACAACCTCTCTCACCCTGATACAGTTATCTTTTTCTTTCTTTGGATTGGTGTGGTACGCCGAGAGTACGCCTTCAAGAGTAAATTATTCAAAATTGCGTAAACTGTCAATAATGAACTGATGAAAACATTAAAAAAGTGAAGGATATGGTGCTTGAAAATCGTCATGCAAGTGTTACAGAGATGGCAAGAGAGCTCGACATCTTCGAATGATTTTGGTGGATATTTTGGGGGCACCGCTTCCACCTGGATGTCCCATTCTTATTTGGGGGCCGTAAGTATCGTCGGCAACGACGAAGTCCTCTAAGTCCGTCTGTTTTCTCCAGGCCCAGTTGTCCTCTGTGTCAGCAATTTTTGACCCTTATTAGGTTACCTCATTCTCGACTTCGGTCGATATTCATTTGAACCCCTCGAAATTCGTAGATTCGAAATTTCTTTTGTAGTGGGTCTTGTGCTGGCGTAAAGAACCCGCCCACGACACTGCCATGCTAGCCTGCCAGCGCGTTTATACGTCCTCAGACAAGGCCAATCTCGGCGAAACCCACCATCCTCCTTCGCCGAGGCAGCAGACCATCGCTGCAGTCCTTTACGGACATTTATATACACTCCTTTCACTACATCTTTCAAAAACAGCCAATTTAGCCGCTTTATGTACCAGCTCGAAAGTACGGAATTTTACGGATTTGGGAGTCCAGTATAAAAGGAGTAGAGAATTTATTTAGTTTTTGTCATTTAAGTTTTTTCGGTGATTATTTTATGATTTGCATTGTTAGTGATTTCTTTTATTACATTTTCGGAGTCTGTGAAAATAGCAAATGTATTACTGAAGTTTATTTCTACTGATGCTATGGCTTCATACTCGTATATATGTAGCTTTCATTTCTGCATTTACAACAATGGAGTCTATCTTGATGCAGTATTTTTTTATATTTTGTGTTGAAGCAGTAAGTAGCTATACCATCATAGCTCATTATTTGCAGGTCAATCAAGAATATGTTTACATTATTTTCCGTGAGGTTCTATAAAACGATTTCCATTGATTTGTTGAAATTTTCATAATTTATTAATTTGAAGGTGTTAGGGATATTATTCATGAAATTGCCGAATTAGAACTTAACATTATGTAGATTTGGTAACACATTGAAAAAGTTAGCACATTTTCTGTATATTGTAGTGTAATTTAAGTTATTTTTATTATCCGTGATAATTGCTCTGAAATTTTTGCAGCATGGGTTTCTTCCAGTTGTTCTACTCTTTTTCTTTGAATTCTTTAGCTAAGGCAAGATTGAGTATATTGAGAGCTGTCATAGGAACACCAAGGCATAATTTTAAAGTTTTCACTTCGAGACTGTCATTTTTACTTTAAAAAGTATTTGGGTTTGTGTAATACGTTTGTCAAATTTGTTTCTATTTCAGGTCTTATTAAGGGCTTAAAAGTATTTATTATCTTTTTCGGAGAAGGTCCATGTTTGGGGGAACTAATTTTGAAGACAATATTAATTTATCCGCTTTGTTTAGTGATTTGCTATAGAATTCTTTAAAATGATTTTGATTATTCAAGGATCTGCCTAAGAAAGTGAATTTTTTGACCATTCTTGGGGTCTGTTCCCTTATTTTAGTTTTAGTATGGGCTTGATTGGTGAAGAATTCAATAGCTTGAACTTTTCCCAGATACAGGAGAAGGTTTAACTTATTGCATAAGTTTGTAAAATCGTTGGATTTTAGTTGAAGGTTGTTGTTTTGCTTTTGCTAACTATTAGAAACAACGTTGGGCCTAGAGTATACTTGATGTCCGTATATACCGAGGTGCCAATTGTAACTCGGGTCATTACTTCATCAAATTAACCTATCTATGCCGTATTTTAATCCTGAAACGGATTTGATTATACTTGACGAAGTATGGATCTACCCTCAAGAAGCAAAGTATTACAATATTCAGGAATATAGCTCAGTTGTCTCCTGCATGCCCGGAAGAGCTGAATGCACAGCAATTTATATAAAAACTACAATTGAGTTCGTGACCAAGAGAGTAACATCTGACAAATATAATATAACAATAATTGAAATAACCTGCGCAGGTAAAAACTGAAAATCGGTACTTATTACAATCCCAATCAATCATCTCAATGCGCATGACTTCGACAGTAATAGATACAATATACTCTAGTGAAAAAAATTTAATCACAAGAGCTGACACAAACATCGACGTGAATGAAGAATCTCCAGAATCGAGGATGTACAAGGATACCCTGGAAAGAAACGAAGCGGTCATTGTCAACAATAAAAAATTACTCGTCCGGCTTCAAGTACCTGCCTAGATCATATGAGAACAAATTGCTGAAAACAGTAAATCCACACTTGAGAACTGGCCGGAGTTAAATCATCGTGTTTCTAAAGCAAAAACCTACTCAGAAAGCAAAAATCTACTCACAAAATATTCAGATATTTAAACAAGAATCTTTTCTAATCGAAATTTTGACAGTTGCTAACAAATCGAAAACCTGAAAACCTTATGGAGCTCAAAAATTAGATTACAGAGTCCAAGCATGACTCGACCATTGAGAAAACGATTAGATATCGACAACTTACATGGATAACAAAGAAAGTTATTGAGGTTAGTGTTAACAAAAGGAAGACTTAAAAAATAAAAGAAGAACAATGAAGACCACGCACTGTATAACCAAACTCTAAAAGAATCAAAACATCTCATCAAAAAAGGTAGCTTTTCATATTTCTCGAGAATATTGGAAACAGCGGTGGACAACTCGCACGAAATATGGAAAATAATAAATGAAGCAAAAGATAATTCATCGCCCTGGATTATCAATAAAAATCTTGAATTTTTTGCATGGACTCTAATAATGCAGCACGCCCATATGGTACAGTAAACTCACAAAACTACTTTTTATCAACAATTGGTGAAAAAATTACCAAGGAGTTTAGTGAAAAGTCAACAATATCACAAATAAGCCCATCTTTCATATTCATCAAACAAATAAAAGAGAAGTATTCAATGTAATCCAAGATTTGAAAAACAATGCAGCACCAGATATTGACAACATCACCACACATGAAATTATTCTAGTGAAAGAGGAGATAACTGAACTATTGGGAAATTTTATAAATGCGCATATTAAAAATGAAACATTTCCGGAGGAAAAACCGGCAAAAATAGTTCCAATATTCAAAGGCGGAGATCATCTTGACCCGAATAATTTCCCCTCGGTTGCACTTCAAACAGCCTTTAGTTAAATATTTGAAAAACTTGTAAACAATCGTTTAAAATCTTTCTTAATGGACAATTCTATCATTAATCCGCAGCAGTTTGGTTTTCAAAAGAACAAGGGTACTTTCGATGCGTTCCATTTTGTCTCACGATATACCACTGAAAGTCTTTATAGAGGAGATTATGTTATTGCAATTTTTTTGAACCTAAAAGAAGGTTTTCGATACGGTTAATCACTACGTATTACTTCAAAAACTTGAATCCTGTGGTATTCCAGGCAAACCGAAACAACTTTTAAAAGTTATTTGGAAGGAAGAACCCAAAGAACACCAGTTAATAATGTCTTGAGCGATCTAGCACCAATTTAAATCTGGTGTTCCCCAAAGCTCCATACTTGGTCCAGCTTTGTTTTTGCTATATACTTATAATTTGAATATATGTAGACTGAAAGGTCGCCACACATACTGTACTTCAGGGTAACTTTATCATGTCCCGAATCACAAAATTCAGAAATTGTGGAATCAGCCGCCGTGGCGATTTCACACCGTTGGACTTCTTTTTATGGGGGCGCTGTGAATATTGATGTTATGCGGAAAATCCACAAATGATTCAAGCACTGAAATTGAATATTAAATAAACCATTGCTCAGATAGGGCCCGAAACTATCAATAATGTCTTGGAAAATTGGGCTGAGAGGATGGTCTGCTGTCACGCCAGCCGTGGCAGCTGGCGTGACAGCAGAGGGTTTGTTCTTGCGAATAAAGCCAAAGTATAAGAAAAAAAAATTGATTTTTGTTCATTTTTCATTCTTCTTCTTCATTCTTTATATAAAAATCTTCCAGAGACAGAAAAAGAAAAATCTTAAGGAACATCTGAGGAATTCAAATTGATAAGTGCTATGGGTTGACAATGCAGAATCTTAGGGCATTTATACCCTATCTTTTTTTTATAACATCAGGGTTTTTTTTCTGCGTCGTAATAAACTAAACTACCAAGAAAGGAGTACTTCACAATATGCTGTATGCCCCCTTATACCAATATTTTAACATTGAATTTTGGGGTACACTTAGGAATCGACGTGGTGTGAAGAGCAGATAACACGAGCGTTGTGCGACGGAGAAAGAGTGACAGGGTATGGAAGTAATTTAAAAAAGGTGTATTCGGCGAAGATTTGCCCTCTACAGAAATTTGACATCGAAACGCTCCAAACGGCGTCCGTGGCCAAAAATTTTACGGAGACCCACAACAACCATCTTGCTCCTATCCTATCAGATACATCGCTGAAAACAAGCAACGAGGTATGGGTGGAAGTGAAAGCAGCAATTAAGATCGTAGTAGAACAGACGATCGAAAATCAAGCCCGGCGCAAAAGAAATGATAAGTACGATGATGAGTGCCAGAATGCGTTAGACAAAAAGAACCAGGCGGACAAAAAATAATTAGCTAGGAAAACCAGGACATCTCAGAAGAATACCCGTAGAATAAGATAATTAGAATTAAGAAAAGAAATACTATGACGATCAATTGTGAAGTATAGATGTTAGTCTAGTGAGCAACAACAAAAGATAAGCACAGAAAGTAATGAAAAGCCTGAAACCTGGCTATCAGCTCAAGACCACGCACTGCTGTGATGAAATCGGCAACATCATTGCTGATGAAGACAGGATAAAAGAAACATGGGTATTACACTTCAAGAACCTTGTTAATCCTCCGCATAGCTCGAGAACATTGGAGCTCCCGTTGGCCTCACCAACTTTGGATGAACTTTGTTACACCATCAAAGCACAAAAGAAGAATAAAGCGCGGCGCATCGATTTTTCAGTGATCATCAAATATGGTGGGAGAGATGTCCAAAAAGCTATCCATAAAGTCATCCAGCACATTTGACAACAAGAACATATACCGAATGAGTGGAACCAATCAATTATATTCCCTATTCACAAAAAAAAAAGACAAGCTACAGTGCAAAAACTAGAAAGGAAAATATCAGATCACACGTCAACAGTAGACCAATTTTTCACAGTCAAACAGTTGGTTGAAAACTGTTGGGAGTTCAACATTGACGTATACCAAATTTTCGAGGACCTTAAGCAAGAATACGACAGTATTGATCGTAACGTACTGTACCAAATAATGCTGTGCTTTGGTATCTCAGCCAAATAAATCCGTCTTACTAAAATGACAACAACATCTGCAACCTCCGCATCAATAATCAACACACCGAACTCTTTGACAAAAATATGGCACTAAAGCAGGGAGATGCTATTCAATTTGGCTATGGAGTACGTCATAAGAAAGCTACCCGTCCATACACGAGGTACATTACTATACCAGTCCAGGGACATCAATTTACGTCTAGCCTTCATTGGGTATAGATGTGTTTTTAAAAGCTCCTGTCAAGAATTTTGAAAAATTAAAATAATTTTTAAAACGTCATTTCGAAAGTATTTTTTAAAAAAACATTACATCTTCCAACTATTCGAACAATTTATCGAGTATCTAGATTTTACTTGCGAGGAAATTTCAAAAAGTTCAAACAAGAAGAAACGTTTTTTCACCGGGGGCATGGAGGAGCCCGACGGCATTACACCGCTGGGGGACCCGGGGCTAGCCATTTCTAATGCTACGAATGAAAAAATTATGAATTATGGAGTGCCAAGAAAACACATGTAATATTAATGCTTCTAGTGATAATTTTATTGAATACTTAAAATCAAAAAATAAGGTAAAGGAGAAGAAGCCAACCAGTGTGTCCGCTGATTCTCCTATTAAAAATAATAAGATAACTGAGAAAGCTCGTCCGATTAATGTCTTTAGGCAGCGCCGAGGGGATATGGTTCGGCTATTGGCAGCCGTAAATAGGATCGATTATTTCGAAGTTAAGAGAGTGACCGCTGATAAACTCACAATTAAAACAAAAACACTGGCTGATTTCAAGCTAGCGAAAGATGCCTTTAATAGTGTAAAAGCTCCCCAGTCCACATACACGTCTAAGGCGGAAAAAATCAGACCTTCCTATTGAAGGGCTTGGACTGTGGGGAGACGACAGTTGATCTCCATGAAATATTACAGGAAGCAGCACCAGCTGCCAAATTCATTAGTGTGAAAAACTTTGCTACCAGGCTATCAACTGTTGAAGGCAAAATATTATCATTTTATTTGGTACAAATTTCTAACGAATGCAGTCCAAGTGCCCTCCAAAAGGTAAGGTACTTGAACTTTAGAGTTATGAGATGGGAGCGTCTTCAAAAAACTGAGGTCAACCAATGTTACAGGTGTCAAAGATTCGATCATTCGGCTGCCAATTGTGCCATGCACTATCGCTGCGTTAAATTTTAAGATATTCATGCCCCCGGTGAACGCAAATTGGCTCAGATGGAGCCAAAAGAAAAACTATACTGTGTTAACTGCGGTATATTTGGTCATCCAGCATCATATCGAGGATGCCCTCGATATCAAGATGCAAAAGTTAAATTTTTCCCAATACAAACCCAAGTAGATTGCAGTATCAAACCCGGAGTATCATTTGCACTTGCTTCTAGAGGACCAGCAGACAACAATGTTAATGTAATAAATAATGTAAGTGGCAATAATGAGCTGCTTCTCAAAATTTATCAACAGCTTGAATCTCTTTCAGAAAGAATATATTAGCAAGATCAAAAAATCAATTTCGTTTTTCAACGTTTAGGCCAACATGCTGCAAAATAGTTTTTCATCCAGTCAAATTTCCATGGATAAGCTTCGTCTCATCTCGATCAACGTTAACTCCATTGTTACTATACATCGACGTGACTATCTCCTTGAATTCATTGTTACGCAAAAGCCTGATATCATGCTTCTCACTGAAACCCACCACAATTCATGGCACTTCATGACATTCAAGGATTTTGAATTCGTAAGAAACGATAGGGTAAACGGTGATGGGGGAGGTGGCACCAGGATATTAGTTAGAAGACCCTATTGTTTCCAAAATATTGAAAAAGTTCAATTCAAAAACTTTGAAACCCTTGAAGTGTCCGTTATCAAAATTTCACTGCCAGGTGGGGATAACCTCTTCGGTATCCCTGCCTATGCAACTGGTCGAAATGTTCAACGAGGAGGTCAATTCCTTGTTTAAAATACTCGAATTCAACAGCCTGCATAGTTATTATATTCTTGCCGTAGACTTGAATGCCAAGCATACATCATGCCTGAACGCCAACAATAATCCCAGAGGTATATTCCTGAAATCGTGGATAACAGAGAACCAAACAGGACAAATTCATATATGGACCTCTATACTGCTGACGCAAGACTTGAGTTCAGCTTTAATAGTCTTCAACGGAAATTGCAGGTGCTTCCTTACGATAGCGGCCATAATGCAATCGTAATGGAAATCAATCATAAAAGGAATGATGTCTTCCTAATTCCAGTTCAACATGAAAATCATCGGTTGAATTTCAAAACAACGGATTGGGGAAAGTTTCAAAAGAAATTTAATCAAGAGTGGAATGTTTTAAATGAAATGGCAGGATCGCCATGAAATGATTTATTATTACTTTGTAATTCACCTCTAAGATGGGAAAAGGAATTAATATTATAGTACCTAATAATTGTTATCCAAACCTACGCAAGCGGAGAGTTGCTCCGCAGAGAACATGGTGAGGATATTATATCCACTACGCCGCAATTTCTACATCCGCAAATATAGCTTCGCGGAAAGAAGACCTGCAATCAAAACGCGAAGACGGTTCAATCACAAATCTTAATTTTATTTAACCATACTTCTGTATTTATACATTTTAATTTCACTTGACCTATGCCTTACACAGCTAATTTGTCTTCTGTTCTTTCTTCTTTTTAAGTGTAAGCAAAAATTTATTACTTGATACAATTCTACCTATGCTTTCCATATTATCGATTTTATTGCCTCATGAACAAAAACTTTCATTTCATATTATCAATATGTTAACATATGCATTTTATTTTCTACTCTGGATAAATATCCATATTATGCATACTCTCGTATGTCATTAACACATGCTCATACGTATCACTTGGGTATGGTTGCTAACCTCTAGATGAGTAATACAATTAGCATTGAGTGTGGTCAGGGAATACCTCCACACGTGATGGGTTATGATTTTGTCGCAATGTGATACTCTACATTCAGAATGAGCGTAGAAGAAATAAAAGAAAATTGCATTGTATGATTATGCAACTGGTATGTTTACATGTAGCCATGCGATCGGTTTGATATTTCATGGTTGTCTTTTTGTATGCTTAGGTTGGACTTTTGTTGGTAAACAAATGAATTTTGTTAGTAAGCAAATGAATTGCATGATGTACAATTGAACATGTGTGTATATGTATGCTTATGATATGAACGTATGAATGTTATTACGATTGTTGTTTTTGTTCATGATATGTAAATTGAATCTACTATTATAGTAAGTGAATGAATGTGTACATATGTTTGCTTAAGATGTGTACATATAAATATTATTCTGATTGTTGTGTTTTGATAAGTGAATTCGACCCATTACAAGAGTACCAGAAGCAATGTCCTCCATCTGATGATAGCAACGCTTGCTCAATGGTTTCTAATGACAGGAATCTAACTAACGAAGAAATAGTTCTCTATTAGTCGAAGTTAGAGAATCTGACGTTGGCAACGATTGAGAAAGTAGTTCCCAATACCAAACATATAGAGGATATGAAACACCAACCATTGCAAGGTTAAAAAGATTGAAAAGCCTACTTCTCACACGCGTCAACAATATTTATCGGCGATTTTTCGACTACAACCATCCCTCGTTGGCTTTGTTGAAATTACACCTGACGAATGTCCGGAACTTAATTCGTTCATACTTCAGGAGGTCAGCAATCAATGGGCGAAACAACCGAGTGGTATTAGCCCACAGGACCCAGATGGGGTTTCCATGAAAGTGAATAGTTTATTCCGCAAGAAGTCTCGAGCGAAGGTATCGAATCTTGAAGTCGATAGTGATGAAATAAATCTTCTCGAAAGGGCTGGTATCGAAATTGATAGTACGACTGCGGATAGAAATGGAAACAGAATTATATGTTATAGTTTGCATAAACTTGCCTTGATTGGAACTCATTTTGAGTTGGTTCATCTACCAAACCATGAGAGAGGGAATCAAATACCTTCAGAGGTCGTTGAAGCAAAAGTTTCCGATATCAAATCAAGCCTGAACGGCAAATCTCTACTTCATTTCTATGAAACATTAACATCTGATCTCATACCGTGCTTGAATCTTATTGATTAGATATGAAGACTAGTGTTTCATATTTGGCAGGATAAATAACAAGAAATCATGTGGTATTGACGGTGTCCGACATTTGCCTGAATTTGCTATTAGGAATTATTGCATATTGTTCAACAACATGTTGAGCAATTCATATTTCCTAAATGAGTGGAAAGAGGCTAAGGTATTTCCGATCTTGAAGAAAGGAAAAGAATTTTCGTGCCTAAAAGCTATCGCCCAATCAGCTTACTGCCTAGCATCAGCAACGTGCTTGAAGTGATACTGAACAAAGCATTAAACTCCCACATTGAGAAATATGAGTTGATGCCTAATTGCCAATTTGGTTTTCGTGCCAGGCATTCGACCATACATGCGATAACGAACGTAACTTCAGACATTTCTTGGAAACCAAACAACAGGGAATGTGTTGGAGCGTGTCTCATTGACATGGAGGAAGCCTTTGATACGGTGTGGTTAGATGGACTAATTTTTAAACTCTGTCAGGACAGGTACCCCAGACACCTTATCGCCATGATATGCAAATGTTATACTGTTGTTAGTGATGGAAATCTGACGACAATGCATCTAAAGCAGGGAACAGTTACTGCGCCTCTGCTTTTCTCAATATTCATTCGCGAGCTATTGAATGGCTTTGATTTTAACGTCTAGCTAACGCGATCATTGGTAGTGTTTGCTGATGATCTTATGATCTATACGGCAGACCGAAAAGCTACAACAGTTCAGAGCAATCTTCAAAAAATGTTCAATAATGTGCAGCTCTACACCGACAATTGGCGAATGAAAACAATTTTATTTCAGACAACGCTGCAAGGGGGTCAGTCAAGACCTGAAACGTAATTGGAAGGATTTCCACATTATAGCTGATGAGGGTAGTTCAGAATGGGTTCCACATAAATCTTGTGTTCGATACCTTGGTGTTCATCTCGATCAGTATCTGTACTATACTGTACATGCCAAAATCATGCTCAGTATGCACAAAAAGTAGTCATGGCCCTTCAACGGCTTTTTCATTCCAGATACATTGATCGAAAGGTCAAAGTTATCTGTTACAAGACCCTGGTTAGACCTGTTTTGACATATGGATGTCAGATCTGGTACAACGAGTGTGCTAGTACTATGGAAAGATTTAGGGTTTTCGAAAGGAAATGTCCTCGTGCATGTACTGATTTATACAGAAAGCTTGAGACGGATTGGAAGCACTATATATCGAATAGAAGAATTTATCAAACTGCTAATGTGACAACAGTCGATGTTTTCATATTGAGACTGCTTTGGAATCATATCATAAGATATGTAAATGTGAGTGAAAACTCCTGGATTTCACAGCCGTTCCACCCTATAGACGGGTATATTTAGACTTGTCTCACTACTGGCTTCAATCCTCGCGAATCATTCGTGTATTTGGACATGAATCGTGTGTTTTTGATTCTGACGGCGTCCCAATCATATATCACATATATAGACGGGCCACCGATAAGAAGATAAAATATCCTCCGAATTTGAGTTCACAAAACCAACAATTCCAATGGAGATACTCATTTGCTAGATTTGTTGAGGTTGGTGCTGGGACGGAGCGATCTAGGTATTGTCGGCTGAATGACCACGTCTAAATTATTCGTGTTTATTTTTTGTTTTGTGTTCTCCGTTGCATCGTTTAAGTTTCAGCTCATTATTGCTACATACAGTGTTGTTGCTTGTTTGTGTTAAAAATTAGGAATAGATTTGGATATTTAGGATAGGTATATGTTATGTTTATCATATTAGGTTTAGAAATAAGGTTTAACGCTTAGGTTAGGAATATTGTGATAGCGTTTTTTTAGTATAAGATAAAGTTTTTGATTGATTTTATTAGAATTAGGTTATAACATAGCAGGTATAGGATAAACGTTCTCTATTGTGTTAAAATTATAAATAATTTTTCAATACTGTTGGTTGGTTTTTTATCCTTGTTCCAATTGAATGATAAAATATGTAATAATTTTAATTAATTTTTTTTTGATTCTATGTTTTTAACTTGATAACGTATAAAATTAGTGAGCCATTCGGGGTTTTGTTTTCGTATTTTGATTGTTTGGAATTTGCTTTATATTCTTTTAAACTTTATAACAATTTGTATTAAATAAAGCGCTTTTGAGTTTGAGGGACGACATCAACATTTGGTCACGGTCGTTAAAAACCGCCAAACAACTTTTCCTGAAATTCAACAGCGAAGAAAAATTAGTAGGGCTACAAATCAATGAGAATAAAACAACGCTCATGATGCAGTCGAGGAAAAATACCTAAAATACATAAAATATCACACTTGACGAATACAATATCGAAAATGTAGACAAATTTGAGCATTCAGATGCCAAAATAACGAGAACCGGTAATGAAACGGACGAAATACGCCGAAAAATACAGCTCGAAAATAAAATATTTTATTCATTTTTGATGATCTTGAAGACCAGCTGCATACACTGGAAAACAAGGCTTCAAGTATACAAATTTGAAACATGGACGAAAGACGGATCCTGAGGCGAATAATCGGAGCGAAGCAAGGCGGGGACTAATGGCGAATTCGATACAGCCATGAGCTGTATGAAATTGTTGCCGAGCCAAAGGTCTCAACGATTGTAAGCCTGCGGAAGCTGCAATGGGCTGGCCACGTGAATCGTATGGACGAACAACGGATATTCAAAAAGGTATTCGTTGGGAGAACTGAAGAGTGAAGACTAGTCGACGGACAATTTATTGCTTCTCAGGTTTCGAAATTTGAGGACGCGGTCAATCGACCGGGACAGTTGGAGGTGTTTTCGCAGCAAGCGAAGGTTTGAGAGGGACTGTAGTGCTACGAAGGAAATCTATTAGGAAATCATCTGCGAATTGTATAAGGGTGGTTTGTTTATAAGTTATTTTGTGAAGGCTAGAAGTGCAGAGGTCTTATTCAAGGGGGCTCAGTATATTCTATTGGAGAAGGTCGTTATTTATGAGGATTGAGTTTTAACCTAGGTTAAGTTTTCTGCATGTTAGGAAGTTTAAGATCCAGTTTATGTAGTCACTGGTCAGATTAGACATTACGTTGAACAGGTCAGGAACATGTTTCTTCTTTAATAATTTTTCAACAAAATTATTAATGCAACTCAATTAAGTAGCCACGTACAAAAAAAAATTCATGAGCTCAGGAACGTTTACTCTTTCGTACGTAATAAAGATATCACAATTGATGACTGATGTTTTCTGCATGCATTTACTGGCAGATTTTCCATTTCTGTAGGCAAAGCAGAAGTCACTAGAATTGTTGTATTCAATAACGTGAAATTCTATTTTTAACTATACAGTTAGCATTTTTTAAAGGAATACTGATAAGGGAGATAAGGCTACAGCTTTCAGTTAGATATAAGTCTATTTTTCTTGGAAACGCCTCTGAGAGCATTATGAATGGTGTTTTTGAATTTTTCCTTCATTGAGCTTAGTAGTGAAATTTTGTTATGGCGATTGAGTGATTAAAATTAAAATCACCTCCCATTATGAGCAATGTGGATGTTGTTTTTGTTCACTACAGATTCTAAGGATTCTTTATTTTAAGTGGTGTTTTGAAAGTTGTGTTGTAAGAATTTGATATTCCTATCTGTTTTCATGATTTAATATATTAGAATTTGTTTTGGCAGTGGTTTGCTAGAGTTTGAGTTATTAGGATTTTGTACTAATACACATACTATTGAAATCGGTATCTGTGTCCGTCTTTCCGTCCGTCGGTACATCTGTATGTCACAGCAGTTTTCTCCGAAACTACAGAAGCTACCGCCATGAAACTTTGTATAAAAGTAGGAAGTTATGACTTCTAGAATGTTTTGGAGTGGAAAAAAAATTTCAAAGAGTTTTAAGGGGCCCCCAGTATAGAGGAGTGACCCTTAAAATATTTTGTTCATCAAAGGTGGTCAAATGGGATGTCATATGAAAGGTGTCATTGAGACCTTTCCAAAACAGGTCTTAAAACTACTTTCCACTTTTTAATATTTCCGCTTCAGTTATGCTGAATAATACTTTTAAATGTCTCATAAAATTGTTGGAAACAAACCCTCTTACACAAAAGTATTTAATTTTATAATTAGTGACAATAGCATTTGCCCAGCTTTGCTTAAGACTAATTTAGTTCGATTGTACCCTTTTTGTTTAATGTCTTTGTTTTTAATACCCAAAGCGAGTAAAAGGTCATTGAGAAGTCTTAATTTTTCTTGTTTTGTCCGGAGATTGGTCCATTAGAACAGATAAATTTTTCCTATGATTATTTTTATCATATTTTTTTGTTTTGAATAGCATTGATTCGTTCGGAGTTTGAACTATTGTCATTTTTTTCTGCCATGTGGCTCATCACTCGACTTGAGAACGATAATGGCCATTTGATAAATGTAATATGTTAACCTCTTTGTAATTGATTCGAAAGAAAACCAAAGAAAGTAGGAAAATCTAGGCATCGGGCGGACTAAGTAGAACCCTAGCCCGTTCGCAGGGACGTCGCCTTCGAAATATAATGGCCGTATTCTCAGCTTAACAAAATCTCAGCTGACTATCCTTCATATCACCGACATCACTTTTTTGATTTCTTTTGATCAGCTTAGAGCACTGACATTTTTTCCTACCGCTAACTTTTCGGATTATATCTCACCGATTAAAAATAGTTTCACAGTGGGTGTGGCGAGCTTTATGGATCAAAACTTCGGGGACCAAAGCTCAATGTGTTTTGTTAATGAGAGCAGTTGGTTTCACAAACCTATATTTCGCGAAACTAAATTTTTTAACTTTCTAACATATGGCATAATTGTGAACGCATATAATTGTGAACGAAATTGTTTTCACTACAATTCTTTATGCTACAGTCGAACTTTAAATCGCATGGTTTCTACTTGAAAGCTAGTTTTAAAATTCTGAATCACAATTCGAAGCATTAGCTAATCGAATAAGCAAAAGTGCATAACTGATGTATCGCCGCTACCTTACATATATGCAATACAGCGTCGATTTTACTAATCTGGCCATATTACGAAGGCGATGCCGGAAGCTACTCAAAAATAGAGTCATTTTGCCTAAATGTCCACAAGAATTACGATTCCTTCGCCAAACTTGATTAAATATCGCAAAATCACACTTTACCTCCCAATCATATTTGTACCACGACTTGAGCAATACTGGCTATTGTATACCCTACAAAAAGTTGGGGGATGTGGCTGGGAAGCATAAAAAATGGAAAGATGAAAAGTGACGGACAGAGTAGTACCGAACGAAAGTTTTATAATCATGCACAGATTTTTCCTGCCTGAGCGCTCACCTTCGATAAGATATAGAATCTTACCCCAAAACCTTTTGTTGGGATAATGCAATCTATGAATCTTTTATATCAAAATACAACATCTATACTTCCTCAAAAGCTGCGTTCACGAATCTTGATTTATTTATGTGACTACAACATTGCTAAATTCTGAAGCCGCACAAAGCTGGTTTTTTAATAAGATGGACAGAAATGCTTTTGGGAGATGACGGACATTACACTGGCGAAATCCGATTTAGCGCGCGCACTCCCGAGGGATGTGCGGCTCTAAATGTTCCTACTTTTTCATTTTCTCTCGAATGTACGATAGGTACATAAAATGAAAATGTTTAATCGCCATCGCATATGGAAAGTTTGCTACAGAAAAATATAACTTTAACCTTCATTTTCTCGAAAAATCATGACTTTAAGCACAATGCCCAAAGCAAACATCATATCTCCCATCAAGCTGGATTGATAACGTTAAAAAAAATAATTCCACCCAAGGATATTATAATCTCCCCGAAATAAGTTCCACATACCTATTTATGTAGCTAGGGATAAAAATTCCCAAATATTGGCATGCGTAATACATGTCATACGCACCTTGTGAACACCAAATATAATATCTACTCACCATATTTTCGTCAATTTCCTCCCAACTGTCTAGAACATTTTCATTCTTCGACATATTCACTCTGTAGAACACCTTTTTTCCGAGTATACGGAAAATGCTTTCGAAATGAAACATTCAAGTTATTTCAAATCTTATCCGATTCATGACAGCTGTCACTCGAACGTGACATTCAAAATTCATTCGACCTAACACAGATGAGGAGAGAACCTTTTCATTAGAAATTGTTACTCTCATTCAGAGCGTATCCACTAAATACCAGCTGTATTTAGAATAAATGGCATGACGGCACTTTCCTGGCATCGGCACTATGCGTCGGGAGCGCAGAAGATAGTTAATTTTAAGCTTGAACTCTGCTTCATACGATTGAATGCCGCGGGCTCTTGCGGTTCCACACAAGGTCCCCGGCGCGAAAAATCTAACACTTCTCATTTTTTAATCTGGCAATCAGCTGTTTTTCACTTTACTTATGGTACAACCAAAACTAACGCTAGATAGGAAGCCATATGGCAGCAGCGCTTACTACCACACACATGACCATTAGTAGGCCGACTTTGCTGGCTAACTAACATGGCGGTATATGAAGAATTATGGAGGTGCCAATGAAAATTCGAAGTTTTGTACGGTTTTGAGGCGGATTTCTACAGTGAAATCCTGATGGCCCACGGAGAACACAATAGCGCTCCAAGTGAAGTGAAAATCATTTCAGTTCTTATACCCGTTTAGTTTTTATCGCCTTCCAAATTGAATTTTTAGGAGTTTGTTTACGTCTCAACGCAGAGCTATCAGTCGAAGGTGCAGAACATGTGCTTCAGTTGCTCGTCTTGAAAAGTTTAGGGGTACAGTGGGCTACACAAGGTGAATTTATAGCATGCACGGAATGGGTTGCGCACGTTTTTCATTCGTAAAATAGTATATATATTACGAAATATAAGCATTTGCTAATGCCGCGGTTGGGTGACAGCTACCGGAAGCTTGTCCATAGTAAGCCGACTAATACATATGCAAATTGCTACCATATGGCTTCCTATCTAACGTCAGTTTTGGGTACAATCCTTCCCTGCCATTCAATCTTGTTCAAATTTCGTATGGAGGAGATTTCAAGCTTAAAGTTAACTATCTTCTGTGTGTTTTGAATCGATTTTCGATAGGGCCGATGTTAAAGTGCCGTCGACCCGAACAAATTTTATTTCTCACGATACATAAAGAGTAGAAGGAAATAGATTAAAACGGCGTATGCATTGTGAACAAAATGAGAATTTGCCAGCAATTGAACTAACATATGGTTAACTTTAATTCATCTTTTGCACGTTTATTCGCACTTCTTTTCAATTTGATAGCCTCTCATGGGCACGATAACGTACTTCAATAAAATAACGTCTCAAAAACGTTGGGAGTAGCATGGAATTCAAAAAAGGATCAAATAATCTATATTGTGATAAAGATGGCAAAAACGGTTCCTTTATTGAAACGTACCAACCAGGAACGTTCCAGAAAAATAACGTTACTTCGGAACGGTTTTTAGCATGTTTTTTGAATCATGAGCATCACACTCATAAATATACCATAGATACATAAATTTCTTGAGAGAAATTTGCGCTGTACATACATTTATGACAAAAATAGTGACGCTGCGCCCGGTGAGGTCGCAATTTCGCTTTGATTTGCAACAAATTTCCAGGAAAAGTGTATCGAGTGAAAATATCGACGTCTGGCAATTCTCTTGGACAGATTATATTTAATTTATATGCTTTTGACCCTTTGTGGTTCCAAATGATAAGGTAAAAGTATTACTCAATGTCTATCATTACCAATTTACCTTTCCAGCTGGTCATACAAATAGGGAGTTTTGTTTTGTCTGCTTAAATTGATTTCTTTACATTTACTCAAGCAAAAGGATAGGCTCGAAGTCTTGATTCTTTATCGCATATACGAGAATGCATGTCTTCGGAAAGGTGTGAAATGACTCAGCTGTTAGAAATCTCTATAGAATTTCTGTGTATGATCCTTAATGTAATATACGCCTCTGGCGAACTGATAAAGTGGTAAATGCACAATGAGTGAGTAGACATTTGTAGAATTGCATTATTGTATTCCTATTCTGCTACGCATAAAATGATTTGTTCAAAATCCTTGTTTGGTTGTGTTAACCTTAGAACACTCCGACAGTATTTTCAAACATAAAATCAGGACTAAGATATGATGAGTATTTACATAATGCTTGCTTCATGCTTTCTAGAAGTGTGAACCAGCGAAACGAGATTTGGAATTAAACAAATTAACTAGGATGAATGTATGATCATCACGCAAGGATAAATAAATGAACGAGAACAAAAAGTAAGTACAGCTTAGTTGGAATTTTTTTGAACAAAACAGTTTATTGCGCCACAAGCACTCGGTGGATTGAAGCGAAAGTAATTCAGGGCTTAATTGAGTAGCAATTTATGCATCGTCCACGCTTATATATGCCCCTGCGTTAAATTGCTAATTGGTAAAGTTTCTTCAAAACGATTTGTAAATTGAATAAGGTGTTTTTGTTTCAAGAAAAACTGTGATAAATTCAGTCACACAGAATCTTACAGGTTTTTTGGTTAATCAACTCATATAAGGATAGCCACGAGAAAATCAACGAAGTCAGCGATCATGTGTGATCTTTTTGCCGACAAAATGTATGCGGCACAAATAGAGATATGCAATATATGCAAGCAGGAGATAAGCTATAGGTCCATATCCTCTAATTTTAGAAAACATCTGTAAAGAAAACACCCTTTGTCCAAATAAATCCAGATAACTCGAATCGGGAGAAAACAGTGCCTATCCCGAGTACTTCAGCCAGAAGAAACAGTGGATTAGACTTGTAAGAAATAATGCAGCCTAGTTGCAGTACATGAGTCAGCTTCTTATCATCTATAACTTACGTGAAAACCATCGAACAACTGCCAAACCATTGCACTGGGAAGCAAATAAACGTCGATTCTTTCTTAAGGAAGAAGGTGGGGATGGCTTTTAGGAGTAAAAACAACGAAAGTTTATTATTATTGTTTACTCACGATTTCTAACCACTTTCTATTGTTGAAGACCATGAATTTACAAGCTTTGTTGCTGCTTTAAATCCATCATATCAACTACCATCACGAAAAACAATGTGCAATATGTTGCTGAAAGCCGAATTTTAGGAAGTTTACACTAGAACTAAATAAATAATGGCTGAAGTTGGATCAGTTAAATTTTTTTTCTTTGGGGTAGGGAGGTGGATGCCCATTCATGTACAGATTGTGGGACTCCCATGCTCACAAGAAGGCAATTAGACTACCCATTAAACACCTCCCCTGTTAACTTGAGAACCTAGCCTGGGACCGTTTGACACATTACTTCGGGTCAGGCCTTGTTTTGTTACGCCGTGAGGCGCCTTCAAGCTAGGGGATCCTCTTCTAACGGGAGGGGAGAGGGGCTGCACTGGCTGCTGTGAGTCCCTTTTACATTTTAGGACTGCTCGAGCGTAATGTGCCAACTGGATCCATATGTCAACCGATTCGAGCATCACCGCGACTATATTATCCGGGTTAAGCTCTCTCGTCTCCCTGTAGAGTTCACTTTGCAGCCTGTCCCATTTTCTGCACGCAAATATGTGTGGCAGGCATTCTCTTCTTCTCCTGGGCAAAACCGACAATCGAGGTACTGTGACTTACCAATCTTGTGCGGGTAAGACTGAAAACACCCATGCCAGCTCAAAACCTGTGTCAGATAGAAGTCAGTCTCACTATGTCTTTATTTTAGCCATAGCCCCACATCCGGGTTGAGGCACCCAGTCCACCTTCCCTTCGTGCAATTCACCCAAGACTGCTGCCAATCATTGAGCGAGCGTTGTCTCTCCTCGCGGACAACCATCTCCCTCGCATCCTCGTTTCGGCGCAGGTAAATAGCGCGGCGCTCTCTAGCAAGGAGGGCGACAGGTATCACGCCTGCAATAACTCTCACCGCCGAGACAGAGACTGTTGGATACGAAGATGCAATCTTTAGTTATCCTCTTCTCTGCACCTGTGCCAGGCGTTTTCGGTAAACCTCCTCACTGAGCGCGTCGCCCCATACTTCTGCTCCATACAGTAGCACTGACCATACAGCACTCATCAAGAGGCGCATTCTTGATGGTTTGCGTCCCCCTGCATGGGCCATGAGTCGACTCAGAGCCGATACTCCCGAAGCAGCCTTCTCAGCCGTTGCCCTGATTTGCTCAGAGAAACTCAGCGCGACTCACCTGGCATCTCCAGTCTCAGTAGCCCGTCGTAAGACACGTTCCACAGGTCCGGACCAAGGATAGATCCCTGGGCAACACCCGATGTAACAGCCATCCTTCGTTGGCCCTGTGTCGTGTTGTAGAGCAGACTTGGGTCCTTTAGGTAGTTCCTCAAAAGCCGCATTAGATATTCTGAAACTTGAAAAGGGTTTTCCAGCGTATCCAGAATATCCACCCATCTAGCGGAGTTGAAGGCGTTCCTGACGTCGAGTGTCACCAACAGGACGATCCGTCGCTTGGTGCGACTATATGCCTCTGCCTTTTGGACCGCGTTCACCACCTCTGCAATCGCATCAATGGTAGAACGTCCTGCTCTAAAGCCGTACTGCTGAGGAGATAGGCAGCACGAATCGCAACGGCGAGTCTTCCCTCGAAGAGTTTCTCTAGCACTTTCCCAGCCGTGTCTAGCATACATAACATAATACATAATAGACGGCGATTCGGGGTTTCTGTTCCCATTGCTGATCAAGATGAGCCTCGCCACCTTCCATCGTACCGGGGAAACCCCGTCCCGTAGGCAAGCGTTGAATGTGCTGAGCAGCAAGTCAGAACAACGGTGGTAGACAAGCCGCAACACCTCAGCCGGGACACCGACTGGACCTGGAGCCTTCCTCGTTTTCAGTAAGAGGATTGCCTCCTCCAGTTCCGGCTGTGTGAAGAGTGGATACTCGACCGCTGTTTCACCATAGACAGCGTGAACACGGATGGGATGGGCGGGAAAGATTGCCCGCACTATCGCGTCCATCTTTTCCGCATCATGTATACAAGGCGCCAAGCTTCCACATAACTAGTTCGTAGCCAAGGCCCCACGGATCCTTGTTCACATTGTGCACTAGATCTTGCCAGCAGTGGGCCTTGCGATTGTTTATCAATTCGCGAAGGCATTTCCTAACCGACTTATATGCTGCCACCCGGTTGCATGCCTCGTCACGATACCGCGCCCATTGAGCCTCGCGTAGAAGCTTGTGACACTCCCTTCGCTTTTCAGCAATTTCAGCTGACCACCAGTACACTGGGGGCTTGCCGTACCGGTGTCTTCGACGGGGCATAGAAGCATTGCAAGCAGTCGTGATGATACTCATAGTTGAGTCAACCACGTCTTGAGCTGCCAGTTCTTCCGTCCCCGTTGAAGCTTCCTGCAGTTGCTCATCTAGTGTGAGCTGCTCGATGAACCTCTCGACGGCCAACCTTCCAATGTTCCATCCAGTTGTAGAAAGCCGAGAGCACGGACTTTGGGAGACAACATCACTTATCTCAAGTAGAATGCACTGATGATCACTGGCTGAATAGTCCTCTACTACTTTCCAATTGTGTATCCTCCATACTAAGGACTCCGAGGTGAATATCACGTCCGGTATGGTTCCGTCACAGCCAATACGGTGGAATGTCGGTGTATTTCCGGTGTTTAGTACGACCGGTGCCATCCTGGCTGCTATTTCTAGGATTCGTTTTCCCATGGATTTGTATGCGGCATGCCCCATTCGATTGCTTCAGTGTTGAATCCTCCTTCAACGAGCACGTTGCTCTCTTCGTTCGAGGCAGTGCCTAACAAAGCATTAAGCTTGGCTTGGAAAGATTATATCGACTCGTTTGGCGTTAGGTATATACTGTAGAAGGTGGTCCACGAGCACCGAACCCACACGAAACCATCCCCCCGTCCACAACTCTCCGCTTGGAAATCACTGTTCCAAACCCAGATAGCGGCAGTATCAGTTTTGTTAGGATACCATGATGCAAAACTTTTATCATGGTGTTGCTCATTCAGTAGCAAGAAGTCGGCTTTCATGTCCCTTGCAAACTGCTCAAGCAGATCTTGGGCGATTGGACTGTGGTGTAGGTTTAGCTGCAGGATGCGGACCATCGAAGTGCTGATTTTGCCTTGACTAGCGCTTCCTGGAAAAACTGGCATTTGCTTGATCCCAAGACGTGTCCAAGATCCACTCTTGGATTAGCATCCTTGCAAAGAATACAGTGTGCCTCCTTCGTATACTCGTTTCACAACATTGATATAGTTAACTCCTATCGGGTCCTTTGCATACTTGTGTGGTGTGACCATAGCTAAGGCTTTTGAAACTCTTCCCCGTATCCTTGCCAATTCTTACTTTGCCCTTATTCAGATATTGTTCGGTGTCCTTTTTAGACCAGCCAATGATCGCCATGCGTTGTCCCCTATTGTTTTCTGATGTTAGCCTCGCTTTGATCCCGCCCACGCTAGGGAACTCCCTTTTGATGGCCTCTTCTACCTCGGTCAGATCCGTCACGCAGTCAATGTCTCTTATTTCAATCGTTGCCATCGGCTCAAGCAAGGCTATAGCTGCACTTTCGCCGAGGACTTTCTTTACTGCGTCGCAGCTTGCCTCCGTATTCTCGGCCTCTGCTCCGAATTCGACCAGTATGTGGTCCGACCGCGTTGGTCGTACTGCTTTAATAGCAGTGTTGGTGTCTTCCGGCCTTATATTTCCCCTGATATCCCGCTGCATCTCCGCGTAATGGCGGCCATCTTGGGGTGTTATAAGCAGTGCCTACTGCCTGTCTCTCCTGTTTTGCATCAGGTCCTTTTTCTGGTTGGTTGTCCGTGCGAACTTTACTTTCTGACACCTTTTGGCGGAGTTTCCTAGCAGTTTTCTTCGTTCCTTTTGTAAGCACTGTCTGGAACCCCTGATTTGATGCTCCACGCCCATCAAGTGCCTCTTCTTTTCTTTTTTTGTTCCAATAGGGCTAGACGCAATTCTTTTATCGATTTTTGATAGTGGAGCTATCTGCACGTGGCCTTTAGATTTCACCCCTAGCGCTTTTTTAGCCTTCTGCTCTTCTTCGGGTTTCTGGTCCTCTTCGGCCTTTAACCAGCTCCTCCGATAATGCTCTAGACGGTCTGGGAACTCCTCTTGTTCAAAGAACCCAATCTTTACTGCTTTTTTGATTTTTGGGGAGTCGTATGCAGATTGTACTCTTTTCAGAACAACTCCCTTCATGTCGCTGGGCAGCAGCTGTACTTTGCGACCATCCTTGGGAGAGGCTATCGCTTTCTGTTTCGGAATACAGTACCACCACCACATTTTCGATGTTGGCGATGAAATCACGCAATGTCGCTTTATTTGCCTGGTCACTTGTTTCTTTTCTCTCCTAACCTCCTCATTGACTTCAGGATGGTTCTTGATTATGTCGGAATTTATGACCCTTGCATCGATCGCTTCGGTAACGATTGCAGCAGTGAACGTAGAATTCTCAATGTTCTTTATATTTTTCTCCACCGCTCGAACACCTGAAGCGTCCTGCAGAGTTTCTGCTTTTCATTTTTGGGGCACTCAGGTGTTCACATCATTTTGTTGCTGGGTCCGAACGCCACAGGAATCTCAGACTGAACAAGACAGTCTGTTAATCTCCGTTGTTCTTCCACCTTCACTGCCGTTGTATTCATCGTAATTTTTGTCATCGTTAGTACCGCTCTCAATGTACTGTTAACATCATGGCTGCAACAGCTTGTTGCATAGTCGCTATTATTTTTTTTTTATTTTTTTTGTTTTTTTTTATTTTTTAAAGTGTTTTTGGTTGCTCCAGATTTATTGGGTCGTGTGTGTAGTCACCTTTTTGGTCCCATGGTTATCTTTGTGGAGCAGGGAGGCCATGCGAGGGTCGGCGCAAGCCCTTATGGGGACAAGTGCTCAGAGCCAGACCAGCGCTAATCGGGAGTCCGTCTCAACCGAACCTACACCACAAATCCAATGGTGTGAACTCCGAGGCCTACAAAAGTTTTACCGGGATGGAGACGATATTATAGTTGAATTGGAGCCGTTCACACACGAGCTTCACCTCGGCACTACTGTGCAAAGCAACTACGTCCAAACCATCATATCCGCCAGCCCAAAGTATCAATTTCAGTTCGTTGTCCAAACCGTAGTCCAGATCCAATCAGGAGGGAACCTCACAGCACCCCATATCCTCGGGCCTGTGGGGCGGCACTCCCCAAAGAATGCTAGTCTCCAAAAGTGCTCTTCGCGACCGACATTCCCCCTACGGGAATTTCCTCGGGAACATGGAGGCGGAACTTCCCAAAGAATGCTAGCCTCCAAGAGTATTCCTGTAGGCCAGCATCCCAACTGTGGGGAGATCTGTTATATTAGCAACTGATTGCTGGACATCTAGGAACACAGAAAAATTTTTGGCAGTTACATCCCATTTCATAGATAAACAGTTCACTGTACAGAACTTCTTATTAGACTGTGTTTCATGTGACTTGGACCACGCTAGTGAAAACATGCCTAGTGAACTTAACAGAATAATTAATGAATGGAATTTAAAAGGAAAAGTTATCATAGTGATCGGTGATATGCATCAAACATGAAAAAGGCAATAAAGTCAGTGCTGGGCTTAGAATATTTCGAATGCTTTGTTCATACGATAAATTTGGTTGCTTCACATGCACTAAAACCAATATCGAAAATACGAGATAAAATTAAATCTATTGTTCGTTTTTTCACGTGCAGTAGCTCGGGAATGCTCAAGTTCATTGAACAGCAAAAGCATTAAAATGTTGAACCAAAAAAGCTAATTCTAATTTTATATGGTGGAAAGGTTTGTCGAACTAGAAGTACCTCTTCGTGCTACACTAGGCATTATAAAAAAAGAATCTCCTAATGTATCAGTGGAAGACTGAGAATTCCTCAAAGAATTAATTGAAATTCTCAAACCACTCGAAACAATCACCAAAATGATGAGTGATGAAAAGGATGTAACAGCATCTTCGATGATTATCCTAACAGATGGACGTCTCGGAGTTTATAACTTACTTAAAGCCAAAAACTTCAATAAGATCCAAGGCTATCTCATCAACTCAATTATAAGTAAAAATGAATATAGATTGGGTGACTTAGAAAACAGTACTTCATTCACGGTAACAACATTCTTGCTTTTGCAATGAAAGTGTCGGACAGTGTGTGAAAAAAACTGTTAAGTCTTTGGTCATTGGTAACATCCGCCAAACTACGGAAAACATTACATAAAGTTCAAAATCAGTTCCAGCGGTAACAAGTTTCCAAGAAATTAATATATGGAATGTTTTTGACTAAAAAAAAGCTTCCATACAACTAAGTGGAACTGCAGAATCTAAAGTAGTTATTGAGATTCAGCGATTGCACTTACATTTATATCGCGTGAAGAAAATTTAGCGTATTGGTGGAAAAATAGTCACTTCCATTTTCCACATCTAAGCCAAATTGTCTAGGAAAAATTTATAACTGTATCTACTTCTGTTTTTTGCGAAAGGCTTTTTTCGATTAATTGTCTCAGACTGGCGGAGTAGGACATAGCGAATTGGCTTTCCATAAAAGCTACAAAATGATGGATAGGATTTGAATTTTTAATGTGAATTCCACGATAGATTTTTACCTATTGTGGAAGTGGAGAGTAATTTATTAGGTAAATTTCTCAAGAGAAATTTACCTATTGTGGAGAGCATTTTATATAAAGGGTGATCCAACCAAAATGCACGATGTTAATTGTAAATAAAACAAAAAGTGTTCAGGGAATTATGTTAATATTTTTTATTATATAATAATAGAAAGATTTATGACAATTATGTGTGAAATAAAATGTTGCCCAAATGCTCGCCACGGCTGCGGTGGCATGTTTCTATCCGATGGTCCATATTTTCAAGGACTCTGACACATAATTGAGGTTCAATGTCGTTAATGAGCTGAATTAACTCATTCTTAGGCTCTTGAATTGTTCTTGGTTTATTGACGTACACTTTTTTTTCAAATATCCCCCGAGAAAGAAGTTCAACGGTGTCAAATTACATGATCGTGGCGGCCAATTAAAATCGCCACAACGTGAGATAACACGGCCATTGAATTTCTCGCACAAAAGAGCCATTGTTTCATTGGCTATGTGGGAAGTTTCACCATCCTGTTGGAAACACATATTGTTCAGGCCCATAACCTCAATTTCTGGCCACTAGAAGTCCGTTATCATCTCGCAATAACAAACACAATTCACGGTAACTGCTTGGCCATCCTCATTTTCGAAGAAGTACGGCTCGATGACACCACCACCCCATAAACCGTACCAAACAGTCATTCTTTGCGGATGCTTCAACAATCACTCGTGGATTTTCATTTGCACAAACGCGGCAATTCTGCTTGTTAACGAATCCACTGTGGTGAAAGTGTGCCTCGTCGCTGAAAATGATTTTCTTTGCAAAGTCACCATTCCCTTGTGTCTGTTCAACCAACCATTTGGCATATTGCCGACGTTTGAAGTGGTCAGTAGACTTCAGCTCCTGGTTTAATTGAACCTTGTTAGCTTGTAAATTTATATCTTTATTCCAAATTCGTATCAGTGATGTTCGTAAGATGTTCAATTGATGGGTACGACGGCGAGTCGAGGTTGATGGCTGTGCTGCCACACTATCGCGAGTAACAGCAATATTTTCTGAAGACGAACTGCGCGCGCATGCACAAATAATTTCACATTTCCTACAGACTCGGTTTGCTGAAATTTGCGCACAATTCTCCCAATTGTGGACACATTTGGCCGATTATGCTGTCCAAAAAAATTACGAAGTCCACGAAATGCATTTTGATTTGAAAGCCCATTTTCGTGAAAGGCTTCAACAAGCTTAAAATGCTGCTCAATCGTGTACCTCTCCATGGTTAAATTTGTCAAACACTAAAACATAGAAATGTAAAATTAAGTTGGGCGAAATATAGACAAATATGGGCTCTCTTCATAGAAAAATATGGGTTAATTAGGGTAGGAAGTCGTTTAAAAAACACAACCTTAGCTTTTAAACAAAAATACCCAATTCTTTTACCCCCATATCACCGCATAACCGATTTAATCATTGCAAATACTCACCTTCGCGAGTAAAATGCCGGCAATCAAAGCACCTTATTCGCAAGGAGGCTACGTTCTCATCTTCTTGACGGTCGAAGCCAAGTTCGGAAAATTATTCATTCGTGCGTGACATGCTTCAAAAATAGAGCGATTCCCATTCAGTACAAAATGGCGAACTTACTCGAGTCACGAGTAACTGCTACCAAAACCGATTTTCAGTACTCGTTCGTTAATTATTTCGGAGCAATATACATAAAAGAAAAAATATTTCGGAATCAAACGAAAATTGAAGCTATGGCCACAAGGGCTATTCACATAGAAATTGCCAACTACTTATGGATAGAAGGATTTTTACGAGCTTTCAGGCGGCTCACGAGTAGGAGCGGCATACCATCACACGTGTTTTTAGATAACGGATTGAATTTCATCCGGACGAATAGTTAATTGCGGAAAATCTATGCATTGATGAATTTAAAAAGTTTTCAGAAAGAAGTCAATGGTTTTGCGGTTCATAAAGATATCGTTTGGTAGTTCAACCCTTCTGAATCTCCCCATTTCGATGGCATGGAAAGTCGCGGTGAAATTGTTCAAACACCATTTAAAACGCGAAATCGGAGAGCAATTGTTGAGTTATGGAAATTTATATGCTCTAGTTGTCGAGATCGAAGCTATTCTTAATTGAAAACCGCTTTACTCTGTTTCCGTTGATCCGAATGATCCCATCGCGATAACTCCGGGTCATATTTTAATCGGTCGCCCTTTGACAATTTACCAGAAGAAAATTTACTTTGTTTTCCTGCGAATCGTCTCACAGTACTAAGATTCGTATCTCGAGCTCGACAGGACTTTTGGAGACGGTGGAACCTCGAAGCTTTTAGTGAACTCCAGAAAAGGCAGAAATAGCTCAACAACAAGGATGAACTTGAAATTGGCTCATTGGTCATCTTGATTGACAAAAGGCAAATCTGTGGCAACGGGACGTTAGGCGGAGTTACGGAACTATTTCCTGGGAGTATTGGAGCAGTTTGAGTCGTAACCATTAAAACATTGAAGGGTTCATGCAAAAGGAACGTCACCAGAATCTGTCCATTATCATAAAATGACATCGGACTATGAATGTAATAATTTGTACAATTTTGGAATAGTACGATTTTGTAGACATACATTCCTCACACTCACACTTCAGTTTTTCCTTCGTTTTGGGTTATTCAGCTTTTTCTTTTAAATGGCAGCCCCATGAGCACGTTCGCTGAAAAAAAAAGAGAGACGCGAAAAAAGGTATAAGTGCTACACGCATTTTCTCGTGGCAATATTGTAGGCCGTTGCGTTGATATGCTACAAGTTGGAACCATGTGTGGTCAAACAAAAGAAAATGAAAAGGACGCTGCGATTCGATCGACGCCAGGTTGTGTTCGCTGGAGCATTTGCGGTTAAGCTATTCGAGTGATTCTCGCAACAGATTCTCCAGCAATATTCCGGGTCCGAATGTGGGGCTAGTTTCACCAAAGGAAATCTCCTATCGAGTAGAGTTCTTTAATTTTAATTTTTATTACGAGCGGGTGGCGTTGCTATTGTAGGAACAACCTTTCGTTCGGTTTGTATCGAGTAATATCATTATGCCCCTTTGTTCATTGTCTAAAGGGACACCTCAGCTCGGGTACTGCATTCCGATTTTCATAACCGGTAAGAAAATTCTTGAATTACGCAACCTTTCGTCAACGGAAGGTGAAATTCTTGAAACACGCTATCTTTTGCCATCGGAAGGTGAAAAATTCTAATTTAACAAACCCAATTTTATGAAATCGAAAAATTTCGTATTAAATTTAAATACAATTCACGAATACTCGACTGTGTCATTTCCTCAATTATATATTGTTCAATTAGTCATTTAATTTTAATTGTGCGCATATTGTAACATTTTCAACGCCAGAGAGTTTTTATGCCTTCAAGCATTTCTCTCCAATTTTTAAGGCAACAATATATTTCATTTCTGTACAACTCAACGGTGTGTCTTTTATTCATTTTTGAAGAATCCAAATTTTTGCAAATTTAGTTTTCAACATTCCAATCTCCTTTCACTAAACAACCAGCGATGATGTTGACGATGTCATCATAACAGAGCATGGTTATGAGCTGATAACCACATTTTAGGCTTTTCACTACTTTGTATGCTTGTCTTGTGTTATTGCTCGCTAGACTTACATAAATACTTCTCAATTGGTCGTCATAGCATTTTCCTTTCCTAATTCGAATTACATTGGGATCCAAATGGGTACTGAGCTTCTTCAGAAAGAACCAGTGAATCACATATTCATTCCAGCTATGATCGTATCCTCTATCATCATATCCCGATAGGACACAGGATTATGGATAGGATACCAAAACCACAATCACAACACGAATATATAACTTAATTTAAATTATCATTATTATTTTTTTTTATACTTTGATTAGAGATATCAACTACAATAAAAACAACACACAGATTTCAAATTGGAATATCGTTTCACATAACCATAACCAGTTAGAGGATGTTTTAAGTTAGTAAACAAACACAAATGGAAAAGAAAAAGAAGAAGCTCAACTCGTATTAATTTTTAACTGCTTGGCAATTTTTGATTTCATATTATAATTGCGCAAATTCCCAGGCAGAAACAAATTGTCGCTGGTATAAGAGAAGTTATTCAAAATATACAAATCTAAATACTATTTATTAAAAAGAAAAGAAATCAAAATACCGCGGCCGGGACACGGCGAATCAGTTCCTCCGAACCCCAACTCTTTAAGAGTTTCTTAAATATAGGAAAAGATCTTACATTTTTTAACTCAACTGGCAAAGAGTTATATGCTTCCATTGCTAATCTGACTGGATCACTATGTTTTCTTCTAGTGCGAGCAAATGTTACCTTAAGAAAGTCATTAAATATGGTATTATATGAATGGATATCACAGTATTTGATTAGTTTGATTTCATATCGGTATGTAGTACTCTAAAAATAAATTTAGCTTTTTCCGTATATATTATTTGCCTGATACTGAATTTCTCTGTTAGAGGATAAATTGTAATACTAAGGGTCAATCCATCCAATCCATGCATTGCCTTGACAATCTTATTCAGCATTTTATCTATTGAATCAACATTAGCTTCTGAAGTATGACACCAATTCATAATGCCGTAAGTAATCAAAGGCAAAACATGAGCATTATAAATTATGTTTTCGAGACCAGTATCTAAATAATTTTTACACCTAAATACCCTTATGCAGAAAGCTAGTAAAGATTTCAAATTACCAATCTGTTGATTCCATGATAGCCTATCGTCAATAATAAGACCCAAGTATTTCCATGAAGATACACGTGCTATTCGTTCATCAAACATTTTAATGTCTAGCGTTATAGCAGCTTTATTCAGTTGTTTAAAAAGCGTAAACTTGGTTTTTTTGAGGTTGATAGTTAGTTTATTCCCTAACAACTATGAGCTGTACTTCATTAAATCAGCATTTATTTTGCACTCTAACGCACGAGATTATAAATATATAAAATAAAAAGAGAGGGACGTAGTATAGAACACTGTGGAACACCAACATCAATCGTAAACTCTTCACTCATTTGTTGATTCCAATTAATTCCAGTGGTGAGCCTCTAATTTCCAGTTCATTAAACATTGCGGTAGAATCGAGTGATCAACCGTGTCAAAAGCCTTAGTAAGGGCAACGAATATGGCCGCAACATATTTGCTCTTATCTAGTTCATTATTGATGAACTGTAAGGCATCAGTAATAGCAGATGTAGTGCTTCCGTTCTCAAAAAAGCCATATTGGTTTACATCGGACCCTAATGAGTCCTCAATAAAGTTTACTATTCGTTTGTTAAGAATTTTTTCAAAAACCTTACTCAAAGTACTAGTTAAGCTTATCGGTCTGTAGTTATTAGGACCATTCTCTTCACCTGATTTGAAAACAGGAATAATTGCTGCATCTTTAAACTCCCTAGGAAATATTCCCATCGACATAAAATTATTGAACTCAGAGGCAACATGTGGAGCTATTATAGCACTGAGAAGTTTCAAATCTTTAGCCGAAATTCCATCACCTCCAGCAGTAGAGTTTCTCAAAGAATTAATGCATGCCATAAATTCACCATCATTGGTTGGTTCAAGAAAAATAGACTTAGGATTGAAGGGAATGTGCTTTTTATCAAAGTTGGCAAGATTAAATTTTTGATCTAGTTTTTCTACAAGCTTTTTATCCGAGCCACTTTTCTCAGCCCTATAAAAGCCAAAAAGCTCCTTGTTTATAATTTGCCATATTTTTCTTGAATTTCCATCAGCTACATTTATCTGATTATTTAAAACATTTCTTTTAGCGGACCTAATCAACGAGTTAACCCTATTCTTTTGTTCTCTGTATTTCAAATTCAAATAGAGTTGTTTTGGCTATATTTCATAACAGGGCCAGGGTAATTGAGTGTGCTGACATTGCAGGATCTAATGCCATAGTCCTTTTTCCGTTTGCAATCCAGAAGCTATCAAAATGAAGAGATAGCCAAATAAACGTGTGGAAGATGAAATAAAGTTTGCCATGTACTGGTTAAATTGCGGCAAATTCAAGTTTTTTTACAATACCAGAGCGGTTCAAATATGATGGAGACAAACACTGTAGATGGCGCGCATGTACGTGTTGTAAGTCGTGGCTTGAGTATGTGATAGCTGAGTCCCTTACAAACGGTGTGGCATAGTGTTCATCAGGAGTGCATGTTTCACGAGCACCATGAGTGAACATCAAGTGTCGACCGTCATTGCGCAATGTATTGTCACTCGTTTTTTAGTTTAGGAACGCGTTAAAAAAAGGAAATTTCTCTGCGTTTGCGAAATCAGTTCGGTCGTAGACGCCTGAGTAGGGCTGCTATGTTTAAACGGGCTAAAGCATTCAAGGATGGTTGCAAAACCGTTGAGAATGAACCGCATGATCGTTGACCGTGAAGCAGCATCACACTAGACAGCATTTGCTGCGTCGAATAACTCATTTTGGAAAACCGTTGGATGAATTTTCGTAACATTTTGGCTGAATTTGGCATCAGTACTGGTAGTGTGGAGTCTATCATTCACAAGCACCTTCAAAATAACGGTGTGCTGGGTTCCTAAACTGCTGAACTTCCAGCAAAAATTCACGTGGTTGGAGGTTTGCCGCCACTTGCCGACGCGATACGAGGTGGAGGGGGCGGTTTTTTCAATGCAAATCTTCACCACAGACGAGACATAGATACGCTATTACACTCCCGAAATAGATATATATATATATATATATATATATATATATATATATATATATATATATATATATATATATATATATCTATATATATATATATATATATATATATATATATATATATATATATATATTTATTTATATTGCATATATATATATGTATATATATATATGTATATATATATATATATATATATATATATATATATATATATATATATATATATATATATATATATATTGTCGCGTGTTTTCGGCTCGCGGCCAATAATTTTAATGTTCCGGGAAAGTGAAAACGCAATGTCTTTTCATTTAAATTAAAAGAGTTTATTTAATTAAAAACGCACAATCATTTATTTAACTATTTCACCTAATTTTAATTTTCACTATTAAAATTCTAACACTTGTCCATAAATTTCTTATCGCAATTGTCTTCTAAATCACTTCACTATTACGAAAATCACTTTTCTACTACTCGAATAATATCGCTTCCCACACAGTATCGCAGTTCTTATCGCGGTCGAATGAATGATTATGACAACAATTGCGACAGTAGCTCGCAGAATTATTTGTACATGTAATTATTTGTACATGTAACACTGCCCCCACCTGAGTTCTTTTCGCCCCGAAAAGATGTGTCGCTATTTGTAGTCAATTCCCCCCTGGTGTAAAATGGGGCAAGACGGTCCAGATGCACGATTTACATTTTAGCTCTCGGCTTACGATGTTCCTGTATTCGGTATACGACGTCGTTGATTCGCTTTGTAACTCGGTATGGTCCCTTCCAATCATATTGCAACTTTGGAGGCCTACCCTTTCGCCGTTGCGGGTTATATAGCCACACCAAGTCATCTTGCTGGAAGCCAGTAGAATTAGCCTTTAGATCATACCTGGTCTTCATGCGGTCAGTAGCCGATTCGAGGTATTTTCGCACTGTCCGATGTATCTGGTTCAACCGTTGTCTTAGATCACTTGCGTACTCCGAGATCGTTTGGGGTTTCTCAGGGAGTGTTCCGAACTTCATATCGGCTGGCAAACGAATAGTCTTTCTAAAAATGACTTTGGCTGGAGCTTGGCCCGTCGATGCATGTTCGGCAGCTCTGTACGCCATCAAAAATAGTGGGATATGTCGGTCCCAGTCCCTTTGGTTCTCGTCAACCATCTTGGCAAGGTGTTTATTGAGCGTGCCGTTGAAACGTTCGACCATTCCATCGGATTGGGGATGCAGCGGTGTTGTCCTCGTTTTCCGTATTCCAAGCAGCTCGCACATTTCGCCAAAAACTAGTGACTCAAAGTTTTGGCCTTGATCCGAATGTAGTTCACAAGGCACGCCGTACCTGCTGACCCAATTTAACACTAGCTGTTCGGTTACAGTAGTTGCTTCCTGGTTGGGAATGGGGTAGACCTCGGGCCACTTGCTGAAATAATCGGCTACAACCAGCGTGTATCAATTTCCCCATTCAGACTCAGGAAAGGGTCCTGCGATGTCAACAGCAATCCTTTCAAACGGTACCCCCACGTTATAGGTTTGCATTTGTCCTCTCAGTCGTCGTTTTGGACCTTTGACGGAAGCGCAAATTGTGCATCTGTGACACCAGTCCTCTACGTCTTCTCGAGCGTGGAGCCAGTAGAACCTTCACGCAATTTTGCTAAGGTCTTGTTAACACCAATGTGGCCTCCCGAGGATCCTTCATGCATTTCCTTAACCACATCGTGGATTCGGCTTTTGGGTAGTAAAGTTTGCATCCTATAGGAGCTACCATCCACCGTTTCCCATTTCCGCTTGAGTACGCCACCCTCCACGTGAAGGAAGTTCTATTGTGCCCAATAGCTTTTCAGGGTTGCGCCATGCATTGAAACGTCTTTCCACTCAGGTCGCCCAGTCGTCTCCTTCCATACGAGCAATCTTCCGATGTCTTCATCGGCTAACTGGGCGTTTCGAATCTCCTCCGATGACCAACCTTCATCGAATTCGGCCGTTATCACTTGCAGTTCAACGGGCGGCTCCTTTTCCTCAATCCGTCGGCAATGCTTGCAGTTAGCTGGACATGGGCGACGAGATAGGGCGTCAGCATTTCCATGAACTCCGCCCTTCCGATGAACAATTTCGTAGTCGTATGACTGCAATCTTTCGATCCATCTCGCAACTTGTCCCTCGGGGTTTTTGAAGTTAAGTAGCCATCTCAGCGATGCGTGGTCCGTTCGAAGAACAAATTTCTGGCCATATAGGTACTTGTGGAACTGCTTGGTGGCCTCTGTTATAGCCAATAGCTTTTTCCTGGTCACACAGTAGTTCCTCTCACTTTTTGAAAGAACTCGACTGTAATAAGCGAGGACTCTTTCTTCGCCATTGATCTGCTGGGAGAGTACAGCTCCAATACCGCCGTTGCTTGCATCGGTGTCAACTACAAACATTTTTCCGGGTTTCGGATACGCCAGTACGGGTGATTCACATAGCGTTTCCTTCAGGGTCTCAAAGGCTGTCTGGCATTGTTCGTTCCAGACATACGGACAATTTTTCTCGGTTAGCTGATGGAGACACTTAGCTATTTTGGCAAAGTCTTTGACGAATCTTCGATAGTAGGTCGCCAGACCCAGAAAACTTCGTAGTTGGCGCGTGTTGTTTGGTGTTGGCCAAGTTTTCACGGCTTCAATCTTCTCAGGGTCTGTTTTGACCCCTTCTGCTGATACGATATGTCCCAGGTATTTTACTTCAGCTGCGAAAAGGGTACACTTGTCGGGACTAAGTTTCAAATTTTCCAGTCGCAGTCGGGAGAAAACCTCTTCTAAGTTCCGCACATGCTCTTCGAACGTTCTCCCGATGACGATGATGTCATCTAGGTACACCAAGCAGGTTTTCCAGGTTAGACCACGTAGCACGTATTCCATCAAGCGTTTGAAAGTGGCTGGAGCATTGCAAAGCCCAAACGGCATCACCACAAATTGCCACAATCCGGTCCCAACTGAAAATGCGGTCTTCTCTCGGTCCTTCTTGTCGATTTCTACCTGCCAGTAGCCACTCTTGAGATCGAGTGTAGAAAACCATTTTGCGTCGGCTAAAGTGTCCATGATGTCATCGATGCGTGGGAGCGGGTAACTATCTTTCTTAGTGACGTCGTTAAGCTGCCTATAGTCGACACGAAAACGAATGCTACCATCCTTTTTCTTTACTAGAACTACAGGCGCGGCCCATGGACTGACAGAAGGTTCAATAACGCCTTGTTTTTCCATGTCCAAGATCAGCGTGCTCACTTCTCCTTGTTTGGCTATAGGGAGGCGTCTGGGTGCTTGTCGAATCGGCTTGGCTCCCTGTGTATCTATAACGTGAGTTACCAGGCTCGTTCGGCCTTGGCCATCGTGGCTTGTTGAGAAGATATCACTGTACTTGGTGACCAGATCAGAGGCTCGTTTGAATAGCTGTACTGGCAATTTGACCGGCTTCAATATTGCAGACGTTGATTCCCGGGCTTTGTCTGTGTCTTGCCTCGTTTTGCAATGATGGTTGTGAGTAGCTTCCAAAGAGGTGATGGTGGAAACAGGCTGGCAGCTGCCGATGACTTCTCCCGCTTTGATGCTCGTGGTTGAATCTGCGGTGTTAAGGACTCTAACCGGCACATATCCGTTCCTCAAAGATCTTACAAGGCTTCGTCCTACAATCAAACTGCGCAATGCGAACGTCTTCGTTGGCTCTATCAGATAAGATCGGTGGTCTCCAGAATCACCATCAAGCTTGGCCCATACAATGCTTTCGGAAGAATTCGGTACATCAGTGTCAGTACATACCACTACATTCATCTTGGGAATTTGGACGCTGGGATCCTCCATTAGTACTTCAACATTATGCCATTTCAATACACGTTTGCCCAAATCCAACGTGATTCCATGTGGTCGCAGAAAATCCATTCCGAGAATGCAGTCATCCATAATGTTCGCGACCAGAAAATTATGTCGGAACACAAGGTCTGCCAACTGTATCTGGAGGTTGACCTCTCCATGAACAGGTGCAGTTTCTCCCGTAGCTGTCCGTAGTGAGACAATTCTGCCCTTTTGAAGTTGTTGCTGTCTAACTACGTCTGGCCGGATAATCGATCGGGTTGCACCAGTGTCGATTGTTATGGTGCAGTGTTCTCCGTCAACTTGACCCGGAAGGCATAAGTCCGCTTCTCCACGATGTAGTCTTGACACGGTGATGGTGGTGCTGGGGACGTCGATCCTCCTAGCAAACCTCTGCCCCACGAAGTTGGCCGTTGCAATTTGATGGGCCTCTATTCTAGGCTCCTGACTCGATCTGGATCTCCACCATCCTGGACAATATCTCCATTTTCTTCAATTCTTGCAGTCTCTTTGCAGGTGCCCCTTCTCACCGCAATCCCAGCATCTAGGCGCACCATTTACCTGCCGCTCTCGCTCATTTTCCGCACGCTCACACCTGCACTCGTTTGCCATTACCTCATGGAGCCAGGCTGTGCTACGAGTCGCATTTTTCGCTGCCTGATAGTTCAGACTATAAGCAAATGTGGCCTTAACCGTTTGCTTTTGAGCTAATCGCACAGCTTGTTGCAATTCCTGGTCCTTTAAGACACTGATGAATGCTTCTGTCGCTGCATCATCTCGATGTTCTGGGTCGTAAGCTGGATAAGCCAAAAGTGCTAGTCGCTCAATGTCTTGGGCTAGCTGCTGTAAGGTTTCGCCAGACTTCTGCATCCGGTTCCGTAGCTGTGCCCGATAAATCTGCTTCAGATGATCGCCTCCATAACGCATGTCGAGCGCGTTCAATATAGCAGCCGGGTTTGAGTGTAAATCAACGGGGATCGTCTGCAAAAGCTCGGCAGCTGGGCCTCTTAGAGCAAGAATCGATGCAGTTGCGCGTTCCTGGTCATTCCAGCGATTGGCCCTTGCGGCAGCTTCAAACTGGGTGTTGTAAATACTCCAGACCGTTTGCCCATCGAATATTGGTGCTTGCACATTTCTAGACGAGCCTTGCACTGCGGTTGTAAGCGGGGCTGGTGAGGCGGTTACTACTGCATTTGCTGCTTCTAATTCCTTTTTCATGTTTTCCATCTCATTGTTGATTCTCTCCTCGACCTGGCTGACCTTTTCCTCGACCTGGTAAACCTTTTCCTCGACCTGGTCAACCTTTTCCTCGACGCCTTTAATTTGTTTGTTGAGACTACCGAGCTCCGCTTTTATTTCGGTTGACTGTTTCTCCAGCTTCTGTGTGATGTCTGCCTTGATGTCTGCTTTGATTTCGATTGCTTGTTGGTCCAGCTTCGCTGATTGTTCATTTAGCTTCGTTGATTGTTCATTTAGCTGCGCTGATTGTTCATCCAGCTTCGCAGTCAGACTGGATGACTGTTCATTTAGCTTCGCTGATTGTTCATCTAGCTTCGCAGTCAGACTCGATGACATCAGCATTAACATTTGCAATAGCGCATTTTCTGGCTCCTTTGATTTTGGTGTTTCTACTTCTCCACCTTCTGCGCCTTTTTCCGCATCTGAGAACTCACCCGAATCCAGATTCCCGCCTTCCGACTCGATCGCGTCACGCAAGCGTGCAATCAGTATGGCCTTTGTACCTCGCGTGGCCAGATTTCGTTGTTCCAACTCCTCTTTGAGCTCCGATATGCTCAATTGATTAATTTTTAGATGTAAGTTTCCTGGCATCTTTAATTGTTTTGGCTATTTTTCCACCAATTATCACGTTAATTTACACTATTGTGCACTTTAAAAATGTTTAATCGTTTTCATTTCCAAAATTTTCTTTCTCACTTCTTGACACCATTGTCGCGTGTTTTCGGTTCGCGGCCAATAATTTTAATGTTCCGGGAAAGTGAAAACGCAATGTCTTTTCATTTAAGTTAAAAGAGTTTATTTAATTAAAAATGCACAATCATTTATTTAACTATTTCACCTAATTTTAATTTTCACTATTAAAATTCTAACACTTGTCCATAAATTTCTTATCGCAATTGTCTTCTAAATCACTTCACTATTACGAAAATCACTTTTCTACTACTCGAATAATATCGCTTCCCACACACAATCGCAGTTCTTATCGCGGTCGAATGAATGATTATGACAACAATTGCGACAGTAGCTCGCAGAATTATTTGTGCATGTAACAATATATATATATACATATATATATATATATATATATATATATATATATATATACATATATATATATATATATATATATATATATATATATATATATATATATATATATATATATACTGTAACTACAGTAAGAAATAACATTTTTACTGATTGCAGCTGCTATCTAGTGGATATACTCTGCTCCAAATGGAGATTGGATCGAGCATGGTCCTCATCGAAACTGACATAAGATATGAAGCCAAATGGTAGCAATTTGCATATGAATTAGCCGGCCTACTATTGGACAAGTTGCCGTGAGCTGTGAGCTAAGTTCGGCAGAAGCAAATGCTTATATCGCGTAATATATACTATTTACCAAATGAAAACACATTCCGTACATGGTTAAAATTTACATTGCACTGTCTATTGCAACCCTACACTTTTCAAAACGAGCTAATAAAACACATGTTTTGCACCTTCCACTGATAGCTTAGCGTTCTGAAATAAACAATCTCCTATTCATTCATTTTGGATAGCGATAAAAATTAAATGGGTATAAGAACTGAATTAATTTTCACTTGACTAGGAGCGCTATTATGTTTTCTGCGGAGCTTCAAGATTTCACATGAAAATCGGTCTCGAAATCATACAAAACCTCGAATTTTCATTAGTACCTCTACAATTTTTCATATACCGCCATGTAAGCTAGCAAGCATAGTCGGCCTACAAGTGACCATGTGTGGGGTAGTAAGCGCTGCTGCCATATGAGTTCCTATCTTACGTCAGTTTTGGTCTTCATATATGTAACCCGCCACATTTAAATTTTTTCATACTGACGTCCTTATCATGTACCTTGAGGCAGATAACTAACAGGAACGACTCGGTGCCAATGGAACACTACTTTCCCTTCTCATCATGCCTCTTTGTTGCTACGGAGAAATCTCTTAGGGAGCGAAAAAAAGACTAAATAATAGCTGCGACAGCATAAGTGCAACAAACCTTTCAGTAAAAATTTGCATTGAAAGTGATCAACTTACTTGTGGGCAACTACTGTGAGCTGTCAGCCTACTTCAACAGAATGCAAATGCTTGTATCACGTGATATGTTCTTTGTTTCACATAAAAGGGGCACAAATTACGTTCCTGACATGTTTGAAATTCATCTTGCACTACCCACTGTACGTTCAACTCCTTCTACTGACAGTTAGCTTCAGAAGGGTAACGAATTCGTAATAAAAATATTAAAAACAAAGCTAGAGTATGCGGTGGTCATTTCGAGTCAATCGGCAAAGCAAAACCTTAATATTATATCCAGGATACTAACTAAAGTCTATAAAAATTTTCTAAGC
Source organism: Odontomyia ornata (assembly GCA_963969285.1). NCBI lineage: Eukaryota > Metazoa > Arthropoda > Insecta > Diptera > Stratiomyidae > Odontomyia > Odontomyia ornata. Next base: position 207,054,219 of record OZ017740.1, read on the forward strand.
CTTCCGATTCTCACTCCAACAAGACTAGTGTATCAACGGACCAACGCACTCATCTTCAATCAAATCATTACTATGAAGAAAGCGAAGTTTATATTCAAATGTCTAATTTCCAGTGAATCGGAACGAAGCTTGTAATGAGTCGACCCTACGCCACTGCCGGCTCGCACACATGCCCATCACTGCCATATGGGTTTCAAGCGAACGTCAGCTTTGGATGGCATTTCCATCCTATGTCAGTTTGAGTCGAGGAATGTCACCCAAAGCTGATGGCAGTTGGAGTCGGTAACTGACAAGCAGGCAAAACTGACGTTAGGTAGGAAGCCATATGGTAGCAATTTGCATATGAATTAGTCGGCCTACTATGGACAAGCTTCCGGTAGCTGTCACCCAACCGCGATATTAGCAAATGCTTATATTTCGTAATATATACTATTTTCCGCATAAAAAACGTGCGGAACGCATTCCGTGCATGCTATAAATTCACCTTGTATAGCCCACTGTACTCCTAAACTTTTAAAGACGAGCAAATGAAGTATACGTTTGGCACCTTCGACTGATAGCTCAGCGTTGAGATGTAAACAAGCTCCTATAAATTCAATTTGGAAGGCGATAAAAACTAAACGGGTATAAGAACTGAAATGATTTTCACTTCACTAGGAGCGCTATTGTGTTCTCCGTGGGCCATCAGGATTTCACAGTAGATATCTGCCTCGAAACCGTACAAATCTTCGAATTTTCGTTGGCACCTCCATAATTCTTCATATACCGCCATGTAAGTTAGCCAGCAAAGTCGGCCTACTAATGGTCATGTGTGTGGTAGTAAGCGCTGCTGCCATATGGCTTCCTATCTAACGTCAGTTTTACAAGCAGGCCAAGGACGTGTCAGAGCATATAACAGGGGTTGTCAAATGAAACGAGACATCCGAAGTATAAATATTATTAGTAAAGAAAGAGATGCGCTCGATTTGAGAGTAAAACACTTGAGGAAATATGCGATAGCGCTACATATGCAACATAAAAATTTTTAAGTATTAGTGAGCACAGCATAAAATAATCGTAATATGTGTGACATATTTCGTTGCTCTGAGAGAGAGATTCACAAAATATTAACGAAAAAACATCTTGCCAGATGTAAATTATTTTGTTTTCACGACAAAATGCATCTGGCAGCTGTTAGGAGGTTTCGTCCAGTTAACTTGATCGAAATGTCAAAAATCAAAATGAATTTGAAAAGTAAAGATCGAAAAGAAGTAAGTTAATGTTTTTTATTAATAGCTTAAAAGAATACTTTCACTAGTTGCATTTTCAATTCTTGTAGAATCAATGGAACCGGGAGAAAAATGAGAATCTATTGTTGCTGGGTGCGTGGCACCATTGAAGGAGATTGCGGTTCTTCCAACAGATGTTGATAGGTAAAATATTTTACAATTTTAAATCATTTATTCTTTTATTTTTACTAGATAGACCACGTGGGGTATCATACATTTGTATTTTAGGAACCATAGTAGAAATGTTATCAACGGATCTATAATAGTTCCTTATTCGAATCTTTAGTTTAATTTTAACATCCATTTTCAAGTCTTCCAATACTGTGTTATCGGGGAACCAAACGCGTCCCCAGGGTTGCGAATAGGGGAAGACCTTTCTCGAAAGGTTCGCTGTGAATAACCAATAAGCAGCCGCGGACAATGGTCGGCAGTGAAGGGAGAGTCTCAGGACAAATACCTGAGTGTCAATGATCTTCACTGTGACATGACGAAATATATGGCGTCATCAATTATCCATATATCCTGGCAGTAGGTAAAATGCTATGGGAACGGAAACCCAGACAGAAAACCAAACTATGCAGGTCCACAAGGGGAAACAAATTACGGTGCAGGGGGTTGGATCCCCAGTACCGGCGGCAGAGGGTAGTGAGCGAGCAGGCTCCCGGCCGTCGTCATCCAGTGACTGCAATGTTATAGAAGTGGTGAACTTGGCTTCTGTAACAGATATAACTACAAGCAAACAGGACGCTAGCACGGAGAACCCTTTCAGGCAAAAACCGCTGTTGGCAAGAACACCGATCAAACAAGTCACCGATTGCGGGGGGAGGCAGCAAACCCCAGAAACACTGTCAAAGTCAACATCACAGGTTAAATCATCGGAGACAGACCACAGACGGACTAACGAACGAAAGAAGGCAGAGTGCGTTGTGCAACCTGGCATCATTGCGGCCTTTGGGCGCAGTAGAAGGACTATGCGCACCCCGGAGCGTCCAGTGCAAGACGTACACAATCCGGATCAAGCTGCGACACCAACAGAGGCCAGTGTAAGACTGGTGGAGGGAGAAGTTTTGCCGTTGGCCGACGCCACTTCAAACGCGACCCAAGCGATAGAAGCAAAAGGGCTAGGAAACGGGGGCCTCTCCCAAGAGGTGGCGCCAAATAACACAATCGCCCTTGACCGCGGCGAAGAGGAGCGGCTTACTCGGAAAGCGGGGACTATCGTCAAACAACTGAGGGCTGCCTGCGAAGTGCAGAAAAACATAGGCAAGAGTGTCAAGAATGGCATTCTTGAACTGGAGGAGCTTTTTGGCCGCATAACGCACTACAGGCGGAGGTGGCTTGCAACCAAAAAGCACCAAAAAGACACGCTCTCCCTCGAGGCATCAGTGGGTCCTAGCAGCAGCAAAAGAATGGCCGGTAGCCCAATTGAAGGCGACCGTGAGAAAAGGAGGAAGGACGAGACCATAAACGAAGTTGACACTCCAGGCGAGGAGTTTCATGTGGTGCGAAACAAGGCAGCGAAAAAAGCGGCCAAAAAGCTGCTCCTAGAAAAAACAGACAAAGAGCTCAACCACGAAAAGAACAAAGAATCCCCCGATATACCGCAGAAAACAAAAAGCAAACCGCGGTGCAAACCCTTGCGAGAGGCACTGCTTATTAAACCCACTAAGGGCCGAACCTACGCAGATGTCCTCCGTGAAATTAAAGCAGCGGTCAAGCCAGACGACACCAAAACTGCCATCAAAGCAGTTCGACCAACCCGGACCGGTGGCCTGCTGGTGGAATTCGGCCCAGAGGCCACAAACAAAGATGCATTCCGTGACGCAGTTCAAAAGGTTCTTGGAGATGCGGCAACGGTTGCCTCGCTCGAACCAATGGCCACCCTGGAAATCAGGGACCTCAACTGCGTCACGGACAAAGCTGAAGTAGAGGATGCCATTAGGAGGGAGCTCCCCAGCTTAAGTGAAGTCAAGGCAAGATTGACACGTGAAAACACAAGGGGGCAACGCATGGCTATTGTCGAACTAGCTGATAAAGACGCCCAGCAAATCCTGGCGAAGGGCAAAATTAAGAGAGGATGGGTGATCTGCAGGATACGGAGAAGATCGATCCCTATCCGCTGCTCCAGATGCTTCGAATACGGACACACCGTGTATGGCTGTAGGGGACCCGACAGGAGGTCTCCGTGCTACAAATGTGGTGAAACGGGGCACAAAAGGAAGGAGTGCACGAACGAGGCAAAATGCATTCTTTGCAAGGATGCTAAGCTAGCACCCGGCGACCTCAAACATGAGCCGGGGACAGGGAGATGCTGGGTTTTCAAGGAAGCCCTAACTAAAGCCAAATCGATACTCAAATGATCCGTATCCTGCAGGTTAATTTGCACCGAAGCACAAACGCCCAGGACCTACTTGAGCAGTTTGCGAGGGATAAGAAAGCTGACCTGCTGTTGCTGAGCGAGCAACATCATAACAAGGACTCGCAAGCGTGGTACCCTGACAAATCTAGTACCTCGGCCATCTGGGTTCGAGACAGCGCCCGCCTTCAGGTGCAGGGCCATGGACGCGGGGATGGTTTTGTGTGGGTGCGGTGTTCAGGGATAACATATTTCAGTGTTTATCTGACGCCTAACGAGGCAATGCGATCTTTTCGAACCAAACTCGATGCCCTGGAGGACGCTGTCTCGAACACAGAGGGCCACATGCTGGTCGGGGGAGACTTCAACGCTAGAGCCATCGAATGGGGTATGCCACAATCCGACCCAAGGGGAAAGCAAATCTTGGACATGGTGGCTAGAACAGCGCTTTTTGTCCTAAATACTGGTAACACTCCTACTTTCCGCCGCTGGGGTTGCGTAGGAACCATACCTGATGTGACACTCGCTTCGGAGTCCCTGGTACCTAGAGTACACAACTGGCGAGTACTAGAGGACTACTCGGCTAGTGATCACCAGTATATAGCGGTTGAGATTCACGACAGTGCCACTCTGCGTGCATATGCCCAAACTTCAATCCTCGGATGGAGGACTGGGAGGATGGACGTTGAGAGGTTCACTGACGTGCATACGGCAGGCGCACCGTTGCTGGGAGCTCCACCAGGGAGTGGAGGGCCTACAGCCAAGGACCTGGTGAACTTAACTATGAGTACCATCATAGCTGCTTGCGAGTCTTCCATGCCCCGTCGGAGACCCCGACACGGTAAGCCTCCAGTATACTGGTGGTCAAACGAGATCGCCGAACAAAGAAGCGAGTGTCACAAACTTCGGCGAGAGGCCCAGCGGGCGCGAACACGGGAGGAGGCAGACACTAGGCTAGCAGCATACAGGTCCGGCAGGAAATATCTTCGCAGGCTTATTAACAAGAGCAAGGCCCGATGCTGGCAAGACCTCGTGGACGATGTAAATAGGGATCCGTGGGGCCTTGGCTACAAGCTGGTCATGGGGAAACTTGGTGCCCTACGGAAGCCTTGTATACATGACGCGGAAAAGATGGACGCGATAGTGCGGGGACTCTTCCCCGCCCATCCCGTCCGTGTTGACGCTGTCCATGGTGAAACAGCAGTCGAGTGCCCACTCTTCACACAGCTGGAACTGGAGGAGGCAGTCCTCTCCCTGAAAGCGAGGAAGGCTCCAGGTCCAGATGGTGTTCCAGCTGAGGTTTTGCAGCTCGTCTATCACCATTGTCCTGACTTGCTGCTCAGCACATTCAACGCTTGCCTACGGGACGGGGTTTTCCCGGTACGATGGAAGATGGCGAGGCTCGTGCTGGTCAGCAAGGGGAAGGGAAATCCCGTTATGCATGCTAGACACGGCTGGGAAAGTGCTAGAGAAACTCATCAAGGGAAGACTCACTGACGCGATTCGTGCTGCTGGGGACCTATCTCCTCGGCAGTACGGCTTTAGAGCAGGACGTTCTACCATTGATGCGATTGCAGAGGTGGTGAACGCGGTCCAAAAGGCAGAGGCATATAATCGCACCAAACGACGGATCGTCCTGTTGGTGACACTCGACGTCAGGAATGCCTTCAACTCCGCTAGATGGGTGGATATTCTGGACACGCTGGAAAACTCTTTTCAAGTTCCAGAATATCTAATGCGGCTTTTGAGGAACTACCTAGAGGACCGAAGCCTGCTCTACGACACGACACAGGGCCAACAAAGGATGGAAATTACATCGGGTGTTGCCCAGGGATCTATCCATCGTCCGGACCTGTGGAACGTGTCTTACGACGGGCTACTGAGACTTGAGATGCCAGATGAGTCGCGCTTGGTCGGCTATGCGGATGATGTTGTGGCTCTGGTCACTGGATGCACCGTTGAACAAGCGCAACTTAGGCTAGGTATGCTAATGCGCCGAGTGAGGGACTGGATGACTGCTCGCGGGCTCAGTTTAGCACTGGAGAAAACCGAAGTGGTCATCTTGACAAAAAAGAGAATCCCTAGAGTAAGAATGATCAGTATTGGAGATATACAAATCGAATCGAAGCCAGCGGTGAAGTACCTGGGGCTACTGATCGACTCGAAGATGAGTTTCTCTGAGCAAATCAGGGCAACGGCTGAGAAGGCTGCTTCGGGAATATCGGCCCTGAGACGACTTATGGCCAACGTCAGGGGACCCAGCCCATCAAGAAGATGCCTCTTGATGAGTGCTGTAGGCTCAGTGCTAATGTACGGAGCAGAGGTATGGGGCGACGCTCTCAGCAAGGAGGTATACCGAAAACGTTTGGCACAGGTACAGAGAAGAGGAGCACTGAGAATTGCATCTTCGTATCCAACAGTCTCCGACTCGGCGGTGAGAGTGATTGCAGGCGTGATACCTGTCGCCCTCCTTGCTAGAGGGTGCCGCGCTATTTACCTGCGCCGAAACGAGGATGCGAGGGAGATGGTTGTCCGCGAGGAGAGACAACGCTCGCTCAACGATTGGCAGCAGTCTTGGGTGAATTGCACGAAGGGAAGGTGGACTGCGCGCCTCATCCCGGATGTGAGACCGTGGCTAAATCGAAGGCATGGTGAGATTGACTTCTATCTGACCCAGCTTTTGAGCGGGCACGGGTGTTTTCAGTCACGGTCTCCCGATTGTCGGTTTTGCCCAGGAGAGGAGGACAATGCCTGTCACATATTTTTTGCGTGTACCAAATGGGCCAGGCTGGGAAGGGAACTCTACAGGGAGACGGAAGAGCTCACCCCGGATAATATAGTTGCGGTGATGCTCGAATCGGTTGACAAATCGAACCAGGGGGTACATTATGCTCAGGCAGTCCTAAAAGATAAAAGGGACTCACAGCAGCTGGAGGTGCTGGTGCTGGGGGATCGCTCTTCTGGCATTTCCTCTTCCCCTCTCCCCTCCCGCTAGGAAAGGGACTCCCCAGCTTGAAGGCGCCCCACAGCGTAACAAAACGAGACCTGGCCCAAAGTAATGTGTCAAACGGTTCCAGGCTAGGTTCTCAGATTGACAGGGGAGGTGTTTAGTGGGTAGTCCAAGGGTATCCTCCATGGGAGTCCCACACTGCCAGACTTGGCGGGCGTAAATGCCTTCACCTCCCTACCACCAAAAAAAAAACCCTATCGTCGAGATGCTTGAAATGACAGCTAACTTTATAACTCAGAGTTTTTTTCCCACGGGGTATTACTACGACGATAGGGTCAAGAAAGGCGATGCGATGTAGAAATTTATTACACTGAGATTTAATCATTGTTAAATAAATATTCCTTAAGGGTTTTTTTAAAAACTATAAGTGAGTTTGCATCCTTAACTGAATCTGGGAGATTGTTGTATATACGCAAGGCATCATTCGTAGCATCATTCTTTAGGCGATCCGTTCTTGCAAAAGGCATTATGAATTGATTTGCGTTCCTAACATTGTAGTGATTTTTCTGCGATACTTTCATAAATTGAATATGTGACGATGAATTTGAATTCAAGCATTTAAAAATAAACTTGGCTTTCTCTGCTTCAACGATTTGAGTAAATGCTAATGCTTTCGCTGATTGGTACACAAATCTGGTTGGTGTACGTATTGGTAGATTTAGCATATTTTTATAAGCCTTGGTAAGCAACCTGGATATAATATTAAGATGTTGCTTTGAAGACTGGCTCCAGATTACTACTCCGTAATGTAGTTTCGACAGAACGAATGCATTAACACCATCTGCTTGATATTGCTTGGAAATCCTTCATATCTTCTCAGTAATCCAATAACAGGAGCTAATTGTGTTCTGAAGCTGTTTATATGCGGCAGCTATGTTAATCGTTGGTCGATGATGAGTCCAAGATATTTGAATTCCGCTACTCTCTCCATTTTTTCGCTATTAATTCTTATATCAATGTTAATGTCTTCCTTGTTCTTCTGTTTGAAAATAATGTATTTGGTCTTACAAGTATTTAGCGCTAGCTCATTATTACTTAACCACGAATGATATGTACTTAGATCTTCATTAATGGTATTCTCTAAGTAATCTTTTTTGCATCCCGAGTAAAGTAGAACTGTGTCATCAGCATATAGTGCATAGTGTCCCTTTAGTCCACATGTATTTAAATTGTTAGTGTATAACAAGAATAAGGTAGGGCCAAGTATGGAGCCTTGGGGAACGCCTGACTTCATAGGTGCCAAGTCGCTCAATACATTATTGACTACTGTTTTCTGTGATCTTCCTTTTAAGTAATTCCTAAAAAGTTGATTTGGTTTTCCGTGAATGCCATACAATTCGAGTTTACGAAGTAAATGCTCATGATCCACCGTATCAAACGCCTTTTTCAGATCCACAAAAATGGCAGCAATATAGTCACCCTTGTCAAGTCCTGTATTTATGAAACGCGTGACTGAGAAAAGAGCATCAAAAGTTCCTTTATTTTTCTGGAAACCAAACTGTTGTAAATTTAAAATTGAGTTTTCCTTAATGAATGATGATAGATGGATTTTCATTAATTTTTCGAATATTTTACTAAATCCTGTTAAAAGCGCGATCGGGCGGTAATTATTTGGATCCATATGGTCTCCTCCCTTGAAGATTGTGACTATTTTTGCTAGTTTTCATTCCTCAGGAAACGTTCCCTTCCTTATATGTTTGTTTAGACAATTTGCAACACATTCTGCTATCTCTTCCTTTATAAGTTTTATTTCATCCATCGTGATATTGTCTATACCTGGTGCTGTTTTTTGCTTCAATTCATCAATAATTTTTATTACTTCAACTTTGTTAGTTAGATGCATGTAAAAGGAAGATTTGGGCGACGTAATTGTAGAAGTAAAATTGCTTGTTGGCACAGGCTGGATTCCATTGGCAATTTTTTCACCTATAGTTGAAAAAAAGATATTGAGGTTACTTGCAGCTTCAAATGCATTTACTGAAGATGAGTTCTCTATGGTGAAATCCCGGGTCGTAGAGTTACGCGGTGAGTTTCTTTTAACTTCATTTATTATGTGCCATATTTCATGCGCATTGTCGGCCGCTGCTTTTAGTCTTTTGGAGTAATAAAAGTTTTGCTTTTTTTCACAACACGTTTAGATGTTTTATTGGCTTCGATGTATATAAACCTGAGCGATTGATCATTCATGTTCCGTTTGTAGTTCATATAAGCCTTCCGCTTGCCTCAATAACTTTTTTGGTTATCCATGAATGTTGACGACATCTTATTTTTTTCTCCGTAGTCGAGGTGTCCTTAGCTTCCATTATGATGTTTGTGAGCTCCACTGAGTTTGAAGGTTTTTGGTTAATTAATAAACCCTTAAGATTTGATCTAAAGAGGTCCTTATTTAATTATTTGAAAACTTTGTAAGCAGGCTTTTGCTTTTTATTTATTCGGATTCTAGATTTGAAATCAGAAAGAGTTTGATCGGAGATTGAATGGGCTTTGGGCTTGATGTTTATGCCTTTTTGTGATGTTGTGTTCGTGCGTTGTTCTTTCTGCAAACCAGTATCCAATTTGGTCACATCTGAATATGTAATTTTATTTACATGTTTTTTTCCATTAAGGCACTGACGCTAGACTTCAGTTCAATTAGCTGGTTGACTGTTTGCTTCATTTGTTCCATGAGATGATCATCTTTTAATTTTTTGTTATAAGATTTACAAGCGGAGCACATCCAAAGAACATCTTGAGTAATCTCCATAGTCTTTAGATATCTTTCTTCAGACATTTTAATACAGCTTATGTGGAACCACTTAATACATATTCCATCACACCCTATCGAAACTACAATCCATAACAATCCAAAATACATGAAACTACTATCCATAACAATGAGCTAAATCTTAATTCGTTACATTGTATTTATACTTTTCATTCGCATTTAAATATTGTAAATCAAAATCTTTGTCAACTGTATTTTTAACTTTATTTTTCAATCCATCCCAAGAATTTTAACCAGCTGCTTATAGTATTTACTATCATTTATTGTTTCTTCTATATCATGATTATATTTATATCTATCAACAATGATTGGGACTGAACCTTTATCAGACCTCGTTACCATAATATAAGGATGACTTTTAATAAATTTATGAGTATTTGAAATAATTTTATTAATTTTATTGATTGATTGATTAAATTGATTATTTTCTTAACTTCTGATGGTATCTTTAAACATGTTAAATTTTTTATCCAACCTTCATTATAGAAATACTGTTAGAATTATTGTTATTTAAAGCTATTATCAAATTATCAGTTTGATTATGACTATTAAATCTAGTTTGTCTATCAAAATAAGTGAGGTTTCATCCTCAAAATGCTCTTTGAATCTGTTTTTAATTTGATTATGTTCAAAAAAATATAGTTCTTCAAATTTCCTTAAAAAATTGTCTGTCAACTAATTCTATTGTAATATTTGACTCCGAAATTAAATGTGATTTAAATAATTTATATTTAAATTGATATCTCTTAATTTCTAACATCGTTTTTTGCAATTCTTAAACATAAAATATTTTAACGATCAATTACATTTTTTACTATGAAAAAATAATTGCGAAATTTTATTAAAAATGCCTTCAATATGGCTGGGATAAACATAACGGTGTTTGCAAACAGTAAAAAACTTGTTTTCCTCCTGTTAATTGGCCAGCTCCTTCTTCAGTTAAACCCAGCTGTAAATTTGTTCCTTAGCGTTATGGACGAATACCTTGTAGATGAGATTTAAAAAAATGCACGCGCTTGTCCATTTTTCCGATGAGATGATGCGATTCAATCTGCAGGCATTATTAAGTGGTTGCTCCAATCGATTATTCATTTTAAACAGCATATATCAATTCAAATACTTAATGTTCAGCAATATATGGAACACCTGCAAATTGATCATTTTTAAGGATATTTTATTCTCAACATATACAAACGAGGCGTCCTTGTTTTCTCTGAACATAACGCACATACGGCCAAATTTCACTGGAAGGTACTGGAAAGACTTATCCTGCGAATCCATCAACACTTTGATATGACTAATCGGTAAAAGTCAAATATTCACTAGGTCCATTTCAAAATAAGTATATGAATTAATTCTAGATTGTTGCTATTAAAAATTAATTGTACCCGTTTCCATAATACCCTAACTATTCAATACAAATAGGCCATCACGGAGATTAATATGATTACTCTCAATGGCGGCAATCCTGAAAAAAAATTATTATTTAAACATAACTTTTCACCCCCGTGTTTGTAACTTTGCGGAAAGGTCTTCACAATCACTTTTACCACATAACTCTTTTTGTTCTCAAAAGTCTTCACTTCAATCACTATACAAGAACAAAATCATGTAGATCGATGTTTTCAAGAGGTGATTGCACACATTCCCAAAATGCCCTAACTATTTAATGCGAATAGGACATGACGGAAATAAATAGAGTCCTTCTAAATTCCTGAAATACAATAATGAAATAAGACTTTTCGCGCAACAACTGTAATGTGACGCCTACGCCCAGGAATCGAAGTGATTCCGATCCCGAACCCTTGTAACCTGCCAGATGGATATGTCCTCGAAGTGCCAGCGGACTTCATCTGTTGTGCGGACATCGTTGTGCAGAAAATATTTTTTTTTTCTGTCCAAATATTTAGATCCGTGGATATAAATATTCGAAATATAGAATTAATCCAACCCCGGCACATTTCGAGACATAGCCATCTGGAAATGCCCCTCCACCGTGGCCATCGAGAAAACTATGCCACTGGCGACATCTGGAGAAGCACATTTCCGCCATATGAAGTGCCATTCCACGCACAGATGTTTTGTCCGAGGTGACAACCGAAATTTTTGACAGCCACATGTCGGCTTAGTTTTTCGTGGCTGTCGTCTTCGAATATGTCCAGTGTCGCGAAATATCGGAAGAACCAGAGATAGCAGCTGCTAATTGTTGGGTGCGGCAGAGTCCGGATTTCGCTCTCGTTTGTGCCGAAAATATCTATAGAAAGGTAAGTCTGCTAACGGATATTTCCCGAGTTCCGTCTCTAACCTCATTCTTGATAGAAAATCGCAAGAATCCGGAACGAAAATTGTTGCGTTCGTATGATAATTTTGTTTTCAGCTGGTTGCACGAAAGTTTTCACATCTGCAAACAATTTTCTGGAATGGTCAGATGTCTTTTTGAAAAGTGACAATTGTGACAATGAACTGACTCGGTATTGTGATCCACTAGAGCTTTGCTGCTATTATTGCGAAGCTATGCAGCGGCTGATCACCTCATCAAATTTAACGTTGCGTGAACTGCGGACTAAGTGGAAATATACCTTCGATAAAACATTCAGTCGGTATCAAAGAAGAAGTTCCAGAAGAGGAATTGTTGGCGGATGTGAGGGCATTCATGCGGCCGGCTGAAAACAAAATTATAGAAATAGTAACAAATGAAGATGATGATGACGACGAGGATTGGCAACCACTTTCCGAATTGATTGCACGAAAGCAGGAGAATAAACTATCAACGGCGATCAGCGATGATAATGATGAGAATGATGAGGATTTGATGATTTCTCGCAGCAGTTAATAATAAATTTTCAATGTGAAAACGAATTTCAACCAATTGTGTCGGATATGTGCCGAAAGAGCGTTGTTGAATTATGGAACCTATTTTCAAAGTTGTTAGTCAGCGAGAATAATGATTTACCCGACCAAATATGCATCAGATGCCTTGACGTTATCCATCAATCGTACAATTTTCTGGAAAAATGTGAAACATCTCGCCAACACTTAATACAAATCAGAGACGCACAATATATATACCTATAGAGGAAGAAATTGTAACACCAAAGGAGGACAATTCAGGTTACAGTTTCTAATATCACTCGTTACCTATTTTTAAATTCTGGATGTCATAACATGAAATCAGGATTTATCTCAGAGTCAGCTGGTTTCCATTTAAGAAAAATAGTTAGATCAAACTGCACGATATTTACATTCGAGATTTAAACGTGATATCAAGGTGATTGGCTTAAAGAAAAGATTTGCTTGTACATTTGAATGTTTACAACTTAATGGAATAAGGCTGAACGAATTTTGTAACTATCAAAGATTAATTAAATTAGTTATTTTGTCATAAATATAAGCAAAATTTCATGTTATGGCGCCACAGTTGATATCATTTTGTACATAAACTCAAATTCTGTTAATTATATAGTAAATTTTATGCGAATAAGCATTCCGTTTGCATCGATTCAGAATGTTTAGTAGAAACATTATCATATACCTAAATAGGATGCAGAAATGTTAGCTGTAGAAAAAAGATTTTAACAACAAGTTAATATAGTTCTAAATATTTATTGAAAGTTGAGTGTTGTGGGCTGGGGTTTGTAAGAATTAAAGAAAATCAGAAGTTCTCCTAGTCATTCGGCCCAAAAATATTAAGAAATATTTTTATGGAATAAGTTCCAAAATTGCCGGACGTAATCGTTAATTACCACAAACATAAACCCATTTAAAATAAACACCTAGAGCAAAACAAACACTTAGTAATAATAATACACAAATAATCTAGAAACCCTACAACTAATCCATTTAAGAAAACACGATAAATAAGAGAATGAAATTTTATCAAACAGAAACGATAAATCTATTTAGCTAAATTAAGTATAACGGATAACGATACAATATATGCAACTTAAATTTAATTACACTAGATAAAAACAAACAAAACGGTAGAATTTCAGACTTAAGTTAATAACATCAATTTAAATGTATTGCAGGATTTAGAAGCATGTAAAGATTTAACTTTAGTTTATGTATCGATTATTCCATTAACACCACAGAATTAACAACCGTAACAACTGTCAAGAGAACGCGTAAACGGCAAGCTGGAACGAAAAGTAGTCAGCGCACCGATAGAGAAAGCACTTAATTTAAATACACAACAAGGCGAATTTGTTCGAGCAACAAACGACTGAGCCTAATTTTGTATTTAGATGAAGCAAAAATCCTTTACTAATAATATGAACACATGACAACCAACCAACCACAACACGATAATTTGCATTATCTTGGTTTACTTTACCTTAGCTTCGTTATGTTACCTTAGTTCCACACTCTTTTAACCTTTGAATTATTAAGGAGAAAATCAATTTCAACAAATTTGAACAAGGATTAGTAAAATAGCTATTAACCGTATTTTTCAATAATCATTAAACCTAATATTAAACACGAATGATTAATTGTATAAAAGTTTCATACAGATTACGTCAAAATAGGATATTTACTTAAGGTAGCTTACAGCATAAGAATAGATATTGATAGAAAAATTATACCGATTTGTAGGACCTGAATAAAAAAAAAAATAATATGAATTGCTAAGCAACTAACGACTTTCCTTTTCAGTGGCTCGTTTTTTTTTCAGCGTGAAAGGGAAGTGCAGGGTAGGTATGCCGTCGCGAGGTTAGGGTTTCGACAAATCCGCTGAAGTCGGTTTCGCGTCGCGCGCGGTACGCGGTACCTTTGTTTGTTTCGCCATTTCTTTAGAGTAGTTTTCTTCGGTTTAAGTTCGAGTAGTATATTTTTCGGTACCGCGTCGGTGAATCGGTAACGCGCCTATGGGATTTTGTAGCGTTTTTGATTTGAGATCTGTGGATAGATCACATCCAGAACTAACGTAATGTAGGTTTCTCGTTCTGGATGAGTAATTGTTGACGCGTTTGAAAAACGGGCAAGTTCAGGTGACTGAAATATTGTGATTGAGCGTAATCCATTCGGAGACCCGCGACCGAAATCCTCTCCGAACTAGCTGGCCGACAAGCAGTCACCGCGTGAATGGATTACGGTGCACGGATTGGTTGACCTGTTGGTACCATCCGTTGGCACTACTCAGACTTAACGTCTAGAACCGATGAGAGGTCGGTTCCGCGTTCGAGCTGAAGGTAGAAAAATCATTACAAATGGCGCCCAACGTGGGGCCAAAAACATCCTAAGGGGGAAAGAACTTCGCGTCTTCTGACGAGTTGGTCCTTTACGGAGGATGTAAGGTACTTTGGTACTCGAGTCCCACCATCAGGAGCAGTGGAATTGTGTGATACACATTAGAGGTCGCTTCACGTGAGTTGTAGCTTCCGCTCTCCTTTGTTTGATTTTGCTTTCGCGACAGAATCCTTCCGATGTGTTGTCCCAGGTTAACCCCTGTAAGGACCTTCTATTTTCTTGATGGAACTGCCAGTCTGATGGGTTTACCTATCAGCATGGACTCTCAAGAAAATAGAAGGCTACCTTGCCTTTATGTCGCGGAAGGATTCTAACTATTTCGTATGCGTGTTAGACGAGTGGTATCGGTTCAACGTTCGATGGCGTATGCTGGAGTTGCGAAGCCCGGAATGCTTCCACGCGTCGGGAATTTTGACCGCGTACAAAGTCGTTACGGTAGCTCTACCACTTGTCTCGTCGAGTCATATAACGTAGATTAGAAACGGTTTGTAATGTATGTGGGTATGGGGATAAATTTCGTAAATCGACCGAAGCACCCTTTCTTCGGCAGATTACCACGCACTCTCATTTCCCGCTGAAGAGTTCGACCACTGGAAAGGAAAGTGTATATCAAATAAATTTTCTTCTCATTCGATATAAATAGTTCGCCACTATCGGCCACTAAATAAGTCTTAAGCGAATAGATATACCTATAGTTTACATTATTAGAGTAGGCGTAGTTTACATTTTTTTCTCTTTTTTTTTACCCTTTTAGTTACACATAGGATCAAACACACCCAGCAAGAACAAATATGGCAACGAAGCGGACCCCAGAAAAGCGGTGGACCCGGTCCAAAACGGTCCAACCCGCGAACTGTGGAATCTGTTTTGAGGACGTAGTGGAGGGCGTACACAGCGTGCGATTGGATTGTGGACATCTATTCCATCGTGCCTGTGTACAACAGCTCCTCCTCACGTCAGAGAGTTGCCCATTATGTCGGCGACCCATCGAGCGGACCGCCCTAGACGTCCCCATCGGAACGCCCCTACCGACGCGTGGAGCAGTGGCGAAAGGAGCTCCAGAAGCCGAACCATCACAACCACTCTTAGACCTGCAAGGAGCAGTAGGCGGTGAAGTTCCGGCTGCAAGTGTCGTGTCCGAGGTGACAACCATGCCTTCCGCCCACTCCATTGACACCCTCGTGGCGTTGATGAGGGATATGTCGGAGAGGATTGGCAACCTGGAGGGAAAGATCCAGAATCTCCCGTTGAGCCAACCACCCAGCCGCGTGAGAACTCCGCTGGGCTGGGAGCCAAATCCCAGTGTGGCGATGCCCCACTCCCGACAATCCGAGCAATGGGTCCCACCTCCAAGGAACTCGGGAATGGATCCCAGAGCTCCCGAATACAGACCGCGACACAGTACCGGACCTCCGTTGGTACCCCCAGCCCCCGAGGCAGCTCAGTACAACAGGTCAATAGAGGATGTGATTCCCCCCGGGAACGCATTGGCACCTTTTCGAGACCCGACGCCTCGTATCATGGAGAGTTGGCGCCTGAACTTTACAGGGTTCAACGATATGATATCGGCGGACCGGTTCCTTTTCCGGATTCAGGCGTTGGTATCCAGCACCCTGGGAGGTGATTCCTCGGCCTTCCTCCGGCATGCACATCTTTTGTTCAGCGGCGACGCTGCCGACTGGTACTGGAGCTTTAAAGAATCAACACCACGTCCCACTTGGCACTCTTTCAGTGCAGCCTTCCGCAATCGATTTGAGGATGGCTTCACTGAGAGAGAGCTAAGGGAGCAAATAAAGAAACGGAAACAAGGCGCTCACGAACCGTTCGACCAGTACTACACCAGTATAGTGAGATTGAGCACTCGCTTGCGAAATACCATGCCCGAGGACGAATTGGTAGAAATTATCAGAGAGAATATGCGCTGGAATCTCCAGAACAGCCTTCTGCATTTTCCCATCAACACCATACAGGGATTGCGCCTCCATGCCCGCAGACAAGAACACTTGGATGAGCGGCGTGGTACCTTCCGTCCACAACCTCGCATAACGAGACCAAATCCCCGAAATCATCACACCGCGGAGTTGATGGCAGCGGACCACCTGCTTGCTGATCCAGTACCAGTACCGAGGAGCGGAGCACCACCGGAGCTTGAGGACCCAGCATTGATTGATCGACCCTCCCTTGAAGCAATTACAAGCCCGACGGTCTGTTGGAACTGCCGACAACCGGGACATCGGTTCTATGCATGTCCAGCGGAGCCAACGCTTTTCTGCTACCGTTGCGGGAAGGCCGACACATACGCACCTGATTGTGCAAATTGCAAAGGGCGAAAAAACTTGCCACCGAGTGCCGCGACCACCCGTCGGCACTCCTAGACCCCGGACGAACCAATCCAGACCCCATCACCAGCTATGACCCAGCTCCCAACATGACTCCAACTCTGCTGACTCGCACCGCTAACCACAGTTCTCCCGAAGTTCCACAACCGACGCCGTCCTTCGCCGAGGCCAACGCGCAGGGAAAGGATAGCGAGACGAATGTTCCTTGGCATGTAAAACCTTTTCATGTTAGGCTGCGGAATTATTTGGCTACTCGACAGCGCATCTTCCATGAGGAATTGGTCACAACTGTCCCACCGCGAAGCAAGCGAGCCACGCGTCGGATGCGGAGCTTCTGGAGAAAAGTCAGGCAGTCGAGAAAAGTGTTGAAGGACATATACTTAGACGAATTATTGAGGGAGGATGTTCGGCCATATGCGTCAGTACACCTCCTGCAAAAACGAGTATCAGGCTTAGTCGATACGGGAGCCAGTGTGAATTGCATATCTGCCGAGTTTGCAGGGGAGGTACTGGCAAAGCACGCGGACCAAATCCGTCATTTCACCTCCTGGTTAAGCACGGCGGACGGAACTCGTCACTCTGTAGTGGGAAAAATTATGACGGATGTCACCTTTAAAGGAGTAACTAAACCTATGGAATTATTCATCATACCTCAGTTAACCCAGAATCTTTATCTAGGAGTGGATTTCGTTCGAAAATTTAACTTGGCCCCGGCACTATTCTCCGGTACGACCCTGGAGTCCGTCACCACCGTTCCTGACCAATCTCAACCCACTAACTTACTACGGCATACACTGGATGTAACTCAGCAACTGCGTCTCGACTCGGCTATATCGGCTTTTCCATCGCATGAGAAAGAAGGTCTCGGGAGGACTGCCCTGGTGTTCCACACGATAGATGTGGGGGACGCTAAACCCATAAAACAGAGACATTTCGCCATATCTCCGGCGAAGGAAAAATCGTTATATGCCGAAGTGGATCGAATGCTATCATTAGGCGTAATCGAAGAATCACAGAGCGCGTGGGCTTCCCCAGTCACCTTAGTTGTCAAGCCGAACAAGGTCCGGTTATGCTTAGATGCCAGACGCTTGAACGCCGTCACAGTCAAGGACGCATACCCTCTACCGTTGATTGAAGGCATTCTGAGTCGATTGCCTAAAGCCCATTTCATCACGAGCTTAGACCTCAAGGACGCCTTCTGGCAAATTCCTTTAGACCCCGGTTCAAAGGAGAAGACAGCCTTCACAGTCCCAGGCCGGCCCCTATATCAATTCGTGACCATGCCATTCGGATTGTGTAATGCCCCCCAAACAATGACGCGCCTTATGGATAAGGTGATACCACCTCATTTGCGGCACCAAGTTTTCGTTTACTTGGACGATCTGTTGCTTATAACCGAGACCTTTGACGAACACATCGACCTGCTTCAGGAGGTGGCTCTACACATCCGGAGGGCAAGATTAACCATCAACATAAGGAAGAGCCAGTTCGTGATGACGGAGGTGAAGTATTTAGGTCACATCATTGGGCATGGCCATATCAAGACCGATCCGGAAAAGACTCAAGCGATTGACGTTTTTCCACTACCCAAGACCACCAAACAGTTACGCCGATTCTTAGGCTTATGCGGATGGTACCAGCGTTTTGTACGTGACTATGCCACCATTACCACCCCTTTGACCGACATGCTGCGTAAAGGACGTAAATTCGTCTGGGAAGAGCCCAGCTTGCGAGCCTTTGAAGAGCTAAAGAAGAGTCTGACTACAGCCCCCGTACTGCACAGCCCGGACTTTGACAAACCGTTCTCAATCCATTGTGACGCAAGTCAACATGGGGTGGGAGCAGTCTTAGTCCAGGTTGCACAAGACGGCGAGGAGAGACCTATAGCCTTCATGTCTCACAAGCTGAACCCAGCCCAGCGAAATTACACGGTTTCCGAGCAAGAATGTTTAGCCGCGGTGTTGGCAGTGAAACGCTTCCGAGCCTATGTGGAGGGACACACCTTTGAAATCGTTACGGATCACGCTTCTCTGAAATGGCTAATGAGCCAGACTGATCTCAACGGCAGATTGGCCAGGTGGGCACTGAAACTACAGGCATTTGACTTCACAATTCGCCACCGAAAAGGAAGCCAGCATGTAGTCCCCGACACCCTATCCAGAATGTTTGCCCCTGAAGGAGCCGAGTTGGTCCAGGAGGACGACAGCCCCCAATTGATCGATTTGGACCATCCTGCCTTCAAGTCAGCCAGCTACACCCAACTGATTCACACTATCCAGAATCAACAGCCCCAGCTTCCTGAACTGCGGTTGACGGATGGATTTATTTACAAACGGACGGGACACGCATCCGGAGACCCCATACAAGAAGAAGAACAGTGGAAGTTGTGGGTGCCCGAAGAATTAACCACTGATCTTATCAGGCGGGCTCATGACCACCCATCAAGTGCGCACGGCGGATACGGTCGTACACTTAGGCGGTTGAAAACCTGTTTCTTTTGGCCTAAGATGGCACAACAGATAAAAGCGTACGTAGCCTCCTGTGAGCTACGCAAGTGCACTAAAGCGCCCAACACCATTCTTCGGCCACCCATGGGTAAGGTTGAGGTCCCCGAACGCGTGTTCCAGCGCTTGTACATTGATCTTATCGGTCCTTACCCTCGATCTGCTTCTGGTCACACGGGAGCTGTCGTGGTCCTGGACCAGCTCTCCAAATTCCCTATCATAGAACCACTACGTAACATGCACACTGGACCAATAATCAGCTTCTTGGAGAACCGAGTCTTTCACATGTTTGGAGTTCCGGAGAAACTTGTCTCCGACAATGGGGTCCAGTTCACCTCCAGCAAGTTCCGAGACCTAATGTCCAAATACGGCATCATCCACCAACGAACTGCCGTCTATTCACCACAAGCCAACGCATCCGAACGACTGAATCGTACGCTCATAGCGGCCATTCGCGCCTATGTCCACCCGAATCAGAGGGACTGGGATCGCAAATTGTCCGCCATCACTAGTGCGCTGCGCTCGTCGTACCACGCCACGACCGGCATTTCGCCGTATTTTGCAGTGTTCGGCCAGTACATGATCGGTCATGGGAGCGCTTACCGGCTATTGCGGCAGCTGAAATCGCTAGAGGACCCAATCGTGGTTCTGGAACCGCACGAAAAGCTCCAACTTCTGCGAGATCAACTGCGGGAGAAGATTGAAGAAAGTAGACGGATGGGAGAGGAGCGGTACAACTTGCGATCTCATCCTTCTGGCTTTAAGGCCGGCGACGAAATATATCGTCGAAACTTCCGACAGAGCGATGCCACCCGCCATGACAATGCCAAACTAGACAAGAAATTCGTGAAGTGTCGAGTCATCCAAGTCATAAGCCCCACCCGATACCTCATCGCGGACATGACTGGTAAGACCCTGGGAATTTACCACGCAAAAGACCTTAGACGATGAAGTGCAACTAATTCCCACGAGAAACCTAGGCTTATCCCAAATCTCTGCCTAGACGAAGGCCTCCGAATAACACGTGACTTCCTACTATATAGTCACTGTCGAGTCTTCACGAACATGGTTGTAGCCTATCCTTCGAAACCGATCTTCGACCCGCCACGTCCCTAACCAAGACCTTTTACAAAGGAGACGGGATCGTAATTACTTCGATTTTGGGGGGGGGGAATGTGTAATGTGACGCCTACGCCCAGGAATCGAAGTGATTCCGATCCCGAACCCTTGTAACCTGCCAGATGGATATGTCCTCGAAGTGCCAGCGGACTTCATCTGTTGTGCGGACATCGTTGTGCAGAAAATATTTTTTTTTCTGTCCAAATATTTAGATCCGTGGATATAAATATTCGAAATATAGAATTAATCCAACCCCGGCACATTTCGAGACATAGCCATCTGGAAATGCCCCTCCACCGTGGCCATCGAGAAAACTATGCCACTGGCGACATCTGGAGAAGCACATTTCCGCCATATGAAGTGCCATTCCACGCACAGATGTTTTGTCCGAGGTGACAACCGAAATTTTTGACAGCCACATGTCGGCTTAGTTTTTCGTGGCTGTCGTCTTCGAATATGTCCAGTGTCGCGAAATATCGGAAGAACCAGAGATAGCAGCTGCTAATTGTTGGGTGCGGCAGAGTCCGGATTTCACTCTCGTTTGTGCCGAAAATATCTATAGAAAGGTAAGTCTGCTAACGGATATTTCCCGAGTTCCGTCTCTAACCTCATTCTTGATAGAAAATCGCAAGAATCCGGAACGAAAATTGTTGCGTTCGTATGATAATTTTGTTTTCAGCTGGTTGCACGAAAGTTTTCACATCTGCAAACAATTTTCTGGAATGGTCAGATGTCTTTTTGAAAAGTGACAATTGTGACAATGAACTGACTCGGTATTGTGATCCACTAGAGCTTTGCTGCTATTATTGCGAAGCTATGCAGCGGCTGACCACCTCATCAAATTTAACGTTGCGTGAACTGCGGACTAAGTGGAAATATACCTTCGATAAAACATTCAGTCGGTATCAAAGAAGAAGTTCCAGAAGAGGAATTGTTGGCGGATGTGAGGGCATTCATGCGGCCGGCTGAAAACAAAATTATAGAAATAGTAACAAATGAAGATGATGATGACGACGAGGATTGGCAACCACTTTCCGAATTGATTGCACGAAAGCAGGAGAATAAACTATCAACGGCGATCAGCGATGATAATGATGAGAATGATGAGGATTTGATGATTTCTCGCAGCAGTTAATAATAAATTTTCAATGTGAAAACGAATTTCAACCAATTGTGTCGGATATGTGCCGAAAGAGCGTTGTTGAATTATGGAACCTATTTTCAAAGTTGTTAGTCAGCGAGAATAATGATTTACCCGACCAAATATGCATCAGATGCCTTGACGTTATCCATCAATCGTACAATTTTCTGGAAAAATGTGAAACATCTCGCCAACACTTAATACAAATCAAAGACGCACAATATATATACCTATAGAGGAAGAAATTGTAACACCAAAGGAGGACAATTCAGGTTACAGTTTCTAATATCACTCGTTACCTATTTTTAAATTCTGGATGTCATAACATGAAATCAGGATTTATCTCAGAGTCAGCTGGTTTCCATTTAAGAAAAATAGTTAGATCAAACTGCACGATATTTACATTCGAGATTTAAACGTGATATCAAGGTGATTGGCTTAAAGAAAAGATTTGCTTGTACATTTGAATGTTTACAACTTAATGGAATAAGGCTGAACGAATTTTGTAACTATCAAAGATTAATTAAATTAGTTATTTTGTCATAAATATAAGCAAAATTTCATGTTATGGCGCCACAGTTGATATCATTTTGTACATAAACTCAAATTCTGTTAATTATATAGTAAATTTTATGCGAATAAGCATTCCGTTTGCATCGATTCAGAATGTTTAGTAGAAACATTATCATATACCTAAATAGGATGCAGAAATGTTAGCTGTAGAAAAAAGATTTTAACAACAAGTTAATATAGTTCTAAATATTTATTGAAAGTTGAGTGTTGTGGGCTGGGGTTTGTAAGAATTAAAGAAAATCAGAAGTTCTCCTAGTCATTCGGCCCAAAAATATTAAGAAATATTTTTATGGAATAAGTTCCAAAATTGCCGGACGTAATCGTTAATTACCACAAACATAAACCCATTTAAAATAAACACCTAGAGCAAAACAAACACTTAGTAATAATAATACACAAATAATCTAGAAACCCTACAACTAATCCATTTAAGAAAACACGATAAATAAGAGAACGAAATTTTATCAAACAGAAACGATAAATCTATTTAGCTAAATTAAGTATAACGGATAACGATACAATATATGCAACTTAAATTTAATTACACTAGATAAAAACAAACAAAACGGTAGAATTTCAGACTTAAGTTAATAACATCAATTTAAATGTATTGCAGGATTTAGAAGCATGTAAAGATTTAACTTTAGTTTATGTATCGATTATTCCATTAACACCACAGAATTAACAACCGTAACAACTGTCAAGAGAACGCGTAAACGGCAAGCTGGAACGAAAAGTAGTCAGCGCACCGATAGAGAAAGCACTTAATTTAAATACACAACAAGGCGAATTTGTTCGAGCAACAAACGACTGAGCCTAATTTTGTATTTAGATGAAGCAAAAATCCTTTACTAATAATATGAACACATGACAACCAACCAACCACAACACGATAATTTGCATTATCTTGGTTTACTTTACCTTAGCTTCGTTATGTTACCTTAGTTCCACACTCTTTTAACCTTTGAATTATTAAGGAGAAAATCAATTTCAACAAATTTGAACAAGGATTAGTAAAATAGCTATTAACCGTATTTTTCAATAATCATTAAACCTAATATTAAACACGAATGATTAATTGTATAAAAGTTTCATACAGATTACGTCAAAATAGGATATTTACTTAAGGTAGCTTACAGGATAAGAATAGATATTGATAGAAAAATTATACCGATTTGTAGGACCTGAATAAAAAAAAAAATAATATGAATTGCTAAGCAACTAACGACTTTCCTTTTCAGTGGCTCGTTTTTTTTTCAGCGTGAAAGGGAAGTGCAGGGTAGGTATGCCGTCGCGAGGTTAGGGTTTCGACAAATCCGCTGAAGTCGGTTTCGCGTCGCGCGCGGTACGCGGTACCTTTGTTTGTTTCGCCATTTCTTTAGAGTAGTTTTCTTCGGTTTAAGTTCGAGTAGTATATTTTTCGGTACCGCGTCGGTGAATCGGTAACGCGCCTATGGGATTTTGTAGCGTTTTTGATTTGAGATCTGTGGATAGATCACATCCAGAACTAACGTAATGTAGGTTTCTCGTTCTGGATGAGTAATTGTTGACGCGTTTGAAAAACGGGCAAGTTCAGGTGACTGAAATATTGTGATTGAGCGTAATCCATTCGGAGACCCGCGACCGAAATCCTCTCCGAACTAGCTGGCCGACAAGCAGTCACCGCGTGAATGGATTACGGTGCACGGATTGGTTGACCTGTTGGTACCATCCGTTGGCACTACTCAGACTTAACGTCTAGAACCGATGAGAGGTCGGTTCCGCGTTCGAGCTGAAGGTAGAAAAATCATTACACAACTTTGCAGAAAGTTAATCAGCCAAGGTCAAATATTCCCTTGATCCACTTCAAATAAACTAGATGTTTGCTGTTATTAAGAGTTAATTGCACCCGTTTCCATAACGACCTAACTACTCCATACAAACAGGCCATCACGAAAATAAATACGATTACTCTCAATTTGATTCCTGAAACACAACAAATTAAACAAACTTTTCAACATAGAGTTGAAACTTTGCGAAGAGGAAACCAATCCTCCCTATCGCTTTTGACGCACAATTCATTTTTTTCTAACTAGTATTCACTGAATCAGCTATGCGGAACTCATTTTGATAATTATATAGTAAGGATTTAACCCGGTATACACTGAATTAGTAAATTTATTTACGATTCGCACTCGCGTAAGTCACATCTTCACAAGTGATATTTTTCAAACTGGCAAAAGAATTGTCAAAATTGTCGTGAGTTATTTTGATGCTCGTTAAGCTGGAATGAACCAATCATAATTAAGGATAATCGTTTATCTCTTGTACACGCTTAGAAATTTCAGAATTACGTCATGCCATCTTATTCTACCACCTTCTCAGTAAATTTTCAACTACATATGTTTTGCTGAGTATACATACATTTAACTCTCGCTAATAAATTTAATATTTTATGTTGTTGGAAATGGAAAATTGTTCACAGTGCCAGTGCTATTTACTGTCTATGCTCCAGCAGTGTCGTCTTGTCGTAGCGAAGAAAATCAAAAAGAAGGGAAAAAAGGTCGTTGCAAGTTAAGTGCACGACTCGCAACAAGGTAAGGAATCCTTCTACAACACCAACATAATTCGCTAAGAGGAAAATGTCATCAGGCAAATCTTTTTTGAGCATTGGAAAACAGCGAACCAACTGGGACATCCCTCGACCGGCCAGTGGACATAACCCCAATTGGAGTTTATGTGAATTGCCGAGCAGAGGAATTTGGAGCAAGAAATTTACCTCGTGCAGCAAAAAAAAGAGGATTTCTTCGAGGGAAGATGCGGACCTATCCACACAACTACTTTCGTATGAGGAAATAGGTGAGCGAGTGAACCATGATAAAAGGGTGCATCGAAAAATAAGATTTGTCAATTTAAATTGGTCCTGCTGGATGAATCGGCTGTTGGTAGGTCATCGTTAGTTTTACGTTTTGCCAAGGACAATTCCACGAGTACCAAGAGAGTATGATAGGGTAGTTTTTTACGCAAATGCTTTGCATAGATGATACAGCAGTTAAATTGGAAATATGGGATACGGCCGGACAAGATAGGTATCAGAGTTTAGCGCTAATGTATTATAGAGGAGCGCAGGCCACAACATGGCTTTCGAAGGATTACCAGATCGACATTATTACAACCTCCTGAACGATTACACAATGGCGATATCGAAGCATTATTTTCTTTAATGGATTATGAATTTACTAGATCAATGTGGAATTATCCATTTCGAATAACGTACCGAATAATACTACGTGAAAAAGAACTGAACTTTCATATCGGTGTTTACAACCCTAGTAAGGACTTAACCTTTTCATTCAATTTACTCCTACATACCTACCTGAAGGGTCCCGATGTGTGCCGATGGCAGATAACAGGTTTACACGGTTGTACATTAATGATAAGACTAGAGATGGTGCTAACTACCAAGAAGGTCGCGAAGTTGTTACAATAGGCGAATGGATCGATAGAATATATCAACATACACCACCAGAACATACTATTGCGAATGTTGTCTCCGGATGAAAGAGGAGGTTGCAAAAATACAATTTCCTTCACACAGTCGTTTGGAATCCTTGGATAGACCAAGCCCGAGAGATAGCACATTTTGGAGACGATGAATATCCAAATATGTTAGGCATTGAATCTGGACATGTTTCAACTCCAGTTATTCTGCTGCCTGGAACAGCATTTGAAGCTAGACAAATCCTACAGACTATTATCGAAGGTAACCTCAGTAGTAAATCAAAACGAAGTCGCTAGCCATCGAGGAAAAGGGGCGTTCAACCGAGCAAAAAAGGATTAAGCATAGATTTTGCAGTTTGTTGATTTCTACGGTTCAACTTGGTACTGCAAACTGTCCGTATTCTTAAATCGTAAAACTCAACTATCTTTAAACTGAACTTGACTAGCTCATTGACTCGCTCCGAATTCGGTTGGTTCCTGATGGAAATCAACTATGACATTGTCAGCATACATAAATCGGAATACCTTCTTTTAATAACTTTTGAATATACCTAAGGGGAAAGCTGATTAATTAAATGCATGTTATAATTTATCCCTCTACATGTTTTGGTGCTGGAACTTAATTTTCAAGAGTTGAAATAATAGTCTATTCATTATTTAGAAAGTAAATGGAAGCAATATTCCTTGAGAATACAATATGTGGTTAATAGATAGATAAATGATAAGTTAAAACAAAAAAAAAATGGAAAACTAGAAAAAATTGAGGACAATAGGGTTTAAGTTGTACTAAAGAGCAATAAAGTTTTGAATACTACATAAAAAATGAAACAAATAGTTAATTTCTATTGAACTGTGCAGTCAATATAAATATAACGAAATCTTAGAACAAAGAAAACGGTGGTGAATCAGAACTATTATGTAAATTTTGAAAGGAAAAATTAGCCTCCCTAATATTAATAAAACGTAAGGAAATAAAGCAACTCCGAATATAGATCGCATATTCTATTAACATAATTGCAAATGGCGAGAAAATTTACATTTGGTTGTGTTATAATTAGTCACCGTTTTTTTTGTGCCAGTTGAAGTTTCTAAAAGGGAAATTCTAGAGAATTCATTGTAATGTAAATACGTAATGAAAAACTATTTAATATAAGAAATGCACTGTTTTGAATAGTCGTAAATGTTTTAGAATACAACCTGCGTTTTATTCTTCCAATCGGCCCCTTTGAATATTTCACTAAATTCTGTTCATGTAATTGCTTAGGTAGTTTGTAAATATTATTTTGTATTACCTGTTCATAAAGTAGGTTAAAAAAAACTATGAACTGCACGTCTAAGAATGAGAACTGTATTAGCCTTGCACAAGTGTAATATCATCATGTTTGAATGCGAGGAATTAGTCTTGAAAAGATCTCTTTCGATAAAATTTTCATATCATAAAAAATTTTCTACCGAATCAACTGCAAAACTTCAGTGAGCTAATTGAAGCTTCCATTTTATAATAAAACAAAAAATCCCTAGCATTCTTGCTGTATAAATATATTTTTGGAAACTATTATCTTTCCATTCCTTCCTCTATCAGTTAACGTTGGATCAGTTTAATAGCAGAATGCACTCATTTCAAGGATTTTTTTTTTCATTTAGAAATTAACTTAATATTTCAAATCAACATGAATATCCCCACCAGTGATAAAATCAAGGGCGTGCTTTTCAAAAATTGTATATTTCTTTATTGTTAACCGATAATTTTGATATAGTGAAGAAAATCAACTTCCTTTTGTTCCAGAAACACATCAAAAAGAACACGTTAACGAAAAGTGCAATTTAAGAATAAGAAGCTTTTAATATAATTATTACAAAAGTAAAGAGAAAAAGAATTAACTATTTAGATTTACTTGATAACATTCAACAATTATTTTTATTATTAAATCACATTGAGTTTTATGGCTTTTACCCGTGATTACTATGAAAATGATGAACTGAGAGAAAATATTATAACTTGAATAGAATTATTATAAAAAACTTAAAAGTGAAATCAGAAAATAAATAATATGAATTGCTAATTTTACACTAGACTTTCCTTTCCAGCCTGCCCTTCTTTTTTTTCAGCGGGAAGGAGAGTGCATGGTGAGAATGCCGTCGCGAGGGTAGGGTTTTAAAAATCCGCGGATGGTCGGTTTCGCGTCACGTGCGGTACGCGGTAACTTAGTTTGTCTTGCCTGCTTTTCTTAGTATAGAGTTCTTCGGGATTTAGTTAACGTACCGCGTCAGCAAAATTCTGGAACGCGAAATTGAAGTTAGATTTTTGTAATTGACTGAAATGATGAATGAATACGGAATAAAGTAAAGTAGGTTTTTTTCCGTATGTCTGTGTTTTCGACGCGTTTGAAACGGGCATTTAATGGTGGCTGAAATACGTAATTGAGCGTAATCCATTTTAAGACCTGCGACCGAGATCCTCTCCGATCTAGCTCGCCGACAAGCAGCCACCATGAAATGGATTACGGGTGCACGAGCTGGTTGACCGGTTGGTACCATTTGTTGGCATGACTCGGACTTCACGTCTGAAACCGATGAGAGGTTGGTTTCGACTTCGTTCGCACGAATTTAGACGGAAAACAATTACAAATGGAGCCCAACGTGGGGCCAAAACATCCTAATGGGATAAAAGATTCTCGTCTTCTGACGAGTTGGTCCTTAACGGAGGATGTAAGGTACCTATGTACTCGAGCCCCACAGACAGGAGCAGTGGAGTTGTGTTATCCACACTTGCAGTGGCTTCACGTGAGTTGTAGCTTCCGCTCTCCTTTGTTTGATTTTTGTTTTCCGCGACAGAATCCTTCCGATGTGTTGTCCCAGGTTGATACCTGCAAGGACCTTCTATCTTCTTGATGGAACTGTCAGCCAGATGGGTTTCTCATATAAGCCTGGACTCTCAAGAAAAGAGAAGGTTACCTTGCCTTTATGTCGCGGAAGGATTCTACTTATCTTTTTATGCGTGATAGTCAGAGTGGTTTCGGTTCAACGTTCGGTGGCGTATACTGGAGTTGCGGAGCCCGGAATTCTTCCACGTGTCGGGAATTTCGGCCACGTACAAAGCTGTTACGGTAGCTCTACCACTTGTCTCGGCGATTAACGTAGTTTAGAGACGGTTTATGTAATGCATGTGGGTTTGAGGATAAATTCTTGCAAATTGGCCGGAAGCACCCTTTTTTCGGCAGACTACCATTCGCTCTCATTTCCCTTTGGATTATTCGGCGCTGCTGGAAGGGAAAGTGTTTACTAAATAATTTTTTTTTTCAATTTATATAGCAATAGCTCGCCACTATGGGAAACTAAATTATTAATAAGTTTCTCATTTTTTAGATATACCTTTGGTTTTTCGTAGTTAGCAGCAGTTTCTTTTAGAACCAACCATCAACGAAACCCAACCATAGTGAAAAAGTGGACCCCAGAAAGGCGTTGGACTCGTTCCAAAACGGTCCAACTCGCTAACTGCGGGATTTGTTGCGAAGACGTGGTCGAGGGCGTATCAAGTGAGCGGTTGGAATGTGGACACTTGTTTCATCGTGCCTGTGCCCAACAGCTCCTACTGACGTCCGAGCTCTGTCCAGAAGAATGTGGAGGCTAGATGCCAGCAGAAGAATGTGGAGGCTAGATGCCAGTTCCTCCAAGTGAATGTTGTAATTTCTTGCCAAAGTGTTGGCTCGAAATAGGAACTGCTCAACATCTAGACCAGCAGAAAAATCATCAAAACTGACCCTCCACTTATGCATTGATGGGAAGGAATAAAACTCGTCGTCCGAGCTAGAATAGGTGGAGTAAGAAGCGTTATGCGATGCCATAATTGAAAATTAATATTATAAATACTGGATAACCAAACTGTAAAATCAATAAATCAATTAACATTTAACGGACGGACACACCGACGAAATCAGAGAAATCAATAAATAGCAGACGGACTTTACCGACAATTTGAATAAAATAAATAATTTAATAAATAACAGAAGGACAAACAAACGATTTAATAAAAATAAATCAGAAATCGAATACCAGACCGACAAACAGATAAGTAAATAAATATATAAAATGTTAACACCTAACCCAAGCTAAAATAAAAATTAATTCGAATTCCCTAATCTAACTTTCAATAAAAATATCGTACGAAGCAATTGTACTCAACTCTACTAATCCAAACTAAGCCAAAACCTAGCTCACTACTCTAAACTAAACACAATTTACAAAACTCAAACTCACTAAAACTTAATCAAAGCTGAAAACAATCATAAAATGAATTATCCTAAAGACCCAATAACTTATCAAAACAAAACTACAATCTAACTAACTGAAACTAATCGAAATCAAAACCCAAATTAAAACCTTTGAATCAACAATAAATGTACTAAATGGCTATATTATCTAACAATCAACCCAATAATTATAGACTAGGCTTAATAGCACAGTCTCAGCTACCTAAATTTTACACAAAACTAAGTACCTTAAATTCGAAATGAGAATCTAATAAACTGAACCTAAATTAAATTCCAAAAGATAAAACAATAAAATAATTACTACCGTTAATTGAACTGATGATAAGACTTCAATACTTTAGTGCAGTGGCTTTTTTTTTTTTTTTTTTTACCTCCATTCCCTTCCACTCTCTCCATCACACTTTCTTCATCGCACTACACTCGTGCGATCTGCACTTCACATTTCGTCGTTTCCGAATGCCAAAAGAAAGAAACTACGGAAAATTAATTACTAATCATTTCTCAAAATGATCTCCCAAGGAGGAAAAGGAAAGGAAAGGTTAATTATGTTAAATTGGATGAATGTGAAAATTTGCACACAACATAGAGCAGACACCCCAGTGCCTGGCATATATATGGTACTTGAAGGCGGGCTCCGCTCTAATTGTCACCACAAAGGGCCGACTACGAGACCATTATGAAACTCCACAGACTTCATAATGGCTCGGACAAGAGCCGCACAAATCCCACAGCTAAAACCAGATAGATGATGGAAAGGCCGAAAGCGTTGGCTAATTCGAAGTGTTGGATCCAAGTCCAACTATCCCGTGCAGGGAGATATAGCCAACGGCTCAAAATTCGGTTGACCCCAACCAGCATCTACATTGCCACAGCTTATCCACTATCATAGCCGGTGGAGACTGTTAAACACAAAATTCAGTACGGTGGACGCCACTGCAACTGCGGCGAACCCCGTGATAAAGATTCCAATATTTAACTATCAAAATTCCAGATTAAACTTAAAACCGTCAATAAAATCATGTAAAAATTATATCAAAACTCATAAAAAAATGCTACTCAAGCCCAACAAATCTAACAATTTGAAAAATTTCAACTTTAATAAAAAACTAACCAAATCAATCAAAACCATAAAAACCAAACTTTTTGGGCGCCATTTGTTGCAAAGCATCGAATGGTGCTATTAAGAATGAAATAAATACAGCAAAACCTATACATTGGGCGCCATATGTAGCAACCACAGTCAGTATTTGACTGTAAGATAAAAAGCAATTTTGTTTGGCGGTGCGGAATGGTTAATTCGCGAAAAGATTCCGTATTTGGATTTGTGAAGAAGAGGGCGTTTTTTGCGGTATTGAGTCTGATTTTGGGGTGGATAAATGATTGGTTTCGCAAGAGTGACAGTGAAAAACTGATGAATATGTTTGAGGCGGAGGTGAACAGTAAAAAAGACTTACGTGTATGAAAAATCGCGAGTTAAAAAAAAGAAAAAGGAGAATTCAAAGTTTTGTAGTTTGTCGTGAATATTATTATTATTGAACATTTTAAAAATAGAATATTTAAACAAGTGTATAGAGGGAAAATAAGAATTATAGTTGAATTAGTAGTGCAGCTAATGAACTTCTTAGCAAAAGATAGAGCAAGTGGATACAATGATTGGACTAAAGAAAATAACGGATGAAGAAAAATTAAGTGGCAAGTGCTAGTCTTAGTAATAGCTGAATACTCAAGTGCCGGAACTCGTAAACTATAGGAAAAAAAGAACGAAGTAAGAAAAACGCAAGAATAATATCTGTGGGCGGATTCGTTTTGGCAGATGGAATGAATTTGAAGGAATGGTTGGAAGTATACGTGAAGTAATTATTTGAACTTAATGGGGATAAACTGCCGTACAGTGGATTAGTGGCTGCGTAAATTATAAAATTTAAAGCAAAGCTTATATTGTTTTTTTTTTGTGGTTTTATGCTAACGTAAAGGAAAAGAAAACATAACGTAAAGCTCGTGAATTTAATCTGTTTCAGTGATTTTTTTTCAGTGCCCCTCCCTTCAGTTGCCGAGCCCTCAGCAGCACCAATAAGGGTGAGTAATGCATTCATTTTAGTGTTCCATTGTATTACTTATCACTATATTACAAATTTGTTGATTGTAGTAGCTTTCCGCACGATAATTTTTGTCGATTTCTCTCAACAGTTTACAATTCAGAGGCTAGTTTTGTTTTACAATATTATTCTTATTTTTCACGAATTGTTGTTGTGTATTTTTCTAACTTGAAATAATAACGGCCACAATGTTCTAACATAACAATTATTTTTCATTCCCAATGTGACCTCTCCTTTCCCGTCCTTTCCCTTTGTGTTACTTATTTTATGTAAGGTGGCTCAGCACGAGCAGAGGGTGTCCCGGAAGACCCACGACACGACTGAGCGCTAGCCGGCCTCAGTATGCCACCCCGGGCTACACACCCCTTTGCTAGTTCTTAATATCTGCAACTGCGGTGACTTCCGTGGTTGCCACATATGGCATATGTAGCAACCACGAAGTTGCAGACATTAAGAATTAGCAGAGAGGTGTGTAGCCCGGGGTGGCATACTGAGGCTGGCTAGCGCTCAGTCATATCGTGGGTCTTCCGGGACACCCTCTGCTCGTGCTGAGCCACCTTACATAAAATAACTAGCACAAAGGGAAAAGGATGGGAAAGGGGAGGTCATTTTGAGAAATGAAAGATGATGGGTTTAACCTGACATGGCCGTTTTATTTAATCCAAGAATTCTATTTCCAACCAAAAACTTTGCAGGATAAAAAAAATGCCAAAAACGAGTAAAAGGCCCTTTCGAGGGTTAAACAAAAGAATATAAACGAAAATATAACACAATAAACTAATTCAATATAATATAAAAATTACAATAAAACAAGCTTCTAAAAAAATATAGTAAAATTTGGAAAATTTTGAAACAAAATACCAAATTGATACTTACTTCTTTCCTTGCAGAACTCCAAGCGCCCGGTGAAATACAAAAACAGAAGCGTGGGGCCACTGAAAATCAGATTTTAAAATTAAGACTACAAAAAAACTAAAAATGCAACGGCCACTTTCAAGTCTCTAATCCGTCGTACAAGCGTACTCGCAGAAAAATTTACCTTAATACACCTGGTCCTCTCCATAATCCAACAAAATTAGTTTTGTTTGTTTTTTTTCCTCTGAATAATGAATTAATTAATAATTAATCTCAAAGTTCAGCACAAATTCGCACTAATTTAATCTTTCCCAAGAAGTTTATTTCCCACCACACTTCAATTACACGTCTAATTGCTATAAGCAAATTGTTTTATTCCACTATTCACCATCCACAAGTGAATCTTCAAGTCGAACCCCGTTAGCTAGTGAATCACACTATCCAAATTTTAACATATGTTCTGTGTCACACCACACACTATCGCAAAAGAAAAGCAAAATTCCTCCCCAAAATCAACACTGTTATTCGCCGAATTCAAACTCTAAAAAAAATCACGTCGACATCGAAAAATATAAGACTTCCTCTTCTTCACCAAGTCCAATATCGACACTAGTCAAATACCAACCCCAAAAATCACTTTTATCCCGCACCGAAAACTCCCTCTTCTTTGCCAAATCAAAATCTGACTGCCCCAATCCTAACCACATCATTCCACATTTCCTCTTCTCAAATCAAATTCTGCAATCCTTTTCATTTTCAAACTACCGCTGCCGGATCTGGGTGACGTAATCGAAGTTCATAACACTTCGATTCCGCTACCCACACATCTTTTGTTCCATATCGACAAACTCAATAGTATCCATTGTTTTACATATGGCAATTTGCACAATCCAAGAAGCGCTTGGTTGAATTCAAAGTGTCACATATGCATTACGGAAGCTATTGGTTTTGCCGATACCTCAAAAAGAGTGCTTCCGTGTGCCCGGGGGAACTTGAACCCAGGGTTCCAGCAGACCCTCGATCGAGAACTCACGACGCAGCTAATGGTGCCATGGATTGTCGATCTCCCATTCATCTCATAAGCAACTTCAACGATGCATTTGGGCATGAGATTGAATTTTGTTAGTAGGGGAACGTGAATTAATATTTGTTAGTATAAAAAAATAAAATTTGTTAGTGGGAATTAGTAAATTAGTTAGTATGAAGGAAAGGAATTAGGTTTTGTTAGGGAAAAGGTATTGAATGAAGTTTGGTAAAGGGAATTAATCAATGGAATGTTGTTAGTGGAAAAATTGAAATTATTAGTATATATTATATTATTTTAGTTGGAAATAAGGGAAAAGGGTAGGATTGTGATGATGTGGAAATAAAAATTAAAGGGAAATTGGAAAAATGTTAATAAAAATAAATAAATACACAAAGAAAAAGGTAGGAGTGCCCAAAGGAAGGTGGCAATGTTACAGCGGCAATTAGAAGTTGCGAATGGGAGAAAGTTGGCACGCCGGAATTCGCAACACATTTTAGCCCCTAACGTCGAGATACTTAAAGACAGCTAGTTTTTTATAAACTCAGAGTTTTTTTTTACCTACATCGTATTATAATATATTTTTTATCACTGAGAACATTTCACAAATCGGACTAGACTAGCAGGAAAGAAGAACTTCACAGTATTTGGTGTGCGTCTTTATACCGATATTTTAGCATTGCCTGGATGCACACGTAGGTATTGACGACGTGTGAAATACAGCGCACGAGCGTTGTGCGACGATGAAAGAGTGATGTAGAGATTGGTAGGGAAAAAAGTTTAAATTTTAATAAAACATGGGCAGGTGCATGATTTGCAAAGATATTCACTTCATAATGAGCGCTACGATGTTTTACATTGACCGTCTTGATTTCGCCATTGATATTTGCCTCAAAACCGTACAAATCCATGATTTTTGACGACAGTTTTGGATTTCTTCATATACCGCCCTATAAATTGAAGAGAAAAGCCAGCCTACATGCGGTGATGTATGGGGTAGTAGGGCCTTCAGATACATGGCTTGTTAAGCTGTAGTAAGGCTTTGACAGACGTACATACAGGAGACGACGAAAGATAAAATTCATGAAGCCACGAGCTTTTGCCTTTGCTATTGTAATAACTCGCATAGGCTCGAAGTGTTAATTTCGAAATTGGGGTAAAAATTTTCTTCATCATATGATGAGGATTATCATATCCTTGGCGATAAACTTTATGAGAATGCAGCGTTTGCAAATTAATTGTTTACTGCAGTAAGTTGGCCAAACAATTTTCATATGTGCTGATATTATTAACTATTCTGGTGGAATTTTCTTGCAAAGGTTTGAGAGGGCACAACTTTTGACCTACGCAGAAAATTTCATCACTCTAGCCTATGTGGTTTGCGAGAAAAGTTGCTGTGATGCACGGACGGACGGAAAAAAAGACGAAAAGACAGATCGTGATTTTAATAGGGTATTGTAAAAATATTTTATAATCCCCTAAAATGGTCCGTTGAATAAATACTAACAAGTTAAGCCATTAAAAACGTTTTCATGAAAAATATTCATTACTTCAGTTGGTACTAAAATAGCGAATTGCACTGATTTTTGGGGGCCATCATATTGAATACATACATTTTTTTGGATTTTTTAAAATATTTCTGTTTTAGAGTCTTATCAGTCAATCTGCGATATCTCATTCAAATCGTAGTTTCCCTCTAGACAGGGCAAAAGCATAAAATTATTAGGGAAAATGGCGTCGAAAAATATTAGATTTTAAATTTTTGACTTCTTTAATTTTCATCCAATTTTGATAATGTTTAGTACAAGAACTTAGTACAATGATCCATAATTTTAAGTTTCATCAAAATCCATAGGAAAATATGGCCACAAAGATCTGAAAAAGTTGCATATTTGACTCGCCGCCATTTTGAAATTTGCACATCTATGCACACCAAAATAACAAAGCATTTAGACCTAATTGTTTTTTATCTCGAAAATAAATTGGATTTAAATCGAACCAATATTGGGTCTTTGAGTTGTCTTTGAAATTTCAAGCTTCAACTAGCCGCCATTTTGTTTTTGGAGACCTGCTATATATTTTTTTGTACAGTTCTTTAGACGCTTATAGTCTTTAAGAAAATACTGAATTTCATTCACATCAGTTGAGAAGTTTGCCCACAACTACAACATCCAATGTTTATACGTTTTTCGACGTTTAAGCGGCCGCCATTTTGTTTCAACCAGTTCGACTTTGCGTTTTTTATTGTGAAATTCATCGCACACCTCAATAAACCTCTGTACCAAATTTCATACAAATTGTTATGATTTGCTGTTCAAAATGCTCGAACGAAATCGGAGCCGACCTCTCATCGGTTCTAGACGTGAAGTCCTTGGACATGACAACGGACTGTACTCTACGGGTCAACAAGTCCTGACACAACTTAGTCTACTCCAAGGTGGCTGCTGGATAGCCCGTTTCAAATGCGTCAAAAATACGAACATAGAGAAAAGAAACCTACTTTACTTTGTTTTTCTTCCATTCTTTTAGACAACAAGAAAAACTAGATTTAATTTCGCGTTTTCGACTATCGCCGACGCGGCACCGAAAAAAATTCAGCTCTAACGCGAACTTCGACACTACCTACTCTAATGAAAAATGCAAAACCCAAAACAAATTATGGTACCGCGTACCGCACACGACGCGAAACCGGCCTTCTGCAGATTTCTACAACCCCACCCTCGTCACGGCATACTGACCGTTTGCTATTGCTCCTGTTGAAAGAGAAGGGCATGCTGGAAAGGCAAAACGTCATTATAATTTCGACTTTATTTTTTTTCTTTTATCATGAAAATTACAAACATAATAAAATAGAATATCATTGCTTAAAAAAAACACAAGAGCGTATGAATCAACATATTGATGTAGAAAGTCATAAAGTTGAAACAAGAAAAGTTGTTTTTATAAACACCAAGACCTTCCTAAAAAAAATTTAAGTTACATTTAAATTGGATTTCAATAGATATATCACTTCATATGTCAAACTTTGATCTTATCCCTTTTGTTTTCTTTTCTTCTTTGAATTTATAACATATACAGTTAGACAAAAAAGTCTCCGGACGACGCTACTCTTTCTTGATTTTTATGAAAATCTCTCTTGTAATTCAATATTTTTTTACTTTAATGATTGCAATATTTTCTACCGACCTTTTGTAGCAAAGTTCAGGGATAAATCCAGGAATTTATCCATTTCTTAATATATAGTAATTCAATTTAGTGAATTTTAAAAAATTTTATATCAAAAAAGTCTCCGTACGAATTTTTTTAAACAATGCTTTGCATTGTTTACATAGTATGTAAACAATTCTTTGCACAAACAAGAGTTCACAACTTTTCCTGGAGTACAGCTAGTATATTTTCAGCCACGTGCAGAAAATCCAACATTCCGCCATGAGTAAAGGAATTTGTGTAGATACGAGGAAATTGGTCATAAAGCTTTATTGCGAAGGCAAGTCGAGGGGTAAAATTTCGAAATTAATTGGTAGACCTAAGTCAAGTGCCCAATATGTTATTAAGCAATATGGAGAAACCGGTTCGGCCAAAAGTAAGCCCCGTTCGGGGTGGTCAAAAAGTTTAAGCGATATAGCGTGGCGGTCAATAGTAAAAAAAATAAAAGATAATCTTAGAACCAGCGCATGTAAAATTGTAGACGAGGTCAGAAAAGATTTTAATTTAACGGTAAGTGATGAAACCATTAGAAATGTTCTACGGGAAAGTAATTTCCATGGTCGAAAGCCAAGGCGAAAGCCATTGGTCTCAAAACTTAATCGCAAGAAGAGATTATACTTTGCGGAAATACACCAAAATAAGGACGCTAATTTCTGGAATCGAGTTGTAATTTCCGATGAGAGTAAATTCAACATATCTGGATCAGATGGCAAGGAAAAAGTTCGACGTGAAGCAAATGAGGAATTCAATCGCAAAAATCTAATTCCACCAGTCAAGCATGGCGGTGGTAATGTAATGGTTTGGGGGTGCATGGCAGCTTCAGGAGTTGGAAAATTTCACTTCATTGAGAGCACAATGGACCGGTGGGATTACCCAAACATTCTTAGAACGAGTTCGGACGAAAGCATATCAGCTTCAGGCATGGAAAGTGATTTCATTTTCCAACAAGACAACGATCCGAAGCATACATCAATGATTGTTAAGGAATAGCTACTATATAATGTACCCAAGCAAATACACAGCCCACCACAATCACCCGACATAAATCAAATAGAACATTTATGGGATGAATTGGAGCGTAGAGTACACAAACATGCAATAAAAAACAGGCAACAGCTTAAAGCTAAACTCCAGGAAGAATGAAACTCTATAGGATCCAAAATAACATCCAAAATAGTCTCTTTGATGCCCAGATGATTGACAGCAGTCATCAAAGCTAAGGGGAACCCTACTAAGTACTAAACAATTTTTTTACAAACTTCCTTTTTCTTATAATTTTATTAAGATGCAATATCGTACGGAGACTTTTTTGATGTTAAATGTTGATAAATTTACCAATTTGAATTACTACACCGAAGCAAATGGATAAGTTTTTATATTTTTTTTGTTGTATCTTGTAATTAAAAGTTTATAGAAAACATATTAATTACTAAAATAAAAAAATATTGATAGATCTGAACGGTATTCTTACTTATATAGAAAAATAAGCACCGTACGGAGACTTTTTTGTCTAACTGTATGTCTCGTAAAACATCCCTTTCAATTGCTTTAGGGTTTTGAGTAGTATTTGTATGTTAACTTCTTAATTCATTTATAATTTAAATTTTTTTTTTGCTAGGCTTATATCTCTGTTTAGTTACAATATTTTATATTAAAGATTTCCCCTAGTCTCTCTTCAATCGTTATACCCAGGAAGTATATGTATATTTGTAGACCTTCGGTACGAATATATTTCGCCTATATTTTACATCAACTTGTAATGATTTTTAACTTTTCAAGTTCGAACGCGGGACCGACCCCTCATCGGTTCTAGACGTTAAGTCTGAGTAGTGCCAACGGATGGTACCAACAGGTCAACCAATCCGTGCACCATAACCCATTCACGCGGTGACTGCTTGTCGGCCAGCTAGTTTGGAGAGGATTTCGGTCGCGGGTCTCCGAATGGGTTACGCTCAATTACAATATTTCAGCCACCTGAACATGCCCGTTTTCCAAACGTGTCAACAACTACTCATCCAGAACGGGAAACCTACGTTACGTTAATTCTGGATGTGATCTGTCCACAGATCTTAAATCAAAAACGCTACAAAATCCCATAGGCGCGTTACCGAATCACCGACGCGGTACCGAAAAATATACTACTCGAAATCAAACCGACGAAAACTACTCTAATGAAATGACGAAACAATCAAAGGTACCGCGTACCGCGCGCGACGCGAAACCGACCTCAGCGGATTTGTCGAAACCCTACCCTCACGACGGCATACCTACCCTACACTCTCTCTTCCCACTGAAAAAGAACGAGCCACTGAAAAGAAAAGTCGTGGTTAACTTTTAACAATTCATGGCTTTATTCATTTTTTGATTAAATTAATATGATTTAAAGTTACACCTTGTGAGTATTTCCTTGTGTATATTAACATTAAAAGATTTGAGAGCAAATATAATAACTCAAATTATAGTGTAAAATAATGTAATATTGTAAAATTCTTTTAATCTAATAAGCAATCATTACAAATACCTTTTAAATACATTAAATCTGTCTTCATGCTGTTATTCCGAAATCTATCTGTTTAATTACAACCTCAATTTGTGATTGTTCTGAAGTAGCATAAATTTTATTTGATTTTTGATGGGGTGTTGTGTAAGGTTTCCTTCTTATTTTTCTAATTACTTAGGTCTAGTTTAAATATCAAAGTTTTCTTCAAGAATAAATTATAAAAAAAATTCCATTCTATGTTTTTTTTTTCTTGAATTGTAGACTTGTAGAGAAGGAATAGTGTTTTTTATAAAATTTATGCAAATATCAATGAATTGTAATTTTTTTGTGTTTGTAACAATTCTATTCAAGTTATAATATTTTCTCTCAGTTCATCCTTTCCGCGCCTATATTTTAATAATTGAACAAGCTTACTTTAAACTACTTAAAATATAATCGTTAGAATTATTCAAAGGTATCATTTGATTGGGTAATCACCATCAAAATAATAAATATGATAAAGAATTCCTAGTGCTAATGTTTACAGCGTATTACTACAAAATGTTTGTGTTCAAATGGTTTAGCATCATCCTACTTGTACAATAACTTGGGTTTTCATATTCAACCTTCAGTTGATAACAGTAAATTTTTTTAAAACGAGTAAAAATTAGTTAGTTGCACACGTTAATCAACAAGTTGCGACATTTGTAAGATAATTTATGGTAAAATCTCTTGTTAAAGCTTAAACTTACAGAACTATGCTCAACGACACGTTTTTGGGGTGTGTAAACAATGACGATTGCAGTCCATTATTTGATTTATTTTATATCCGCAGGCCTAAATGACGATTGCATTTAAATGGATCGAATTTGATTTGGTTTAACATCCCAATGTAGAATATCAATTAAAAAAACTTAGTTAGTCATTTCAAATACGCATATTAAGAGTGATTATTGGGTTTTTCGGCAGAATATGCATTTAATCAGTTTGATTTATTTTTATCTACTTTTCATGTTCACACAGAAGAACAGTTCCTATTAGTTACAATTTTAATTTGCAGTTCTATTATAAATAACTCTCACCAATAGATTCTATTTTCGCATTATTGAGCTATTTTAAAATAAATGCTATTGCAAATCAGTAAATTGAAAACCGGCTAACACCATCCTAAACATATTTAAAATATCTTAAAGTTTCCTTTTAACAATTATAATAGAATGCATGATAGGATGAAATAGGAAACGAAAATGTCATGCATTCAACTAACAAAACAAAAATTTCTACTTCACCAAAGAAAGGAACAAACAGACATACATTTCACATTAATATATTCAAGTGCTTCTTCATAACTTACTTAAATTACCAACTAATAAAAAAAATAATTAAAAAAATATAATATGCTATCGCTCAGGAATAACAAATTAGCAAATTTTCATGTATAGAGAAGAAAGAATTCTGTAAATTACAAAAGTAGAAGCCTCACTCCTCTTCTAAATTCATTTTCACGGTCCTATTAACTAACTCATTAAATTTTCCCACTATCGCTTTTCGTTCTGTGTATTTCGATAAAAAAAATACTAACCGAAAGGGGAATCGTGACTGTGATTAAGTGTATTGTTAAAGGTATTCTAAGTGTCGATTTAAGAGATTGATTTAGATGCCTTTGCTAAATTGCTTAAATGGTGGTCCTATAACTGCTTCTTTACTTATAATGCAATAACGGCCAGTTCTGACGTTAGCAAGATCGCCTCGAATTATAGCGCCGCTTCGAACTATAACCTTCCCACTCAAGACAATGTTCTGAGATCCACAGAGGACAGTTTGCCGAATTACTTTATTACCCGAAGCCTTTTCAACATATTCATCGCGACTGTAATACAAATCAGGAACTTCCATGATATGCGGTGCCGAACGATTGGACCGCCGGAAACTTGCTTTGGAAATGAAATCTTTGAGGAATGGTTTTATTCTCAAGGAATCAAATATATACTTTCGCTTTCAGTCGGTAAGATACGCCGGGCGGAATATAAACACTGCCCAATGAATATTGATATTTGACCCGGTCTGCAGAACTGACACAAATACTAATCAAACAACTAGGCAATCATGGATGTCAAAGAGATATTTCTTGCTAGGCCATTGAGTATACTAGTGCTAGACAACCCAGCAACCCCATATGTCTCATTTCTTATGGTTAACTCCGATACTTAGCTGGGCAAATAGGATCCTCCACAGCCTTGAACTGACAACAGCTCTGCTGTTTGTAAGAAAGATTGAAGCGCTTCTTGTTGAACATTGACTTCGCCTTGGGCGTAGAATCTTTTCGAATTATAATTGGTGAAGCTGCTCTAGCCTTAGCCAAAGGTGATCGTTGCGCACGAGTCACTTTGGTCTACTCTTCTTCGGTTTGTATTCTTTGTCGTTATCAACCTCTTCTTCAGAATTATTTGATTCGGTCACGTTTGGCTGCTACGACGACGAGGGGCGATGAACTGCAATCAAAACATGGTAAGGCATTTGTCGACGTAAGCCGAACGAAAAAAATTTACCTCTTACTAGTTTTACCCAATCTAGGACCGCGCCAAATCGCTACCGACACCACACCATGGCACGTTCTGGGCGACGTAGAAGAAAAACGTTTTGTCGAATTATCCGCTAGCTACGCGCACAGTTTTGCAATAATAACCGTACTTCTTCGACATGTGGCTGTCAAATCCAACCGCTGTCACATCGGACAAAGCAGATGTGTGTGGAATGGCACGCCACATGGCGGCAATGTGCCTCTCCATTTGTCGCCAGTGGCATAGTTTTTCGATGGCCACGGTGGAGGGGCATTTCCAGATGGATATGTCTCGAAATGTGTCGGGGTTTGGATTAATTTTATATTTCGAATATTTATATCCACAGATCTAAATATTTGGACAGAAAAGAAATATTTTCTGCGCAACGATATCCGCACGACAGATGAAGTCCGCTGGCACTTCGAGGACATACCCATCTGGCCGATTGCAAGGGTTCGGGATCGGAATCACTTCGATTCCCGGGCGTAGGCGTCACATTACAAACTTTCGTGTATTTCGTGATAGAACTGAAGACAAATGTACAAATTTTTGTGAAGGTACTTAAAGTATTTTACACTATTTTTTATGCTAATATATTATACAGACCGCGACGTATTCAGCGAGTCCAGCGCAAAAATGCAAGAGTAGAAAAACTGATAAAAACATTCAAAATATGCAAAGCGTCGATACTTTGGGGTTTTATTCAAAATACCAGTCCAGATATTCTAATATGCATTCTTCACCTGACAGAAAGCCCCATCGAATGTGTATGAACCTAACATCATAGTTATTCCTTAGCAATAATGTGTCCTGTGATTATCTGTTTTTTTTTTACATTAAACAAGCTATATACTTTTTTTGTCAATATGAGCAGTTCTGATTGTAAACTCATTTACTGATTATATGAGGTTTATGTCTTGTCATTGTATCGAACTATTTATCTTGTGTCTAGAAATATCACAATACGAAGGCTGACATTACAAACTTAAAAGATAATAGGAATTTTCTTCATACAAAAAGCTGCATAGTTCAGTCTTTAAATTGCTTAGCTCGTTCTCCGTAAAAATGCATACTTTGTTTTCCAAAAAAAATTACGAAGAAAAATTAAATGTTAAACAAAGCTCTATGGCATTGATATGATTTATGTTAAGAAACCAAATGCAGTGATGAAGGCTTTTCTTGCAAGAATTTCGCTGTAGATAAAAATTCTAACATTTGGTGACCTCATCCAACAAAATGTTTGCCGGTTGATGATCAAGGAACACACCCTCGTTTATAGATTACCCAATAAATTTAACAGGTATTCAATGCGAGTTCCTTCATGGATGATCGAACTACAGAATGCCCCGTGGAAGATGAAGTGCTAGAAGTCTTTTCCATCACGTGAAGTTTGTATCCTAGATTTGAGACTTTGTATGGATGTATAAATTATCAGTCACTGCATTAACAAATACCTGAAGGTCAATAACACTCAGTTTCCATGCTGGATGAAACTATGTTCAATGTCATAATAGTGAAAATCCAAGTCCACTCTCTGTGTATGTTTAATTCAAGCTGCAAGCAATTTTCCCCTACCTGAATGCAGTTGTAGATTTCAGACCACTATGCTAGTTGGTATGTTGTCATTCCTAATGACATCGAGAAAAAGATCGGCCTTA
This sequence comes from Odontomyia ornata, assembly GCA_963969285.1. NCBI lineage: Eukaryota > Metazoa > Arthropoda > Insecta > Diptera > Stratiomyidae > Odontomyia > Odontomyia ornata. Next base: position 207,098,171 of record OZ017740.1, read on the forward strand.
CTCACTTTGCATGACAGTGAAATTCCCTAGAATCTTCGTCAGAGGTTACGGTCAGACTCATTGGCTCCAAATGGTCGGCGCTTGATCTTGATTCGCTCCCACTGATGCTTCCAGTTTTTCCTTTTCCACTCGCTATTTATTTCCGAGTAACAGGCTTCGGGCTCCACGTTCAGCTCAAAAACTTGTCCTGGGACTGTCACTTCCCAGTCTTTTTCACCAATATATCCTTTTCCCTTCCAAATGAACTGTACAAATTTTACCTGGCCGCCACACAATCCACACACCAGGGGCTACAACTGTTCATATCTTCTATTGATGCAGAGTTTCTATCTCTGAGCTACTATCACACCACGCGACTGCCTTCGTTCAACTGCCCATGCCTGCCGCCAGCCGATCTGCACTGACAAATTAAAAGATTTGAGGTTAGGTGCTCCCTTGGTGTTCAAACTTTACTCACTTGATTTTCACGTCGAACTATGTGGAGGAACTGAGCCCTCATGCAATACCCTTAAGTGGAAAGCCAATGAAATGGACAGTTGCTACCTTCGGCAACTAAACTACAAAACTATTCACAGAATGTCACTTAAAATTTTTTCATAAGACAATTTATTACGTGTCTCCGCACAAAACCCCGTGGAACATGCGGAGTTTCATTCACGAAATACGCATGAAAAATAACCAAAATATTTTTATTGATTGGTTTAAAACACTAGGACTTCAATAAATTGAAAACTTTGTCACAAAACCATCACGCCATCTTGCCATCTGGGCCGTATCTTCCGCTATCTGACGTTCACTCCCAGAGAAAACTGACGTAGGATGGGGAGTCATACGGTGGCGCATTGCGTATGTAGTAGTCGCCTACTAATGGTCATGTGTGCGGTAGTGACGTCTGCTACCATCTGGCTTCTCATCCAGCGTCAACGACTAACATTCGCCAGTGGCGTAGGGCCGCTTCATTACAAAATAGGAGCTGTAATTTCGTCAGAACAAGATTCACAACTTTTCGTCTAAAATGGCCACCATTTTGTTTTCCCTCGACCGATTTAGCTGGTTAAACTTAACTGAGATACCCAATACGTCTTTCCAAAATATTTTGTGAGAATTTCAGCGAAATTCTGATCTCTAGCGAGATATATATGTATATACATATATATATATATATATATATATATATATATATATATATATATATATATATATATATATATATATACATATTGATATATATGTATGTATATATACACACAGATATATATATATACATATATATATATATATATATATATATATATATTTATATATACATAAACATATATATATATATATATATATATATATATATATATATATATATATATATATATATATATATATATAAAGTACTCCACGTAAAAGGTGAATTTCTCTTAAGAAATTCACATAAAATTAAAAACAAAACCGACTCCAAGTAAAAAGGATGAATTAAATTTTATGAAAGCAGTGCTACATTAGTGACATTACATGGTGATTTGGTTCGCTGCGGCTTGAATCTCCCCTATCGTATCAAACGGTGTCCCCTGAGCGGTCTTTTGAGCTTGCTGAACAGCCAGAAGTCGCACGGCGCCAGATGAGGCGAATACGGTGGTTGCGGAACGATATGGGTTGAGTTTTTGGCGAAATGATTACGAATTACGAGTGCAGTATGGGATGGTGCATTATTGTGGTGTAAGAACCAAGAATTGTCTTTCCACAATTCCGGCCTTTTTAAGTCGGGTAGCGTTTTGCAAACGACGCATAACGTTCAAATAATATTCCTTGTTGACTGTTTGGCCCGGCGGAAGGAATTCATAAAGCACAACACCACGATAATCGAAGAAGAGAAGAGGTTGATGGTCGCCCAGGACGCTCTTCGTCTTCGACACGTTCACGGCCGGCTTGGAACTCACTATACCCCTTTTAAACATTTTTTTTAGACATAGCCTCATCACCAAAGGCTTTCTGCACCATCCTCAATGTATCCGCAGCAGAAATTTGATTCCGCAAACAAAATTTCATGCAAATTCAACAAATTTCGACATTGCAAAAAGCGAAAAACTCACTTTTAGCAGCTCACAAAACGACGCGTATCTCAAACACTAATGAATATTTTGACATGTAAATTCAACATAGATGTCACTGACAATACTACAAACCTTAAAAAATAATAGTTCTCCAAATCCTTTGACGCGCGCAGTTTCAATTCAAATGTCACCTTATTTTTTGGACACAGTAGTATATCGCTCCAACTGGGTACACAAGGTACCAGCCTGAGTAGTGTTCCAAGGCAATTAAGTCCTGAAACTATAACCCATTAGCAAGTCTACTGCGTAGTCAATTAAATTATACTTAATTGGTTTACTTAGTCATTCAGACGGACGTTCTGAGTAGTAAGTCCGTTGCAGAGACATACCCGGCGAATTGGCAATAGTGATTCATGACAAGGGAATGCAACTTTTAACGTACTTTTCGCGGCCACCAATGGAAGTTCGCTAGAGAGTCGCTTCAATAGAATACTACATTGAAAAAATGTATTGGGGCAAAAATAACTTTTTGGTACCTAAAAATCGGTCTCCTCGGATGAATTTGACTTTTCATGAAAATCAATACAAGACTATGAAAAATCATAGTTATTCATAAATACAACACTATTTTATCATTAAAAAATTAGATTGTAGCTAAAATTTTACATTAGTTATTGCGAATTACGGTAACAATTTTCTCTTTCTTAAAGGGTAGAGCACAAGGTAGACGTTCAGCGGGAAGACCGAGCAGTCGATGGGAAGACACGATAGAAGTTGACAGCAGAACCTTGCTAGGAGTGATCAGCTGGCGGACGAGATCACAGAACCGTGGTGATTGGAGGCAATTAATCCTGGAAGCTAAGGCCCACCTTGGACTGTTGCTGATTTCTTAGTAACACAGTGGTTTTCATACAAAGTTTTGTCACCTTAAAACATGAGTCTCATGTTATAAGGAACAATCTCTCATAGTTTTTCAGGGATGGCATTGTACTTGAACACTGTTATCGAAGTTACAAATTTTGAACTTGATTACAATTCCAATAGGCAACGTTAAATAAAAAAAAGGCTCTTACATTATATCCCCAACAAAGGATAAAATCTTAACTACCTTGTGTTGCTATATGAAAATAAACCTTATAGCAAATGTATTACAACTTAATGTACACGCCATATCATTTGACTTATAACTCAAGAAAAAAGTCAAGAAGTACGTGGGGTTCCTACTGAATCTGTGAAAAACTGATATTTACGTTACATAACGCATGTACAAAGTCAAGAAACACTTCTACCATAGTTTAAAAAAAAAAATTACTCTAATTTAGATGGCTGCCATTTTTGTTTCAGTATAGCAAATAGCATTCTGTCTTCAGAGTTTCAAAGATATTTGGCTTCTGAGTTGTTGGTGCTGCACTCATAGAAAACTATCTTGATGATTTCGAATTTCTACGGATATCCATGCGCGAGGGAGGGACACAATTATTTCATGTCTTCTGCTTGCCCTACCTACTCCGTTATCGATATTAACATTTTGACAACCGACATTAAAAGATCTCATCAATACTTTATATTTGATACATTACTCGACTATCTTCGGTAATCATTTTTTAGCGGTCACACTCCTATATTGTTCAACTATCAAACTTTCATTAATCAGTAACTTCTGAGCTGTTCACAACATGCGATGATTTTAACTTCTCTAATTTCTGAGAAAACTTGCTGACGGACAGGCAGACGGATGGACAAACAGATACCGACTTTAATAGCATGCTGTTAAAAACATTTTTTTAAAAAAACATAGAAAAAGTCACTGGGCGGCGACATAGACTAGGCAAATTAGTCAGTTAACAGTCATCGGAAGATGTGCGTGTGTTTATTGCATAATCGCTGAATTACAGCCGTCGAAATGTATCGAATAATTAACTAACTACTGCTGCTATTGCTACTAACTACTACTATTTCCATTATTATTCTTCTTTACCCAGATATTCAGGTATATGTTTGCCTTTTGGTTTTCTATTCAGTACACATTTACGAAATAATTAAATATCTACTACTGCAACACTCCCACACTGCGTAACTATAAAAAATTCTATGTCTGTGTAATTTATTACTGTCTAAATATTTTTTCAAAAATTAATATATGTGTGCTTCAATTAATTTACTCGTATAAGTTTTTCTTCAAATAAGTTATAATTATTTTTCTTTTCTTTAAAAGCCGTCGGGTCTTGCTTAGTTGTGTGAGCAGACGCGTTTCAACTACTTTGAGCCTTCACACAACTAAGCAAGGCCCGACGGCTTTTAAAGAAAAAAGAGGATTGGCCTGCGGATATCAAATAAACAAAATTATTGATTATAATTAAATCTTTGTAGATTGTTGAATTTTATAGCTTCACACCCAGACAACAGGATGGAGGAGCTTTAGGGCTTCATCTTCAAATGTGAGATGAAAATACATTAAAGGAATAAGAATACCGTTCATCAATTTAAATTTATTAAAAAGAAGAAGCGAAAATACATCCAATCCACATCGGAAGATGCAAATCGTGGAGAAAAGAAGTGGAAGAAAACGAAAATCTGAAGATCAGAATTGAAGCTCTCGAGCGAATCTCAAAAATTTAACTAACTTACTGGAAGAAAAGAAATCTTCTTTTTCTTCGTAGCACTACAGCGCTCTCGGGCCTGCGCTTCCTACAACAAGCGCCTCCAAACGTCTTGACCCATTAACCGCGTCCTCCAATTTGAAAATCCGAGCACCGATGAACTATCTTCGTCGACTGAGTCAGACCAGCGTTTCCTCGGTTTCCCCACTAATCTTCGGCCTTCAGTTTTTCCAACGAATACCTTCTTGGGTATCCGTTGTTCATCCATACGATTCTCGTTTTGTAGCCCTACTAGTTTTGTTTCGCGATTGTTAACGACAATGATAAAAAGGTGATGTCGTTCGCAAAGGCTACCACTTGGCTCGACTTGTACTCGTATAATAACACACCTCTTATATCGACAGGTTGCTTTCTTATGACATATTCCAGAGCCAAATTTAAAAGCAGTGGGGCCAGCCTATCTCCTGCTTTAGTCCTTCGATGAGTTGGTGATTGATGTGGGCTTAGAAGTCAACGAATATTTGGTGTGCACTAGACAGAAAAAGTCTGCGTTCATCTGATGCCATTTAGTTTTCAACATTCACAAAACGAAACGTATCGAACATTTTCTAGATTTTGTTTCGCCTATCCTTGAACAATTTGTTTATCACTAGGCAACAAGACTTTCATTAATTTCCTCCGAGCGATTTTTGAGATAACTGTACTTTTCGCGGGAAACATACGAAACCGAGGCAAAAAAGTCTGCGTTCACTCATCAAATTAGGTGATTCCCCAAACAATAACTTTTCAAGCGCATTTTCCTAATGTCTTGCATCAGTAATTTATTGAGTTTTATTTGGGCAAGTGTTTAGTAAGATATTGTAAAAGAAAACAAATTGATGTGAATGAAAGAAAAAGCATTGCAAGATTATGGAAGTGAGGAAAAAGCATTCCAAATATAGAAATAGTCGTTGGAAGACAATATTCGTCAATTCGAAGAGTTGTAAACAATTTCAAAATGACAAAAGAATTCACCTCGAAACCCCGTTCCGGTCATCCATCAAAGCTATCTCTGAGAGAAATGTGAAATATTTTAACAATGGTAAAAAAAATCCGCAACTGACTGCAAGGAAAATAGCAGCAGAAATTAAGCAAAAGTTCTGGAAACAAATTTTTCCTGCTATCAACAGGAAACTTCTAAAAAAGGCTGAGTACCATGGAAGAGAATGATGAAAACCATTTATTTCCCTGATTAATCGGAAAAAGCGCGTTGCCTTTGCTAAGGTGTACTTAAACCACCCTCAGAAATTTTGGAATATTGTCCTTTTTTCGGACGAGAGCAAATTCTGCATTTTCGGTACAAAAGGATGAAAAATAGTCTGGAGAAAATCAGGAGCAGCACTTCAAAAAGAACATTTGCTACCCACTGTAAAACATGGTAGTGGTGGAGTAACGGTTTGGGGATACATGGCGTTGGTAACTTAGAGTTCATTGAGTCGACAATGAATAAATTCAGTTACCTTAACATTTTAAGAAACAATTTGGAGCAGTGCGCGAAACCTCGGCTTGGGGAATGATTATCACTTCCAGCAAGATAATGACCCCAAGCATAGAGCAGAAATTGTGAGGCTCTGGCTACTTTATAATACCTCAAAACTGCTACATACGCCATCGCAATCTCCAGACCATAATCCGATTGAGCATTTATGGGACTCGCTCAAGAGAAGAATTCGACAACATACGATAACGAGCAAAGAAATACTCAAAAATGTTCCTAGAGAAGAGTGGCAGAAAACATCACCAGAAGAGATGGCGAAGCCAGAAGAGGTCATAAAGAGTCGAGGATATCCTACAAGTTGTTGATTGTCGTCAGAACTGTAATTATCAATTATTTGAAAATGTTTATTACATGTGAACGCAGTCTTTTTCTGCCTTGATTTTGTATGTGTTTTGCGAAAATAACTATTTGCTTAAAAAACTAGTAAAGTGAAATGAATGAGATTTTGCTTGAAGATCGCCTTTAAGCTACTAATAAATGTATTAAACCAAATGTGGAATTATTTTATTTTGCTTCGATTTTCAAACATTATAATTTGATTGCGACAAATGAACGCAGACTTTTTCTGCCTAGTGTATATGCTGAATTTCCAGCATTTCTCAAGTACCTGCTTGACTGTGAACAATTGGTCTATCGTTGATCTAACCTGCTCTAAAGCCACCATGATATTCCCCGACCCCCGGATAATACTGTTGGCGTATGATCTTTTTTATTTTCTAAGATCTTTGAAAATATTTTGTACGGCGTTCAAAGTAGTGATATGCCTCTATAGTTTTCACACTGTAGCTTGTCACCTTTTTTGTAAGTAGGGAATATAATTGATTGGCGAATTCGATACAACCATGAGCTGTATGAAATTTTTGACGAGCCTGAGGTCTTAACGATTAGAAGGCTACGGAAGCTGCAATGGGCTGGCCACATGAATCGTATGGACGAAAAACGGATACCCAAACGGTTATTCGTTTGGAGAACTGAAGACCGGAGACCAGTGGGGAAACCGAGGGAACGCTGATCTGATTCGGTCGACGAAGACAGTACATCGCTGCTCGGAATTCGAAATCCAAGTTGGAGGCGCTATTTGCTGGAAGCGAAGGACTGAGAGGGGCTGTAGTGTATGAGTATCTCCATTGGAATTGTTGGTCTCGTGAACTCAATATAAGGAGGATATTTTCTTTTCTTATCCATGGCCCACCTTTATATGTGATATATGCTTGCGACACGGCCAGAAGCAAAAACATATAAATTCATGTCCAAATACACGATTGCTTCTGGAGGAACGAAGCTAGTAGCGAGGCAAATCGCAATATACGCGTCTGTGGGGTGGAACGGTTGTGAAATCCAAGGGTTTTTACTCACAGTTACAGATCTGGCGATATGATTCCGAAGAAGCTTCAATATGAAGATATCGACTCTTGTCACTTTAGCAGTTTGATAAATTCTTCTATTCGATATACTGGAAGGTCTAAGAAGTATTGAGCCTTTTTTGTCAATAGATGGTGTTCGCTGTCATATATCGGGCAATACCCATCAGATCGAGTCAAAGGTGAAATTCCAGTTTACTATTTTCATATGAAGTTTTGTATTTCGTCATTCGTGTTAAAAGTTGGCTTCATTTGAAAATGAGTGAAATTTCTGAAAAAATCGTTATATATTACAATATCACTACGATCAAGGTGCGAATGCATCGCAGGCTCGTGAGAAAATTTGTCGTGTCTACAATTAAGATACTTTAACAAAAGCTGTCTTGGAAATTTTGATACCAAAGATGCACCTCGCTCAGGTCGACCAATCACTGAAAAAATCGATGAAATCTTACAAAAAATTGAAGAATACCGACACATAAGCAACCATGACATTGCTAAGGAACTAGATATACATCACCATTAGTGACATTACATGGTGATTTGGTTTTCCTGTAAATAAACAAATATTTTCAAATTAAACTGCCATGTTTCGCAAATAAGTTTTGGAGGTCCCCAGATCACGTTGCACTGTGTTGAGATAAAAATACTTCCTACTACAGTATTTTCCAATTTTCTAAATGAAATTTTATCGTGCGAATTCTTTCCATCACTTCAAAACAACCCGATATTCAATAATCATGAACGTTCTTTAACGTTTTTATTGAACTCGACCCGTAATATTCAAAAACTTCCGCGATGACTCTCGCTGCAAACGCTTCGAATGAAAATGTTTACAAAAATAAATACACTCTGCACAAAACGCAAACACGAAACTATAAAACGAATTGATTTAAAGTTAGTTGGATTGAAACATCCACGAATTAAGTCCTTAAATAAAATATTTTCACCAATTTATTCGACATGTGTCAATTTCAAGGAACGGACATGAAACGTATTTCGCCCGCGTAAATCATCAAACCTATCGGCGAAACCATATTTTTTAAAGGGTACAAGTCTGAAATACAGTCAAGTTTCACTTTTCTGTAATAAAATATCGCGTGGTTATGGACTTACGTAAAAAATCCACTTAAATAGATGGCGCTTCTCATGATTTTATGTTTGGTTACACTTCACTCACCTGAGCCAAGAAAAATACTGCACGTTAGTTCCTTTTTCCAACAAACAATGAAAGACTACACACTTAACTTTGTAATTCACTCACGTTTACTTTCGTATAATAAGTTTTTCATTAAAAAAATTTTCAGTTTTTCAATGGGAAATTCGTACGAAGGATATGGCAACTGACAGCTCCACGCCAGTTGATACTTCTGCTTCGAAAACAGTGATGTCCACGTAGTTTTTATGAATCAAATACTTTTGAAAATATGGTGCGAAGCATGATTTTGTTGCGAATAGATAACGATACCTTGTGTATGAAATAAGAAGTAATAACATACGATGACATTTGAACGTGCTAATAAATGACTGAAAAATTTTACGCATCCCTTAAAATAGCATCAGCTGAAAATTGCAAAAGCTTTCGAAAATGAATGTGTACACTGAAGGTTTGATTGTGTTAAGCGACTTCAACGCTTTCCATAGGAATTGAAAGCTACCGTCTCCTGTATGTACCTCTATGGGCTTTGATTAAAGCCAAAGCCTCACTACAGCTTATCAACCCATGTACTTGAAAGTTTTACTTCAACATACATAGGTTCGCTAAAATTTCCAATTTACATAGCGGTAGATGAAGAAATGTGCAAGCGTCAACGAAAATCCAGGTTTGTGCGGTTCCGAGGCGAATCACAGCGTTGAGATCTAAATGGCTTACGGAGAACGTTGTAGCGTTTTTTATGAAATTAATTTCATTTCGATTCATACATCCGTTCATGCTATATTGAGATTCAAACTTAAAAGATTAGGAATTTATTTACTTCCTCAAGCTAGCTGTCAGTGGATGAGGTTGAACGTGCGTTTCACATAGATTACTAAATACCTAGGTTGGAAGAGTTGACAGTTGCGTGAAACTTTTTACTGGTATACACATACAATCTACCAACACATTCCTACGAAAAATGATTTCTTCAAAGTAAATTTATGGAAAGAAAAAGCCTCCAAAAGTAATAAAATTTTGCTAAAGCAAAGAAAATAAAATATATTTTTCACTCATATATAAATTGAAGTTTTTATTTGACTAGAGTTGTAAACATTTTACCTTTAAATTTCATTATTTTTTGCGGGTTAAGGGGAGTTACTAAATTACAAAAACATTTAATAAGGGGCTTTCTTCAATTTGTAAGGAGAAAAATTTTGCTGAGAATTGGAAGATAAAATGTGTCGATTCGAAGTGTCAAATCATCGAATAAAATCAATTGCCAATCGCAGATTTCGCGAAGGTTAGTAGTTAAATGGTGATTAATTTTGTTGCTAGTTTATCGATATTTTTCAGGAAAATCTTATATAATTGTTGGCCACACTGCGCGAAAAGTGGTTGGAGCACTGTTTTATCGAATTGTTACCGGTGAATAGATTAGGCTGAGATTTTATTTCCAGAGCACTTTTTGATTACAAAACCAATGAGGCGAGGAAAAATTCGATTGAAGTAATTTTTCAATTAAATGTAACGTATTTTAGTTCTAGCATGACCGACAAGAAGCAACACATTCTGAAAAGCGGTGAAGCAGATGGGAAAGTTGTTACGTTTGATCAGGTTCGACGAAATACAGAAAAATAACGTCCAACCGTATGCTTCGGTACAATTCGTGCAGAATCGGATGGTAGGCTTGATAAACACTGGAGCCAGTGCCAGTTGCATAGCAGCCAATTTTGCAATAGAAGTCCTCAAGAACCATACGGATCAAATCCAGCTCTTCACTACCTCTTTGAGTACGGCTGATGCAACTCGTCATTCCATTGAAGGGAAGCTCACCACTGATGTCGCCTTTAAGGGTACAAAATCGATATCTAGGAGTAGACTTTGCTCGACTTTTCAACTTGGCTGCAGTTTTATTCACCAGTAACTCCCTCGACTCGGTCATAGTCGCAGATAACCAGACACTGAACTCTACCCTATTCCTACACGTGCTAGATGCTGTCAACAGCTAAAATTAGACGCTACTGTAGTGGTTTTTCCTTCACATGAGAAGGAAGGTCTAGGCCGGACAACTTTGGTGTTGCACATAACAGATGTGAAGTATGCTAAGCCCATCAAGCAGAGACATTTTTTCATATCTCCGGCATAGGAAAAGTCGTTATACGCCGAATTCGATCTGATGTCAGTACTAGGGGTCATTGAAGAATTGCTAAGTGCATGGGCTCCGCTGGTGACCTTATTGGTTAAGCCAAATAAGGTCCGACTATGCTTACAAGCCAGGTGCCTAAATGCTGGCAGTGTTAAAGACGCATGCCCCTACCGCTGATCGAGGGTAGCACACTTTGATGAATTGCTGGGCGAACTAATGCTTTCCTTTTCAGTTAGCAGCCGTTCTTTTTTCAGAAAGAAGTGACGGCAAAGGTTAGTATGTCCCGAGCGGTAGAGTTTAATAATCTACGAGCAGTTGATTTCATGTTAGGGTTTTGTTCACGGTCTGTTATTTGGCTTTGCATTTTTAATTAGAGTATATCGATTCAGCTCTGAATTCGAGTAGTTTACTTTCTCTCTTTTGGACTGGGAGTACGGTCGAATAGAGACGGAAGGTAAAGTCAATATTTTACTTAAGTTGTTGATAGTTGATTGACGCGTTTTAAAATCGGGCATTTGAATCAGTGGCTGATATTTGTATTTTGAACTAAGTCTGCTCATGGAAGACCTGCCACCTCGGAGTAGAGTAAGAGTATCCGGACTTGTTCACCTGATGGGTACAGTTCATTGAAACATTCCCGGAATTCACGTCTCTAACCAATGAGAGGTCGGTTTAAATTTCCTTCGGGAAACTGGGAACGGACGAGAACTTGCGAAAAATCATTAGGCTCGTCTTTACTGGCAGAAGCCCCATGGTGGTGAAATAGTGTAAGAAGCAAATATATCAAAGAGAGAACACATTCAATGTGAACAATTCTTCTTTAGAAGGGCATTCATTTATTTTTTAGAAGGAGACTTTTCTGCCTTTAGAAAGACATCCTTTTACAGGAAATAAACCGTTGTCTAAATCTGCCCAAAGGTATTTATCCCCCAAGTTGTGGTGAATTAATGTATTAATATAAATCTTATCTTACAAAGCCGGCAATGTACGTAATGTCCATATAACTTGTCAAAAATGAAGAATGTGGAAGTCCTTTTGGAAAAATAATGAACCGCTGTGATGCTTTTGGTGGGCCAACTTTTGATCCTCCACAATGGAAGGCCCATATGGTTCGGTTATTGGCAGCCGAACATAAAATCAAAAACTTTGAAATTAAGAGAGTGACCGGTGATAAGCTCTCGATCAAGACAAAGACACTGGCTGACTTCAAACAGGCGAAAGATGCTCTTAATAGTGTCCAAGCTCCCCACTTTACATATACGCCAAAGGCGGAAAAAAATCAGACCTTCCTGTTGAAGGGCCTGGACTGTGGGGAGAATACAGTTGATCTCCTTGAGATGTTGCAGGAAGCAGCACCAGCTGTTAAGTTCATGTGTGTGAAAAATTTTGCTACAAGGAGATCAACTGTAGAAGGTAAAATATTACCATTTTATTTGGTACAAATTTCCAACGACAGCAGTCCGAGTGCCCTCCAACAGGTAAGGTACTTAAACTTTAGAGTTGTGAGGTGGGAACGCCTCCAAAAAACTGAGGTCAACCAGTGTTACAGGTGTCAACGATTCGGTCATTCGGCTGCCAATTGTGCAATGCACTATCGCTGTGTTAAGTGCAAAGATATCCACGCCCCCGGTGAATGCAAATTGGCTCAGGTGGAGCCAAAAGAAAAATTGTATTGTGTTAATTGCGGTACATTTGGTCATCCAGCATCATACCGAGGATGCCCTCGGTATCAAGATGCAAGACCTAAATTTTCCCCAAAGCAAACCAAAGTAAATCAGAATCTGTTACCTCCCAACTTCATCAAACCCGGGGTATCATTTGCACTTGCTGCCAGAGGACCAGCAGACAACAATATAAATAAAATAAATAATGTAAGTGGCAATAATGAGCTGCTTCTTAAAATCTACCAGCAACTTGAATCGCTTTCAGATAGAATTAATAAGCAAGACCAAAAAATCAATTTCGTTTTTCAAAGTTTAGGTCAACATGCTCCAAAATAGTTTGTCATCCAGTCACATTCCCATGGATAGGATTCGTCTCATCTCGATCAACGTCAACTCCATTGTTACTTTACATCGGCGTGATTATCTCCTTGAATTCATTGTTAAGCAAAAGCCTGACATCATGCTTCTCACCGAAACCCACCTCAATTCATGGCACTCCATGGCATTCAAGGATTTTGAATTCGTAAGAAACGATAGGGTAATAGGTGATGGGGGAGGTGGCACCGGGATATTGGTTCGAAGACCCTATCGTTTCCAAAATATTGAAAAAGTCGAATTCAAAAGCTTTGAATCTCTTGAAGTGTCCGTTATCAAAATTTCACTGCCAGGTGGGGATAACCTCTTCGTTATCTCTGCCTATGCAACTGGTGGAACTGTTCTCAGGCTCAAGGAGGAACTCAATTCCTTGTTTGAAATACTCGAATTGAACAGGCTTCATAATTATTATATTCTTGCTGGTGACCTGAACGCCAAGCATACATCATGGCTGAACGCCACCAATAATCCAAGAGGTGTATTCCTGAAATCGTGGATAACAGAGAACCAGATTGAATACAGGTGCAATCTATATGGGTCGGAGCTCCCAACATACCCTAGGACAAATTCATATTTGGACCTCTGCATTGCTGACGCAAGACTCGAATTCAACTTTAATAGTCCTCAACGGAAACTGCAGGTGCTTCCTTATGATAGCGACCATAACGCAATCGTAATGGAAATCAATCATCACAGGGATGATTTCTTCCTCATTCCAGTTCAACATGAAAATCATCGGTTGAACTTCAAAAAAACAGACTGGGGAAAGTTTCAAAAGAAGTTTAATCGGGAGTACCAGAAGCAATGTCCCCCTTCTGACGGTGGCAACTCTTGCTTAATGGTTCCTAATGACAGGAATTTAACTAACGATGAAATAGATGTCTATTTGTCGAAGTTAGAGAAGCTGACGTTGGAAACGATTGAGAAAGTAGTTCCCAAGATAAAACATCGAAACAATATGGAAGGATATGAAACACCAACCATCGCAAGGTTGAAAAGATTGAAAAGCCTTCTTCTCACACGCGTCAACAATATTTATCGACGATTTTTGGACTACAACCATCCCTCGTTGGCTTTGTTGAAATTACATCTGAAGAATGTCCGGAACTTAATCCGGTCATACTTCAGGAGTGAGGTCAGCAATCAATGGGCGGAAAAATTAAGGGGTATTAGCCCACAGGATCCAGACGGCGTGTTCACGAAAGTGAATAGCATATTCCGCAAGAAGTCTCGAGTGAAGGTATCGAATCTTGAAGTCACTAGTGATGAGATAAATCTTCTCGATAGGGCTGGTATCGAAATTGATAGTACGACTCCGGATAGAAATGGAAACAGGATCATTTGTGAAGGATTAGATAAACTTGCCCTGATTGGAACACATTTTGAATTGGTTCATCTACCAAACCTTGAGAGAGGGAATGAAATAGTTTCAGAGATCGTTGAAGCAAAAGTTTCCGACTTCAAGTCAAGCCTGAACGGCCAATCAATTCTTCATTTCAATGAAACATTAACATCTGACCTCATACCGAGCTTGAATCTTATTGATTATTTTGTCAGCTATGAAGACTTGTGTTTCATATTTCGCAAGATAAACAACAAGAAATCATGTGGTAATGATGGTATTCCAAATGTAGTTCTCCGACATTTGCCTGAGGTTGCTATTAGGAACTATTGCATATTGTTCAACAACATGTTGAACAATTCATATTTCCCAAATGAGTGGAAAAAGGCTAAGGTATTTCCGATCTTGAAGAAAGGAAAAGAATGTTCATGCCCGAAAAGCTATCGCCCAATCAGCTTGCTGCCTAACATCAGCAAGGTGTTTGAAGTGATACTCAACAGAGCATTAAACGCCCACATTGAGGAAAATGAGTTGATGCCGAATTGCCAATTTGGTTTTCGTGCCAGGCATTCGACCACACATGCAATAACGAAAGTAACCTCAGACATCTGTTGGAAACTAAATGATAGACAATGTGTTGGAGCATGTCTCATTGATATGGAGAAAGCCTTTGATACGGTATGGTTAGATGGACTAGTTTTTAAACTTCTTCAGGACAAGTTCCCCAGACACCTTGTCGCCATGATGTGTAATATGTTATACGGGAAATCGTTTGTTGTAACCGATGGAAATCTGACAACAATGCGCGAGTTCAAGGTCTTGAATGGTCTACAGCAGGGAACAGTGACTGCGCCTCTGCTCTTCTCAATCTTTATTCGCAAGCTATTGAACGGCTTTGATTTTAACGTCTCGCCAAAGCGATCATTGGTAGCGTTTGCTGATGATCTGATCATCTACACGGCTGACCGAAAAGCTACAATAGTTCAGAGCAATCTCCAAAAAATGTTCAATGATGTACAGCTGTACACTGACAATTGGCGAATGAAAATCAATGCGCAGAAGTGTGAAACAATCTTGTTTCGGACAACGCTGCAGGGGGTCAGTCAAGACCTGAAACGTAATTGGAAAGATTTCCACATCATGGCTGGCGAGGGTAGTTCAGAACGAATTCCACATAAATCCTGTGTTCGATACCTCGGTGTTTATCTCGATCAGTATCTGTACTATACTGAACATGTGAAAATCATGCTCAGTAAAGCACTTAAAGTAGTCATGGCCCTTCGAAAACTCTTTCATTCCAGATACATTGATCAAAAGGTCAAAATTATCTGTTACAAGACACTGGTTAGACCAGTTTTGACCTATGGATGTCAGATCTGGTACAACCAGAGTGCTAGTACTATGGAAAAATTAAGAGTTTTCGAAAGGAAATGTCTTCGTGCATGTACTGGTTTGTACAGAAAGCCTGAGACGGATTGGAAACATTATATATCGAATAGAAGAATTTATCAAACTGCTGAAGTGACTAGAGTCGATATCTTCATATTGAAGCTTCTTCGGAATCATATCGCAAGATCTGTGACTGTGAGTGAAAACCCTTGGATTTCACAGCCGTTCCACCCTACAGACGGGTATATAGCGACTTGCCTCGCTACTGGCTTCATTCCTCCAGAAGCATTCGTGTATTTGGACATGAATCGATATGTTTTTGATTCTGACGGCGTCCCAGTCATATATCACATATATCGACGGGCCACCGATAAGAAGATAAAATATCCTCCGAATTTGAGTTCACGAGACCAACGATTTCAATGGAGATACTCATTTGCTAGATTCATTGAAGCTGATCGAGTTGAGACGGCGCAATCCAGGTATTGGTGGCTGAATGACAATGTCTAAATTTTTCGTGTTTGTTTTCAGTTTTGGTGTTTTTCGTTATTTAGTTTTTGAGTTTCAGCTCATTATTGCTACATTTAGTATTGTTATATATTTTTGTTAAAATCAGGTATAGGTTAGGTATATGTAATGTTTACTATATTCCGTTAGAGATAAGATTAAACACTTAGGTTAGGAACATTGTTATAGTATTTTTAGTATAAGATAAAGTTTTTTTGATTGTATTTTATTAGAAATAAGTTACAACATATTAGGTGTAGGATCAAAGTTTCACTGTTGTGTATTAATTATAAATAATTTTTGGATAGTGTTGGTTGGTTTTTTTCTCCTTTTTCCAATTGAATTGTAAAAATATGTAATAATCGTAATTAATTGCATTTGCTATAGTTTTTTTTTTTTTTTGATGAAATGAGTTTATGATAACGTACAAATTTAGAGAGCCATTTGGGCCATTAAGTTTTTTGATTGTTATTATTTGGAATTTGCTTTATATTCTTTTAAAATTTATAACGATGAGTATTAAATAAAGCGCTTTTGACTTTGACTTTGAATGGAAGGCCCATCCTTGTGATAAAACACAGTTTTATCTATGACTTTGATTTCGTCATCTTCACGTTCCTAAAAAAAATAATTAAATGTCTTTATATATTACATAAGATTGCACAATCTACGAAAAACTCAATCATCTCCATCACAGTAGCTGCCTGATGGTAAGCAGTCAAAATTGGCTTTTAAAAAAGAAGACTTATTGGTGTTATATTTTTATAATTAAATATATAGTATATTAAGTTGTAGTAAAAACAATGCAAGACATCCAAGCTTACATAAAAAATTTTAGTGGATAGAGAGGTTGATAAAGGATATGCATACACACATATATATATATATATATATATATATATATATATATATATACGAGTATATATATATATATATATATATATATATATATACGAGTATATATATATATATATATATATATATATATATATATACGAGTATATATATATATATATATATATATATATATATATATATATATATATATATATATATATATATATATATATATATATATATATATATATATATATATATATAAAGTCAAAGTCAAAAGCGCTTTATTTAATACTAATCTTTATAAATTTTAAAATAATATAAAGCAAAATCCTAACAATAACAATAAAAAACTTAATGGCCCAAATGGCTCTCTAAATTTGTACGTTATCATTAAACACATTTAAAAAAAAACTATAGCAAATTCAAATCAATGAAGATTATTATATATTTTTACAATTCAATTGGAAAAAGGAGAAAAAACCAACCAACACAATTCTAAAATTATTTACTATCTTAACACTACAGTGAACTTTGATCCTACACGTAATATGTTTTAACTTAATTCTAATAAATGCAATCAAAAACTTTATCTTATACTATAAAAAATCTATATCAATGCTCTTAACCTAAGCGTTAAACCTTATCTCTAACCAAATATAATAAACATAATATAAACCTAACCTATACCTAATTTTTAACAAAAATAAACAATAACACTAAATGTAGCAATAATGAGCTGAAACTCAAAAACTAAATAACGAAGAACACCAAAACGGAAAATAAACACGAATAATTTAGACATTGTCATTCAGCCACCAATACCTGGACTGCGCCGTCTCAACTCGATCAGCTTCAACGAATCTAGCAAATGAGTATCTCCATTGAAATTGTTGGTCTCGTGAACTCAAACTCGGAGGATATTTTATCTTCTTATCGGTGGCCCGTCGATATATGTGATATAAGATTGGGACGCCGTCAGAATCAAAAACATATCGATTCATGTCCAAATACACGAATGCTTCTGGAGGAATGAAGCCAGTAGCGAGACAAGTCGCTATATACCCGTCTGTGGGGTGGAACGGCTGTGAAATCCAAGGGTTTTCACTCACAGTCACAGATCTTGCGATATGAAGTTTCAATATGAAGATATCGACCCTCGTCACTTCAGCAGTTTGATAAATTCTTTTATTCGATATATAATGTTTCCAACCCGTCTCAGGCTTTCTGTACAAACCAGTACATGCACGAAGACACTTCCTTTCGAAAATTCTTAATTTTTCCATAGTACTAGCACTCTGGTTGTACCAGATCTGACATCCATATGTCAAAACTGGTCTAACCAGTGTCTTGTAACAGATTATTTTGACCTTTTGATCAATGTATCTGGAATGAAAGAGTTTTCGAAGGGCCATGACTACTTTATGTGCCTTACTGAGCATGATTTTGACATGTTCAGTATAGTACAGATACTGATCAAGATGATTACCGAGGTATCGAACACAGGATTTATGTGGAACCCGTTCTAAACTACTCTCACCAGCCATGATGTGGAAATCTTTCCAATTACGTTTCAGGTCTTGACTGACCCCCTGCAGCGTTGTCCGAAACAAGATTGTTTCACACTTCTGCGCATTGATTTTCATTCGCCAATTGTCAGTGTACAGCTGTACATCATTGAACATTTTTTGGAGATTGCTCTGAACTATTGTAGCTTTTCGGTCTGCCGTATAGATGATCAGATCATCAGCAAACGCTACCAATGATCGCGTTGGCGAGACGTTAAAATCAAAGCCGTTCAATAGCTTGCGAATGAAGATTGAGAAGAGCAGAGGCGCAGTAACTGTTCCCTGCTGTAGACCATTCAAGACCTTGAATTCGCGCATTGTTGTCAGATTTCCATCAGTTACAACAAACGATTTCCCGTACAACACACATCAATTACACATCATGGCGACAAGGTGTCTGGGGAACTTGTCCTGAAGGAGTTTAAAAACTAGTCCATCTAACCATACCGTATCAAAGGCTTTCTCCATATCAATGAGACATGCTCCAACACATTGTCTATCATTTAGTTTGCAACAGATGTCTGAGGTTACTTTCGTTATTGCATGTGTGGTCAAATGCCTGGCACGAAAACCAAATTGGCAATTTGGCATCAACTCATTTTCCTCAATGTGGGCGTTTAATGCTCTGTTGAGTATCACTTCAAACACCTTGCTGATGTTAGGCAGCAAGCTGATTGGGCGATAGCTTTTGGGGCATGAAGATTCTTTTCCTTTCTTCAAGATCGGAAATACCTTAGCTTTTTTCCACTCATTTGGGAAATATGAATCGCTCAACATGTTGTTGAACAATATGCAATAGTTCCTAATAGCAACCTCAGGCAAATGTCGGAGAACTACATTTGGAATACCATCAGTACCACATGATTTCTTGTTGTTTATCTTGCGAAATATGAAACACAAGTCTTCATAGCTGACAAAATAATCAATAAGATTCAAGCTCGGTATGAGGTCAGATGTTAATGTTTCATTGAAATGAAGAATTGATTGGCCGTTCAGGCTTGATTTGAAGTCGGAAACTTTTGCTTCAACGACCTCTGAAAAAATTTCGTTCCCTCTCTCAGGGCTTGGTAGATGAACCAATTCAAAATGTGTTCCAATCAGGGCAAGTTTATCCAATCCTTCACAAATAATCCTGTTTCCATTTCTATCCGGAGTCGTACTGTCAATTTCGATACCAGCCCTATCGAGAAGATTTATCCCATCACTAGTGACTTCAAGATTCGATACCTTCACTCGAGACTTCTTGCGGAATATGCTATTCACTTTCGCGAACACGCCGTCTGAATCCAGTGGGCTAATACCCCTCAATTTTTCCGCCCATATATATATATATATATATAACACGATAGCACTCTCCATTGATGGTATCATGACGGTCGTTTTCATCCACGATAAAATACGGCCCAATCTTACCTCTGGCGTGTAAACTGCACCAAACAGTAATTTTTTACGGATGCAATGGTGTCTCAAGAAGCACATGTGGGTTTGCTCTGATCAATAATGCATATTTTGCCTATGAACAAAGCCATTGTGCCAGAAAGAGCTTCATAGCCGAAGATGATTTTTCGATGATAGTAGTCAATAGTAATTTTTAATATTTCCAAGCCTTGCTGGTTCGTGAACTTTACCATGATGAAATTGTTGACTTTAATGAACGTTTTGAAATTGACAGTTCATTAAAAAGTTTAAGTTTATACATAAATATACATAAGTATATATATATATATATATATATATATATATATATATATATATATGTATAAACATGGATATGTACATCTATATATATATATATATATATATATATATATACATACATATATATATATATATATATATATATATATATATATATATATATATATATATATACCTATATATATATTTATGTATACATATATATATATATATATATATATTTTTTTTTTTTTTTTTTTTTTTTTCAAAAATTATTTATTTATTCATGAATATCTATTTTGTCCCCTTCAAAGTAATCTCCATGAGATATTATACACTTGTGCCAACGGGGCGTTATCGTGGTGCAAAAGCCAATTTTTGTTCTCCCACAAATCACTTAATTTCGTTTTTCACACAAAATTTGATACACGTTCTTTGATCCATTTTTTTGAATAAGTATAAATCGAAGACGATTGAAAACACGTGCAAGTAAAGCAGCTATCACCAATCAAGTGAATATTCAAAATGGCCGAGCTTGTCGGCATAAGTGTCAGACATGAGTACCAACATAACGCCACAAAAAAATCGAAATTCGAATATACGTAACCCGCGAAAATTCAAAATTCGTGATACTTTTTGAACACACCTCGTATGTATATGTCTAGGAATAGGTACTACAGGAAGCCCAGTATTCCCCTTCA
>OZ017740.1:207124054-207129054 GCA_963969285.1 Odontomyia ornata
ATGTCCTTAAGTAAAAAAGTATGGTGGCATAACATGTCCTTCGTTGCTGACAACACCTGAAACCATAACAGCAGCTGGAAATTTTGTGTGCATAACAACAGGAACCTCCGTAGGATCTGAACATAGCCATCTGTCATTTCTGCGATTGGTCTTTTGATCTTGGTCAACATTTTTTCGTCGGAAAAAAACCATAAAATTTTGGGCGCCTCAGGTTGTTTGATTTTGTTTAAAAGACGTTTTGACCGGAGAACTCTCTGTTCTCGCGTTCGTTCCGACATGAACTGTCCTCTGCGCATCATGTAAGACTTATACCGAAGGTTTTCGTGGACAACTCTACGAATAAGGCGCTCAGAAACATGAAGCTCACTCGCAAGGACCCTCAAAAAAAACATATTTTTAATGCTTGAACTTCTGTCTGACCTATTGTAAAGAATAAAATTATCGGAACCTACTTGTAAGTACTGTCATCGTAAGGGCAAATTATTTTTAAATGAAGCTTCCATAGTATGTATGTCGGTTATATTGTAAATTTTTGAACAATATTTATCCATTGTAATGATTTTCATTTCAAATCGCTTGAATGAAATCGGAACCGACCTCTCATCGGTTCTAGATGTGAAGTCTTGGGACGTGACAGTGGACTGTACCCTACAGGTCAACAAGTCCGGACACACTTAGTCTACTCCGAGGTGGCTACTGACTAGCTTGCTAGTTTGGAGAGGAGTGCGGTCACGGGTCTTGCGCCGGGATACTAAGTCCGGAATACAAAAGTTCAGCCACCGGTTCACATGCCCGATTTAGTAACGCGTCGAAAACACAACCATACGGAAACGAAACCTACCTCTATTTTATTCCGTATTTCTTCTATTCATCCAGCCAACAACAAATGCTGTATCTAATTTCGCGTTCTCTAACTCAAAACCGGAACAACCTACTCTAATAAAAAAACGCAAAGCAACCTATGGTACCGCGTAAAGAACGCGACGTGACACCGGCCATCCGCAAATTTCTACAACCCTACCCTTGTAACTTCATACTTACCGTTCGCTCTCAGTGCTGCTCGAAAGAAAAGACTGAGTTAGACAAACAATTCATTTTATTCATGTTGTACTAATGCAATAATCGATACATAAACTAAAGTTGAATCTTTGCATGCTGCTAAATCCTGAAATCTATGAAAATTGATGTTATTTACTTTAGTCTGAAACTATACCGTTTTGTTTGTTCTTTTTTTATCTAGGGTAGTTAAATTTAAGTTGCATATATTGTCTCGTTATCCTTTATAATTAAATTAGCTAAATCGATATTTCAATTCTGTTTGATAAAATTTCGTTCTCTATTTAAGTGATATTTTTGTTTATTCATTAATACATTTATTTAAAATTACGATTTATACTCGTCGGTGGTTAAAAAATACAAGTTTTTTGAGTACGATACCAGCTCATATGTTTTAATAAAATTTCCTATAAAATTGATTTGACTAGTTCTAGAAGAAGTTGCTTTGTTTATTTCTTCGATCTATTCCTTGACACCATAAATATACTATATACACATACACTTCTAGTGATTTTCGTATTTGAACCCGACTGTCTTTTAAATATATTATAAATCCACAGTGTAATTGTGTAACTAACTGCAAGCGACAAGCAAAGAAGTAATATCTTACATCAACCATTCAAATATACTAATCAAAGTATTACCCAAATGATTATTACACTAATGTTTAGAAAGTAAAACAGATAATCAGGATGTTTTTTTCAAGTTGGTTATCCTACGTTTTTTTGTATACAAAATATAATCGTCAAAATTATAATTTATCTTTCACAAAGCATTTTTATCTTAAAAATAATTTTGTTGCTATGCAAAATAGAGAAAAAATGTTTGAAATATGAAATCGTGTGACTACTAATATAAGTGTAAATTTCCGAATTATCTCTTTTAATATTCCACAAAAATCGGGGATGTGGTTAGTTTATTACAAAATAAGAAAATACTCATTTAAAAAAGGGAGAAGTTCAAATTGATCCTAATCAAAAATGCTAAAATATATCGCATGTACCTGATGCCAGTGTAAATAAAAGTTCAGAACGTATTGATAATTGATTTTAAGTCAATTTTGTTATGTATTTTCACCTCCATTACGTAGAAGACAAGATTAAGTTACAACTACTAACTTATCTCAAGCTACTTCTGTACCGTCACTTTTTCTTAGAAGTTGTATCAGTCGTGATCCACATATGGTATTGTATTCAGCCAGTTATTCCCCGAACGAAAGTTACTCTGGTTGTTTGTTGACATAAAACAAATCATTGCAAATTTCATTTTGTCTTACAAAACACATGGCACTTATTTTTCTCCCGAGGTGAAGAAAACATTCTTGGCGCGCAAATAAATCTCTCCGTATCCTTTTTTCCTGATTTAATTTTCCACATTAACCAACCCCAAATACAGCTCCTTAAATCCTTCTTCTTGTTAAAATCCACTAACTCCCCGTTTCATTGTTCAAAAGTAAAAACAATGGCTGAGTTTTCTATCTTACAGGTGTTACAATACTACTGTCTCAAACAGGTTTTCTCCTTATTGGTGGGTCATATCATTACAAACACGAGCGAAGAAATACCACTATGGGGTACTTTTCTGTTACACGGGAGTGAAAAATAATCCTTAGTTGGCAAACCCTCGAGATGCCACATCTATCTTTAAAAGTTTTCCCGTCAAATCGACTGTAGATCGAAAGCATTCAGCTGAAATAAGTCGTCTTAAACCTCTCTCGTCTTCAGTTACATCGTTGATGGTCAGGACATGTCTTTGGGCTAACTCGGCAGCACCTAAATGAGCAAAAACCGCATCACGTATTGGATCAGTCAAATCACTTGGAGATAGTACACCGGGCAGTGTTAACAATGGTGGAATCCGTGGTTCAGTGTATGGTGGTAACCAAAAGTTTCTAACATCATCTGACACTTTGATTTTTTCAAAATGATCAAGAGCCTGGAAGCTTGCTTTGAAAATATTACTAGTCAAAGTATTGTTTGAATCATGTTTTGTGATTTCATTGAAAAAGCTTGGTGGATCCTTGGCAAAGTATTGACTTAATGAAGGACTTGACGAAGAGTTATCCATTACAACCTGTTATTTGTTTTCTCTTACTCGAAGTAAGATACGTTCAAAAAACTTTTATGATAGATATTACCACGCAATTTTACGTAGCATGGCGTCTTTGGCTTTCGGCATCGCTTCACTCATTTCTTCCATTCGTTTTTATTCTTTTTATTGTTTCTTATTGTTAGTTGCTCTCGCGAACATTATAGAACCTTTTAATCATGAAATTAACTTTTAACAAAAGTTTGACGTGCCGTTTTTTATCCCCAAATTCAAGTTTGTTTTCTAACGAAGATTTGCTGAATGCTCATTCGGATAAGAATTTATTACCACATCTAAAAACGTGACCTCAGCACTAACAAAAGCTAAGAGTAGTCTAACATCGGCCTCCAAACAATTGTCGCTGCATTCGTCCGACTGCCATCGTTTGTTTGCATTGAACAAGAAGCAGCACCACAACACAAAAGCGAAAAATCGTTCGTTCCCTTCCTCTACAAGGCATTCTCCAAAACTATGTCGCAGGGCTTTAAATCGGACTTGCCATATTTCGTCCTCTACAAATTACCAGTAATCGCCTTTTCAAAAATACAGTTATTTAAAAAGAAAAGCAAATAGGGTTGCACTAGCTGTACACGTGAATAAACCGGTAAAAATTATGAGGAACACACAAGTCTTGGCCACAGGAAACCGTCCTACAGTAGATTCACTAAACCCATTTATCGAAAAGCCAGAAACGAAACTGAAGCTGGTAAACTTTCGTCCCATGGAAAGGAAAGCGGTGGTGCTTTCAAAACCACGGTAGAGGCACTCCAATAAAGCTAAATTAAAGATGGGAGGCTCGAGAATAACTTCTTCAATCCTTCATTGCAATAACATGAGCAAACTCCTTTGCTTGGCTATAAAAATGAAAATCGCGTAACTGTAACTTCGCTTCATATATTCAATTCGTTTCCGATAGGAAAATTTCAGCAGAATTCGAGAATGCGCGAACTGTTTTGCGTCGCAAAAAGAATTACGTGACACTTCCAGACAAAACTGAAGTAAGATGTCAAGTCATACGTTGGCAAATATCTCGTGTATTAGTCGTCTACTAGAGGCCATGTGTGTGATAGTGAAGTCTACTGCCATCTGGCTTGTCATCCAACGTCAAGTTTCACACGCATGATCACCTTCCTCTCAGCTGACCAAAAGCGGTTCAGGAACAGCGAGAGGTTAGAGGGTGCGTTCCAATTTCGTCGACGTCGATAACGACTGACTAATAATCGGCAGTGGCGTAGGGCCGATTCATAACAGTATGCTATTATGAAGAAAAGTTAAAAGATTAGCAGAATGTTAAGTTGACTGCTCTTTTATATGTCAGGTGGATATCGACTTTAATGATCAATGAAGGAATAATTTTTGTTTAATTTTAGAGTTTAAGGAATAATATGACAATTATTAACTATTAATATCATACAGGTACATACAGGAGACGGCGAAAGATCAAATTCATGAAGCCTCGAGCTTTTGCCTTTGCTATTTTGATAACTCGCATAGACTCGAAGTTAATTTCGAAATTGGGGTCAAAATTTTGTTCATCATATGATGAGGTTTATCATACTCTTGGCGATAAACTTAATGAGAATGCAGCGTTTGCAATTCAATTGTTTACCACAGAAAGATAGCCAAAAAATTGTCTCATGTGCTTATTCTGGTGGAAGTTTTTTGCAAACATTTGAGAGGGCACAACTCTTGACCTACGCAGAAAATTTCATCACTCTAGCCTATGTGGTTTGCGAGAAAACTTGCTGTGACTGTGATGCACAAACGGATGGATAGAAAGATGAAAAGACAGATCGTGATTTTAATAGAGTATTGACAAAATATTTTATGATCCCCTAAAATGGTCTGTTGTGTAA
>OZ017740.1:207134054-207279054 GCA_963969285.1 Odontomyia ornata
ATCTCGCAACTTGTCCCTCGGGGTTTTTGAAGTTGAGCAGCCATCTCAGTGATGCATGGTCCGTTCGAAGAACAAGTTTCTGGCCATATAGGTACTTGTGGAACTGCTTGGTGGCCTCTATTATAGCCAATAGCTCTTTCCTGGTCACACAGTAGTTCCTCTCACTTTTTGAAAGAACTCGACTGTAATAAGCGAGGAATCTTTCTTCGCCATTGATCTGCTGGGAGAGTACAGCTCCAATACCGCCGTTGCTTGCATCGGTGTCAACTACAAACATTTTTCCGGGTTTCGGATACGCCAGTACGGGTGATTCACATAGCGTTTCCTTCAGAGTCTCAAAGGCTGTCTGGCATTGTTCGTTCCAGACATACGGACAATTTTTCTCGGTTAGCTGATGGAGATACTTAGCTATTTTGGCAAAGTCTTTGACGAATCTTCGATAGTAGGTTACCAGACCCAGGAAACTTCGTAGTTGGCGCGTGTTGTTTGGTGTTGGCCAGCTTTTCACGGCTTCAATTTTCTCAGGGTCTGTTTTGACCCCTTCTGCTGATACGATATGTCCCAGGTATTTTACTTCAGCTGCAAAAAGGGTACACTTGTCGGGACTAAGTTTCAAATTTTCCAGTCGCAGTCGGGAGAAAACCTCTTCCGCACATGCTCTTCGAACGTTCTCCCGATGACGATGATGTCATCTAGGTACACCAAGCAGGTTTTCCAGGTTAGACCACGTAGCACGTATTCCATCAAGCGTTTGAAAGTGGCTGGAGCATTGCAAAGCCCAAACGGCATCACCACAAATTGCCACAATCCGGTCCCAACTGAATATGCGGTCTTCTCTCGGTCCTTCTTGTCAATTTCTACCTGCCAGTAGCCACTCTTGAAATCGAGTGTAGAAAACCATTTTGCGTCGACTAAAGTGTCCATGATGTCATCAATGCGTGGGAGCGGGTAACTATCTTTCTTAGTGACGTCGTTAAGCTGCCTATAGTCGACACAAAAACGAGTGCTACCATCCTTTTTCTTTACTAGAACTACAGGCGCGGCCCATGGACTTACATCCGTTCCGATATCCGTTCCTTAAAGATCTTACAAAGCTTCGTCCTACAATAAAACTGCGCAATGCGGATGTCTTCGTTGGCTCTATCAGATAAGATCGGTGGTCTCCGGAATCACCATCAAGCTTGGCCCATACAATGCTTTCGGAAGAATTCGGTACATCAGTGTCAGTACATACCACTACATTCATCTTGGGGATTGGGACGCTGGGATCCTCCATCAGTACTTCGACATTCTGCCATTTCAATACCCGTTTGCCCAAGTCCAACGTGATTCCATGTGGTCGCAGAAAATCCATTCCGAGAATGCAGTCATCCATAATGTTCGCGACCAGAAAATTATGTCGAAACACGAGGTCTCCCAACTGTATCTGGAGGTTGACCTCTCCATGAACAGGTGCAGTTTCTCCCGTAGCTGTCCGAAGTGAGAAAATTCTGCCCTTGTGAAGTTGTTGCTGTCTAACTAGGTCTGGTCGGATAATCGATCGGGTTGCACCAGTGTCGATTGTTATGGTGCAGTGTTCTCCGTCAATTTGACCCGGAAGGCATAAGTCCGCTTCTCCACGATGTAGTCTTGACACGGTGCTGGGGATGTCGATACTCCTAGCCAACGTTCGCCGCACGAAGTTGGCCTTTGCAGTTTGATGGGCCTCCATTCTAGGCTCCTGACACAGTCTGGATCTCTACCACCCTGGGCAATAGCACCGTCTTCTCCCCTTCTTGCAGTCTCTGTGCAGGTGCCCTTTTTCCCCGCAATTCCAGCATCTAGGTGCACCATTCACCTGCAGCTCTCGCTCAATTCCCACGCGCTCACCCCTGCAATTATCTACCACTACCTCACGAACCCGGGCAGTGGTACGGGTCACATTTTTGGCTGCCTCAAAATTTAAACTATAAGCCAATGCATCCTTGACTGTTTGCTTTTGAGCAAACCGCACGGCTTGTTGCAATTCCTTGTCCTTTAAGGCACTGATGAATGCTTCTGCTGCTACGTCATCTCGATGTTCTGGGTCATACGCTGGGTAAGCCAAAAGTGCCAGTCGCTCAATGTCTTGTGCTAGCTGCTGCAAGGTTTCGCCAGACTTCTGCATCCGATGCCGTAGCTGTGCCCGGTAAATCTGCTTCAGATGATCGTCTCCATAACGCATGTCCAGCGCATTCATTATAGCAGCCGGGTTTGAATGCAGCTCAACGGGGATAGTCTGCAAAAGCTCGGCAGCTGGGCCTCTTAGAGCCAGAATTAACGCAGTTGCTCGTTCCTGCTCATTCCAGTGATTTATCCTAGCGGCTGCTTCAAACTGGATTTTGTTAATACTCCAGACCGTTTGCCCGTCGAATATTGGTGCTTGCGCATTTCTAGATGAGCTTTGCGCTGCGGTTATAAGTGGGGCTGGTGAGGCGGTTACTACTGCCTTCGCTGCTTCCAAGTCCTTTTTCACTTTTTCCATCTCATGGTTGATTCTCTCCTCGACCTGGCTGATCTCAAGGTTGATTCTCTCCTCGACCTGGTATACCTTTTCCTCGACGCATTTAATTTGGCTGTTGAGACTACTGAGCTCCGCTTTTATTTCGGTTGACTGTTTTGCAAATCCGTCTTGATTACGATCGCTTGTTGGTCCATCTTCGCCGATTGTTCATTTAGCTGCGCTGATTGTTCATTTAGCTTCGCAGCTAAACTGGATGTCTGTTCATTTAGCTGCGCTTATTGTTCATTTAGCTTCGTTGATTGTTCATTTAACTTCGCTGATTGTTCATCTAGCTTCGTAGTTAATTGGACGACTGTTGTCGCTGCTCTTGCTGCATCAGCATTAACATTTGCATCAGCGCATTTTCTGGTTCCTTTGGTTTTTTGTTTCTGCTTCACCACCTTCTGTGCCTTTTTCTGCATCTGAGGGCTCACCCGAATCCAGATACGCGCCTTCCGATTCAATTGCGTCACGCAAGCGTGCAATCAGTGTGGCCTTAGTACCTTGCGTAGCCAAATTTCGCTGTTCCAACTCTTCCTTAAGCTCCGACATGTTCAATTCATCAATTTTTAAGTTTAAGCTTCGTGGCATTTTTAATGTTTCTTTAAATTTTCCTATTGTGCACTATAAAAATGTTCAACTATTCACTTTCAAAATTTTTCTTTCGCACTTCTTGACACCATTGTCGCGTGTTTTCGGTTCGCGGCCAATAATTTTAATGTTCCGGGAAAGTGAAAACGCAATGTCTCTTAATTTAAGTTAAAAGAGTTTATTTAATTAAAAATGCACAATCATTTGTTTAACTATTTCACCTAATTTTAATTTTCACTATTAAAATTCTAACACTTGTCCATAAATTTCTTATCGCAATTGTCTTCTAAATCACTTCACTATTACGAAACACACTTCTCTACTACTCGAATAATATCGCTTCCCACACACAATCGCAGTTCTTATCGCGGTCAAATGAATGATCCCCCCATTCATTCAGCTCGCCTTTATATAGGGTCTCTACCTATTCACCCATTCCTCGTACATTGGCGAATGTTCTACCGAGAGGTACCTGGTAGATTCGAGCAAATTAATGAATGGAGTGACGTCACTTGCAGATGTTGATCATGCTTGTTGGGTTCTCGTGGAATCGAGTAAATTCATTTGTTGACGTTCTTAATGATTATGAAAACAATTGCGACAGTAGCTCGCAGAATTATTTGTACATGTAATTATATGTACATGTAACAATATATATATATATATATATATATATATATATATATATATATATATATATATATATATATATATATATATATATATAATAATTTTTAAAGGCAAACAAAATATACAAATACAAAAAACTATTTTCATAACGATGACAATTTCTTAACCCAAATACCAAAATAACAGAAAACTAAGATAAGCGTGGGAACTATGAAACAATAAAATTTTAGTTATTATAGCCAAATACAGTGTAGGCCAACTCAATACAAACAAATTTACCCAAAACAATTGTATCTTCCAAATATCGC
This sequence comes from Odontomyia ornata, assembly GCA_963969285.1. Taxonomy (NCBI): domain Eukaryota; kingdom Metazoa; phylum Arthropoda; class Insecta; order Diptera; family Stratiomyidae; genus Odontomyia; species Odontomyia ornata. The sequence continues at coordinate 207,138,105 of OZ017740.1, forward strand.
CCAATTTCACACTCAAATATACATACAGCAAAAAATGTGCAATTTCAAAGTCGATAAACCCCAGCAAGATTCCAAGCCAAAACCATTAGTAGAGACACTTTTCCTATGTCTAAGTTGCATAACCACTGGAATGAAAACCAGTAGATTAAACAGCAGCCTTTGAGCCGTTGATGCAAGCTGTCGGCGGACATGCTATTTTCTAGTTATAGGTAGCTACACAAATCAATAATAGCCTCTAAGCTGCCTAGCTTCAACAGTCGGTAGATACGCTACATTTTGTATTAGGTTGTTCACATATTTGTAAAACAAACGTCGAGTTATCATCCATTCGTAGTCTCTGAGCTGCTGATCCAAAATAGTTTGCAGATACGCTACCAATCAAGTACATTTTAAACAAGCCACTATATTTTGCCGCTCAATACATACAGTCTAACCGCTAACTACTTAAAACTTATTGAAGAAAAACCTCATGGATAATGCAAGATAATTTACACCCACCCATTTCCGACTCACTCCCAACCCCTTTTACTATAATTTGGCAACAATATCAAATTGCATTTTAGAATGCTACAATATATACTTTACGATTCTTTAAAAAATCATTTCCTCGAGATTTAGATTAATAATTTTAAAAACGGCTAATTAAGTGATCTCGGACTGCACTGTACGATTTCTAGCAAAGTTTAAGACATCGTGACGCCAAAACTATCAGACACTCACTAGGGAGAAGTTAGACGGAACACATATGGGGGCTTGAATTAAGGCTAAAAGTATATGTAATGTCGCTTCGACTGTTATAAATTGCTTCACCTATGCAACCACCCTGCCTTTGTTGGCGTGGTGATCGCACCTCATCACACGTACCTTGATACCTAGGGGGAAAAAGCGCTGTCCTTTAGAAATAAGAAGAACCTTTATTGTCGTTTTACATTAGCAAATCTTTGTTTAACAAAACGTTTCTTTGCACGCACAAATGCAAAGTTTCATTAACTACTCAAAATTCCATTCAGAAACATTAACTCTCGACATTATCTGTTTTAAAAGTATCCGAGTTGAAGAACTGTTGCTAGCACGTGCGGCTGATGTCCATTCCTGATGATGGCGAACCCCGTATCATCGTTCGCATACCGTGGTGCAGGTGGATAAAAACTGGGAGCAGTGCTTCACAGACTCCGAGCACTCTGTTTCCCGTGGATGCCTTCACTGTCTACATAAAAGAAAAGAATCAGAGTGGTTGTTAAGCGAAAGACTATTACTAAACGTGAATTAGTCATTAAAAGGCTAAAACCAGGATTTCACCGGCTTGGGCCTAAAGAAACTCCGTTTTAGCTAATTAAAGACTATTTCCAAAATTTAATCTGCAGTTTAAGATTAATAATCTACGCTTAATTAGCCATTAGATGGCTAAAACCAGAGTTTCACTGGCTTAGGCCTAAAGAAACACAGTTTTAGCTCATCAGAGATCGTTTCTCGGGTTCCACTTTAAATATGGGTTGGCTAAAACCAGAGTTTCACCGGCTTAGTCCTAAAGAAATTCAGGTTCCGCTCGTTCTTCTTACCTTCACTTCGTTGGTTCCGGTTGGCGTTGCTTTGCGGCAAACTTCTGATGTGGGTTTCCGTCTTGGTTAGCTCTCGTGTGTCTTGCGTGGAATAAACTGCCTCTTTTCCCAATTCGCCACTAGCTTAAATACAAACAAATTGCTTGCATTGCTAGTGAGAGTTGTAGACCTTCGACCCAGTTAATCCGCAAAACGCTGAGTTTGTAGATGTGCTAATTCCAATTAACCTGCTTTACAAATTCATTCCTCTCTTGTTCTTCAGGAACAATCTTGTTGTATGAAAAGGAACGCTAGCTCCAATCTCATGCTTTTGGCTCTTTTCTTCCTCAGTATTCATATATCTGAATACTCGACGACTTCCCCCCATACAATTTCTGAGTTGAGATGAGCGGATTGCGCATAGTACACACATTCAACTGTATACATGTACTCCAAATGCTCTCAACATGGCAATCGTATGGACTACCATGTATGCGTGTGGAATTCGCCGCAGAGCCAATTTAGCGACTTGACCAATGAAGCGCAAGATATAAGTTCTTATATACATGAAATTGCGATTATGTACTATGTTTAGGGTGTCGCCGCTCCCTAAGTATGGGCGGTGAAGCATACATTGCTTGTTGGCTCGTGCGAACAATGGTTGGAATTGTGAATAACTGTTATGAATTTTGTTGTAACGTGTCGTAAGCGAGGCATGAGGGCGTGATTAATTGTCATGGATTTCTGAGCAATTGTATTCGATTGTTATCGTAACAGACCATCTTTTACAATGTTTTTTCTAGGAAGAAATTTTTAAAGCAGAATTTCTACTTAACAGTTCACTGAAATCAACAAAAGTTTATATCAGAGCTTTCAAGTGTAAGACCTCTCCTTTTAATCCCAATTTGAGAAAATAGATCAACATCATTTATTAAAACTCATTCAGCATTTCCTTACTTAACAACAAACTTCATAATAAAAGCAAACATTGATTTATCAATAATCCACAACTATTCAAACATAACGCAGAAATATTTTGAATAATCCTCCCTGTTTATCAACACAATTGGATAAAAAAGTATGTCATAGACAATATAAGCCAATTAAACGACAATTAAATGCATATACCTGAAAAACTCTTCCTCCTACAAAGTCCCTCAGCATAGATGGACTGAAAGCCCTGTCCAGCACGAAATACATTTAACCAACTTGATTAGAAACAAATGCTCTTTAAGGCAATTACCAGCCAACTGTAGTGAATAGTGTAAATTAAAAAAGTCCGTACAGGACTGTAGCGATGGTCCGCTGCCTCGGCGAAAGAGGATGGTAGCATCCGCTGGGATTGGCCTTGTCTGAGGACGCATGAATACGCTAGCAGGCTAGCGTTGCGGTGTCATGGGGCGAGTTCTTCCTCCCCCCCAGCACAAGGACTCACTCCACAAAAAATTTCGCATCCACGAACTAAGTCGAGAATGAGGTAATCTATTGAGGGTTAGAAATTACTGACTCAAAGGACAAACTGGGCCTGGAGAAAACAGATGGACTTAAAAGGATCTCGTCATTACCAACGATACTTTCGGCCCCAAGTAAGAGTGGGGGATCTAGGTGGAAGCGGTGCCCCTCACACCCTCCCAACTAGATCAAGGTCCAAATGCGTGGCCATATATTTTCCATTTAAGTGAAAAATTCATACAAACATAATTTAAATGAAAATTTACTTTAAACGAAAAATATGAACGTGATAAATTTATATTATGTTAAGTAGTCTGTGTGGCCTAGTGGTTAGAGCATGAACCCATAAGCCGAAGGTCCCAGGTTCAAATCTCGTTGGGAGCAACGTGATTTAGTTCAGGGGATTTTCGGACAGACTACGAGTGTTCACTCAGAGGTGATATGTACTGATTTAATCAGATCATATCATAGCTGAGCAAGCACACGGTAGCATGGTACTGACCAAACCAACTTCCAAAAAAATCGATACGGTCATGAAAAATGAGATACTCTAACTATCTCTAAGCGAAGGCCCGAGAGGGGCTGTAGTGCTACAAAAACAAAAAAATTATGTCATAATATTATGTGATGAAACGCATAAAAAGGGGTGAGCTCACCCGATGGCTAGCTCATTATAGCGGAGGGGCCAGCCAACGTTGCGAGTGCCATATCCGATCAGGTTCTATGAAAGGAAAGGCCAAATTTTTTTGTTTAATTTTCCATTGTTTTTATTCCTTGCAATTTTTCCATTTATACATTTACTTTGTTTTATACAATACGTTTGAACTATATGTGAAATTATTCGAAATATTTATTCACAAAAAAGTGCGATTTCATAAAACAGAGGTGGACAAGAAATACTAAATCCGCCCTTTAAATTTTCTAAAATCAATTCAACCTTAATTTAAATATAAAAATATTTACGTCAGCCACACCAATTTTTGCTCAAGCATTCTTTAGGAAAATAACGCAGTAAGTGATGAGACTTAGTTAAAAATGTTTAAGCATGTATAAAATTTAAATTCTTTGAAAAAAATACCAAAAGGGTACTTACCCAACATCCTCACCGGATGCCCGATGATGATGTGGGTGTATTGCAATGATGCCGGGAAAAAAAACTTGGGTATAAAGTACGTTACGGGCGCTTGCACAAATTTATTACACTTAATGGACATAGGCGGGTTGGAAAATTCCAAATTGCACTATTGTACTGAAAATAATTCAACTTCTTTGATAATATAAGATGTCAAGGCAAGCTGGCTGCTTCAGTTATAGTACTTTTTGAACACCAATCACATCAAAACTCTAAACATCGCTCCACGAATTAATTCTTATTCATTCTTATATCGCTGATCTTCAATAGCAGTTATGAAGAAAATTCCTCTATTTGGAAACATCATCCCGTTTCCCACATTGATTCGAACATAAACAATATCCTATTCATTCAGATATTGTATCAACTTCTCAATCCCATCCACCATTTCCACGCACTCAACTTTTCCTTTGATAACAAATATCACGTCTGTTAATTTACTGGCAATAACAACCTGCCGTGCATAATCCACTATGTTTGAGCGGTCTATATTATTATCGTATTTACGGCGCTTTTCGTGCGACTTTACCCACCAAATTCAATTTTTCTTCATTCTTCGGAAATAAGCTTCAACATGAGAGTTTCACCATCGCAGTGGAGAGTAACATTCGACCATCACAATGCTTTAGCACATTCCACGTTACCAAATGCGTGCCAAGGCCACACACCCAAGGGTAATACGTTGCAGACCACTTTCAACAATGCTTTTGGATTGATTTCCAGGGATTTTTCAACACGAATAGATCCCCCAATCTGCCCACGAGCTTAACAACAATCGCAAATAACCGCGTGCAAGTCGCAATATTTCGCAATCCGACCAACTAGGCCAGAAACCGATAAGTCTGCACAACTCAAATCAATTGATTTTGCTTTTCTTGTGCCTGAAGCCAGGCAAGATTTGCGGCAGCCACAGAGAGGTTTCCTCTACGCTTGCAGAACCGTTTGTTGACTGAGAATTAAGTCCAAAGACAGTAGGTGGCACCACGCGATTTCAGCACACAAATTCGGTATCCGAAACTAAGTTGGAGTTAAGATTGTAAGAAGTCAATGCAACCACAGCCCAAGAAACTGTGATTTCATCTTATCCATGGTTCAACATGACCACGATACACAATTTGACTACACAACACATCTTTTCGCTCCTTCTTCCCCAAATGCAAGATCCCGACTGATCTTCGCGATAGCTTGGATCTGAACACTCCCGTATGAGCTGTTAAATTAGCAAACGATCAAACGAGTCCAACAACCTGTAGATCGCCTAAAATCGGTTCTTATGTTGATGACATGAATAAATAAATTCAAACGCTAGCAGAAATTAAATATGTAAATATTACTCGGAGTATGCGGTAGAATCACTCAATCATTGCCGCTACTGCGAAATGACATTTATCGAAAATTGATTTAGACTTTATTTGTAAAACTTTAATTTCATATTAATTGATTATTTTATGGAGCATACACAAATCACAACCACTTTTCTTTACCCACCACTTCACGCATTGACTCCGTATGATCGATTAATCAATCCAAAGCCACATATAAGTATGTTTTTCGACTTTCGCGTCCACGCACAACCGAGTGAATTCATTAATTTTAATTGCAATGTTTGAACCAAAATGAAAACAGAGGCCATTACAGAAATTAATTGCTCTCGATATCTACTTAATACAATCAATTATTAAATAAATGTGATGCGAAACTTTTAAAGAACGAGCAACGGAGCCATTTCACACGAGTGCCATTCACCAAGCGAGACCACTTTCTCCTTGTCTTGTTTGCCCGTCGTCCGCTTCTCGATGTCGCAACGGTAAATTCGAACAAGCTTCTAGGTAAGCTAAGTTAGATTGCATTCGGTAGTGCAATACAATGATAGGATACATTATAGCAGTGTTCTTATGTGAGAATTTTTTATTGCAGATTTGCATTTTTAAAATTAACAAAAGTTAATAATGAAAAAAAATTTTAAATGGTGATAATTATCTTTTTATTATTATTTAAAATATCATAAAGAATATAATTATTAAGTAAAGTTTCAATTTAATGCAGGAAAAAATGATATAAAACTTATATGTAATGATAAAAACAAAAAAAATATTTTATGTTTTATAGCTATAAATTGAAATAATTAAATTTTCCAAGAGTAAGGGACAGTTCACCTGGGCGATTGCTCGATTACTACACAATCACAAATTAGTACATATCATATTCTTCATATACTTCCTAACAATTAGTGCATTTGAAAGTTTTATCAATTCATTCAATTTGCCCCGTTCATCATTGCAAAAGTAAAGTTATTTTCCTGATAATCTTATTTTCAAAGCTCATTGTGCTACAAACAAACAAAATCACATAAGCCTTCAATCTTTGATTCTCACTCCCACGAACAGTATTAATCAAACACATAGAGATAAAAGTGTATGTCCTATACTCATTATCTCAAACTCTATAAAACCAAGATAGCCAATACTAAAATCTTAGGAATATGTCCTATACTCATTATCTCAAACTCTATAAAACCAAGATAGCCAATACTAAAAACTTAGGAATACAACAACAACTCGCAAGCCACTTCAATAAAAGCTATTCCCTCGGTCAAACTTCTCCCGAAGTTATTCAATTCCCCAACGAAAACAATTGTAGCCAACACGCACGTATGTATAACAAGCCTTCCAGTAGAAATTTGTTTTTGTAGCAGTCGGCCAACTTATGGCCAGCTGGGTTGAGCTGTCAGCCTACTTCGGCAGAATGCAAATGTTTGTACAACGTAATATATTCGATGTTTCACATGTAAAAGGTGTAAATCACATTCCTTTCATGCTAAAAACTCACTTTGCACTGTCAATTGTACACTCACATCATTTAGAACAACCAGATGAAACACACGTTCAACTCCTTCCACTGACAGTTAGCTTAAGAAAGTAAACAAGTTCCTATTCTTTTAACTTTAAACAGCAATAAACCATGAGCGGATGTATGAACTGAAAGAAAACTCACTGCATTAGGAGCGCTATGTTGTTTTTTCGCGGACCGTCTGGACTTCACCTTTGAAATCTGCCTCGGAACCATACAAAACCTGGAATTTCTTCAGCACTTCCACATTTCTTCATATACCGCCATATAAACTAGGAAGCGAAGTCAGCCTACATATGGCTATGTATATAGTAGTAGGGCTTTCTGGTACATGGCTTGTTAAGATGTAGTAAGGCTTTGATCGTAACGCATGTATTGTATATATTCACTGAATCATTCATCTATAGCTTCAACCATATTTACAAATAAAATTTCCCTACTAACCCATTAGGAAAGTAATTTGAAAGAATGTAACCAAAAGCATAAATAAATAGCTTTTCGATATAGTTCAAAGAAATTAATTTAATAGAGCATTAATATACCATGAATGGTATAAATGAAACAACTCATTTATTTAGTTTTTTTTTTGTGCAACAGAAAACAGAATAATCAAACTATTTTGAACGTCTTTCACATCAAGTCCTTACTAACGCTTACTATTTATAATTTACTAGAACGTGTAACAATCAAATAGTAATACCCAGTAACCAAATGAAACGTCAAACTCTATCTTTGGCATTAATTAGTAATTAAAATATTTAAAAAGAAAGTACGCACGAAACGTAAAATAACAAAATTTAAAAGAAATGAAAGAAGATTTGTATACGTAATGATACCAACAAACTTGCTACAAAATAAATAACAACATTTAAAAAAATATAATATGGAATAATTATCCAGACTAATGTTCAGCATTGAGAAAACTCAATGATGTATACCTAAATAGACAAACTTCAAATTTAATTAGTAACAAAACATACACCAACACGTATCATATATAAAAAATGTACATAAGAATAGCAGAACAGAAATTTTTCAATTTAAAATATTACATAAGTTGAAGTACCTTGAAATACAAAAATCTTAACGACGATTCTAGGAATATAGTAAGCGTTTTAACAAATAAAAATATACTAAAACCTGGATAAGAAGTGTTACCGGAGCCTCAGTCCTAATATTACGGGGTCCGTTGTCTGTTGTCCGGCGTTCCTCTCTGTGTACTGTGAATGACAACATACATATACGAAAAGCTGCGAATTGTAATCAAAGTATCTGTAGAAGTGGTTCGTATCATGCATTAGCAGAAGTGGGTGTGTATTCATACTCGTATTAAGTATTAAACATATACACACAAGACTTCGCATTCGAATGTACCGCTTCAGTGGAACGCATTGGTTACACGCATATGCAATTAGGCAAATCAAGCGAACGTTTGAGCTTTGTGGTTGCACCAGTCACAGAGAGATGGCATTAAAAAACATTACATTTTGAACTTTGATCATTGACTATTTTAAATTGTTTTCATTATTGTAGTTGGTAAGCAATTAAGTCCGCATGATTATGCAATAAAAGAAAATTAAAGAAGCCAGAAAATCGAGAAGTGTTTCTCCATTCGCTGGCTCAAGGCGTGCGCTCGAGCTTATTCTATCCCAAAGCATATAGCCCGGGATAAGCGAGTTAAGAATACGTTCAACTGCATACTCAAGGCATCCACCCGAGTATAAGCACCCCAAGGCAGTTACGCCCGGGGCCTGCAGTTGAACTAATAATTGATTGATTTATCAATCCGATTGCATACTCACGGCATCAGCCTGAGTATTAGCGTCTTAAGGCAATTACGCCCCGGGCCTGCAGTGAAAGTCTTAATAGATTGGTTTCTTTGAATTTCCTTTTCTCCCTGAATGACTAACAAATATAATTAAAGTATGTATATATATATCTATATATATATATATATATATATATATATATATATATATATATATATATATATTTTTTTTTTTTTTTTTCTTTAAAAGCCGTCGGGCCTTGCTTAGTTGTGAGAGCAGACGCGTTTCGACTACTTTGGGTCATCTTCAGTGTCTAAAGGATGTGTTGAAGGGAGCGACTTTATATAGTCGTAGGATGGGTAATTAGCGAATGGGTAATTAGCGGATGGGTAATTAGTGGATGGGTAATGAGGTCAGGAAGTAAATTACTCAATTATACCAGGTAGGGGGATGTTATGTTTTTGTTTTTTTGCTTGTTGGCTGTCCGTTTGTTCTGTTTCATCTCGTTTCCGTTTTCGTCTAAGAGTGTGGTCTAGGACTGAAAAAATTGCGTCGGAATTGGTAACAAGTTGTTCGTTGATAATGTCACCATCTGTCTCTCTATGTTTATAAATTTCAAGCCTTTCTAGGATGTCAAGTCTCGGTCCTTTGTTTTTTTTTGTGTAGCAATTTCATAGACTTTGTCATAGCATCAGGCTCATGTGCATGGTTTTGTAGGTGCGTCGCATGATTGGAGTCTGCCTTGTTGTATAAGAAAGATCGTAGGTGCTCTTTGTATCTTGTCGTTAGTTTTCGTATTGTCCTTCCTATATATACCACGTCGCAGTCCTTGCATGTCAGTTTGTATATGCCGCTGCCTTCGTATATCGATGTGTCATTCAGTTTTGGCTTCAGTTCGTTTCCAATGTTGTTGTTCGTTTTGAATGCAGTTTGCAATTTGTATTTCCTAAGGAAGTTTGATAGTTTGTATGTCTCTTTGCCTACGTATGTTAACGATACCCACTGTTGGTCGTTCTTATGTGTTTCAGTCGGTTGGCGTTCCTGCTTTTGTTTGTACTCTGTATCAAGTTTGTCAATGTCGCATTGTTTGTATCCGTTATTATTAGCTATTCTGTAAATGTTGTACAGTTCGTTGGAATGGTTAGTAGGAGTCATGGGGATGGAGTGAAGCCTCTGCACCATTGATCTGTACGCTGCTAGCTTATGTTGTGCGGGGTGGTTAGATGTTTCATGTATGGTATGATCAGTTGTGGTTGGTTTTCTGTATATTTTGTAGTCCAATCGTGTTTGTTCACTTGTCACAGTTAGGTCCATATAGTTGAGTTGTCCGTTTGTTTATTTTTCCATAGTGAACTTTATATTCGGGTGAATTTCATTCATATAGGTAAGTAGTTCGTCTTGTTTATTTTCTTGTGAGTCAATAACAATGAAACAGTCATCCACATATCGTCTGTAAGATATTACATTGAATCTTTTGACAACTTTGGGTATAAAGACTTCTTCCAAAGATTGTAAGAATATTTCTGACATTATTGAGGACATTGGATGTCCCATACCCAGACCGTCTTTGGCAATGTATGTGTTGCTAATGAACTTAAAATAGTTATGTTTGGTTGTGGTCTTTATGTGATTGAGTATTTGATCTGTGAATCGTCGGCTGTTGCTGAATGAAAGTTTTTCTTTTAGTATGGCCAGTGTTTCATCGACAGGGATAGACGTATAGAGGTTGGTGATGTCTAACGATAAAAGCCTACAATTTTCAGTCAATGTTAATATATATATATATATATATATATATATATATATATATATATATATATATATATAGATATATACACACAATATACATATATATATATATATATATATATATATATATCGTAGAAATTTTAAAGCTCCATAAATGCTCCAGCCTTATACGTATGTAAACATAAAACTCATTAATTGTCTCTGTAATAAATTAATTGTTAAAAAAATTAATTACTAAAGTATGTTATTAATATCATATAGTCAACTGAACGTGAAATATGTTAATAAAAGAAAACGAAATAAAAATTAAGTCATTAAATGAACGCGCCTTTTTACTGATCTTGTTGACAAGTATAAAGTAGCAGGTAAATATTATACAGAGACATCTCTCTCTTCCCAGGAGCCTATATACACATAACACACACATCACATTATATCAAGCTCCCAGTGTTTACCATTATACATAGGGTATGCTGGTATGCAATAGAGAGGAAAATTCTAACCAATTTCAATGGTAGAAGGAAAAATGAAAAAAGGTGTAATGAATTATATAAACAAAAACAAACCATAAAGCAAAATAATGGCAAAAGTTTACTGCTATCAACTGCAACAACTCAATAATGGTGTAAATAGGGTAAAATAAAATTTTAAAACTATTGTAATTACTTGTAACTGATTAAACCAGGAACATACAGAATGAAGAGTTACAGGAAAGAAAATGGAAAATATGTAGTAATAGATGTCAAATATATTTTTGAAATAAGTAATGTTCAATTTCCAAGAGGTGCAAAATATCAAGCTAAGAACTCAAGAAGTGAAGAGCAAATTTAGATTGTAATAAGTAAAATAAAATATGTATTTGTTAGTTCATGACCTTGTCACAAATCAAATATGCATACACTGCAACCAATCATAACATGTAAATAAGAAGAAAACAAAACAAAATCAAATATTGTAGAATTGCCTAATAAGTCCAAGAAAACAATTAGTTAAAGTACTAAAAGAAAGGCAACTCAAAATAGGCAATTATGTAAAAACTACAACAAACATTTTGATTCAGTCAGAAAAAATAAATATTGCAAACTGGAATGAATATTGAAAAATCATGACTCTATTTTGAGATAATAAGCAAGGAATAAATTGATTCAACTAAAATCGATTAAAATAGTAAATATTAAAAAATGAAAATGATAATGCTAAATAACAATATTTAGTAAAGAATATGAAAAGAGATATAAACAAATGTATAAATGTAAAACAAAAACATCAATAACATACATATTACCATTTCAAAACTAAAAACGTCAATGATAACGCGCACTCAACCCATTAGATACACATTGTCATCTCGAAGCAAAAACAAAAAATAATACGGCAAACCATACAAACTTATTGGATACACTTTGCCATCTCAAAACAGAAAACATCAACAACATGACGCGAACGATACACATTACCATCTCAAAACAAAAGACATCACACGACACACATGACCATCTCAAGTGAGCACAGGACATCGATCATATGGTGCACGACCTGGTACGCGGCTAAATTAAATAAATAATAACCTGATGTGTTCAAACCAGCAGCTGATAAACCTTCAACAAGTCGTAGCAGCCAATAATAATTGCACGTATCGCCAGCGCTTCAACTAAGTCAAATAGGGGTAATCGGACCACATACTGGTCGAACTCGGAGCAGAGGCCGACAATAAAGAAGCATTCTGCGAAGCAGTAAAGAAAGCCCTAAGTAAAAGTGCAACTATAGCCTTGCTCGAGCCGATAGCAACGATCGAAATAAGAGAAATTGACTGCGTAACGGATCTGGCGAGGTGGATGAGGACATCAAAAGGGAGTTCCCTAGTGTAGGCTGACACCAGAAAACCAAAGGGGGCAACGCATGGCCATAATTGACTTGATCGAAAAGTACGCCAAACAATTTCTGAATCAGGGAAAAATAAGAATAAGGTGAGTTGTCTGTAGGATATGGCGAAAAGAAGCGCCTCTTCAATGTTTCAAATGCCTTGGCTATGGTCGCACTGCATAATTATGGAAAGGACCCGATGGGAGTTCCATATGTTACAAATGCAGTAAAATGGAACATAAAAGGAAAGAGTGTACGAAGGATATATTATTTGCAAGGATGCTGATACAAGATCTAATTTTGGACACATCTTGGGATCAGGAAAATGCCGGGTTTTCCATCAAGCCCTAGCCAAGGCAAAATTAGAACTTCGATGACCCGGATCCTGCAACTAAACATAAATGGCAGTTCAACCGCCCAAAATCTGCTTGAGCGTCTTCATGCTGCTGAGTGAGAAACATCATGATAAAAGTTCAGCATCATGATATCCTGATGTAACTGGTACTGCCGCCATTTGGAATCCAAATAGTGATTTCCAAATGAAGAGCTGTGGATGGTGGGATGGTTTCGTGGGGGTTCGGTGCTCAGGGAAGACCTTCTGTGGTGTGTACCTGATGCCGAACGAATTGATATCATCTTTCTAAGCCAAATTTTATGCTTTGGAGGGCACTGTCTCGAATGCGGATAGAAACATGTTCATTTGGGGGAGACTTCAGTGCTAAGTAAATCGAATGGGGCATGCCTCAAACCGATTCACAGGGAAAACGAGTCCTAGAAATGGCAGCCAGGATGGTGCTCAGCGTACCAGACACCAGAGTTATGCCGAATTTCCGCCTTATGGGCTGTGAAGGAACCATACCGTACGTAACGTTCGCCTTAGAGTCCTTAGTATGGAGGATACACAATTGGGTATTATTAGAGGACTACTCAGCCAGCGATCATCAGAGCATTCTGCGTGAGGTAAGCGATGATGTCTCCTGATGTCCCTGTTCTCGGCTATCTTCACTTGGATTGAACACCGAAAGGATGAACGTCACAATGTTGCAGGTGCTGCAAGGAGATCTTTAGGGAACAGAAGAACTTGTAGCTCAAGATATGGTGAACATAACTATGAGCATCATTACGACTGCTTCCAGCGCTTCTACGCCCCGTCGAAAGCCGCATGAAGGTAAGCCCCCAGTGTACTGGTGTTCGACTGAAATCGCTGAACAGTGAAGGGAGTGTCACAAGCTTCGACGTGCGGCTGAACGGACGCGGGTTCGTGACGATGAATGAAACCGGGTGGTAGCATATAAGTTGTCAAGGAAATGCCTTCGCAAATTGATTAAAAACTTGCTGCTGGCAAGACCTAATGGAAAATATGAACAAGAATCCGTGGGGCCATGGCTGCAAGCCATCTATGTGGAAGCTTGGTGCCCTACGTGCGCATGGTGAAGCTGTCGAATATCCACTCTTCACACAGCTGAAACTGAAGGAGGAAGTCCTTCCACTAAAAGTGAAGAAGCTTTCAGGTCTAGATGGTGTTCCAGCTTAGCTGTTGGAGCTTGTCTATCACCATTGCATACCACCCACCATGCATCCTAGAAACTATTAGGAAAGTGCTAGAGAAACTTATCAAAGGAAGACTCACTGACGTGATTTGTGCTGGTGCGGATTTATCTCCTCGGCAGTACGGCTTTAGAGTGGGGCGCTGCACGATTGATGTGATTACAGAGGTGGTGAGCGTAGTCCAGAAGGTAGAGGCATATAGTCACGCCAAGCACCGAATCATCCTGTTGGTGACACTCGACGTAAGCAATACCTTCAACTCCGCTGGATGGGTGGATATTCTGGGAAACTTTTTTCAAGTTCCAGAATATCTAATGCGGCTTTTCAGGAACTTACTAAAGGACCGAAGCCTGCTCTACGACACGACACAGGGCCAACGAAGGATGGAAATTACATCGGGTGTTACCCAGGGATCTATCTTTGGTCCGGACCTGTGGAACGTATCTTACGACGGGCTACCGAGACTTGAGATGCCAGATGAGTCGCGCTTGGTTGGCTATGCGGGTGATGTTTCGGCTCTGGTCGCTGGACGCACCGTTGAACAAGCGCAACTTAGGCTAGGTATGCTAATGCGCCGAGTGAGGAACTGGATGACTGCTCGCGGGCTCAGTTTAGCACTGGAGAAATCCGAAGTGGTCATCTTGACAAAAAAGAGAATCCCTAGAGTAGGGATGATCAGTATTGGAGACACACAAATCGAATTGAAGCCAGCGGTGAAGTACATGGGACCACTGATCGAATCAAAGATGAGTTTCTTTAAACAAATTAGAATAACGGCTGAGAAGGCTGTTTTGGAAGTATTGACTCTGAGTCGATTTATTGCCAACGTAGGAGGACCCAGACCATCAAGAAGATGCCTCTTGATGAGTGCTTGCAGAAGTTTATTAGCTTAAGGCGCAGCCCCCAGTGAAACTGAAAATTTGGGTAAACTTTACACCCGTTCACCTCAGAAACGTTAAGAAAAAGTTTTTCGCAAAAAAATTTTCTAGAACAAAATGTGTAATTTGCACACACTGAACAAATATCATGCATGCACATTGATTTGTATCGAATTTCTACATTTTGTTCTAGGAAATTTTTTGCAAAAAATTTTTTTAAATTTTTTATGGGTTAATTCACTGCAAATAATTTAGATCTAACAAAGATAGCTTAAATCAACTCGGTACGTTAAGTAGTTTCTACATTTTTTAACGAAAACATGCTATTTTGTTTGAATTTAATAACTTTTGCAACAAACTTTTTGCAACAAACTTTTTGCAAAATGTAATGAGTTGATTCGATAGCCAAAAGTTCATTCTGACTTCTTGCTAAACAATTTTTGCAAATATTCGTAACGTTTCTAAGGTGGATGGCGGTAAAGTTTACCAAAATTTGCAGTTTCACTGGGGGCTGCGCCTTAAGATCTAAATTTAGCAGATAAATTAGCAATGAAATAAATTAATGAAACTCAACACACATCTGTATCGTTTGGTGTTTTATTTAGGAAGAACAAAAAATCATATACAAATGTCAAATTAGATTAATTGTGTACATGTAGGACAAAATTATCAAATTGTATTGACAAATTGTATTTAATTTCAATATTCCCTTGTAATCATTGAGCCTTTAAATCTTAATTCTTTTTCAATATTTACAACCAAAAAATTTAAATATTTTCAATGAGAAAAATGGAATTTGTACAATTAGATTTGCAATCTCATTTCTCTCAAGTAAAATTAGTTTTTTTGTATTGGCACTGCTTTGGTTAACTAGTCAGCGTATCGGTGCTTTCATGTTTAGCTTTAACTTTGTTTTTCTCTACGAATTCTTTGATAAAATAATGCCTGATGCTAATATGTTCGGTTCGGGCATTAAATATTCCGGTTTGTGTTAAATCAAATTCACCTTTGTTATTACACATGATTCAAATGATTGACTTGTCATCATTGAGTATTTCATCCTTCAATTCAAAAAGCCATAGTGCCTCTTTGCTTGCCGTTGTTAATTCCAAATATTCAGATTCTGCAATGCTAATTGCGTTTGTTGGTTGCTTTTTGGATGCCCATGATATAGCAACACCATGCCATAAAAATATGTAACCAGTATACGATGCAAAATTGAAAAAGCTGGAACCCCAATGAGCATCTAAGTAGCCTAACAAATGTTCGTATTTGCCATCTCGTGAATATGTTAATTTGCAGTTCAATGTACCTTTCAAATAGCGCAAAACACGCTTAATTGCTTTTCAATTTGCCAATCCGTAATTTTTATTAAATTGACTTATATCGGTAATGCTGAACGACATATCTGGCCATGTACATTGTGCCAAATATGAAATGCTGCCAACCACTTCTTGATATGGTACATTTCGCACATGTTCATGCTCTTCATTGGCCAATGGTGACATTTTCAATGTCAATCGCTGGTTTGGATCGCTTGGTAGCCTTACTGCATCACATTCAAACATATTGAATCGCTTTAATGCTTATTCAGTGCATTTTCAAGATCTTTTATGGATAAATTCTTCTTCAATGTTGATTTCAGGTGATCTTTCCACTCATTTTAGTTATAAAAAATCAGCAAATCATCAATATACACTGCAAAAACAACAATTGATTTTCCCTCTTGATGCACGTATATACATGCATCCTTCTTGCAACGATGAAAAGCAGCACGCACTAATACTTCATTTAATTTGATGTTCCATATGCAACTAGATTGCTTCAGCCCATACAGTAATTACTTCAAACGACACACTCAATCAGTGCCGTTTTTAAACGATTTTGGTTGTCCCATATAAATCGTTTCTTTATTGTACCCGTGGAATAATGCGGTAACAACATCCATTTGATCGATTTGTAGCCCAATTCCTACAGCTAATGCTATTAGCACACGAAGTGATGAGTATCGGACTACCGGCAGAAATGTTTTAACATAGTCAATTCCGTATTTTTGACTACATCCTCTTGTTACTAGCCTTGCTTTGTGTCTTTCAACTTTACCCACTGAATCGGTTTTTCGTTTAAAAGCCCATTTATTTATTATGGCTTTGCAACCATCTGTCAATTTGACGAGGCCCCAAATGTGATTGCTTATTAGTGACTAATATTCTTCTGTCATTGCTTGTTGCCATTGTTGATTTTCGCAACTAGTTAAAGCTTCACTCACTGTGAACGGTTCATCGTTTATTGCGGTATCAGCAAAATTAGCCGTTTCAAAACGTTGCACAGGTCTAAGGATTCGTGCTGATCAACGTGGCGTTAATGCTGCTACAACAGTTTCATCGGGCTCATATTCATTGTCACTCACTGCATCATAATACATGGAATCCTCCATTGACGTATCATTGTGGCCCGTTTCCACATTATTCACACGATCGTCTTCTGCTACTGCATTTGTTGTCATTTAATTCGCCCCATCAATTTCAGATCGATTGTTTTGATAAGCCTAAATCATATAATGTGCACCTTGCTTTCTTAACAGTTGTTCGTATTGTACGCTCGGCTAAACCATTTTGCAGTGGCGTGTACTCCTCTAACATTTGCTTTTGAACGTTTTTAGGGTTTTGTACTAAAATACAAAACCCTATTGCAATCACGACCTGTGTCCGTCTGTCCGTCCGTCCGTCCGTCCGTCCGTCTGTATGTCACAGCACTTTTTCTCCGAAACTATAGAGGCTACAGCCATGAAACTTTGTGGAAAGGTCAGAAGTGGTGACTTCTTGAAAGTTCAAGGGTGAAAAATTTTTCAAAGGGGCTTAAGGGGGGTCTCCCCATATAGGGAGTTGACCCCTCAAAAAAAATTTTCACCATTGGAAGTCGAGTAGGGTGTCATTGGAAAGGTCTCAATGAGAAATTGCCTTACGAGTACCGAGGGGGGCAGGGGAAGGGGAAATGTACGAACTTTTCGCGTACCCCCCCCTCGCGATTGGACACCTTCCATCCGAAAAATCTGAAAAAAATCATGAATGTAGGCCTTGATCAGTACAACAACAACAAATACATGAGAAGTCGAAATTCACTCAACTTTGTTAGTAATAGTATGATTTATCGATTTTATGTTTTCTTGAATGAAATCTAAATGGTACCCTTAAATTCAATAAAACAGATGACTATTTATATGATAAATCTTTTCTGAAAGGTTCATAAAGATCGAATAGTATTTAACAAAGTTATAGCGATTTGAATTTTCCTGTATTACTATTGAACAATGTGCCCTGTATTACTATGGAAACATATGGCTATGGAGCCATATGCGCTTTTTACCGATTTAGACACTACAGCTTTGCTAGGATTTGCATGAAAATTTCAGGAATGATAGGTATCATGAGGATGATACAATTGAAACAAGTCGAAAAGGCAGGAGAGAGCTCCTAGCAAAAGGGCTTTGTAGCCATTCTAGGATTCGAAAAAATAGGCCATGAATCGATGCTTACAGTACAGAGGAGTGGCCTCTGAAAAAATTTCATGAAAGGTAGCCGATATGAGTATCAAATGAGAGTTCTCTATGAGGGCTTTTCAAAACAGTTCTTAAACTGACAGTTTTTGCTTCAGTGGGGGCACCGTGGGGGGGGGGGGGGGGAAATACATGAAAAATGTGTTTCCTCCCTCGCGAATGGACACCCGTGATCTTAAGAAAATCTGAAAAAATTAACAAGCGAGATATTTATGGGTATAACTTTAGCGAATTCCTCAGAAGTCAAAATTCTTTCAACTTCGTTAATAATAGTATGATCCTCGAACATGACGTGTTTCTTGATTTTATTCGTTCCTGCTTACGGCATTTTGTAAGTAGAGTACAAAACCCTTCTGACATGAGCATAGGTCTGTCTACCCAACTTATTATTTTTAAGCTGGCCTAGTTTTCGATTTGCATTTTAAATGTGCAAAATTTCCTAAACGTTTCATTATTTTGCTTCAGCTAATATGTAAATGTACGACGGCTAAAATCATCAACAAGCACTAACGTGTACTTTTTTCCACTAATCGATGCGCACTCCATCTTGACAGCTAATCTCCACGTCTACGTTGTAGCGGATTCTCTGGATTCTTTATGCTTGAACGGCCCTTTTGCTTGTTTCCCTTAACAAAAAGCTACACAGTCAACGTTCTAACTGCTACTAACGAATGACATTCCTGTTAGTGCTACTTTTCTCATCATATCCAGACTATTTACATTGAAATGGCCAAGTTGTCTGTGCCACAACTCCGTTAAATCATTTGTGCTCACCGTTGCTAGTGCAACACCATTCGAGCCGTCACGCAAGCCATCCAATTTATACAAGCCATTAACGCATGACGGCGTTACTAGCAATTTACCTTTACTATTGTGAATTTCACACTTATCAACAGAAAATTTCACAGATTTTCCACCAGCAGTTATTTGGCTCACCGATAATAAATTTGCCGTTAGTTCCGGTACACACAGTATGCAAATTAATTGCAAATTTATGCGCATTCTATCGGTTTCCACACCAAAATTCACTACTCCAGAGCATTCGAATTTCATCATTTGCAGCTTGAATCGGCGGTGTATTATTCATTCCAGTAAACAAATTTCAATGCACAGTCATACATCTTGTTGCTCCTAAATAGATGTACCAATCACATCGTCCATATTTGCCGTTCAGAAAAACAGCACTAAATGTGATCATTGCATTACCATCCGAAATCTTATCTTTTCTCTCATAGGTCGATTTATTTGCCTTCTGTGGACACCAGTTGGATTTGTGATCTTTGACTATATGTAGTGTAAAAAGGTTGATATGTGTCCGTACAGGACTGCAGCGATATTCTGCTACCTCAGGGAAAGAGGGTGTTGAAATCCGCTGAGGTTGGAATTGTCTGGGGTCACGTCAATGCGCTGGTGGGCTGGCCTTGCGGTGTCGTGGGGCGGGTTCTTTCCCCCTAGCATAAGGACCCATTACATCAAAAATTTCGCATTCAACCATGTAAAAATGCTTATTGACTGGCGTCGAGGCCGAGGTAGCATAATTTGCATGACTCTTTCCCTCAAACGAGGAATACAAATGTAACCAATTTATGCCATAGCGTTATGTAAGGGAATCACATAACTCTATGTCATAAAAGGGAACGCGAGCAGAAGGCCACTTTACCCGGCAAGAGCCCCTGTTAAGCGAAAAAAAAGGGACGAGCGCGCCCGACGGCTAGCCCATTTTAGAGGAGGAGCCTGCCATCGTTGCGGGTTCTGTACCCGGTCAGGTTTTCAAAGAAAAAGGAAAGACCGAAGGTATAATTTTAATAATTCATTTAATTGATAATTCGAGTTATTGTATGAGGACAAAAAAAGCATAATTTGTAAGATAAGAATAGTTATCATCATTTACTACTGCAAAAATATTATTGTGTGTATATTTATTGATATATATATATATATATATATATATATATATATATATATATATATATATATATATATATATATATATATATATATATATATATAAATGTATATATATATATATATATATATATATATATATATATATATATATATATATATATATATATATATTAATTTACTTCTTTTCTTGAAAACGCTATAAGCAAACAATGAGCAAGAAATATTTGTATTTTTTTAAAATTATTATTTAAATGGAATATTAACAAAAAAAAAAATATTTTCAATTAGTATTTCATGCGATATGTTTTATTTTCTCGTCTTTTGTTGATTTTTATTTAAATAACAATTCTTGGAAAATTTCACTTCTATTGAGATTATTTTAATTTTCTTTGAAAAATGTAAAAAGCTGCTACATATTTTATTGAATTAATATCAGAGCAGTAATAAGTCACCAAATATTTGGAAATTTTCGTGTAGTCTTTCTGCGACAACTTTTAAAAATATTTAAAATTTGTTTGAAATGTTTTGAAATATTGGAAATTTTATTGAAAATTACTTTAAAAATTTTTAAGATGCTTATGAAACATTTAAACACTTTTAAAATATATTATTTAAAACATTTAAATTTAAAAAATGCCACTTTCACAAATATCAAATATTTTTGCAGTGTAAATCTCTGTTTGTACAATTTGAAACATTTTCAATACATTTCTTTAATAATTTATGATTTTTAAAAACAATTTAAAACAATCCAATTTGACTGTTTTAATTCATTGATTAAGCATAAATTGAGCAATCATTTCAAAATATATATTTCATGAAATATATATTTTATGGAAGAATAAATGCTTTTATTCAAGTGTCATTTATTCAATTGGTTTTTTTTTTTTGAAAAAGTCAATGATGTGAATTTTGAAGAGATATTTTAAGTAGAAAATGATTTGCATTATATAGTTGTTTATTAATATGCAGAAAAGTTATTTATATTATGGTGGCCTTTTTTTGGGGGAAGTCAATTTTATTTTAAAATTATTTGTTTTATTTTAGTCATTTCTTTTTGAATACAAATAAAATTGGCAAGAAGCCAGCATACAGTCTTGAGAATCGTTTCAAAAACTGAAATAAATTCTAAACATTGACTTTACCCCTTTCCTCTGAATATAGGGGGATGAAGTTGTTTGAAAAATATATTTTGAAAATAAAACACAGGTAGCCTAAATGTGAGGTCGTTTCCCTACAACGGGGACCAGTTTCGATCCTTCCAATTTTTATGAACACAATACAAATACCAACTCGAGAGAAGCAACAATAAATGAATGAATGGAATTACTGTGTCAGATGTTAAAAGCGTACGTCATTTGGAAAAACGAAAGATTAAAATTGTCTAGGGGTCAGAACGGTGATATTATCGCTTGCCTGGATTTTCTGATCTATAATATTATTACTACTTATCTTGAACGATATCTCCGTTGAGTTTCTCTACTTGTAATAGAAGTTCCGAGTTTTCTTTAGAACGTATCAACAGATCAACATCCAGGTTTGTCCTTTTCCGATAAGTTCTACGAGTTATTTGGTTCGTTACGCCATTACCACTTGTTGCGTATGTCACTAGCATCAAAGTGGAAATTCACTTCAGGCATGTGATAGCATGTGCGATTGAAAAATGATAATAACCGGCATTGGAGAAGGTCACCGCTGATGAATCATTTAGCAAAAATTCAATGCATTACACATGTAATAGCGATCGTTTAACAGTATCTTCCCTTTTTGCATGTGCTTGAATTCCTATTGAGGAGTCCCACAACTCCGGTTGAATGCCTCCCAAATTGTTTATAATGTCGATGCCTGTACGCGCCCAAAGTCATGTGCAAGGTAGAAATGAAGAAGTCAAGAAAATGGTTCATCACATAAATACCTATAAAATCATCAACACATCTTCTTCGCTCCCACTGTAAGCATATGCTATGGTGTATCGTTTTGCTCTTCAAATAGACGCGGAAAACGTGAATCGACGGAAATTCTAACTGGAAACCACTGAAGCTCACTTTGCAAAATTACTCACTGAAAATAGGTGCAACTTTGAGCCAATTTAGGATGACGAAAAACGCACTTGATTTCTTCAGATCCTGAAATGAATTTTTCGCGTGATTTCAGTCTCGCCTGTGTTCTTTGAACTGAAATAATTCCACAACACAAATAACGGCAGCGATGCCAAGCGGTCAAAGTAAATGTATCTTGATTTCGAGATCTTGTGCGATGCAAAGAAAACAACAAAACCTGGGTCGGTGCGGACTGACCCTTGGAACTTGAATTTCTTGTTGAGTTCTGGGCCCCGATTGCGATTTGCAACGACTTGGGTTGGTTGGATTTTAGGGCAACCGCGGTGTTTTGCGCGACTCCTCACTTCTTGATCCTGCGTCAATTTTTCGATGGGATCACGTTCGAGGGACTTCATGGTGGTTAGTCGCAGATTTGCGTATTGGATGGTGAAGGTAACTCAATCACATACAACACAATCGTAGGACATCCTGTGCTAGCTTTTAACGTTTTCCGAGCAAAAAAAACGCAAACGGGCAGTCCGGTGTCGGGCTGGGAAGATTCTCGCTGGGTTGGAGACAACCTTGGTCTCAAATACGCAAAACCGGGGTTTTCGATCTTGCACTTCGCGATCCTCTCGCGTTTAACTGTTTTCGCTTGTGGGGTAAGAATAGAACTGTTTCTGCTTAAGTCAAAACTTTAGACATGCCTTCAGCTGCCAAGTAATTCACCATGGCAAAATTTCCATGTGTAATAATTTTCTTTTCCATGCAATTCTTCAATCGATCCTAAAAGTGCCGATGACATTTTCAATGCGATGTTCACAATAGATTCTGTTTGCAACTCTATGTTAATAACTACTACTGCTTCTGTCTGTGTTGATTGTGAATTAACCTCATTCTGTTTGCCTTTACCCATGCGGTTATCTAACCTCATTTATACATGTATTCACAATGCGTCAAATGTACGACGAAAAAACAATCAGAAAAATTCTAGTGAAATCTTTTTACTTTTCGTTCCTTAAAATTTATCAATTAAAATATATCATCATCTGAGGCCATAACCTGAAGAAGTTTATTGGCTCTGACTTTAGCAGATAAATTAGCGATAAAATAAACTTATGAAACCCAACACACGTCTGTATCGTTTGGTGCTTTATTTAAGAAGGAGAAAAGTCAAATAAAATGTGAGGAAGATGGTTGTCTGCGAGGAGAGACAGTGCTCAATCAACGATTGGCAGCAGTCAATTGCGTGAATTGCACAAAGGGAAGGTGGACTACGTGCCTCATCCCCGATGTGAGACCATGGCTACTCGTAAATCGAAGGCATGATCTGACTGACTTTTGTCTGACCCAGTTTTTGAGCGGGCACGGGTGTTTTCAGTCTTCCCTGCACGATTGGTAAGTCACGGTCCCCCGATTGCCCAGGAGAGGAAGACAATGCCTGTCACACATTTTTTGCGTGCATAAAATAGGACAGGCTGTGGAATAAGCTCTACAGGGAGACGGGAGAGCTCACCATGAATAATATAGTCCTGGTAATGCTCGAAGCGGTTGACAAATGGAACCAGGTGGCACATTATGTTCGGGCAGTCCTAAAAGATAAAAGGGACTCACTGCATCCGGGGGCATTGGGGCAGGGGGATTGCTTGTCTTGCACTTCCTCTTCCCCTCCCACTAGAAGAGGGATCCACCACCTTGAAGGCACCTCACGGCGTAACGAAACGAGGCCTGGCCCAAAGTAATGCGTCAAACGTCTCCAGGCTAGGTTCTCAGGTTGACAGGGGAGGTGTTTAGTGGGTAGTCCAGTCACCTTCTTGCAAGTATGGGAGTCCCACACTCTGTGCGGGAATGACATTCACCTCCCCACAAAAAATAAATAGGGTAATCCACTACGCTTGCCTTGTGAGGCCTTGGATGAAACGATAATTTACTGTTCCTCCAAGAAACGTAAATTCTTTTTTCAATTGCCGGAAGAAAATTTGTGAACATGCCGTCAGCCAATGGCATCAATAAGAGTGGGCAATCACACAACTTTCCACTTTACATTCATTCGCATGATAAGAGCTATCAAGTTGCAACTAAGACGTTTTGCCCCATATAGCAGATATGCGGTAGAGATGAAGAGAGGGCAGTGGCATGTTTCTCATAAGCAAGTACGCGTCAGCCAGCAGAAGTAACAACGAGCGCAAAAAGAAGAAGAGAAGGAAAAGATGGAAAAGACTGCAGTAAAACATATCCTCGCTCTTCCGCAAAGTATCTTTCCCCTAATAGAATATCGTCGTCTATTGGCTCTCTCTTTTTACATGCAAATGATACAAAATGGGGAGGAAGAGCTTCTGTGGAATGGAAACCCACATGTTCGTGTATTCAGCAGAGTAAAAGCACACTGTCCCACTAAATATAAGCACTTGGTTGATTACTAGCAGATCATTAGGAATTCAACTCTAATAATAAGCAGATCGCTGATGACGCGTTATCCAGTAGTATTCTAGTAGTGTTACAGTGGCGTCCTAGAAGTGCGTGAACGAACGAAGCTCGTTAAAATTTCCAAATGATGAGGAGCAAGGTGTTGGCTTAAGCCGAGATCCAATTCTGACCTTGTGGCCACTCCGAACCTAATGCTCATATAGGAAGTGCGACAAGTCTCACTGATTCCAAGAAATATCAAGTCGAATTCAAAACCAATTCATTCAATATCGTTCATTATAAGATTTCAAAGAATACAAAGAAATTCCAAACAATGTAAACACTAAAAACTTAGGCAACTAATAAAATTACTCCATCAAACTAACTCACACCTTTGTTGATCTAGTTTGGATGGATGCAGTAGTAGGTAAGTGTCATGTAGTCAGATTTCTCCCTGGGAGCGTTGACGTGTATATAGCATAAGCGTCATATTAAGCTCCTAGCCCATGCCAGTATACATTGGGAATTCAGGTAGTTTTAACAATGTTACAATAGATTAATACCATATTTATAAGCTCGAGAGTCACCATCATGTAGCATAAACCATTTTAAAAAATGGAAGTGCAGAATTTGGAATCATGTTTTAGCAGTTCAACATCACATAGAAAAACTTGGGATATAAATTAAATTAACATTTTATTTGGTTTTTCCATTATTTTTTTGAATTGTATTCGGTTTATTAGAAATAATAGTGACTTCTTTTTATCAGTTTTTAGCTAGAAGACTACATTGTCTTATTGAGAAAATTTAAGTATTTAGAATTTTGTAGTTTTGAGCACCAGGTCTTTATTAAAAAATAACGGTGTAGGCCAAATTATGGGTATTAGAATCATATTGTGAGAGAAAGTGAAAATTCTTGTTTCTACCACTGGATACACATGCATCTTCATTGTATTGAATAAGAAAGTTGAATTTTCGTTATTTTCTTCTTACGATAGCTTTTGTTTTTATCTCTTACAGAGAATGCTGAAGGTGATATATACCTACAACGATAAAAATTTTTATTAAGTACAATTTTCTGTTTATAATAATTATGTTTTATAAAACTCTGAGTTAATTACTAATCTATACTATTATCAGTTCTTATGTTGTTTTCTACAAAGAACACCATAGCTAGTAAATAGCTAAAATGACAAAAATTATTATAAAGTTCAGTCCTTATTTACAATAATTATATTTTACTGAATAAGTTTATTATTAATCTACTTTAATTATAAATCTAGAAAATAATTGTAAAATTATGTAAGACACAATCAAATTCGGTTTAATTATTTACAGGAATCTCTTTTTATCTATCAACTTTTATTTTGACTACCTAATGAAATGAAAATTTTACAGTTTTCCAGTCAAGGATAACTTGAAATATGTTTGCAAACAAACATTTATTATAAATTTTAGAGTACAATATACAAAATTAAAATGTACGCTTCATAAATTCCCCATGTAATTTTGTACTTTATGTTCTAAAATTTACAATGAATATTTGTATACAAAAACATTTCATGTTATCCTTGAGAGATAAAATACAAACAATTTAGCATATACAGTGCTCTCTAGTAGCCAATATGATGAAAGCGTTGCACGGTTTCATTTCCTCCTATCACACTATGGATTTAGTGCAAACGGGTGTTTTTCCACAGTGTGTAATGAGATAGTTGGCGAAAATACTTACTTTTCAGTTTATTTTGGGATCTAGCTTACAAAGGTTTTATTTGTGGTTCGGAGGTGAATGTTCATTTGTGCACAGAGTGTGGGACTCCCATGCTTGGAACAAGGCGACTGGACTACACACTAAACACCGCCCCTGACAACGTGAGAGCATAGCATGGGACTGTTTTACAGATTACTTCGGGCCAGGTCTCTTTTCGTTACGCCGTGAGGTGGCTTAAAGCTGGGAGAGTCTTCTAGCGGGAGGGAGGAGGGTTAGAGGAAGTACCAGAAGAGCGATTCCCCAGCCCCAACACCCCCGGCAGTTGTGAGTCCCTTTTATGCCCGAACATAATGTGCCACCTGGTTCCATTTGTCAACTGATTTGAGCATCACCGCAACTATATTATCCGTGGTGAGCTCTCCTATCTCCCTGTAGAGGGCCCTTTGCAGCCTATCCTATGTTATGCATGCAAAAAATATGTGACAAGCGTTGTCTTCCTCTCCTGGACGATTGGGGGACCGAGACTTACCGATCTTGTGCAGGTAAGACTGAAAACACCCATACCCGCTCAAAAGCTGGGTCAGATAGAAGTCAGTCAGACCATGCCTTCGGCTTACGAGTAGCCGTGGTCTCACATCGGGGATGAGGCACGCAGTCCACCTTCCCTTCGTGCAATTCACCAAAGACTGCTGTTGAGTGAGCGCTTTCTCTCCTCACGGACAACCATCTCCCTCACATCCTCGTTTGCACTCAAGTAAATAGAGTGTCGCTCTCTTGCAAGGAGGGCAACAGGTTTCACGCCTGCAATAACTCTCACCATCGAATCAGAGACTGTCGGATATGAAGATGCAATTTTCAGTGCTCCTCTTCTTTGCACCTGTGCCAAACGTTTTCGGTAAACCTCCTTATTTCTGCTCCGTACAGTAGCACTGAGCCTAGAGCACTTACCAAGAGGGGTCTTCTTGATGGGATTCTCTTTTTTGTCAAGATAACCACTTCGGTTTTCTCCAGTGCTAAACTTAACCCGCGAGCTGTCATCCAGTCTCTTACTCAGGGCATCAGCATATCTAGTGTTCTTATTCAACATATGCACTAAATTTTTCTATATCGTATGGTTTTGAAATTCGCCTAATTTCAAATATATTTTCAAAATATCAATAAAATAAATTTATCAATAAATGAAAGTTCATTTAAATTCATACTGACATTAATTTTCATTCTATATTATTCAAATGTGGTTATAATCCCAGCATAACTCTCGTTAATACCTCATCGTGATTATCGTGAATGCCCATAAGCAATTAAATTCATTTGTAAAAACTGCTTCTATCAACACTTGAAAAGAAATCTTCACTAGGCAAATTTCTTGAAATTGCAGAGTTTTTAATTGGAATATAAAAAGGAAACGGTCATATCTGACATAAATTGCTACTGAGGGAAAAATTGAGGGAGTGTTTATTTAACTACTCTATTAAAACACTTCTCTAGTTATGATTTTCAAAATATCCAATTTGGCTACTGAAGTTTGAGCAATAAACCCTACCAACCGTAAATACGTGAGAATCTTTTAAATCAGTATTTTCAGGGAGACGACTTTTAGAGTTATTATGAAAGAGATTGCTTCAGGATCCCCCTCAATTAGCTTATTGCCTTGAGTTTAATATTATGCAATCAAAATAAATAATTTTAAAACATACTGCATTGTAATTCTTTTTCTGGTAACTGCGATTGAAAAAATCGTTCTTTAACCAAGTAAATATTTCAAAAATCTCATGGAGTTCAGGAATATATGGAATAATTGCGAGTTAATCAGTTTTAATACACATATTTTTAAACGATATTTTATTCTCAAACTATCCTTGTATTATCTCTGACCGTAACGCACATACAACTGGATTTCACTGGAAGATACGAGTATATGAAGCATTTATCCTGCGAACCCATCATGTAGTTTTGTTGCTGCTTTATAGAATTACACAAACTTTTCGACAAAGCAAACCTGCTAAGTTAGACAAAAAATCTTCATGAATTACATTCGAAGAAATTACAAACAGAATAAGAACAATGTAACTAGATCGATGTTATCAAGAGGTGATTGCATACATTTTCATAATGGTTTTTTAATGCTAATGGGACATGAGGGGAATGTATAGGGTCACTCTTAATTCCTAAGATACAATAATTAAATACTGCTTTTTAGGCCACTACGTCACAGGAAATTAATCGGTCAAGGTCAAATATTCACTAAACCCACTTCAAAATAAGTATGATATGAATTAAATCCACAATAGATGATTGCTGTTATTAAGAGTTAATTGCACTCATTTCCATAATCGCTAAAAAGCGAAGGGAGTGTCACAAGCTTTGACATGAGGCTCAACGGGCACGGAACTATGACGAGGCATGCAACCAGGTGGCAGCATATAAGTCGGCCAGGAAATGCCTTCGCAAACTGATCAACAGTAGCAAGGCTTGCTGCTGGCAAGACCTAGTGGACAATGTGAACAAGGATCCGTGGGGCGTTGGCTACAAGTTCGTTATAAGGGAGCTTGGTGCTCTACGGAAGCCTTGTATACATGACGCAGAAACGATGGACGTGATAGTGCGGGGACTCTTCCCCGCCCATCCCGTTCGTGTTGACGCTGTCCATGGTGAAACAGCAGTAGAGTGCCCACTCTTCACACAGCTGGAACGGGAGGAGGTAGTCCTCTCATTGAAAGCGAGGAAGATTCCAGGTTCAGATGGTGTTCCAGCTGAGGTGTTGCGGATCGTCCTGACTTGCTGCTCAGCACATTCAACACTTGCCTACGGGACGGGGTTTTCCCGGTACAATGGAAGGTGGCGAGGCTCGTGCTGATCAGCAAGGGGAAGGGAAACCCCGAATTACCATCCGCATACCACCCGTTATGCATGCTAGACACGGCTGAGAAAGTGCTAGAGAAATTCATCAAGGGAAGACACATTGACGCAATTCGTGCTGCTGGGAACCTATCTCCTCGGCAGTACGGCTTTAGAGCAGGACGTTCTACCATTGATGCGATCGCAGAGGTGGTGAATGCGGTCCAAAAGGCAGAGGCATATAGTCGCACCAAGCGACGGTTCATCCTGTTGGTGACACTTGACGTCAGGAACGCCTTCAACTCCGCTAGATGGGTGGATATTCTGGATACGCTGGAAAACTCTTTTCAAGTTCCAGAATATCTAATGCGGCTTTTGAGGAACTACCTAATGGACCGAAGCCTGCTCTACGACACGACACAGGGCCAACAAAGGATGGAAATTACATCGGGTGCTGCACAGGGACCTATCCTTGGTCCGGACCTGTGGAACGTGTCTTACGACGGGCTACCGAGACTTGAGATGCCAGATGAGTCGCGCTTGTTCGGCTATGCGGATGATGTTGCGGGTCTGGTCACTGGACGCACCCTTGAATAAGCGCAACTTAGGCTAGGTATGCTAATGCGCCGAGTGAGAGACTGGATGACTGCTCGTGGGCTCAGTTTAGCACTGGAGAAATCCGAAGTGGCCATCTTGACAAAAAAGAGAATCCCTAGAGTAGGGATGATCAGTATTGGCGACTTACGAATCGAATCGAAGCCAGCGATGAAGCACCTGGGGCTACTGATCGAATCGAAGATGAGTTTCTTTGAGCAAATCAGGGCAACAGCTGAGAAGGCTTCTTCGGGAATATCGGCTCTGAGTCGACTTATGGCCAACGTTGGGGGACCCAGCCCATCAAGAAGACACCTCTTGATGAGTGCTGTAGGGTCAGTGCTACTGTACGGAGCAGAGGTATGGGGCGACGCTCTCAGCAAGGAGGTATACCGAAAACGTTTGGCACAGGTACAGAGAAGAGGAGCACTGAGAATTGCATCTTCGTATCCAACAGTCTCCGACTCGGTGGTGAGAGTTATTGCAGGCGTGATACCTGTCACCCTCCTTGCTAGAGAGTGCCGCGCTATTTACCTGCGCCGAAATGAGGATGCGAGGGAGATGGTTGTCCGCGAGGAGAGACAGCGCTTGCGCAACGATTGGCAGCAGACTTGGGTAAATTGCACGAAGGGAAGGTGGACTGGGTGCCTCATCCCAGATGTGAGACCGTGGCTAAATTGAAGGCATTGTGAGATTGACATCTATCTGACCCAGCTTTTGAGCGGGCACGGGTGTTTTCAGTCTTATCTGCACAAGATCGGTAAGTCACGGTTTCCCGATTGTCGGTTTTGCCCAGGAGAGGAGGACAATGCCTGTCACACATTTTTGCGTATACAATATGGGCCAGGCTGTGAAGGGAACTCTACATGGAGACGGGAGAGCTCACTTCGGATAATATAGTTGTGGTGATGCTCGAATTGGTTGACAAATGGAACCAGGTGGCACATTAAGCTCGGGCAGTCCTAAAATATAAAATGGACTCACAGCAGCCGGGGGTTCTGGGGCTGGGGGATCCCTCTTCTGGCATTTCCTCTTCCCCTCTCCCCTCCCGCTAGGAAAGGGACTCCCCAGCTTGAAGGCGCCCCACGGCGTAACAAAAGGAGACCTGGCCCGAAGTAATGTGTCAAACGGTTCCAGGCTGGGTTCTCGGGTTGACAGGGGAGGTGTTTAGTGGATAGTGCAGTCACACATGGGAGTCCCACACTCTGTGCATAAATAGCATTTACCTCCCTACCACAAAAAAATACTATACCCTAACTATTCACTACGAATAGACTTTTACGGAAATTAATGCAATTACTCTCAATCGTGGCAACCCTGAAAAAAAAAATTATTTAAACATAACTTTTTACCCCAGTGTTTGTAACTTTGCAGAAAGGAAATCGGTCTTCACTATCAATTTCACTGATTAACTAGTTTTGTTCTCACAATCATTCACTTCATTCACTAGGCTAGAGCAAAGTAATTTAGATCGGTGTTTTAGAGGGGTGAATGCCTACATTTCCGCAATGCCCTAACTATTTAATGCTTATTGGACATTGTTATAAGTTCCCTACATGGGGTCCTGCCAGCCTCTTCCGGGGAGCCCCACGGTACTTCTTCCACCTACACTCACCTACGCACGTGCAAAGGGACTGAGTAGACCTCCTTGGAATTAATAGACAAGAGAGTTTTATTTATAATTTATCGGTGGGTAACCGCACTACCGTTGGTCGTTTGGGGATGAGGACGTGCCTCAGTGTGATGCCGGGTCACGATCTCCTGCCGAATGCCTCGTCGCACTTCTCGTGCTTGACGGCGAAAGAAGGCCTGTTCCTTGGATGTGACGGCCAAGTGGGCTAACCACCTCAGTTCGTATAACTCGTGCCATTGACGCTCCTCCTCGTGGACGCCTCTACCTGGAAGTGTTGTCAGTGGTGTCCAGGGATGCCTTCAGCCTCCTCAAATACTCCTCTTTGCTGATTGGTCGGGGACTGGTTCGGGGCTCTTCCTTGAGCACCTGCTCCAAACTCCGAGTGGGAGCTTTCGTTTCACGAAAGTTTATTTACTTGCGTATGTGCTTCTTTGGCTAATTTTCACTGGCGAAGTTCGAGTACATAGGTGTTGTTTGCTCGCTACTACTGCTATTATGAAGCGGAAATATATCCGAGCATGTTGTTGTTGTCCCGCAGTTGGAAATAGGATATAGTGTACTTGGAGAGAACAATAAATCGTTGTTCTACTCCGGTGATCTGGAGTACTTAATGGATCCCCAATGGATTTTGTTCGCTGTTGGATTTTCGCAAATTTTGTTGTTTGTTGATTCCCGCTACATCCCCTTTGGTGCAAATCATTAGTATTTTCACACTTTTACCGTCATTGCTGTTGTTTACTGCACTTCTAACTGCTTGTTGTTAGCCGTTGTTCTGCTGCTGGTTTTGCGCATAATTTACTAGCTGGTAACGTAATTCTATCGTTAAATTTCAAGTATTAACGTTGCTTTTATTTTGTGGTAGGGAGGTGAAGGCATATACGCCCGCCGAGTCTGGCAGTGTGGGACTCCCATGGAGGACACCCTTGGACTACCCACTAAACACCTCCCCTGTCAATCTGAGAACCCAGCCTGGAACCGTTTGACACATTACTTCGGGCCAGGTCTCGTTTTGTTACGCCGTGGGGCGCCTTCAAGCTGGGGAGTCCCTTTCCTAGCGGGAGGGGAGAGGGGAAGGGGAAATGCCAAAAGAGCGATCCCCCAGCCCCAGCACCTCCGGCTGCTGCGAGTCCCTTTTATCTTTTAGGACTGCTCGAGCATAATGTGCCACCTGGTTCCATTTGTCAACCGATTCGAGCATCACCGCAACATTATTATCCGGGGTGAGCTCTTCCGTCTCCCTGTAGAGTTCCCTTCGCAGCCTGGCCCATTTGGTACACGCAAAAAATGTGTGACAGGCATTGTCCTCCTCTCCTGGGCAAAACCGACAATCGGGAGACCGTGACTTACCGATTTTGTGCAGGTAAGACTGAAAACACCCGTGCCCGCTCAAAAGCTGGGTCAGATAGAAGTCAGTCTCACCATGCCTTCGATTTACCCACGGTCTCACATTCGGGATGAGTCGCGCAGTCCACCTTCCCTTCGTGCAATTTTTCCATGACTGCTGCCAATCCGTGAGCGAGCGTTGTCTCTCCTCGCGGACAACCATCTCTCTCGCATCCTCGTTTTGGCACAGGTAAATAGCACGGCGCTCTCTAGCAAGGAGGGCGACAGGTATCACGCCTGCAATCACTCTCACCGCCGAGTCGGAGACTGTTGGATACGAAGATGCAATTCTCAGTGCTCCTCTTCTCTGTACCTGTGCCAAACGTTTTCGGTATACCTCCTTGCTGAGAGCGTCGCCCCATACCTCTGCTCCGTACAGTAGCACTGACGCTGCAGCACTCATCAAGAGGCGTCTTCTTGATGGGCTGGGTCCCCCAACGTTGGCCATAAGTCGACTCAGGGCCGATATTCCCGAAGCAGCCTTCTCAGCCGTTGCCCTGATTTGCTCAGAGAAACTCATCTTCGAGTCGATCAGTAGCCCCAGGTACTTCACCGCTGGCTTCGATTCGATTTGAATATCTCCAATACTGATCATCCTTACTCTAGGGATTCTCTTTTTTGTCAAGATGACCACTTCGGTTTTCTTCAGTGCTAAACTAAGCCCACGAGCAGTCATCCAGTCCCTCACTCGGCACATTAGCATACCTAGTCTCAGTTGCGCTTGTTCAATGGTGCGTCCGACGACCAGAGCCGCAACATCATCCGCATAGCTGACCAAGTGCGACTCATCTGGCATCTCAAGTCTCAGTAGCCCGTCGTAAGACACGTTCCACAGGTCCGGACCAAGGATAGATCCCTGGGCAACACCCGATGTAATTTCCATCCTCCGTTGGCCCGGTGTCGTGTCGTAGAGCAGGCTTCGGTCCTTTAGGTAGTTCCTCAAAAGCCGCATTAGATATTCTGGAACTTGACAAGAGTTTTCCAGCGTGTCCAGAATATCCACCCATCTAGCGGAGTTGAAGGCATTCCTGACGTCAAGTGTCACCAATAGGACGATCCGTCGCTTGGTGTGACTATATGCCTCTGCTTTTTGGACCGCGTTCACCACCTCTGCAATTGCATCAAGAACGTCCAGCTCTAAAGCCGTACTGCCGAGGAGATAGGTCCCCAGCAGCACGAATCGCGTCAGTGAGTCTTCCCTTGATGAGTTTCTCTAGCACTTTCCCAGCCATGTCTAGCATGCATAACGGGCGGTATGCAGACGGCGATTCGGGATTTCCCTTCCCCTTGCTGATCAGCACGAGCCTTGCCACCTTCCATCGTACCGGGAAAACCCCGTCCCGTAGGCAAGCGTTGAATGTGCTGAGCAGCAAGTCAGGACAATGGTGATAGACGAGCTGCAAAACCTCAGCTGGAACACCATCTGGACCTGGAGCCTTCCTCGCTTTCAGGGAGAGGACTGCCTCCTCCAGTTCCAGCTGTGTGAAGAGTGGGCACTCGACTGCTGTTTCACCACGGACAGCGTCAACATAGATGGGATGGGCGGGGAAGAGTCCCCGCACTATCGCGTCCATCTTTTCCGCGTCATGTATACAAGGCTTCCGTAGGGCACCAAGTTTCCCCATGACCAGCTTGTAGCCAAGGCCCCACGGATCCCTATTTACATTGTCCACGAGGTCTTGCCAGCATCGGGCCTTGCTCCTGTTAATAAGCCTGCGAAGATATTTCCTGCCGAACCTGTATGCTGCTAGCCTAGTGTCTGCCTCCTCCCGCGTTCGCGCCCGCTGGGCCTCTCGCCAAAGTTTGTGACACTCGCTTCTTTGTTCGGCGATCTCGTTTGACCACCAGTATACTGGAGGCTTACCGTGTCGGGGTCTCCGACGGGGCATGGAAGACTCGCAAGCAGCTATGATGGTACTCATAGTTGAGTTCACCAAGTCCTTGGCTGTAGGCCCTCCACTCCCTTGCAGAGCTCCCAGCAACGGTGCGCCTACCGTAAGCATGTCAGCGAACCTCTCAACGTCCATCCTCCCAGTCCTCCATCCGAGGATTGAAGTTTGGGCATATGCACGCAGAGTGGCACTGTCGTGAATCTCAACCGCTATATACTGGTGATCACTAGCCGAGTAGTCCTCTAGTACTCGCCAGCTGTGTACTCTAGGTACCAGGGACTCCGAAGCGAGTGTCACATCAGGTATGGTTCCTACGCAACCCCAGTGGCGGAAAGTAGGAGTGTTACCAGTATTTAGGACAAAAAGCGCTGTTCTGGCCGCCATGTCCAAGATTTGCTTTCCCCTTGGGTCGGATTGTGGCATACCCCATTCAATGGCTCTAGCGTTGAAGTCTCCCCCGACCAGCATGTGGCCCTCTGTGTTCGAGACAGCGTCCTCCAGGGCATCGAGTTTGGTTCGAAAAGATCGCATTGCCTCGTTAGGCGTCAGATAAACACTGAAATATGTTATCCCTGAACACCGCACCCACACAAAACCTTCCCCGCGTCCATGGCCCTGCACCTGAAGGCGGGCACTGTCTCGAACCCAGATGGCCGAGGTACTAGATTTGTCAGGGTACCACGCTTGCAAGTCCTTGTTATGATGTTGCTCGCTCAGCAACAGGAGGTCAGCTTTCTTATCCCTCGCAAACTGCTCAAGTAGGTCCTGGGCGTTTGTGCTTCAGTGCAAATTGACCTGCAGGATACGGATCTTTTGAGTATCGATTTGGCTTTAGTTAGGGCCTCCTTCAAAACCCAGCATCTCCCTGTCCCCGGCTCATATTTGAGGTCGCCGGGTGCTAGCTTAGCATCCTTGCAAAGAATGCATTTTGCCTCGTTCGTGCACTCCTTCCTTTTGTGCCCCGTTTCACCACATTTGTAGCACGGAGATCTCCTGTCGGGTCCCTTACAGCCATACGCGGTGTGTCCGTATTCGAAGCATCTGAAGCAGCGGATAGGGATCGCTCTTCTCCGTATCCTGCAGATCACCCAACCTATCTTATCTATGGTGCCCTTCGCCAGGATTTGCTGGGCGTCTTTATCAGCTAGTTCGACAATAGCCATGCGTTGCCCCCTTGTGTTTTCACGTGTCAATCTTGCCTTGACTTCACTTAAGCTGGGGAACTCCCTCCTAATGGCATCCTCAACTTCAGCTTTGTCCGTAACGCAGTCGAGGTCCCTGATTTCCAGGGTGGCCATTGGTTCAAGCGAGGCAACGGTTGCCGCATCTCCAAGAACCTTTTGAACCGCGTCACGGAATGCATCTTTGTTTGTGGCCTCTGGCCCGAATTCCACCAGCAGGCCACCGGTCCGGGTTGGTCGAATTGCTTTGATGGCGGTTTTCGTGTCGTGTGGCTTGACCGCTCCTTTAATTTCAAGGAGGACATCTGCGTAGGTTCGGCCCTTAGTGGGTTTAATAAGCAGTGCCTCTTGCAAGGGTTTGCGCTGCGGTTTGCTTTTTGTTTTCTGCGGTATATCGGGGAGTTCTTTGTTCTTTTCGTGGTTGAGCTCTTTGTCTGTTTTTTCTAGGAGTAACTTTTTGGCCGCTTTTTTCGCTGCCTTGTTTCGCACCACATGAAACTCCTCGCCTGGAGTGTCAACTTCGTTTATGGTCTCGTCCTTCCTCCTTTTCTCACGGTCGCCTTCAATTGGGCTACCGGCCATTCTTTTGCTGCTGCTAGGACCCACTGATGCCTCGAGGGAGAGCGTGTCTTTTTGGTGCTTTTTGGTTGCAAGCCACCTCCGCCTGTAGTGCGTTATGCGGCCAAAAAGCTCCTCCAGTTCAAGAATGCCATTCTTGACACTCTTGCCTATGTTTTTCTGCACTTCGCAGGCAGCCCTCAGTTGTTTGACGATAGTCCCCGCTTTCCGAGTAAGCCGCTCCTCTTCGCCGCGGTCAAGGGCGATTGTGTTATTTGGCGCCACCTCTTGGGAGAGGCCCCCGTTTCCTAGCCCTTTTGCTTCTATCGCTTGGGTCGCGTTTGAAGTGGCGTCGGCCAACGGCAAAACTTCTCCCTCCCCCAGTCTTACACTGGCCTCTGTTGGTGTCGCAGCTTGATCCGGATTGTGTACGTCTTGCACTGGACGCTCCGGGGTGCGCATAGTCCTTCTACTGCGCCCAAAGGCCGCAATGATGCCAGGTTGCACAACGCACTCTGCCTTCTTTCGTTCGTTAGTCCGTCTGTGGTCT
This sequence comes from Odontomyia ornata, assembly GCA_963969285.1. Classification (NCBI taxonomy): domain Eukaryota; kingdom Metazoa; phylum Arthropoda; class Insecta; order Diptera; family Stratiomyidae; genus Odontomyia; species Odontomyia ornata. The sequence goes on from OZ017740.1 coordinate 207,175,133, forward strand.
GTCTCCGATGATTTAACCTGTGATGTTGACTTTGACAGTGTTTCTGGGGTTTGCTGCCTCCCCCCGCAATCGGTGACTTGTTTTATCGGTGTTCTTGCCAACAGCGGTTTTTGCCTGAAAGGGTTCTCCGTGCTAGCGTCCTGTTTGCTTGTAGTTATATCTGTTACAGAAGCCAGTATGTTAGTATGTCGTTACAAGTCAACGTTATAATTATAAATTTCTACATTCATATATTAATAAGTTAATATTTGGTTTGATTCTATACAATTCATGATTTTGTTTGCCTCAATCGTTAATCAATCTAATTATCCATTAATGTTTTTCGTTTGATATTATCATAATAAGTTTGATTCTATGCAATGCTTTGCTTGATTCAATTAAAATTAATATAACAATATTTAGCTTGGTACCATAAGTTAATGCTAATTATTATCTACGACATGTCTGTGTTGCATTTGTAAATTACTGCAATTAAAAATTATTAATTAAGATTTTATTTTATACAATTATGTTTCATATTTTAATATTCTGTTCTGTACCTTGATTTAATGTTAATTAATATGTATTACATATCCATGTTGCTTTCATAAACTACTACAATTATAAACTAATAAGTTGAAGTTTGATTTCATAGAATGTTTTGTTTGATTCAATCATAAGTTACTGTACTGATACTTTAGTATTTCTTTGGATACCATGAGCTAAGACCTTGTTTGGTTTAATATCTTGTTTACTTCAATTATTAATCAGTATAGTTATTCACTAAAATTTTAAGTCAACAAGTAAGCTACAGGATTATAAATTACTTTGTTTTACTAAAATGTTGAAGAATATACTGAACATATTTTCCGTTCTTAAATTGTTTTTTCTAGACGATAAACAATTATAAATATACCGGAATTTCTTCTTTGCATTAGGCGCATAATCGGCTTTACACTTCATTTTAACATCCACGTTCAGTGCCGATTTTCCTTTTAATTAAAGGTATACATCAATGGTTTGCTTATTACTTAGCTCAAAATTATTGTGATATCTATTGTTACATATTCTGCAGTTTCTGTTCTGTAGCTTTCATTCTATGTTGTAAATATTCTAGATCTCTTGGAATTTTAACTTTGCTTAACTCAAAATTACTTTTGATATCCATTGCTATATATTGTATTTTGCATTTTCTATTTTTGGAATTTTTATTCTACTCGTATATGTTTTCGCTTTTCATTTCTTTTAAAAAGTATTATAGTGTGTTTTCTTGCGTATGTTCTTTTTCAAATATTCTAATTACTAATTAATTCGATGTTTCTTTTGGTTAGTGGTTATTGCTCGTATTAGGGTGTTACTATTTGGTTAGTACTGGTCTTAGTAAATTTTAAACAGTTAGCGTTAGTGAGGATTTAACCGGGGGGGTGCCATGGCATTTTTATTTTTCTGTGCTGTTTTCTCCTTCACATCTATTTTTCCTTTTTATTTCTATTCAATTAACGTAGCTATATTACTAATATTATTATTATTCTCTTCGTTTTGTTTTGCATATTTGGACTGCGTTACTTAGTTCTCCATCTTAACTATTGTACCACTGGAATAGTGGGAGTTTCTGTTAGTATGTAGGCGGAGCGTTAAAAATTAATTCTTAACGGGATGGGATGTGTGAGTATGTACATGGGTATAACAAGTCGAGCTGTACGGCATCCTATTTGTCCATACTCGTAGGGGTGATAATATTGTTCCTTCCAATCACTTAATGGGCTCTTTCACACGGGAATGGTAAAAACCCATATCCAAACAGGTTTCGCGCTTACGCCCTTATGTTTACACGTTGCATAGTTCAGCCAACCTATTTTTGTATACGATACACGTCTTGCGAGTGTATGTGTCAAAAGGGTCATTTGATCGTTCAACATCGCGCGGACAACATGAGAGCGAAGACAGAGAGATAAGCGATTGAGAATTTGTTTTAGCCTTGAATTGTGCACGAGGTAATAAAAACTGGAATGAAAAATGTATTTTGTGATTGTTAAATTTTGTCGATTCAAATTTATCTCTTGGATTTATTTGGATCCTCCGTGTTTTTCCGCTTTCTGAAAATATATTCCAAATTTGAATTCCTTTTTTAGTCGCATAACTTGCTTATCATAATGTGATTCTATGAAGATTATGCGTACTGTTAATTGTCTTTGGATTCACAATAGGCAATTTAACTTTATTGAAATCGTGATATTCGTCGTGTTGTTTCCTGAAACTGAACATGGCCTCCGCTTTTATAAATTTATTAAATAACGCGTAGCTTCTCGCGTCCACGCATCCATTTTTGCACGCAAAATAAAGAAAGGCAATCGTTTCATGACGACTACCTTCTTCACCGAATGTTCAATTCGGAATGATTACCGGCGTTTGTATAAAGTTTCCCCCACCAAATGATCAACAAAATGCGTTTGTATATGTGCGTTACGCTCGTGCACCCTAAAAAATGTTGGCATGTTTTTACCATCAGGTCCCCTCAATGCCTCTCACTCTTCTTGCCCATATAACCTGTTTAACGCTCACTTTTAACGCTGCGTCTGAAAAAGCCCAATTAGCTTCATCCGAACGAGAACTTTGTATTACGGTGCTGGCGAAGATCACCTCGTCCAAGCTTCGTACAAGTTTCTCTTTACCTATTCCACATGGTTTACTAGCAGCTATCATTCGAGCTGACTGTTTGCATGCTCGTTTAAGCTTGTTATCAGGTGATAACATTCTGCGCTCTTCGATGCATACTTGCATACATTCTCTTTACCCATTCTACATGGTTTACTAGCAGCTATCATTCGAGCTGACTGTTGGCATGCTCGTTTAAGCTTGTTATCAGGTGATAACGTTCTGCGCTCTTTGATGCATACTTGTGACTTGAAACGCCACTAAGAGAACGAAGATTACTTCGTCCAAGCTTCGTATAAGTTTGATCGAGCTGGGGAGTTGTGTCGGGTGCATTCTCTTTACCTATTCCACATGATTTACTAGCAGCTATCATTCGAGCTGACTGTTTGCATGCTCGTTTAAGCTTGTTATTAGGTAATAACGTTCTGCGCTCTTTGATGCATGCTTGCGACTTGAAACGAGTGATTTGGTGCTAGATATCATTCATATGTTATCAATAGGAAGCTTGCCAACATATGAGTATCATGTAAATTGTTAGCCAATCGTATCGTGTCTAGGGGATTAGCTTTGTTATAAGTTAATGGTGGGATTATGCTCATAGTGTGTGAGGTGTAAGAACAGATAACAGTACATAGCTGCTGCTTCGTTAGTAGTTGTTTGGTTAGTATTAAATTCGACAAAATTAAAGCATTCGTTGTACAAAATTGGTTCTTCTTTATATGCTAGTACTATTACTATTCATTATTACTATTTTTTGTGTCATCTTCTATATATATGTAAATACATCAGCAATCAAAGCTTTCAGACGTGTCAATTCGCTTCTCTTACTTCTTTACTTAATCTGGTGTTCAGTCGCGACTATTATTAACCCAAAATACATAGATCGAAGCGCCTTCTGTCTACGCTTAAAGTGGTGTGCGTCTCGGATCAAGTGGCAGTGTTCTCCTTTGATTTAATTGTTTATTTCTTGAAACAAAGAAATTGTTTTCGTCTTAAATACGGAACCAGTGTAGCTTTATTCTCTGCGCCATCGTGAGTTTGTGCTTATGCTCTGTTGCCTGTACTAACTGTACTAAACAATAGTTGTTTCACATCGTGATATTCATAAATAAACTTAAATATCGTAATACAAGTATCACTGCTTCAAACCTAGCTTTTTCAGTTCAGGTATTGTACATTTAATGTAAAAATTAGTGAAACTGCTGTGCATATTTACATGATTTAAACTGCTGTGAATTGGAATTTAAACTTCTGTGAATTGGTGCGTAAGTCTTTCCTTGCTTTCTTTGCTTACATTTAATAAACAAGAAAAATGGTGAACTGTGCAGCCCGAACGTGTCTGGATAAAAATAGCAAAACCTCATTTGTAACCTGCTATGGTTTCTGTGGTCTACCTTTCCATGCGAAATGTGCGAGCTTGACGGGCCCAACTACAGACGCCATCATGAAAAGAGGAACTGGTGTCTACTGGTACTGTTAACACTGCAGAAAGTTTAGTATTGCAGCATACGTAACCAGACTTCAGAATGCTAAGGAGACCGTAGATGCCCTTTCGTCAGCAATATTTAAATTAAAGGAGAAGCTTGAGACCGCAAATGAAGAAATTGCTCAACTTTTAACGATGGCTGATACAGAGCAACAGTCTTTGCTATCCATAACAGTACCGTTTGATCGTAGCCTCTCCAGACCTTTGCCGTTGCCAAGTGTAAGCGATACTGTGGAATTGGTTGAACCAACTGTTGAAAGCATTCAGCCAGAAGATAAAGATAGCAAATCTGCAAACAACTCTTTGTCCGTCGAGGCACCGCAAATCTTAACGAGAAGCAGCCTGTTCGTCATAGTCCGCGAGAAATTTCTTCGAGCTCGCAGGCTTCCGCATCATCAAGGTCAGCAAATCAATGCCCTACTCTTAATCAGCAACAACAACTAGCGCCTGCAAACTCAACACCAAATTTATCAAGTCAAGAAACCAACAATCACTCGGGACTATTACGAAGAGTGATATCGCCCCCTATGCAATTATTTATATCTCGTCTATCAATTGATACACCGCAGGAGGAGATTAAGGAATACGTTGTTTCAAAACTTGGCTTTACGCCGGCTGTGCTAGATTGTGTTAAACTAACAAAGAAAGAGAACACAAATAGAATCGTAGCGTCGTTTAAACTTACCATTCCAACGGAATGACAGGAACTTTCTAAACCAGACTTTTGGCCAACTGGTATACTTGTTAAACATTTGGAGCGAAGGCCGTACAAAAATTTTCGATCAGCCAACAGAACAAGAATCAGAAACTGAATGAAAAATACAATCTGATGTGTTATCTTAACTTATATTATCAAAATGTTCGCGGTATGAGAACCAAGCTGAATGAATAAATTTAGCATCCATATTGGCAAATGATGACGTTATATGTTTAACTGAGACGTGGCTTTCAAAGGACATTGCTAATGAAGAACTCTTTCCTCTACATTATGTATATGAAGATAGGGACCAAGCTATATCCGGTAGACGCCATGGCGGAGGTGTCTTGATTGCGGTCCGTAAACATTTTGAAAGTTTCTTGTGTCGAGATATCACTTTCTTCCCTCCTATTGAATGCGTTGTAGTTGGTTTGAGATTATCATCTAGCTTGCTAATATTTATTGTGTGCGTCTTTGTGGCATGCAGCTCCCCGCTACAAGTCTATACTCTCTTCTGTTCTGAACTTTCTAATTACATTAATTTTTCATACCCCTCTGCGTCCTTTGTGATCTGCGGTGACTTTAACATGCCAACGGTTGAATGGGATTTAAGCTCTAGAAAGATTGTGTCACATAATGAGATATCAATTTCATTGTCATCCTTTTCGTCTCTATGCTTGCTAACGCAATTAAACTATTTCTCAAACTTAAACAATAGATTGCTGGACCTCATTTTTACTAGCAATCCCATGAGCGTTATCTCAGTTTCTCAATCACCAACCCCTTATATCAAACCAGATTCTCACCATCCTCCACTTGAAATGCAACTATTGCTTTGCATCTCACGCCATAGGAATAACAAAGCTATTTCTAGATATAACTTCTACAAGGCAAACTATGAAGCTATTCAATTAGAGCTTTCTGAGATCGATTGGCAGTTTCTCTCTCATCTTACTGATGTCAATGATGCTGTCACGGCCTTCTATAATAAACTTAATAATATTATAATGAATTTCATTCCCCAGAGTTGTCCTCCGCGCAAAAACAATGCTCCTTGGCTCACAGCAGAAGTTTCAGAAGCTTTAAAGCTAAAAAACATAGCGCGTAAAAAGTTACAACGTTTCGGTTCAGAGACGTATCTCTCGTCTTATAAACAACTACGTAAGGATGCCAAAATGGTCATCAAGCGCGCATTGCATTCAAATTTTAACACCATCGAGGCTTCTTTACAATCAAACAATCCTAAATCTTTCTGGACATATGTCAACTCCCTCAAATCCACTTCAAATATACCTAGCTCTGTTAGCCTGCATGGGAAACAAGCGTCTGATGGTCAGGCCATATGCGATATATTTGAAGACCATTTTGCTTCTGTTTTCCAATCATCTTCGTCACCCTTACCCATTCTCTCAACTAACCATTCCTCTCATTTGAGCATCATTTTGACAACACCTTCCGAAGTCGAAAGTATAATCGACTCCATTGATGTTAACGTGAGTTCGGGCCCAGATGGAGTCCCGAACTTTTTTGTGAAAACGCTGTCCTCATCCCTAAGCTTACCTTTGTCAATATTATTTAATATCAGCGTGACTGTAGGGACATTCCCAGCAATTTGGAAAAGAGCCAACATTTTTCCAATTCACAAATCAGGGGACCGTAGCTTAGCACTTAATTACAGGCCTATATCCCTACTTTCGTGTTTTGGAAAACTTTTTGAGAGAATTATTCATAACCTAATATATGATGCAATCTCCAATGACTTCGCTAAACAGCAGCATGGTTTCGTTAAGGGACGGTCAACGGTAACCAATTTGGCTGAATTTACCAATGTGATTGCCCTATCACTTGATGAAGGTCAGAAAATGGACGTGATTTACACGGACTTCGCCAAAGCCTTTGATATGGTAGACCATAGTCCCTCTTCTTACATGGCTATCCTCCTTTCTGACAAATCGTTCTTCATCGGTTACTTGGTGTGGTTGCTCTTCGTACGTTTTCTCTCCTTCTTCTGGAGTACCTCAAGGTTCAATCCTCAGCCCTCTTCTATTTAATGTTTTCATAAATGATCTACCAATTGTGTTGACATCAGATTGTCTGCTCTACGCAGATGATATAAAAATCTTTAAAGTCGTCTATTCACAAATGGACTGTAGTGACCTTCAATCTGACTTAGACTCCCTCTTTTGATGGTGCTCTATAAATCGCCTTCCTCTCAACGTGTCCAAATGCCTGCATATGTGTTTCACCAATAAGCGTACGCCTCTTGCCAATGCGTATTCAATTAGTGGATCACTGCTATCTACGGTGGATCATTATAAAGACCTAGGTGTTATACTCGATACACATTTCAAATTTGATGTACATATAGCTGACATAACCTCTAGAGCATCACGAATCACTGGTTTTGTACTATGATGCTCTCATAGAACATTCAGTATTCATACCTGTGTTCGCCTTTTCATCCTATTTACAGATTTACTTAATCCAATTACAAAATTGGCGAAAATAAGGAAAATACAAAAACAAAATTAAAAAAGAAGGCTACGTTAACCATTAATATTGAGAGCATTCCGTTCGCTCCATTCTCGAGTATACCTGTCAAGTATGGTCACCCCGTTTCATATATCTATCGGAAGCTGTCGAATCAATCCAGCGAAAGTTCACACGCACTCTCTTATATAAATATAACCTTTCGTATCGCTTCTACAGTGAACGTCTAAATTTCCTTCATATCCCACCTCTCGACATTAGAAGACAATTTTTAGATTTATGCTTCCCTTTTAAGCTCTCCAGTGGCCTCTTAGCATCGGACCTATGCAATGCATTACATGCACGTGCGCCATTGAGGACACGATCATCCGATCACTTTATCGTTCCATTTGCAAAAACCGACACGTATCTGTACTCGCCTTTGGTGCGATCTATGCGAGCCTACAATAATCTTCAGCTTGGTCCTTCACCGCATTCTTTGCGAATTTTTAAATCAACAGTACGGAATGCTCTCAATATTAATGGTTAACGTAGCCTTCTTTTTTAATTTTGTTTTTGTATTTTCCTTATTTTCGCCAATTTTGTAATTGGATTAAGTAAATCTGTAAATAGGATTTTCTAAATAAATAAATAAATATATAAACATATATATATATATATATATATATATATATATATATATATATATATATATATATATATATATATACATATATATATATATATATATATATATATATATATATATATATATATATATATATATATATATATATATTTATATATATATAGTTTTGCTATAATTAGACTAGCTGAAAGGAACGGGTGGAAAAATGCGCGGGAATTCAGGATTGAGTACTACTTGGGGGATTGGGTGCTTGTGCGTTATGGCTAAGCGTGGTTTTTAACTGCTCCCTATTCGGGACTTATCTGTTGCTAGCGATGTTGGTAGAACCCACAGACTCACCTCCGCAGTATGGATCTGCGAGGCAATACCCGGGTTTAACACCTCTGTAGAGCCTCGATTGTTTGATTTCGTCCAACAACGCACCTTAATGAGCCTGATCAAAAGGTATATCCCTATAATTAATATCGAGACTGCCGCTATTCTGGTCGAAGCCATAGATGTACATGCCTTCTGGCCGTCTCATTAAATTTGATCCGATCGAGGTGTGAATAAATTTCATTGAGGCCGTGGGTGCTGGCTGCGACATGTATGCCTCCGTTTTTAGACGTTACTGGCTTTATTCGTGCCATGCAGTGATTACCCACTAAATCAGCTCTAAAATCCTGGGATTTACTTCGGGAAAATACTGCGATTGAATTATATTGAACCGACGGGTACTTTCCGCTTCATAATGTATGGGCATTTCGTTAATCTGAATTGTGCAGGGGAGATGGAGGGCTAGGATTCCTGGACCAATCAGCTTGTGTGTTGTGACGCTAGTATCGCAGTGGATATGGATGGGTGTTTCATTCTGTAGAAAATATACCCAACTGTTAGGTTTGCTCAGCTTGATCAAGGAGTCGGTAATTGATGTACTGACTCGAAGGGAAAGCACCGTCTCCAGTTTGAGTGGGTTGTACAGGAGTGAAATAATTTCATTTGTGGATGGTGGTGACTGAACAAACGGCGTAGTTAACGGTGCCACGTAAAGGTAACCCAGTTCCATATGTTTTCTTTTCTTGTGACTTACGGACAGAAAAGTAACTCCTTCAAAAAAAGCCAGAAAGTAAAGTTCGCACGGACGCCCAATTAGACAAAGGACCTGATGCAAAACAGGAGAGGCAGAAGCCCCGACGAAGACGAAGACCCCAAGATGGCCGATCCTACGCGGAGGTACTGCGGGACATTAGGGGAAACGTAAGGCCCGAAGACACCAATACTACTATTAAAGTAGTACGACCAACACGGTCGGGCCACATACTGGCCGAATTCGGAGCAGAGGCCGGCAATTTTTTTTTGTGGTAGGGAGGTGTATGCTATTTATGCACAGAGTATGGGACTCCCATCGCGACTGGACTACCCACTAAATACCTCCCCTGTCAACCTGAGAACCCAGCCTGGAACCGTTTGACACATTACTTCGGGCCAGGTTTCGTTTTGTTACGCCGTGGGGCGCCTTCAAGTTGAGGAGTCCCTTTCCTAGCGGGAGGGGAGAGGGAAAGAGGAAATGCCAAAAGAGCGATCCCCCAGCCCCAACGCCCCGTCTGCTGTGGGTCCTTTTTATATTTTAGGACTGCCCGAGCATAATGTGCCACCTGGTTCCATTTGTCAACCGATTCGAGCATCACCGCAACTATATTATCCGGAGTGAGCTCTCCCGTCTTCCTGTAGAGTTCCCTTCGCTGCCTGACCCATTTTGTACACGCAAAAATGTGTGACAGGCATTGTCCTCCTCTTCTTGGCAAAACCGACAATCGGGAGATCGTGACTTACCGATCTTGTGCAGGTAAGACTGAAAGCACCCGTGCCCGCTCAAAAGCTGGGTCAGATAGAAGTCAGTCTCACCATGCCTTCGATTTACCTACGGTCTCACATCCGGGATGAGGCCCGCAGTCCACCTTCCCTTCGTGCAATTCATCCAAGACTGCTGCCAATCGCTGAGCAAACACTGTATCTCCTCGCGGACAACTATATCCCTCGCATCCTCATTTCGGCGCAGGTAAATAGCAGGGCGCTCTCTAGCAAGGAGGGCGACAAGTATCACGCCTGCAATCACTCTCACCGCCGAGTCGGAGACTGTTGGATACGAAGATGCAATTCTCAGTGCTCCTCTTCTCTGTACCTGTGCCAAACGTTTTCGGTATACCTCCTTGCTGAGAGCGTCGCCCCATACCTCTGCTCCGTCCAGTAGCATTGACCCTACAGCACTCATCAAGAGGCGTCTTCTTGATGGGCTGGGTCCCCCTACGTTGGCCATAAGTCGACCTAGAGCTGATATTCCCGAAGCAGCCTTCTCAGTCGTTGCCCTGATTTGCTTAGAAAAACTCATCTTCGAGTCGATCAGTAAACCCCAGAAACTTCACCGCTGGCTTCGATTCGATTTGTTTGTCTCCAATACTGATCATCCCTACTCTAGGGATTCTCTTTTTTGTCAAGATGACCACTTTGGATTTCTCCAGTGCTAAACTCAGCCCGCGAGCAGTCATCCAGTCCCTCACTCGGCGCATTAGCATACCTAGCCTAAGTTGCGCTTATTCAACGGTGCGTCCAGTGACCAGAGCCGCAACATCATTCGCATAGCCGACCAAACGCGACTCATTTGGCATCTGAAGTCTCAGTAGCCCGTTGTAAGACACGTTCCACAGGTCCGGACCCTGGGCAACACCCGATGTAATAGAGGCCGGCAATTAAGAATCATTCTGTGACGCAGTAAAGAAAGTCCTCGGCAAAAGTGCAACTATAGCCTCGCTCAAGCCGATGGCAACAATCGAAATACGTAACACTGACTGCGTGACGGATCTGGCCGAGGTAAAAGAGGCCATCAAAAGGGAGTTCCCTAGCGTGGGAAGGATCAAAGCGAGACTGACACCAGAAAATAACACGGGACAACGCATGGCCATAGTTGACTTGACCAAAAAGGACGCCGAACAATTCCTGAACAAGGGCAAAGTACGAATACGGTGGGTTGTCTGTAGGATACGGCGAAGAGCAACACCTCTTCAATGTTTCAAATGCCTTGGTTATGGTCACACCACACAAGTATGCAAAGGACCCAATAGGAGTTCCTTATGTTACAAATGCGGTGAAATGGGACATAACAGAAAAGAGGGTACGAAGGAGGCATACTGTATTCTTTGCAAGGATGCTGATCCAAAACCTGATTTTGGACACGTCTTGGGATCAGGAAAATTCCGGGTGTTCCAGAAAGCCCTAGACAAGGCAAAATCAGAACACCGATGATGCGCATCTTGCAGCTAAACCTACACCGTAGTTCAACCGCTCAAAATCTGCTTGAGCAGTTTGCGAGGGACATGAAACCCGACTTCTTGCTGCTGAGTGAGCAATACCACAATAAAAGTCCTGCATTATGGTATTATGATGAAACTGGTACTGCCGCTATCTGGGTTTGGAACAGTGACTTTCAAGTGGAGAGTTTTGGATGGAGGGAGGGTTTCATGTGGGTTCGGTGCTTAGTGTGTACCTAACGCCTAATGAATCGATATCATCTTTCCAAGCCAAGTTTAATGCTTTGGAGGGCGCTGTTTCGAACGCAGATGGCAAAGTGCTCGTTGGGGGCGACTTCAACACTAAAACGATTGAATGGAGCATGCCTCAGATGGATCTGCGGGGGAAACGAATCCTGGAAATGGCGGCCAGGACGGCCCTCGTCGTACTAAACTCCGGAAATATGCCGACTTTCCACTGTATTGGCTGTGAGGGAACCATACCGGACGTGACATTCACCTTGGAGTCCTTAGTACGGAGGATACACAACTGGAAAGTATTAGAGGACTACTCAGCCAGTGATCATCAGTGCATTCTGCTTGAGATAAGTCATGCCGTCTCCTGACGTCCGTGCTCTCGGCCTTCTACAACTGGATCGAACATCGGAAGGACGGACGTCGAGAAGTTCGTCGAGGTGCTCCCAGCAGGTGAGCCGCTGCAGGGAGCTTCGGAGGGGATGGAAGAACTGGCAGCTCAAGACGTGGTGAACTCTACTATGAGCATCTTTACGACTGCTTGCTGTGCTTCTATGCCCCGACGAAGATCCCGGCACGGCAAGCCGTCAGTGTACTGGTGGTCAACTGAAATCGCTGAAAAGTGAAGGGAGTGTCACATGCTTTGACGTGAGGCTCAACGGGCGCGGAACCGTGACGAGGCATGCAACTGGGTGGCAGTATATAAGTGGGCCAGGAAATGCCTTTGCAAACTGATCAACAGTAGCAAGGCTCGCTGCTGGCAAGACCTACTGGACAATGTGAACAAGGATCCGTGGGGCCTTGGCTACAAGCTGGTCATGGGGAAGCTTGGTGCCTTACGGAAGCCTTGCATACATGACGCGAAAAAGACGAACGCGATAGTGCGGGGACTTTTCCCCGCCCATACCGTCCGTGTTGACGCAGTCCATGGTGAAACAGCAGTCGAGTGCTCACTCTTCACACAGATGGAACTGGAGGAGGCAGTCCTCTCATCGAAAGCGAGGAAGGCTTCCGGTCCAGATGGTGTTCCAGCTGAGGTGTTGCGGATCGTCTATCACCATTGTCCTGACTTGCTGCTCAGCAAATTCAACGCTTGCCTACGGGACGGGGTTTTCCCAGTACAATGGAAGGTGGCGAGGCTCGTGCTGATCAGCAAGGGGAAGGGGAATCCCAAATTGCCGTCTGCATACCACCCGTTATGCATACTAGACACGGCTGGGAAAGTGCTAGAGAAACTCATCAAGGGAAGACTCACTGACGCGATTCATGCTGCTGGGGACCTATCTCCTCGGCGGTACGGCTTTAGAGCAGGACGTTCTACCATTGATGTGATTGCAGAGGTGGTGAACGCAGTCCAAAAGGCAGAGGCATATAGTCGCACCAAGCGACGGTTCATCCTGGTGGTGACACCCGACGTCAGGAATGCCTACAACTCCGCTAGATGGGTGGATATTCTGAATACGCTGGAAAACTCTTTTCAAGTTCCAGAATATCTAATGCGGCTTTTGAGGAACTACCTAAAGGACCGAAGCCTGCTCTAAGACACGACAGAGAGCCAGCGAAGGATGGAAATTACATCGGGTGTTGTCCAGGAATCCATCCTTGGTCCGGACCTGTGGAACGTGTCTTACGACGTGCTGCCGAGACTAGAGATGCCAGATGAGTCGCGCTTGGTTGGCTATGCGGATGATGTTGTGACTCTGGATGCTGGACGCACCCTTGAACAAGCGCAACTTAGGCTAGGTATGCTAATGCGCCGAGTGGGGAACTAAATGACTGTTCGCAGGTTCAGTCTAGCACTGGAGAAAACCGAAGTGGTCATCTTGACAAAAAAGAGAATCCCTAGAGTAAAGATGATCAGTATTGGCGACTTACGAATCGAATCGAAGCTAGCGGTGAAGTACCTGGGGCTACTGATCGACTCAAAGATGAGTTTCTTTGAGCGAATCAGGGCAACGGCTGAGAAGGCTTCTTCGGGAATATCGGCTCTGAGTCGACTTATGGCCAACGTAGGGGGACCCAGCCCATCAAGAAGACGCCTCTTGATGAGTGCTGTAGCGTCAGTGCTACTGTACGGAGCAGAGGTATGGGGCGACGCTCAGCAAGGAGGTATACCGAAAACGTTTGGCACAGGTACAGAGAAGAGGAGCGCTGAGAATTGCATCTTCGTATCCAACAGTCTCCAACTCGGCGGTGAGAGTGATTGCAGGCGTGATACCTTTCACCCTCCTTGCTAGAGAGTGCCGCGCTATTTACCTGCGCCAAAACAAGGATGCGAGGGAGATGGTTGTCCGCGAGGAGAGACAACGCTCGCTCAACGATTGGCAGCAGTCTTGGGTAAATTGCACGAAGGGAAGGTGGACTGCGCGCGTCATTCTGGATGTGAATCCGTGGGTAAATTGAAGGCATGGTGAGACTGACTTCTATCTGACCCAGCTTTTGAGCGGGCATGGGTATTTTCAGACTTACCTGCCCAAGGTCGGTAAGTCACGATCTTCCGATTACCAATTTGCCCAGGAGAGGAGGACAATGCCTGTCACACATTTTTTGCATATACAAAATGGGTCAGGCTGCAAAGGGAACTCTGCAGGGAGACGGGAAAGCTCACTCCGGATAATATAGTTGCGGTGATGCTCGAATCGGTTGACAAATGGAACCAGGTGGCACATTATGCTCGGCCAGTCCTAAAATATAAAAGGGACCCACAGCAGATGGGGGCGCTGGGGCTAGGGGATCGCTCTTCTGGCATTTCCTCTTTCCCTCTCCCCTCCCACTAGGAAAGGGACTCCCCAGCTTGAAGGCGCCCCACGGCGTAACAAAACGAGACCTGGCCCGAAGTAATGTGTCAAACGGTTCCAGGCTGGGTTCTCGGGTTGACAGGGGGGGGTGTTTAGTGGGTAGTCCAGTCGCGCATGAATAGCATACACCTCCCTACCACAAAAAAACGGAGCAGAAATTGCTGAGTGATAATGTCCACTGCTATGAACAAATATTCCACAAAGGGTATTAGAAACAGTGTCCCGTTGGTTCTGATTGGAAAAAGATGTATCTGATATAACTTCATCAGGGGTGATTGGAGAATGGGCACCGTGACTAGTACCACTAATTTGGTTTTCCTCCTGAAATGCTGCAACTCCACCGCTTGCACCAAGATTTGCTCGCAGAATTCAGGATATCTATTATCCAGTTTTTTTAAATATATTTCTTGCAACCTTTTGCTGGAAATCAGAAGGGAATGAATTATATTGTTCTATACCGGCACAGCAATGTCAATGATAGTGCGTGTCTTGTCTCAATCTCTAGTACTTGAGCTAGTAATGAAGTCAGTACCACATTCCTTCGCTCCGCTGCATGTAATTTATCGGTCATAAGAAAGATGTCCTTGATTTGCAAGCCAAGTTCCGCTTGTCTGCTGATTATATCCGACAGTAGTTTATGGATTTCCATGCAAAAAAGCAGTTAGTAAATAGTATATTGAGCGTATAGCGTATAGCGTTTAGAACTGAGATCTATATAGGTAGTGAGCTGAGTCTGAGCGAATAAGAAAGTTATTACTATAATAATGTTACACAAGTGTAGGCATTTCTCTTGGATTTATATTCACCATAATTAGTAGGATTACAAGAACGAAAACGCTTAATAACTAGAAGTTAATGAAATTGTTTGATTTTATATTTACATCGATGTTAGGTTCTATTTTTTTGAGTGACTTTTATTACAAAATATTTCCGCTCGAAAGTTTTTCATGAAAATAAGTAGAAAAAGAGTAATTCGAGACTAAAAATGAAGCGCAATAGAAGATAATAATTTTCAAGGTATGAAATAATTCGATATCATTTTGCTAATTTTAGTAAAGCCTAGTTGTATATTTTACAAAGTTTTGAAGAAAAGAAACAAGTGTTTTGTGTGCACTTAAATTTCTATCGTATTTATTATTCTGATTGATTAAATTTATGCCTTTGAATTCGTAAACCTTTTTTTTTCGAAACCATCCTTGTGAACAAGATAGATGGAATTAATCGGATAAAAAGGATGTAATGTAATTTTTAATAGTAATACTAACGAAAATATATTAAAATGCTCATATGTGAATACAATTAAAAATATGAAAAAAATTCCTTTCTTTAAATATCAGAAGAGCAAATGTTATATTTAATTTATTTTATAGAAAAACCTTAGCTTAATTATTGTAAATGAATATAATAGATCAGCAAGGATCTATTATGCCTTTCCGTTCCGCATGCTCTTTCTTTTGCAGCGGAAGTGATGACCGAGGGTAAGTATATCTTGAAGGGGGTTATGTTTTTATAATCTGCGGATGATTGATTTCGAGTCGGTTACGGTCCGCGGTACCCATGTTTGCGCTCGTTTTTTTTGATTAGAGTAGGTTACTTTGGACTTGAGGTAGCTTAGCTTGTTTTCTGGTACCACGTCGGTGATTCGGTAACACGCCTATGGTTTTAGATTTTGTAGTATTTTGAATTGAGATCTGTGGAGAGATCACCTCCAGAACTAACGCAACGTAGGTTTCCTGTTCTGGATGAGTAGTTGTTGACGCGTTTGTAAATCGGGCATGTGAATCGGTGGCTGAGTTACGTAACTCGGACTTAGTCTGCTCGCGTAAGACCCGCGACCGAAACTCCTCTCCGAACTAGCTAGCCTACAAGCAGCCACCACGGAGTAGACTAAGTGTGACCGGGCTTGTTGACCTGAAGGGTACAGCCCGTTGTCACTTCCAAGACTGCACGTCTCGAACCGATGAGAGGTCGGTTCTATGCAATAATGGAATAGTGGTCAATTTGCTTCTGTCGTAAATTACAGGATTATAAATTATTTCGTTTTACTTTAATATTGAAAACCATACTGAACATATTTTCCGACCTTAAATTGTTTTTTCTTGACAATAAACTTTTATTTTACAATTGAAAAATAGCGGACTACAATTTCTTCCTTTAATTGGTTTTACTTAATAATATGGTTACAACTTCTTTTAAGATTCATATTCAATGCCAATCTTTTTTTATATTTGAAAGTTAATGGTTTTCTCTTATTTTTAACATTACTTATCATCTTGGAATTTTTTTTCTACTCGTATATTTTTTGGCTTTTAATTTCTTCATTCCTTTCAAATAGTATTAAAGTTCTCTTGCATATATTCAAATATTTTAATTACTAATTAATTCGATGTTGCTTTTGGTTAGTGGTTATTACTCGTATTAGGGTGTTACTATTTGTTTAGTACAGGTTTTAGTAAATTATAACAGTTAGCGTTAGTGAGGATTTAATGTGGACGGCTTTCAAAATAGTTTAAATGTGCAAAGAAATTCGTTTTTTATTCTATTCATGGTTTATTAATATTCTATTAAATTTCTTTCTTAATGCTATAACAAAAGCTCTTTAGGTAAGCTTCTGCTAGCATTTTCTTAAATTATGTATTGTGCGAATGGGTGAGTAGGGAAATTTCGATAGGAAATATTGTTAAAGCTTTAGCGGTTATTTATTGCGAATGAGTTAATATGTAAAAGGGGAATGAAAATTTCCCACGATCGTTACGTTCGGGCATTGCTTCGCTTCGGAAGAAGATTTGCCGAGAGAATAGCTTTCCATTTATGTAGCTTGGGAGTCGTTGTTGTTGTATTCCCAAGACTTTAGTATAAGCTTTCTTGGCTTTATAGGGTACGAGTGAGTGTGATAAATAAACTTTCCCCTTAATATGCATGGTTAATGTTGTTAATGGGAATGGGAATCATGGATTGAAGGTTTATGTGATTGTTTTTGCTCGCCGCTAACGAGCTTTGAAGATATGATTAGCATTGCTTCTGCAATGATGCATGAGATAATTGAATGAAGCCATGTATTGTAGCTTTTACATGCACTGATTGCTAGGAAGTATGTGAAGTTTATGATATGTATGTACTAATTCGTGGTTGGCTGGTAATTGCCTTGAAGAGCATTTGTTTTTAATTAAGTTGGCTTAATGCATTTCGTAGTGGGCAGGGCTTTTAATTCATCTATGCTATGCGATTATGTAGGAGGAAGATCTTTTGAGGTATATGCATTTAATTGTCGTTTAATTGGCTTAAGTTGTATATTATATACTTTTTTTATCCATTTGTAGTTGTAAAAAGGGAGGGTTATTAGAAATGTATTCAGCAGTATGTGTAAATAGTCGTGGATTATTTATAAATCGGAATTATTATGTAGGTTTTTTATTAAGTTTAGAAATGTTTAATGAAGAAATGTAAATTAAATTGATCTTTTTCTGATATTGAAATCAGAAAGAGCGTTTGTAAGCTTAAAAGTTTTGGTATATACTTTTATTGATTTTAGTGAATTGTTAAACAGAAATACTTCGATGAAAATTTCTTGCGAGAACAATCATTATAAAAGATGGTCGAAGCGACAATATCACTATATGATGGGCTTGGGAACATATAGTTTCGGCCTTCCTTCAGGACCCTATATGTGTTCCGTCTAATTTTTCCCTAGTGCGTGTCTAGTTAGTTTGGCATAATGCTGTCCTAGACCTTGCTGGAAGACAGTACAGTGCCATGCGAGGTCACTTCATTAGCCGTTTATAAAATTTTTGATATCGATCTTAAAGTATATATTAGAGCATTCTAAGACGCAATTTGATATCGTTGCCATATGTAAAGTAAAAGGGTGGGAAATGTGTGGGTTTTTTGAATTATCTTGCGCTTTCCACAGGAGTTTTATTGGTGACTTTTTTAAGTAGTTGAATGTTATAATGTATTTATTGTGCAAGGAAACGTAGTGGCCTGTTTAAAGGATACTTGGTTAATAGCGTATTTGCAAACCATTTTGAATCAACAGCTCAGAGGCTATGACTGGATGGTAAATCGGTGTCTGTTTTGCATATGACTTAATACTAAATGTAGTGTGTCTGCCCAAAATTAAAGTCGGGCAGCTCAGAGGCTGTTATTTGTTTCTTTAGGGACTTATAACTAAAAATAGCGTGTCCGTCGACAGCTTATGTCAACGGCTCAGAGGCTGTTGTTAAATCTACTGGTTTTCATTCCAGTGATTGTGCAAATTAGACATAGAAAAAGCGTGTCTGCTGATAATTTTGGTTTGGGGTAATGCCGGTGTTTACCGATTTGACTGCCACTTTTTCCGTTTCCTTACTGCTAACATTATGAAATGGCACATTTAGTGCTGGATGTAAATTTGGTGATTTGAGAGTAAATTATAGCGGAATTCGAAAGAGATAATTGGTTTTGGGTTAAAATCGTTTGCATTGTTGTATTGTTCTGATAACTAACATTCTGTTGTTTCAAAGTTCCCATATTTAAATTGTTTCAGTGTAACTTGAAATTAACTTAGTTTCATGTTTACTTGCGTTGGGGAATTGCCGTTCTCATGTAAATTATTTTTTATATTTATTTAGCGCCGTTTATTTATGTCGCTTGCTCTTCCATGTTATTGCATTTCAAAATTATTGCCCAGATGTCTATCTATTTAATTTGAAGTTAAATGTTTGTTTTTGTTTGCTCTTTTAATTGTGCTTCAGATAATTCGAATGCTCATTCAGTTCAAGAGATAAGACTTTAGTATGCATGTGGGTACGCGTATTGTCCAAGCAGTTGGAGTGATAAGTGGTATCATATTTCGATAACAATGGGCACGCGTTTGTTTGCTCGCTATTAAGTTTTCGTTTTGCCTAATTGTGTTTAGTATTTACTTGTAATGTTTTGTGTTTTACGTGTTAGTTTATTGAAACTTTATATATTCTATAAATTGTACGTTGGGTTTGAATGAGTTAGGAGTTAGTTTGAATGATCTTCAGACAAGCATGATGAAATTTAAGATATATGAATGAGGGAGTAAATGAATGAAGAATTAAATGTTCAAGATGATTATTTGATTTTGGGACTGGTCTTATTTGATGGATATTATGAGTAGCAATGGTGTCTTACAGGAGTTGAATGGTTTGAGATATCGGCTGCGTGAATAGATTTTTCAGCCCATTTAAATTTGCTACATAGTGCACTACACTGTGGACTCTGCAAAACGGATATCCTACCGGCTGCGCCAATATTGTTATACTTTCCCTATCGGGGGTCCTGCCGGCCTCTTCCGGGGAGCCCCGTGATACTGACAGTACCAACACTCACCTATGCACCTGTAAAGCCTGAATTACCTTCCTTGGAATAGATACGCAAGTGTTATGTTTTCAGTTTTTACTTTATTTACTCCTTTGTTTATCTTTGCTTATTCTAAGTTGATCGTCGGCGGGCGCTGCAATGTCGTCTGTGGTTGGAGTACAAGGACTTGCCACAGTGCGATGACGGGTCGCGATCTCCCGACGAATCCCTCGGCGTAATTTCCGTGCTTGGCGGCGAAAGAAGGCCCGCTCCGTGGGTGTGACGGCTAAACGGGCTAACCGCCTCAGCTCGTCGAGCTCGTGCCGTTGACGCTCCCGCCGGCCTCCTCGTGGACGCCTCTGTTTGGCGGTGTTGTCACTGGTGTCCAAGGGCGCCTTCAACCTGCGCAAATACTCGTCCTTGCTAATGGGACGCGGGCCGGCTCGGGGTTCTTCTTTGAGCACCTGCTCCAAACTCCGAGTGGGAGCCTGCTGCGGTCGAATCGATTCCGCCACCTGTCTGGTGCCACTGGCCGACAAGGGATAGAGCGGCACGCAGACGCTGCTTAACCCTGCTCCTGTTGACTTCGTGCTGCTCGCTGCTGCGTGCGTCGGCTGCCCTGCCACGGTGTCGCCCCTGGGATGCCTGCAATTATGGAGAAGATTAACAATGGTAGCCAGCAGCGGTTACGCTAAAAGGCATTGAGGAACGCGGCTAGTAATGCCAACACCTCACCATCTGTTTCTTCGTTTCGTAGGTTTCGGTATTGCTTTCCGTAGATGCGCGTTGTTGCGCATTCGGCTTCCAACTGACTTTTCCACCTCGCTCAAGAAGTTTAAGTACTATTCTTTAAACCTAAATTCTCTTAAAATGCGCTGAGTAGTCAAACACGTGCGCTCTCATTCCACGAACGTTTTTCCTCCCCGCTTCGTCTCGCTTGCTCGACTGGTGAATTTGCGAAACTGGGGAAATTGAGCGAAAGAGTGTTTTTTGCTTAAGCTTTCGGCTTTCTCACTATCTCCTGAGGTGAAATAGCGAAACTGGGGACATTGAGCGAAAGAGTGTTTTAGCCAGAACTTTCGGCTTTCCCACGATCGCTCGTGGTGAAATAGCGAAAGTGGGAATATTGAGCGAAAGAGTGTTTATGTCGGAACTCTCGGTTTTCCTCTCCGTTTACCTGACTTCGAAGCACCCCGTTTGTTCATGATGTAAATATTGTTGCGGGTTGAACTTTTTCGTTCACTTAACTGCTCGCTTATTTACTTGCGCATGTGTTTCCATGGCTAATTTTCATTGGCGAAGTGCAAGTACATAGGTTTTGTTTGCTCGCTACTATTGCAGTTATGAGGCGGGAATATAGCCGAGCATGTTTTATGTGTTCACTCGCAACTAATTACTAATTGCAGTAATTTACCAATGCAACACTCTTACAGCAATTCCTAACACTCGCCACAATATTGTTTTTCTTACTGACCCCTATCAACAGACAATTGAACAAACAAAGGATTGAAGACACTACAGGATTCACGCAAATTCCAGCTAAATTTAGTATCGTCCTTCACACAATTAACTCCACCGAGATATTGAGAGTAATTAACGAGTTCAAGGTAAACGCAAAACATTTACAAGACAATCGACATGAATAATCATAACCTAATCAAAAACACAAACCAGCAAATTGAACTTAGCAAAAATCTAAGTAACACTATTAAAACACTTAGAGATATTGCAACTAGAGACCGACTTGCAATCACAAGTCAATTAAACAAAATTTTCAACAACAGTTACGAAAATAATTTATATTATGAATATTCAAAATCAAAGTCCTTAAAGTCAGAATAGAACACATTCAAGACAACATTGCATCTGCAAGATACGATATATTATACCCTAAGATTCTCTCCGACGAAGAAATCAAAATGTTCAATACAGACGTAAACAAATTGCAATTTGTAAGGGTTGGATTCTTTAAATTTGATAAAAATGTTCTCATTTCTGCTATTTAAATCCCTACTGAGTTCATAAATATCCAACTCAAAATGATACTGTCGCGAATCCTGGCGTACCAACGTTCTCCCATTCGCAACTTCAAATTGCCGCCGTAACATCTCCACCTTCCTTTAGGCATTTATCACTTTTGCCCTGTATATTTATTTAATTTTATTAAAATTTTACCAATCACCCTATAATTTTAATTTCCACATCATCACAATCCTACCCTTTTCCCTTATTTTTCATTACAAAAAAACTAGTAATATAATAATAATTTTCATTTTCCCACTAACAACACTCCATACATTAGTTCCCATTAACAAAATTTCATTCTATACATTTTTCTTAACAAGACCTAATTCCTTCCTTCTTACTAACTAATTCCATTCATTAGCTCCTACTAACATATTTTATTTTTCATACTGACAAAAAATTTATTCACACTTTCCTATTAATAAATTTCAATTTCATGCCCATCAAGAAAGAGTTGAAGTTGCTATTAGATGAATGGGAAATCAATAGAACATGGCTCCGTTGGTAGTGTCGCGAGTTTTCGACCGGGGGTCTGCTGGGACCCTTGGTTTAAGTTCCCCGAGCGCAGGGAAGCACTCTTTTTGGGGTATCGGCAAAATCGGACACTTTGCATCTAATCAAACGCTTCTTTGATTATGCAAATTGCCATGTATGAAACGATGTTAATTATGGCATTTGTCGGTACAAAAAGATGTGTGGGTAGCGGAATCGAAGTGTAATGAGCTTCGATTACGTTACCGCGATGCGGCAGTGCTAATGAAAGAGGAAAAAGATTGCGGGATCGGATTTGATGGAGGTGAAATGTGAGACTGATTTCTTGGAATTGGGGCAGTTAGTATTTGACTGGGAGATAAAAGGAATTGTGTTTTGCGGTGCGAAATTGTGAATTTGAGGACAAAAGATTCGGTTTCACAGTTTGAAAAGAAGAAGAGGAGTAATTTTGATCTTGTGAAAAAATGTGGCTTTGAATTGAATTGAATTACAAACATGGAAATTAAAAAGAAAACCCAGTAAAATTTAGCTTGTGGCATATGCGAGTGAAGTCAAGTGTGGATTTAAGAGAAGGTAAAAACAGTTAATTGGAGTGAACCGGAAATAAAAATAATCCAGCATAACTCAGATCCGAAATTGTGTGGAAATAAAATCAAAAAAAAACTTATATTGCGGATTAAAATTTTAATTGTTGTATTGGGTATTTAAAAGTGAAGTAGAAAAGTGTCCTTATTTGATTTATTGAAAAAAAAAAAAAACTTGAAGAAAAACAAAAACAGCAAGAAAAAAATTTCCGTGAAACACTTTGTTTGCTCTACAAAGTGGTAAAAAAAATTCAATTTGTTGAATTCGAAAGTATTCTATTGGACGAAATTGGAAGGGTAAGGAATTAGTAAAGAAAGTGTAATCAGCGTCTTGTGAAGAGAGGCCGTTCTGTGCTTTAATTTCTGGAGTTTGTTCACAGTAAGTTGAAGCTTGAGTTTCAGGTGGCTCGAATTCCTTTCTTTTGTTCTTCGCCGAGCGCTCGGAGTTCAACAAGGAAAGTGTAAGTAATTATTTAAATTTGTTTTGTGTGCATATACTGTTAGTTTATCTCAAATTAATGTTTTCTTTTTTTTGATATTAAATTGTATGTAAATTGTATTTTGCTTGCATAAATTTTAAAAAGGGGAGCTAAAATTTGTAAATTTCACTTGAAGAATTCTTTCTTTTTATTTTATTTGAATTTAATAAACGGCCATGTCTTGTTAGAAACTATATTTTTCATTTCTTGAATTGACCTCCTCCTTTCCCGTCCTTTTCCCTTTGTGTTAGTTACTATATGTAAGGTGGCTCAACACGAGCAGAGGGTATTCCCGAAGACCCATGACGCGACTGAGCACTAGCCGGCCTCAGTATGCCACGCCGGGCTACTCGCCCCTCTGCTAATACATAATGTCTGCAACTGTGGTGACTTCCATGGTTGCGACAGCACTGCCAATAGCAAACGAGCAGCATGAAGAAGTAGATTTCCCAAATGAAATAGTTTTTGAATAGAAAATACCCTGTACACATATGAAATTGATAAATACTTTAACGAACTAAAAATAACGAAGCATTGTGCCTACAAAAATAATTGTAAGTTAGTTCGAAACCAAAATACAGAAATATTTGAAATTGACAGAGAAACAATTGTGATCAAAAATGCTGAAAATCTTATTTTAAATTAAACATGCAATGCTAGAAAAGTAAATGTAACAGAAAACTTTCTCATACATTTCAATAATTGCTCAATTGCAGCTCTTAATCACTATTTTTCAAACATGATATACAAAATCAATGAAAGATTTTCCTATCCTAGGTTAAAGAATGTAAATTTCCCAGGTAAATTGACTTTAGATTACATTGTTATTCAAAACACAGAAAAAATCGAAGAACTGCAATTTAGTAAAATCGCTTATCTTGGCATTAATGCAAGCTTAAGTAATATATTACTCATACCGATGACATTCCTAATATTGTATGACACGAAACAGAAAAATCAAATTGTTAAAATCAAAAATAGAGTTCAGGTGAATCCAAAGTCAAAGAGGGGAGAAGTTACATGTGATACACCACATTCCACATACAAAAATCATTCCCATGCATCTGCAGTTAATTTGCAAGATGCAGAAATCCGAGATTCAGGTAAAACTGACACCACCTGGAAAACATTCGAATCGTTTCTTCTTCTTTGTAGTCCTACAGCCCCTTTCGGGCCTCCGCTTAAAGATAATTAGAGTATCTCATTGTCATGATCGAATGTATCGGTACTCCATAAAGTAATATGATCATTACCACGTTTTGGCCGTGTGTCCGTCCAGCCAGCTGCGATACGCTTTGATTTTAAACCAGCATGTATCATAACTTAACAGGCTTAAAGTCCCTCTGAAGAACCACTCGAACTAAATCTCGTTGACGCTAACGAGACTTGAACCATACACATTTGGCTTACGAGCCTAGTGCTCTATCCACTAAGCCACGCGGACTACTACAATCATTTCTAGAAAATGTTAAAAAGCCAGATGTGTTGTCAGCAAGTATGAAATTATAAAATTTGCTATGAGAAGTAACTTCTCTCTCAGTTGTCGCGTAGTCGGAAGACACGACTCTTGTAATCTGTGCTAAAAATAAAGAAAGTGAAATTTAATTTAACTAAATACCGTTGTTCTTATTTATTATTCCCTGTGGAAATTTTTATTTTTTCGCCCGCTTGACCCACGACCACGTAATTAGCTTTGTTCTGACACGCAACCCTTAATAAAGTCAACAGCATCAAATAAATTTATCTCTCAAGCTCCTCAATTGTAAGAAATTAAATGGACGCATTGTCGAGACATCATTTCCGAGCACTGCAAAATCTTTTCGCTGAAACTAGATGACATTGACGATGGTGTTCAAACAAGCACTGAACTACCACTTGACATCGGAAATGAGGAGTTGGATTTCAGCTCTGAGCCACGACTACCGCTTGCAATTGTGATCCTAGATAAATAGCTCGTAAAGATAATCCTAATGTAACTTTTAATGGACCAGAAAAACACTAACTTTCCAACTCAAATTTGGCACAAACTGTAATCGATTAAGTCCAGAGCTTCTTCAATTTGTAGCTTGGATCTCACTTTCGATTTGCCTTGAGTTATATTTTTGATTGTCTTCATGGATTTTTTGGTTGAATGTCGTGGTATTAATTACTGAAACTAGATTGATAAATGTCTGATGCTTCTTTTAACCCATCAAGGGCGTAAAATGATCTGGAGCGATGAACATTTGTGTCTTCGTACTTTGTTTAGCATTTTTAAGTTTTAAGAAAACGTGTATAATCTTAAAGTAATCAAATGTTGTTTCAAGGAACCACGTTAATTTCAACCTAAATTCGTACGCATAGTCTATTTATTGATTGGAAGTCATATTTTGGAGATACCACAAATTTTGGTGTAATTTTTTCCAAAAAGAAAACGATGAATGGAAATTTTCATAATAGAAACCAAATAACACATAATATATACTAGAGAAGATTTTACTTTTAAGAATGTTATTTATACAAAACAGAGTTTAAAGTTGTTGTGAAATTGAAATTAAAATAATATGAAGCATAAGTTGCAAATTTTTAACTGAAACTTTTAAAGACTTTTCAAAAAAAGTATTTCTAATAAAATAAAACTGCATTAAAATGCATTGAGTAAATAGTACAAGACTAAGGAACAAAAATAATTATTATTATAATTAGTATAGATTTTTATTTTATTTAATTAATAACTGTTATATCAAAATACGAAGATAATTTAAATGGAATATTTATTGATAACCTTTGTAAGTTTGGTTTTTTTATCATTAATCTTCAAAACTGCATCGTAACCATAGAACATTCTTTTCAATTTAGTTAAAGGACAAACAACACAGTCTGTTTGCGCCGGGACTCTTTTGTCCCAAACTTTAATTTTATTATTTGATGGGCTGAAATTTTATTTCCACAAATTTTCCAATTACACGTTAATTATAATTTAAATGAGCATGGGACTATAATACTGTGTGAATTTTCATGGATTTAATACGAAATCAAAGTTACTGAAAAATTTAACAAGTGGAACAAGACAGATTAGGACAAGAACTCGCAAAATATATAACGACCCAACCAACAATTTAACAATGAATAAACTTTTTGTTCCAAAGTTTTGATAAATTAAAAAATGAATGAAAAATGGGTTACTCGATTGAAAAAATTGAAGATGTGGTATTGAAAACCTAAAGTATTTTCGCTTTGCGGCAAATTGAATTAAAATGATCGATCAATCAAATAAATCGAATGATCAATCAAATAAATCGAATCAATCATGAATGGGCTAATTATTACAGTGCTGATTAACCTTAAATAACTATGTAAGTTGATTGAAGCGTTGATGTTGCTGGATCAGGCCATGATGGGCGCTCAGGGGTATCAGGAACTCAACGTCCGTTCCTCCGTTGAACGATACGTTTAACCTCCTCCAAGTGTACGGTAGGCTGTAGCGTCTAGATAATGGCACTGATGGTTGGACATTGTTGCGAATTCCGGCGTACCGGCATTCTCCTATTGGCAACATTCACATTGCCACCGTGACATCTCCACCTTCCTTGGGGCACTTATACCTTTTCTTCTGTATGTTTATTTATTTTTATTAACATTTTACCAATTTTCGTATAATTTTTCTTTCCCCGCCATCTCAATCCCACCCTCTTACCCTATTTTCAATTACAAAAATATAGTAATATAATAATAATCTTAACTTTCGCACTAACAACACTTCATTCATTACTTCCCAGTAACAAAATTTCATTTGATATCTTTTTCCTAACAAAACCCGATTCCGTCCTTCATACTAACTAATTTTATCCATTTGCTCCCACTAACAAAATTTTGTTTGTTATACTAACAAAATTCACCCACGCTTTCCTACTAACAAATTTCATTCGATGAACGAGAAATCAACAGAAGGTGGCTCCGTTCGTAGCGTCGTGGATTCTCAACCGGGGGACCACTGGGACCCTGAGTTCAAGTTCCACCTCTGCTAGTAATTAATGTCTGCAACTACGGTGACTTCTGTTGCACAATACCAATACACCCCATGTCTACTGGCATGCGCTGGGAGCTCGATATGATGTGTATCCTATATACACAATCAAGGCTCCCAAGGCTCCCAAGGGAGAGAGATATATTCCTGTATGATACTTACCTGCTATTACATCCTTGTCCGATAGATCAGTGAAAAGGTGCTTTTGTTTAATGATTTAATTTTTATTTTATTCTTTGTTTGGTTATATAATAACACGTTCAGTTGAGTATATTAATATTAATAGCATATTTTCTATTGAATTCTTGCAATAATTAATTTATTACAGAGACGTATAAATTTCGAGCATGAATGGAGCTTGTAAAATTTTTTCGATATAAATTTACTTTGATTATTTTTGTTATTTGAAGAAAATGTATGATATTGCTTCATATCATATTTGAAACACCAATCAATTAAAGTTTTAACTGTTGCTCGGGCTGACCCCTTGAGATATTAATGAATCGATTGATTATAATCCAACTGCTAGCCCCGGGCACAAAGCCTTGGGACGCTAATACTCGGGCTGATGCCTTGAGTACGCAGTCAGATTGATAAATCAATCAATTACTAGTTCAACTGCAGGCCCCGGGCATAACTGCCTTGGGGCGCTGATACTCGGGTGGATGCCTTGAGTACGCAGTTGAACGTATCCTAAATTCACTTATCCCGGGCTAAGTGCCTTGGGATAGAATGAGCTTGGGCGCACGCCTTGAGCCAGTGTGTCTTTAATTTTCTTTTATACTATAATTATGCTGACTTTATTGCTTACCAACTAAAATAATGAAGACAATTTACCATTTAAAAAAGATCAAAGTTCAACAACAAAAACAGGTTAATGTATTAAGTGCCATCTCTCTGTGACTGGTGCAACCACAAAGCTAAAGCTTTCGCTAGATTTGCAATGCATGTAACCAATTCGTTTCGCTGGGCGGTACGTACGATTGCGAAGTCTTGTGTGTATATGTTTGATACTTAATACGAGTATGGATATACATCCACTTCTGTAAATCCATGATACGACACCGCGCCCACAGATGCCTTGATTACAATTCGCAGCTTTTCGTATATGTATGTTGTCATTTACAGTACACAGAGAGAAACGACGGAACACGAACCGAGCAATATTTGGACTGCGGTTCCTGTAACATTGCCTCCCCGCTGAAAAGAAAAGTTCACGGCTGGCTTGAAGAGCCTTGTTGTGAAAGATATTTATTTTTGCTAAGTTATGACATGCTCCTTTGAATATTAATTTCTTGTCGCAATATTTGATTTTTCTTATTGAATCATAATGACTTGTAGTTCTTTCATAATTTTTGTTTTGAGTTACTTTGCTTTGAATATTTTAACTAATCGTTCGCTAAGACTTATTAGGCATTTTAATTTGATTTTGTTTTGCTCCATTTACATACTAGAAGATGAATTATAATTAATTACACATTTATACATTGTTTCGCTTATTTGTCTTTTACAATATTTTTTTTTTTTTTTTGCTTTACTTGAATACTTCTGCATTGCTGTAATTTATGTAACATAAAGTTTCTCTTCATTTTATCTTTATTTCCTTGTTTTGCTTTACTTACATATTAGAATATTAAGAAGATATAATCCATTTTGGTTTAATTATGAACAATATTTAATTTCACATTTATACGCTGTTTCGCCTATTTGTCTTCTACAATATGTTTTTCATTTTGAGCTCATTGATTTTTATAATTTTACATGAAAAGCTTTCTGTTTAAACTTTAGTGAATTTTTTTTTGGTGCTTATGTATCTATTTACTATTGTGTGTTATTTAAATTACACAACTTCTTTTTAAGCTTTTATTGTTACATTCATTTGCTTTTATCTTTTTTCAGATTTCTTTCAATATTTAAACTGTATTATCTATATTGTTCGTTTGGTATTGCGTTAGCTTCGTTACACTAATTTTTGTTTGTTTCTAGTTTTCAGACTTTAGTTTTATTGATGGTTGGTAGCAACAATAATGTTTCCAAACATAAACAAAATAGATTTTGTTTTTTTTAATTTACTCTACAAAATTTTTCCTTTAAGATTTTACAAGAGTTTCTATGATTTTAAATTTGAAAATAAACTCCTTTATTCTTTCCATTTTTCTTCATAAATAAATTTACATAGACTATAACGAAAAGCTTGCTAAATAAGCTTTTGGTTATGTATTTACTTTACAAATAATATATTATGTTAATAGGTTAGTAGGGAAATTTGTTAGTATATGAAGCTCTAGATGCTCTTTTGTTTTGGGAACAACCCAATTAAATTGTCCATGGGGAACGTAAGATCGATACGATCGTTTGTAATGATTTTTAACCTTTTAGGTTCGAACGCGGAACCGACCTCTCATCGGTTCTGGACGTTCAGTCTGAGTAGTGCCAACGGATGGTACCAACAGGTCAACCAATCCGTGCACCGTAACCCATTCACGCGGTGGCTGCTTGTCGGCCAGCTAGTTCGGAGAAGATTTCGGTCGCGGGTCTCCGAATGGGTTACGCTCAATTACAATATTTTCAGCCACCTGAACACGCCCGTTTTTAAACGCGTTACAAAACAAACCATACGGAGAAGAAACCTAGTTTACGTTACTCCGTATTTCTTCTTATAACCAGTCAAGGATTCAAAATCTAATTTTTATTTCGCGTTCCCGAAGTTTCGACGCGGTACCGAAAAGTATGCTACTCTAACTCAACCCGACGAAAACTACTCTAAATAAAATAACAAAAACAACAAAGGTACCGCGTACCGCGCGCGACGCGAAACCGACCTCAGCGGATTTGGCGAAACCCTACCCTCGCGACGGCATACCTACCCTGCACTCTCTCTTCCCACTGAAAAAAGAAGAACCGCTGAAAAGGAAAGTCGTGGTTCTGTTTAGCAATTCATTTTTATCCAGTGCAAAGATTCTACTCAATATAGTACCAAATAAGATAACAATAAAATTATTTGCAATTAATAAAATCGAAAGTATTAAGCGAGTTGTTTTGACATTTTTGTTTTTCATATAGGTAATTTTATTTGCAACGGATTTGTAAGCATCTCGTAAAGATTTGTGATCATAGTGAGACTTTTTATGAAAAAACATATAGGAGATGGTACAAATCTTACAGTGTATTTTATGTAATACTAAGAATGATTTATTCTACGAATATTAATATTAATTCAAATACATTGGCTTTTATATTACTTGAATATAATAGAATCATGGCCAATTTTTATATGGGCAGAAAACAACGTTTATCGCACTTCAAAACGTGTTAGTAGCTTCTGAAGTGCTGTTATTTAATAGTACCAGTTGCCATTGACTAATAAAAATGGAAGTGATGACCTAGCCAGCCATATCGGCGCTGGGAAGTTTTTCAAAGACAATTTATTTCTATCCAATCCCATCATTCGCGATTGAAGTATTCAATTATTCATATCGAAAAATTATTATATAAAAATTGACCATGAGATAAGACTAAATGTATTTAAGACAATACACAAATATGAATATATAATTAGATAGAAGAATATTAATTATCATGTGCCTAATATAAAAAGTCTTGGCTACACCGTACAGATTAGTTTTTGAGAATTCATTACATATGTATGCGTTACATTTATTTAGTTTGAGGGACAAACAGTTGTTAAATAATCAAATACTAAGAAATTTTATTTCGCTTTCTAATTGTGTACGTTGTAGAATTTTTACATATGGTATTTTAGATATGTTGACTTAGTAAGTAAAAATATTAAATGTACTTAGTTATAAGTGGTATGGTAGCTATTGTCGTATTTTCTAGGGTTTACACCTCTGGAGCCAATTATATATATTTTATTAACGAAAGATCCAAAGATCCAAAGCAATTTTTTTTTTTAAGGCAAATTACCCAAAACTGATGTGAACGAAGGTTGCTTTAAATATTGTGATTTAGATCTTATTCAAGGAATAGATTTAAAAAAATTAATTTAAATATTTTAAGGATTAATAAGCTTCACAAATGCAATAATGGGTAAACATCAGATGGTGAAAAGTTAATAAGACTTTTTCCAGATACTGATTTGATCTCACACTGGCTTTTTTTTTTTTTTTTTTTTTACCCGGAAAAGAAATTTTAGGGCATAGAGAGGTGTTCGTTATGAAAATTAATTATATAAAAATTACGGTTCAAATGTATCCTTATGTGTAAAAGTATGCAAATTCCTATGGGCTAGATACACTGAAAGTTCTAGTCGCAGACAGCTCCCTCAGGTGGACCTCTGCCATGGGCGGCCGAAATTTTTAGTCCCGATTTATTCTTTATGGTTTTGGAACAAAAGACATCCCAGTATCCGGACTCTCCTCCGGCCGGACACAGACACCTAATCAATGTATTTTTTATGCAAGGGATCTCTCGCAAGTGTACAAGCGTTATAGCTAGTAGTGTAGTAATAGTGTAGTGTTTGAGAACTTGATTGTTAAAAATCGCAAATGGCACCGCGTAATATACTTTCCTTAGAAGAAAAAGTTATCAACACGCAAGAGACAGGAAAACTATCGGTTCGTGAACTAGCGAAGAGGTAAGGTATTTTATAGCTTGAATTTCCCCATTGTTTCAGGCATCAAGAAGCCAAATGAATTGACAGTTTACTTGCGAGAGTGACACATTCCACGAGAGCGAGGCAAATTCTCGTTTCCACTCGTGGCTTCTTCCTTCATGACTTTTGCTTTTCCTATATCGCACTATGAATACGGGACATTAGGGAGCGCCAGTGCAAGTGCAATCGATTTCTTCCGCGCTATCATGCACTTGTTCCGCTCAATGCAAACATGCACAATGCAATAACACTCACGACGCCAATCATGCACTTTTCTTGATCATACTTCAACGAATCCCACACCATGTAGAGTTAAAGTTCATCGAGCGATGGAAAAATAAACAGAAGCATTGCACAGAAGCGCGCGAAATATTCACGATTTTTCACTCGGGATTAGTCCGATTGGAATCGAGTGCAATGCGCCTTGCCTTGGGCAGATTAATCACGTCAGTTTACCAGCAGCTAACGGTTAGATTTTAATGTATAACTCCCGGTTTATTTCACTAAGTGTTCCATAATTGTGTGAATTTTAAATTAAGCTGAAGATTTGACGCGGCTGCAGTAGTTTTTAATTGATTTGATCGAATGAGTCCGAAAGTACACTAGTTTTTATTACACATGCATCAATATATTGGTTGATTTGGGAATGAGAGGAAAATCAAAACAATGGAACGATCACCTGATGTGTCGAATTAACTCGTCATGTTGTGTGATGGTTTCGCGGGGCTGTTGGGGCGGCCTCCGTGTCAGCCCAGGCGCTTAGCCGCGTCTTGAATACTGATGGTCATTGTTTCGTTCCATTGCAACACATGTATCATGATGATCTTCGAAAGTGCGCCTAGCCACAACTCCTTGACCGAAAGAACCTCTCGTCAGTTGGACGTTCGATAAAACAAAAGATCGTCCATCATATCGCAGGTATCTGACTTCTTGATTTGTACATGCAACACGTAGCACAAACTTCTGCCATGGTTTATGAACAGGAAAAAAATGCGTAACGTTATGAAATTAAAGTTGCTGAAATGGTACAAATATTCCATTTTTATATTTATAAATTACAAACGGTGTACCCAAATCTTTGGAAGCGGGAATATCATCAATCGTTCGTCCAGTCGCCAGAACAAGAAAGCGCTCTCTCGCAAATCCGCGATTGCAAAACAGGGAAAAATCACACACACAATAATCAAGGGCAGAAACTACGACGTATAATGCGATTGTATGACACATTCGCTCTATTATAAATAAACTATAGAGGAGAGTTGAAAACTGTTTAAATTATGCAAAGTCGTCGACGTCGATTGTACGCTATGATTGGCGTAGATTTTCCCGCCGTTTTCTTTTCCTCGTGGCGCCAGACTGTCAATCCTACAACCACCGACAAAACAGATGTGCGGAATGGACCGCCACATGGCGGCAGTGTGCATTTCCATTTGTCGCCAGTGACATAGTGTTTCGATGGCCACGGTGGAGGGGGGCATTCCCAGATGGATATGTCTCGAAATGTGTCGGGGTTTTGATTAATATTATGTTTCAAATATTTATATCCACAGATCTTAATATCTGGCGAGAAAAAAAAATATTTTCTGCGCAACGATATCCGCACGAAAGATGAAGTCCGCTTGCATTTCGAGGTCATACCCATCTGGCCGGGTGCAAGGGTTCGGGATCGGAATCACTTCGATTCCCGGGCGTAGGTGTCACATTACACATTCCCCCCCCCCCCCCAAAATCGAAGTAATTACGATCCCGCCTCCTATGTAAAAGGTCTTGGTTAGGGCCGTGGCGGGTCGAAGGTCGATTTCGAGGAATAGGCTACAACCATGTTCGTGAAAACTCGATAGTGGCTATACAGCAGGGAGTCGGGTGTTATTCGGAGGTCTTCGTACAGGCAGAGATTTAGGTAAGCCAAGGTTTTGCGTGTGAAATAGTTGTACTTCATCGTCTAAGGTCTTTTGCGTGGTCAATTCCCAGGGTTTTACCAGCCATGTCCGCTAAAAGGTATCGGGTGGGGCTTATTACTTGTAGGACTCGACACTTCACGAATTTCTTGTCTAGTTTGGCATTGTAATGTCGGGTGGCATCGCTCTGCCGGAAGTTTCGACGATATATTTCGTCGCCTGCCTTAAAGCCAGAAGGATGAGATCGCAAGTTGTACCGCTCCTCTCCCATCCGTCTACTTTCTTCAATCTTCTCCCGCAGTTGATCTCGCAGAAGTTGGAGCTTTTCGTGCGGTTCCAGAGCCACGATTGGGTCCTCTAGCGATTTCAGTTGCCGCAATAGCCGGTAAGCGCTTCCGTGACAGATCATGTACTGGCCGAACAATGCGAAATACGGCGAAATGCCGGTAGTGGCGTAGTACGACGAGCGCAGAGCACTAGTGATGGCGGACAATTTGCGATCCCAGTCCTTCTGATGAGGGTGGACATAGGCGCGAATGGCCGCTATGAGCGTACGGTTCAGTCGTTCGGATGCGTTGGCTTGTGGTGAATAGACGGCGGTTCGTTGGTGGATGATGCCGTATTTGGACATTAGGTCTCGGAACTTGCTGGAGGTGAACTGGACCCCGTTGTCGGAGACAAGTTTCTCCGGAACTCCAAACATGTGAAAGACTCGGTTCTCCAAGAAGCTGATTATAGGTCCAGTGTGCATGTTACGCAGTGGTTCTATGATAGGGAATTTAGAGAGCTGGTCCAGGACCACGACAGCTCCCGTGTGACCAGAAGCAGATCGAGGGTAAGGACCGATAAGATCAATGTACAAGCGCTGGAACACGCGTTCGGGGACCTCAACCTTACCCATGGGAGGCCGAAGAATGGTGTTAGGCGCTTTAGTGCACTTGCATAGCTCACAGGAGGCTACGTACGCTTTTATCTGTTGTGCCATCTTAGGCCAAAAGAAACAGGTTTTCAACCGCCTAAGTGTACGACCGTAACCGCCGTGCGCACTTGATGGGTGGTCATGGGCCCGTCTGATAAGATAAGTGGTTAATTCTTCGGGCACCCACAACTTCCACTGTTCTTCTTCTTGTATGGGGTCTCCGGATGCGTGTCCCATCCGCTTGTAAATAAATCCATCCGTCAACCGCAGTTCAGGAAGCTGGGACAGTTGATTCTGGATAGTGTGAATCAGTTGGGTGTAGCTGGCTGACTTGAAGGCAGGATGGTCCAGATCGATCAATTGGGGGCTGTCGCCCTCTTGGACCAACTCGGCTCCTTCAGGGGCGAACATTCTGGATAAGGTGTCGGGGACTACATGCTGGCTTCCTTTTCGGTGGTGGATTGTGAAGTCAAATGCCTGTAGTTTCAGTGCCCACCTGGCCAATCTGCCGTTGAGATCAGTCTGGCTCATTAGCCATTTCAGAGAAGCGTGGTCCGTAACGATTTCAAAGGTGTGTCCCTCCACATAGGCTCGGAAGCGTTTCACTGCCAACACCGCAGCTAGACATTCCTGCTCGGAGACCGTGTAATTTCGCTGGGCTGGGTTCAACTTGTGAGACATGAAGGCTATAGGTCTCTCCTCGCCGTCTTGTGCAACCTGGACTAAGACTGCTCCCACCCCATGTTGACTTGCGTCACAATGGATTGAGAACGGTTTGTCAAAGTCCGGGCTGTGCAGTACGGGGGCTGTAGTCAGACTCTTCTTTAGCTCTTCAAAGGCTCGCAAGCTGGGCTCTTCCCAGACGAATTTACGTCCCTTACGCAGCATGTCGGTCAAAGGAGTGGTAATGGTGGCATAGTCACGTACAAAACGCTGGTACCATCCGCATAAGCCTAAGAATCGGCGTAATTGTTTGGGGGTCTTGGGTAATGGAAAAACGTCAATCGCTTGAGTCTTGTCCGGATCGGTCTTGATATGGCCATGCCCAATGATGTGACCTAAATACTTCACCTCCGTCATCACGAACTGACTCTTCCGTATGTTGATGGTTAATCTTGCCCTCCGGATGTGTAGAGCCACCTCCTGAAGCAGGTCGATGTGTTCGTCAAAGGTCTCGGTTATAAGCAACAGATCGTCCAAGTAAACGAAAACTTGGTGCCGCAAATGAGATGGTATCACCTTATCCATAAGGCGCGTCATTGTTTGGGGGGCATTGCACAATCCGAATGGCATTGTCACGAGTTGATACAGGGGCCGACCTGGGACTGTGAAGGCTGTTTTCTCCTTTGAACCAGGGTCTAAAGGAATTTGCCAGAAGGCGTCCTTGAGGTCTAAGCTCGTGATGAAGTGGGCTTTAGGCAACCGACTCAAAATGCCTTCAATCAACGGTAGAGGGTATGCGTCCTTGACTGTGACGGCGTTCAAGCGTCTGGCATCTAAGCATAACCGGACCTTGTTCGGCTTGACAACTAAGGTGACTGGGGAAGCCCACGTGCTCTGTGATTCTTCGATTACGCCTAATGCTAGCATTCGATCCACTTCGGCATATAACGATTTTTCCTTCGCCGGAGATATGGCAAAATGTCTCTGTTTTATGGGTTTAGCATCCCCCACATCTATAGTGTGGAACACCAGTGCAGTCCGCCCGAGACCTTCCTTCTCGTGCGATGGAAAAGCCGATATAGCCGAGTCAAGACGCAGTTGCTGATTTACATCCAGTGTATGTCGTAATAAGTGAGAGGGTTGAGATTGGTCAGGAACGGTGGTGACGGACTCCAGGGTCGTACCGGAGAATAGTGCCGGGGCCAAGTTAAATTTTCGAACGAAATCCACTCCTAGATAAAGATTCTGGGTTAACTGAGGTATGATGAATAATTCCATAGGTTTAGTTACTCCTTTAAAGGTGACATCCGTCATAATTTTTCCCACTACAGAGTGACGAGTTTCGTCCGCCGTGCTTAACCAGGAGGTGAAATGACGGATTTGATCCGCGTGCATTGCCAGTACCTCCCCTGCAAAATCGGCAGATATGCAATTCACACTGGCTCCCGTATCGACTAAGCCTGACACTCGTTTCTGCAGGAGGTGTACTGACGCATATGGCCGAACGTCATCCCTCAATAATTCGTCTAAGTGTATGTCCTTCAGCACCTTCCTTGACTGCCTGACTTTTCTCCAGAAGATCCGCATCCGACGCGTGGCTCGCTTTCTTCGCGGTGGGACAGTTGTAGCCAACTCCTCATGGAAGATGCGCTGTCGAGTAGCCAAATAATTCCGCAGCCTGACGTGGAAAGGTTTTACATGCCAAGGAACTTTCGCCTTGCTATCATTTCCCTGCGCGTTAGCCTCGGCGAAGGATGGCGTCGGTTGTGGAACTTCGGGAGAACTGTGTTTAGCGGTGCGAGTCAGCGGAATTGGAGTCATGTTGGGGGCTTGGTCATAGCTAGTGATGGGATCAAGATTGGTTCGTCCGGGGTTTAGGAGTGCCGACGGGTGGTCGCGGCACTCGGTGGCAAGTTTTTTCGCACTTTGCAATTTGCACAGTCAGGTGCGTATGTGTCGGCCTTCCCGCAGCGGTAGCAGAAAAGCGTCGGCTCCGCTGGACATGCATAGAACCGATGCCCCGGTTGTCGACAGTTCCAACAGACCGTCGGGCTTGTAATTGCTTCAAGGGAGGGTCGATCAATCAATGCTGGGTCCTCAAGCTCCTGTGGTGCCCCGCTCCTCGGTACTGGTACTGGATCAGCAAGCAGGTGGTCCGCTGCCATCAACTCCGCAGTGTGATGATTTCGGGGATTTGGTCCCGTTATGCGAGGTTGTGGACGGAAGGTACCTCGCCGCTCGTCCAAGTGTTCTTGCCTACGGGCATGGAGGCGCGATCCCTGTATGGTGTTGATGGGAAATTGCAGAAGGCTGTTCTGAAGATCCCAGCGCATATTCTCTTTGATAATTTCTACCAGTTCGTCCTCGGGCATGGTAGTTCGCAAGCGAGTGCTCCATCTCACTATACTTGTGTAGTACTGGTCGAACGGTTCGTGAGCGCCTTGTTTCCGTTTCTTTATTTGTTCCCTTAGCTCTCTCTCAGTGAAGCCATCCTCAAATCGATTGCGGAAGGCTGCACTGAAAGAGTGCCAAGTGGGACGTGGTGTTGATTCTTTAAAGCTCCAGTACCAGTCGGCAGCGTCGCCGCTGAACAAAAGATGTGCATGCCGGAGGAAGGCCGAGGAATCACCTCCCAGGGTGCTGGATACTAATGCCTGAATCCGGAACAGGAACCGGTCCGCCGATATCATATCGTTGAACCCTGTAAAGTTCAGGCGCCAACTCTCCATGATACGAGGCGTCGGGTCTCGAAAAGGTGTCAATGCGTTCCCGGGGGGAATCGCATCCTCGATTGACCTGTTGTACGAAACTGCCTCGGGGACTAGAGGTACCAACGGAGGTGCGGTGCTGTGTCGTGGTCTATATTCGGGAGCTCTGGGATCCATTCCCGAGTTCCTTGGAGGTGGGGCCCATTGCTCGGATGGGCGAGAGTGGGGCATAGCCACACTGGGATTGGGCTCCCAGCCAAGCGGAGTTCTCACGCGGCTGGGTGGTTGGCTCATAGGGAGATTCTGGAGCTTTCCCTCCAGGTTGCCAATCCTCTCCGACATATCTCGCATCAACGCCACGAGGGTGTCAATGGAGTGGGCGGAAGGCATGGGGGTCAACTCGGACACAACAACTGCGGCCGGAACTTCACCGCCTACGGCTCCTTGAAGGTCTAAGAGTGGTTGGGACGGTTCGGCCTCTGGAACTCCTTTCGCCACTGCTCCACGCGTTGGGACGGGCGTTCCGAGGGGGACGTCTAGGGTGGTCCGCTCGATGGGTCGCCGGCATAAGGGACACAGCTCGGACGTGAGGAGGAGCTGTTGGACACAGGCACGATGGAATAGATGTCCACAATCCAATCGCACGCTGTGTACGCCCTCCACTACGTCTTCGAAGCAGATCCCGCAGTTAGCTGGTTGGACCGTTTTGGATCTGGTCCAACGCTTATCTGGGGTCCGCTTCGTTGCCATATTTGTTTTGCTTCTGAAAGAGAGAGAGAAAAAATACATAAACTAGACTTATTCCTATTATAACCCTAATATATAAATGGACAAAACTTACTACTAAATTAGTGGCCGATAGTG
The DNA here is from genome assembly GCA_963969285.1 of Odontomyia ornata. Classification (NCBI taxonomy): domain Eukaryota; kingdom Metazoa; phylum Arthropoda; class Insecta; order Diptera; family Stratiomyidae; genus Odontomyia; species Odontomyia ornata. The sequence goes on from OZ017740.1 coordinate 207,213,944, forward strand.
GCGAGCTATTGATAAGTGGGAAGAAAAAATTTATTTAAAATATACTTTCCTTTTCAGCAGTCGACTCCTCCAACGGGAAAGGAGAGTGCGTGGTAATCTGCCGAAGAAAGGGTGCTTTTGGTCGATTTACGAAATTTAACCCCATACCCACATACATTACAAAACGTTTCTAATCTACATTAAATGACTCGACCAGACAAGTGGTATAGCTACCGTAACAGCTTAGTACGCGGTCAAAACTCCCGACGCGTGGAAGCATTCCGGGCTTCGCAACTCCAGCGTACGCCACCGAACGTTGAACCGATACCACTCGTCTATCACGCATACGAAATAATTAGAATCCTTCCGCGACATAAAGGCAAGGTAGCCTTCTATTTTCTTGAGAGTCCATGCTGATAGGTAAACCCATCAGGCTGGCTGTTCCATCAAGAAAATAGAAGGTCCTTACAGGGTTTAGCCTAGGACAACACATCGGAAGGATTCTGTCGCGAAAACAAAATCAAACAAAGGAGAGCGGAAGCTACAACTCACGTGAAGCGACTGCTAGAGTGTATCACACAACTCCACTACTCCTGATAGTGGGACTCGAGTACCAGAGTACCTTACATCCTCCGTAAAGGAACAACTCGTCAGAAGACGCGAATTTCTTTCCCCCTTAGGATGTCTTAGGCCCCACGTTGGGCGCCATTTGTAATGATTTTTAACCTTTTAGGTTCGAACGCGGAACCGACCTCTCATTGGTTCTGGACGTTCAGTCTGAGTAGTGCCAACGGATGGTACCAACAGGTCAACCAATCCGTGCACCGTAACCCATTCACGCGGTGGCTGCTTGTCGGCCAGCTAGTTCGGAGAGGATTTCGGTCGCGGGTCTCCGAATGGGCTACGCTCAATTACAATATTTTCAGCCACCTGAACACGCCCGTTTTTAAACGCGTTACAAAACAAACCATACGGAGAAGAAACCTACTTTACGTTACTCCGTATTTCTTCTTATAACCAGTCAAGGACTCAAAATCTAATTTTTATTTCGCGTTCCCGAAGTTTCGACGCGGTACCGAAAAGTATGCTACTCTAACTCAACCCGACGAAAACTACTCTAAATAAAATAACGAAAACAACAAAGGTACCGCGTACCGCGCGCGACGCGAAACCGACCTCAGCGGATTTGGCGAAACCCTACCCTCGCGACGGCATACCTACCCTGCACTCTCTCTTCCCACTGAAAAAAGAAGAACCGCTGAAAAGGAAAGTCGTGGTTCTGTTTAGCAATTCATTTTAATCCAGTGCAAGGATTCTACTCAATATAGTACCAAATAAGATAACAATAAAATTATTTGCAATTAATAAAATCGAAAGTATTAAGCGAGTTGTTTTGACATTTTTGTTTTTCATATAGGTAATTTTATTTGCAACGGATTTGTAAGCATCTCGTAAAGATTTGTGATCATAGTGAGACTTTTTATGAAAAAGCATATAGGAGATGGTACAAACAGTGTATTTTATGTAATACTAAGAATGATTTATTCTACGAATATTAATATTAATTCAAATACATTGGCTTTTATATTACTTGAATATAATAGAATCATGGCCAATTTTTATATGTGCAGAAAACAGCGTTTATCGCACTTCAAAACGTGTTAGTAGCTTCTGAAGTGCTGTTATTTAATAGTATCAGTTGCCATTGACTAATAAAAATGGAAATGATGACCTAGCCAGCCATATCGGCGTTGGGAAGTTTTTCAAAGACAATTTATTTCTATCCAATCCCATCATTCGCGATTGAAGTATTCAATTATTCATATCGAAAAATTATTATATAAAAATTGACCATGAGATAAGACTAAATGTATTTAAGACAATACACAAATATGAATATATAATTAGATAGAAGAATATTAATTATCATGTGCCTAATATAAAAAGTCTTGGCTACACCGTACAGATTAGTTTTTGAGAATTCATTACATATGTATGCGTTACATTTATTTAGTTTGAGGGACAAACAGTTGTTAAATAATCAAATACTAAGAAATTTTATTTCGCTTTCTAATTGTGTACGTTGTAGAATTTTTACATATGGTATTTTAGATATGTTGACTTAGTAAGTAAAAATATTAAATGTACTTAGTTGTAAGTGGTATGGTAGCTATTGTCGTATTTTCTAGGGTTTACACCTCTGGAGCCAATTATATATATTTTATTAACGAAAGATCCAAAGATCCAAAGCAATTTTTTTTTTTAAGGCAAATTACCCAAAACTGATGTGAACGAAGGTTGCTTTAAATATTGTGATTTAGATCTTATTCAAGGAATAGATTTAAAAAAATTAATTTAAATATTTTAAGGATTAATAAGCTTCACAAATGCAATAATGGGTAAACATCAGATGGTGAAAAGTTAATAAGACTTTTTCCAGATACTGATTTGATCTCACACTGGCTTTTTTTTTTTTTTTTTTTTTTTACCGGGAAAAGAAATTTTAGGGCATAGAGAGGTGTTCGTTATGAAAATTAATTATATAAAAATTACGGTTCAAATGTATCCTTATGTGTAAAAGTATGCAAATTCCTATGGGCTACATACACTGAAAGTTCTAGTCGCAGACAGCTCCCTCAGGCGGACCTCTGCCATGGGCGGCCGAAATTTTTAGTCCCGATTTATTCTTTATGGTTTCGGAACAAAAGACATCCCAGTATCCGGACTCTCCTCCGGCCGGACACAGACACCTAATCAATGTATTTTTTATGCAAGGGATCTCTCGCAAGTGTACAAGCGTTATAGCTAGTAGTGTAGACGTAGTGTAGTAATAGTGTAGTGTTTGAGAACTTGATTGTTAAAAATCGCAAATGGCACCACGTAATATACTTTCCTTAGAAGAAAAAGTTATCAACACGCAAGAGACAGAAAAACTATCGGTTCGTGAACTAGCGAAGAGGTAAGGTATTTTATAGCTTGAATTTCCCCATTGTTTCAGGCATCAAGAAGCCAAATGAATTGACAGTTTACTTGCGAGAGTGACACATTCCACGAGAGTGAGGTAAATTCTCGTTTCCACTCGTGGCTTCTTCCTTCATGACTTTTGCTTTTCCTATATCGCACTATGAATACGGGACATTAGGGAGCGCCAGTGCAAGTGCAATCGATTTCTTCCGCGCTATCATGCACTTGTTCCGCTCAATGCAAACATGCACAATGCAATAACACTCACGACGCCAATCATGCACTTTTCTTGATCATACTTCAACGAATCCCACACCATGTAGAGTTAAAGTTCATCGAGCGATGGAAAAATAAACAGAAGCATTGCACAGAAGCGCGCGAAATATTCACGATTTTTCACTCGGGATTAGTCCGATTGGAATCGAGTGCAATGCGCCTTGCCTTGGGCAGATTAACCACGTCAGTTTACCAGCAGCTAACGGTTAGATTTCAATGTATAACTCCCGGTTTATTTCACTAAGAGTTACATAATTGTGTGAATTTTAAATTAAGCTGAAGATTTGACGCGGCTGCAGTAGTTTTTAATTGATTTGATCGAATGAGTCCGAAAGTACACTAGTTTTTATTACACATGCATCAATATATTGGTTGATTTGGGAATGAGAGGAAAATCAAAACAATGGAACGATCACCTGATTCCAAGCCTCCTTGATGTGTCGAATTAACTCGTCATGTTGTGTGATGGTTTCGCGGGGCTGTTGGGGCGGCCTCCGTGTCAGCCCAGGCGCTTGGCCGCGTCTTGAATACTGATGGTCATTGTTTCGTTCCATTGCAACACATGTATCATGATGATCTTCGAAAGTGCGCCTAGCCACAACTCCTTGACCGAAAGAACCTCTCGTCAGTTGGACGTTCGATAAAACAAAAGATCGTCCATCATATCGCAGGTATCTGACTTCTTGATTTGTACATGCAACACGTAGCACAAACTTCTGCCATGGTTTATGAACAGGAAAAAAATGCGTAACGTTATGAAATTAAAGCTGCTGAAATGGTACAAATATTCCATTTTTATATTTATAAATTACAAACGGTGTACCCAAATCTTTGGAAGCGGGAATATAATCAATCGTTCGTCCAGTCGCCAGAACAAGAAAGTGCTCTCTCGCAAATCCGCGATTGCAAAACAGGGAAAAATCACACACACAATAATCAAGGGCAGAAACTACGACGTATAATGCGATTGTATGACACATTCGCTCTATTATAAATAAACTATAGAGGAGAGTTGAAAACTGTTTAAATTATGCAAAGTCATCGACGTCGATTGTACGCTATGATTGGCGTAGATTTTCCCGCCGTTTTCTTTTCCTCGTGGCGCCGGACTGTCAATCCGACAACCACCGACAAAACAGATGTGCGGAATGGACCGCCACATGGCGGCAGTGTGCATTTCCATTTGTCGCCAGTGACATAGTGTTTCGATGGCCACGGTGGAGGGGGGCATTCCCAGATGGATATGTCTCGAAATGTGTCGGGGTTTTGATTAATATTATGTTTCAAATATTTATATCCACAGATCTAATCTGGCGAGAAAAAAAAAATATTTTCTGCGCAACGATATCCGCACGAAAGATGAAGTCCGCTTGCATTTCGAGGTCATACCCATCTGGCCGGGTGCAAGGGTTCGGGATCGGAATCACTTCGATTCCCGGGCGTAGGCGTCACATTACACATTCCCCCCCCCCCCCAAAATCGAAGTAATTACGATCCCGCCTCCTATGTAAAAGGTCTTGGTTAGGGCCGTGGCGGGTCGAAGGTCGATTTCGAGGAATAGGCTACAACCATGTTCGTGAAAACTCGATAGTGGCTATACAGCAGGGAGTCGGGTGTTATTCGGAGGTCTTCGTACAGGCAGAGATTTAGGTAAGCCAATGTTTTGCGTGTGAAATAGTTGTACTTCATCGTCTAAGGTCTTTTGCGTGGTCAATTCCCAGGGTTTTACCAGCCATGTCCGCGATGAGGTGTCGGGTGGGGCTTATTACTTGTAGGACTCGACACTTCACGAATTTCTTGTCTAGTTTGGCATTGTAATGTCGGGTGGCATCGCTCTGCCGGAAGTTTCGACGATATATTTCGTCGCCTGCCTTAAAGCCAGAAGGATGAGATCGCAAGTTGTACCGCTCCTCTCCCATCCGTCTACTTTCTTCAATCTTCTCCCGCAGTTGATCTCGCAGAAGTTGGAGCTTTTCGTGCGGTTCCAGTACCACGATTGGGTCCTCTAGCGATTTCAGTTGCCGCAATAGCCAGTAAGCGCTTCCGTGACAGATCATGTACTGGCCGAACAATGCGAAATACGGCGAAATGCCGGTAGTGGCGTGGTACGACGAGCGCAGAGCACTAGTGATGGCGGACAATTTGCGATCCCAGTCCTTCTGATGAGGGTGGACATAGGCGCGAATGGCCGCTATGAACGTACGGTTCAGTCGTTCGGATGCGTTGGCTTGTGGTGAATAGACGGCGGTTCGTTGGTGGATGATGCCGTATTTGGACATTAGATCTCGGAACTTGCTGGAGGTGAACTGGACCCCGTTGTCGGAGACAAGTTTCTCCGGAACTCCAAACATGTGAAAGACTCGGTTCTCCAAGAAGCTGATTATAGGTCCATTGTGCATGTTACGCAGTGGTTCTATGATAGGGAATTTAGAGAGCTGGTCCAGGACCACGACAGCTCCCGTGTGACCAGAAGCAGATCGAGGGTAAGGACCGATAAGATCAATGTACAAGCGCTGGAACACGCGTTCGGGGACCTCAACCTTACCCATGGGAGGCCGAAGAATGGTGTTAGGCGCTTTAGTGCACTTGCATAGCTCACAGGAGGCTACGTACGCTTTTATCTGTTGTGCCATCTTAGGCCAAAAGAAACAGGTTTTCAACCGCCTAAGTGTACGACCGTAACCGCCGTGCGCACTTGATGGGTGGTCATGGGCCCGTCTGATAAGATAAGTGGTTAATTCTTCGGGCACCCACAACTTCCACTGTTCTTCTTCTTGTATGGGGTCTCCGGATGCGTATCCCATCCGCTTGTAAATAAATCCATCCGTCAACCGCAGTTCAGGAAGCTGGGACAGTTGATTCTGGATAGTGTGAATCAGTTGGGTGTAGCTGGCTGACTTGAAGGCAGGATGGTCCAGATCGATCAATTGGGGGCTGTCGCCCTCTTGGACCAACTCGGCTCCTTCAGGGGCGAACATTCTGGATAAGGTGTCGGGGACTACATGCTGGCTTCCTTTTCGGTGGCGGATTGTGAAGTCAAATGCCTGTAGTTTCAGTGCCCACCTGGCCAATCTGCCGTTGAGATCAGTCTGGCTCATTAGCCATTTCAGAGAAGCGTGGTCCGTAACGATTTCAAAGGTGTGTCCCTCCACATAGGCTCGGAAGCGTTTCACTGCCAACACCGCAGCTAGACATTCCTGCTCGGAGACCGTGTAATTTCGCTGGGCTGGGTTCAACTTGTGAGACATGAAGGCTATAGGTCTCTCCTCGCCGTCTTGTGCAACCTGGACTAAGACTGCTCCCACCCCATGTTGACTTGCGTCACAATGGATTGAGAACGGTTTGTCAAAGTCCGGGCTGTGCAGTACGGGGTCTGTAGTCAGACTCTTCTTTAGCTCTTCAAAGGCTCGCAAGCTGGGCTCTTCCCAGACGAATTTACGTCCCTTACGCAGCATGTCGGTCAAAGGAGTGGTAATGGTGGCATAGTCACGTACAAAACGCTGGTACCATCCGCATAAGCCTAAGAATCGGCGTAATTGTTTGGGGGTCTTGGGTAATGGAAAAACGTCAATCGCTTGAGTCTTGTCCGGATCGGTCTTGATATGGCCATGCCCAATGATGTGACCTAAATACTTCACCTCCGTCATCACGAACTGACTCTTCCGTATGTTGATGGTTAATCTTGCCCTCCGGATGTGTAGAGCCACCTCCTGAAGCAGGTCGATGTGTTCGTCAAAGGTCTCGGTTATAAGCAACAGATCGTCCAAGTAAACGAAAACTTGGTGCCGCAAATGAGGTGGTATCACCTTATCCATAAGGCGCGTCATTGTTTGGGGGGCATTGCACAATCCGAATGGCATTGTCACGAGTTGATACAGGGGCCGACCTGGGACTGTGAAGGCTGTTTTCTCCTTTGAACCAGGGTCTAAAGGAATTTGCCAGAAGGCGTCCTTGAGGTCTAAGCTCGTGATGAAGTGGGCTTTAGGCAACCGACTCAAAATGCCTTCAATCAACGGTAGAGGGTATGCGTCCTTGACTGTGACGGCGTTCAAGCGTCTGGCATCTAAGCATAACCGGACCTTGTTCGGCTTGACAACTAAGGTGACTGGGGAAGCCCACGCGCTCTGTGATTCTTCGATTACGCCTAATGCTAGCATTCGATCCACTTCGGCATATAACGATTTTTCCTTCGCCGGAGATATGGCAAAATGTCTCTGTTTTATGGGTTTAGCATCCCCCACATCTATAGTGTGGAACACCAGTGCAGTCCGCCCGAGACCTTCCTTCTCGTGCGATGGAAAAGCCAATATAGCCGAGTCAAGACGCAGTTGCTGATTTACATCCAGTGTATGCCGTAATAAGTGAGAGGGTTGAGATTGGTCAGGAACGGTGGTGACGGACTCCAGGGTCGTACCGGAGAATAGTGCCGGGGCCAAGTTAAATTTTCGAACGAAATCCACTCCTAGATAAAGATTCTGGGTTAACTGAGGTATGATGAAAAATTCCATAGGTTTAGTTACTCCTTTAAAGGTGACATCCGTCATAATTTTTCCCACTACAGAGTGACGAGTTTCGTCCGCCGTGCTTAACCAGGAGGTGAAATGACGGATTTGGTCCGCGTGTATTGCCAGTACCTCCCCTGCAAAATCGGCAGATATGCAATTCACACTGGCTCCCGTATCGACTAAGCCTGACACTCGTTTCTGCAGGAGGTGTACTGACGCATATGGCTGAACGTCATCCCTCAATAATTCGTCTAAGTGTATGTCCTTCAGCACCTTCCTTGACTGCCTGACTTTTCTCCAGAAGATCCGCATCCGACGCGTGGCTCGCTTTCTTCGCGGTGGGACAGTTGTAGCCAACTCCTCATGGAAGATGCGCTGTCGAGTAGCCAAATAATTCCGCAGCCTGACGTGGAAAGGTTTTACATGCCAAGGAACTTTCGCCTCGCTATCATTTCCCTGCGCGTTAGTCTCGGCGAAGGATGGCGTCCGTTGTGGAACTTCGGGAGAACTGTGTTTAGCGGTGCGAGTCAGCAGAATTGAAGTCATGTTGGGGGCTTGGTCATAGCTAGTGATGGGGTCAAGATTGGTTCGTCCGGGGTTTAGGAGTGCCGACGGGTGGTCGCGGCACTCGGTGGCAAGTTTTTTTGCACTTTGCAATTTGCACAGTCAGGTGCGTATGTGTTGGCCTTCCCGCAGCGGTAGCAGAAAAGCGTCGGCTCCGCTGGACATGCATAGAACCGATGCCCCGGTTGTCGACAGTTCCAGCAGACCGTCGGGCTTGTAATTGCTTCAAGGGAGGGTCGATCAATCAATGCTGGGTCCTCAAGCTCCTGTAGTGCCCCGCTCCTCGGTACTGGTACTGGATCAGCAAGCAGGTGGTCCGCTGCCATCAACTCCACGTGTGATGATTTCGGGGATTTGGTCCCGTTATGCGAGGTTGTGGACGGAAGGTACCTGGCCGCTCGTCCAAGTGTTCTTGCCTACGGGCATGGAGGCGCAATCCCTGTATGGTGTTGATGGGAAAATGCAGAAGGCTGTTCTGAAGATCCCAGCGCATATTCTCTCTGATAATTTCTACCAGTTCGTCCTCAGGCATGGTAGCTCGCAAGCGAGTGCTCAATCTCACTATACTTGTGTAGTACTGGTCGAACGGTTCGTGAGCGCCTTGTTTCCGTTTCTTTATTTGTTCCCTTAGCTCTCTCTCAGTGAAGCCATCCTCAAATCGATTGCGGAAGGCTGCACTGAAAGAGTGCCAAGTGGGACGTGGTGTTGATTCTTTAAAGCTCCAGTACCAGTCGGCAGCGTCGCCGCTGAACAAAAGATGTGCATGCCGGAGGAAGGCCGAGGAATCACCTCCCAGGGTGCTGGATACTAACGCCTGAATCCGGAACAGGAACCGGTCCGCCGATATCATATCGTTGAACCCTGTAAAGTTCAGGCGCCAACTCTCCATGATACGAGGCGTCGGGTCTCGAAAAGGTGTCAATGTGTTCCCGGGGGAATCGCATCCTCGATTGACCAGTTGTACGAAACTGCCTCGGAGACTAGAGGTACCAACGGAGGTGCGGTGCTGTGTCGTGGTCTATATTCGGGAGCTCTGGGATCCATTCCCGAGTTCCTTGGAGGTGGGGCCCATTGCTCGGATGGTCGAGAGTGGGGCATAGCCACACTGGGATTGGGCTCCCAGCCAAGCGGAGTTCTCACGCGGCTGGGTGGTTGGCTCAACGGGAGATTCTGGAGCTTTCCCTCCAGGTTGCCAATCCTCTCCGACATATCTCGCATCAACGCCACGAGGGTGTCAATGGAGTGGGCGGAAGGCATGGGGGTCACCTCGGACACAACAACTGCGGCCGGAACTTCACCGCCTACGGCTCCTTGAAGGTCTAAGAGTGGTTGGGACGGTTCGGCCTCTGGAACTCCTTTCGCCACTGCTCCACGCGTTGGGACGGGCGTTCCGAGGGGGACGTCTAGGGCGGTCCGCTCGATGGGTCGCCGGCATAAGGGACACAGCTCGGACGTGAGGAGGAGCTGTTGGACACAGGCACGATGGAATAGATGTCCACAATCCAATCGCACGCTGTGTACGCCCTCCACTACGTCTTCGAAGCAGATCCCGCAGTTAGCTGGTTGGACCGTTTTGGATCTGGTCCAACGCTTATCTGGGGTCCGCTTCGTTGCCATATTTGTTTTGCTTCTGAAAGAGAGAGAGAAAAAATACATAAACTAGACTTATTCCTATTATAACCCTAATATATAAATGGACAAAACTTACTACTAAATTAGTGGCCGATAGTGGCGAGCTATTGATAAGTGGGAAGAAAAAATTTATTTAAAATATACTTTCCTTTTCAGCAGTCGACTCCTCCAACGGGAAAGGAGAGTGCGTGGTAATCTGCCGAAGAAAGGGTGCTTTTGGTCGATTTACGAAATTTAACCCCATACCCACATACATTACAAAACGTTTCTAATCTACATTAAATGACTCGACCAGACAAGTGGTATAGCTACCGTAACAGCTTAGTACGCGGTCAAAACTCCCGACGCGTGGAAGCATTCCGGGCTTCGCAACTCCAGCGTACGCCACCGAACGTTGAACCGATACCACTCGTCTATCACGCATACGAAATAATTAGAATCCTTCCGCGACATAAAGGCAAGGTAGCCTTCTATTTTCTTGAGAGTCCATGCTGATAGGTAAACCCATCAGGCTGGCTGTTCCATCAAGAAAATAGAAGGTCCTTACAGGGTTTAGCCTAGGACAACACATCGGAAGGATTCTGTCGCGAAAACAAAATCAAACAAAGGAGAGCGGAAGCTACAACTCACGTGAAGCGACTGCTAGAGTGTATCACACAACTCCACTGCTCCTGATAGTGGGACTCGAGTACCAGAGTACCTTACATCCTCCGTGAAGGAACAACTCGTCAGAAGACGCGAATTTCTTTCCCCCTTAGGATGTCTTACGCCCCACGTTGGGCGCCATTTGTAATGATTTTTAACCTTTTAGGTTCGAACGCGGAACCGACCTCTCATCGGTTCTAGACGTTCAGTCTGAGTAGTGCCAACGGATGGTACCAACAGGTCAACCAATCCGTGCACCGTAACCCATTCACGCGGTGGCTGCTTGTCGGCCAGCTAGTTCGGAGAAGATTTCGGTCGCGGGTCTCCGAATGGGTTACGCTCAATTACAATATTTTCAGCCACCTGAACACGCCAGTTTTGAAACGCGTTACAAAACAAACCATACGGAGAAGAAACCTAGTTTACGTTACTCCGTATTTCTTCTTATAACCAGTCAAGGATTCAAAATCTAATTTTTATTTCGCGTTCCCGAAGTTTCGACGCGGTACCGAAAAGTATGCTACTCTAACTCAACCCGACGAAAACTACTCTAAATAAAATAACAAAAACAACAAAGGTACCGCATACCGCGCGCGACGCGAAACCGACCTCAGCGGATTTGGCGAAACCCTACCCTCGCGACGGCATACCTACCCTGCACTCTCTCTTCCCACTGAAAAAAGAAGAACCGCTGAAAAGGAAAGTCGTGGTTCTGTTTAGCAATTCATTTTAATCCAGTGCAAAGATTCTACTCAATATAGTACCAAATAAGATAACAATAAAATTATTTGCAATTAATAAAATCGAAAGTATTAAGCGAGTTGTTTTGACATTTTTGTTTTTCATATAGGTAATTTTATTTGCAACGGATTTGTAAGCATCTCGTAAAGATTTGTGATCATAGTGAGACTTTTTATGAAAAAGCATATAGGAGATGGTACAAACAGTGTATTTTATGTAATACTAAGAATGATTTATTCTACGAATATTAATATTAATTCAAATACATTGGCTTTTACATTACTTGAATATAATAGAATCATGGCCAATTTTTATATGGGCAGAAAACAACGTTTATCGCACTTCAAAACTTGTTAGTAGCTTCTGAAGTGCTATTATTTAATAGTATCAGTTGCCATTGACTAATAAAAATGGAAATGATGACCTAGCCAGCCATATCGGCGTTGGGAAGTTTTTTAAAGACAATTTATTTCTATCCAATCCCATCATTCGCGATTGAAGTATTCAATTATTCATATCGAAAAATTATTATATAAAAATTGATCATGAGATAAGACTAAATGTATTTAAGACAATACACAAATATGAATATATAATTAGATAGAAGAATATTAATTATAATGTGCCTAATATAAAAAGTCTTGGCTACACCGTACAGATTAGTTTTTGAGAATTCATTACATATGTATGCGTTACATTTATTTAGTTTGAGGGACAAACAGTTGTTAAATAATCAAATACTAAGAAATTTTATTTCGCTTTCTAATTGTGTACGTTGTAGAATTTTTACATATGGTATTTTAGATATGTTGACTTAGTAAGTAAAAATATTAAATGTACTTAGTTGTAAGTGGTATGGTAGCTATTGTATTTTCTAGGGTTTGCACCTTTGGAGCCAATTATATATATTTTATTAACGAAAGATCCAAAGATCCAAAGCAATTTTTTTTTTTAAGGCAAATTACCCAAAACTGATGTGAACGAAGGTTGCTTTAAATATTGTGATTTAGATCTTATTCAAGGAATAGATTTAAAAAAATTAATTTAAATATTTTAAGGATTAATAAGCTTCACAAATGCAATAATGGGTAAACGTCAGATGGTGAAAAGTTAATAAGACTTTTTCCAGATACTGATTAGATCTCACACTGGCTTTTTTTTTTTTTTTTTTTACCCGGAAAAGAAATTTTAGGGCATAGAGAGGTGTTCGTTATGAAAATTAATTATATAAAAATTACGGTTCAAATGTATCCTTATGTGTAAAAGTATGCAAATTCCTATGGGCTAGATACACTGAAAGTTCTAGTCGCAGACAGCTCCCTCAGGCGGACCTCTGCCATGGGCGGCCGAAATTTTTAGTCCCGATTTATTCTTTATGGTTTTGGAACAAAAGACATCCCAGTATCCGGACTCTCCTCCGGCCGGACACAGACACCTAATCAATGTATTTTTTATGCAAGGGATCTCTCGCAAGTGTACAAGCGTTATAGCTAGTAGTGTAGACGTAGTGTAGTAATAGTGTAGTGTTTGAGAACTTGATTGTTAAAAATCGCAAATGGCACCGCGTAATATACTTTCCTTAGAAGAAAAAGTTATCAACACGCAAGAGACAGAAAAACTATCGGTTTGTGAACTATCGAAGAGGTAAGGTATTTTATAGCTTGAATTTCCCCATTGTTTCAGGCATCAAGAAGCCAAATGAATTGACAGTTTACTTGCGAGAGTGACACATTCCACGAGAGCGAGGCAAATTCTCGTTTCCACTCGTGGCTTCTTCCTTCACGACTTTTGCTTTTCCTATATCGCACTATGAATACGGGACATTAGGGAGCGCCAGTGCAAGTGCAATCGATTTCTTCCGCGCTATCATGCACTTGTTCCGCTCAATGCAAACATGCACAATGCAATAACACTCACGACGCCAATCATGCACTTTTCTTGATCATACTTCAACGAATCCCACACCATGTAGAGTTAAAGTTCATCGAGCGATGGAAAAATAAACAGAAGCATTGCACAGAAGCGCGCGAAATATTCACGATTTTTCACTCGGGATTAGTCCGATTGGAATCGAGTGCAATGCGCCTTGCCTTGGGCAGATTAATCACGTCAGTTTACCAGCAGCTAACGGTTAGATTTTAATGTATAACTCCCGGTTTATTTCACTAAGTGTTCCATAATTGTGTGAATTTTAAATTAAGCTGAAGATTTGACGCGGCTGCAGTAGTTTTTAATTGATTTGATCGAATGAGTCCGAAAGTACACTAGTTTTTATTACACATGCATCAATATATTGGTTGATTTGGGAATGAGAGGGAAATCAAAACAATGGAACGATCACCTGATTTCAAGCCTCCTTGATGTGTGGAATTAACTCGTCATGTTGTGTGATGGTTTCGCGGGGCTGTTGGGGCGGCCTCCGTGTCAGCCCAGGCACTTGGCCGCGTCTTGAATACTGATGGTCATTGTTTCGTTCCATTGCAACACATGTATCATGATGATCTTCGAAAGTGCGCCTAGCCAAAACTCCTTGACCGAAAGAACCTCTCGTCAGTTGGACGTTCGATAAAACAAAAGATCGTCCATCATATCGCAGGTATCTGACTTCTTGATTTGTACATGCAACACGTAGCACAAACTTCTGCCATGGTTTATGAACAGGAAAAAAATGCGTAACGTTATGAAATTAAAGTTGCTGAAATGGTACAAATATTCCATTTTTATATTTATAAATTACAAACGGTGTACCCAAATCTTTGGAAGCGGGAATATCATCAATCGTTCGTCCAGTCGCCAGAACAAGAAAGTGCTCTCTCGCAAATCCACGATTGCAAAACAGGGAAAAATCACACACACAATAATCAAGGGCAGAAACTACGACGTATAATGCGATTGTATGACACATTCGCTCTATTATAAATAAACTATAGAGGAGAGTTGAAAACTGTTTAAATTATGCAAAGTCGTCGACGTCGATTGTACGCTATGATTGGCGTAGATTTTCCCGCCGTTTTCTTTTCCTCGTGGCGCCGGACTGTCAATCCTACAACCACCGACAAAACAGATGTGCGGAATGGACCGCCACATGGCGGCAGTGTGCATTTCCATTTGTCGCCAGTGACATAGTGTTTCGATGGCCACGGTGGAGGGGGGCATTCCCAGATGGATATGTCTCGAAATGTGTCGGGGTTTTGATTAATATTATGTTTCAAATATTTATATCCACAGATCTAAATATCTGGCGAGAAAAAAAAAATATTTTCTGCGCAACGATATCCGCACGAAAGATGAAGTCCGCTTGCATTTCGAGGTCATACCCATCTGGCCGGGTGCAAGGGTTCGGGATCGGAATCACTTCGATTCCCGGGCGTAGGCGTCACATTACACGTTTTTGTTCGGGAATTATTAGCTTTGCAAGGGAATAGCTTGCGAGTTGTTGTTGTTGCTTCATTGCTAAAATTTTAATTGGTTTTATGTAGTGTGGGGTAATGAGTGTGGGACTTAAGTTTTTCTCTTAATGTGGATCGTTAATGTTGTTAGTGGGAAACAAAGATTGATAATTTACATGAAGGTGCTTAATGAGGTTTGAAGATAAGATGATAAAGAGAATAGCTTTGTCTCTGCAATTACGAATGACCAATTTGTATGTTTTGTTTTCATAGCTTTCACATGCGCCAATTACTCGGAATTCTATGCTATGTACATTATGCATACTAATTTGTGGTTGGCGGCTAATCGTAATGAAGATGATTTGTTTCTATTTAGCTTTATGTAGTTTGTAGTGGGTAGGGCTTGCTGTGGGATTATGTAGCTTTTAAGGTATATGCCTTTAATCGTTATTTGATTGGTTCAGATTGTCTATTGCAACCCCTGTATTTATATGAGATAGTACAAAGGGAAATTTATTTGAATTATTACGCTCTGTCTTTTGATTAAGTGCAAATAGCTGCAGATTATTGATAAATCGAAAACTACTTAATATTTAGAAGCTTTTATTAAACATAGAAACGTTGGGTATGTTATAATAAATGTTATTGAGGAAATAAAATTAGAAGGAAAGATCTTAAGCTTGAAAGTTATGTTATAAACTTTGAATGATTTCAGCAAACTGTTAAGTTAAAAATATCTTGCGAGAAAGAGTAAAAACAAAACTATCACTATATGTTGGGCATAGGAGCATACGAGTATAGTTTCGGCCTTCATTTAAGACACTATATGTTCCATTGCATATCTCCTTAGTGAGTATATGTTCGGCTTAGCGTAACGCTGTCCCCGACTTTGCTGGAGGACAGTACAGTGCCGTACAAGATCACTTCATTAGCCGTTGGTTAAAATTGTAGCTCTCGATCTGGAGGATACGTGTGAAGTGGAAGGGTGGGAAATGGGTGAGCTATTAAGCAGAAATATTACATTAAAAATAACTTGCGAGAAAGAGTCGAAACAAAACTATCACTACATGTTGGGCAAAGGAGCATATAGTTTCGGCCTTCATTTAAGGCCCTATATGTTCCGTCGAATTTCTCCCTAGTGAGTATATGTTCGGTTTGGTGTAACGCTGTCCCCGACTTTGCTGGAGGACAGTACAGTGCCGTGCGAGGTCACTTCATTAGCCGTTCGTTAAAATTGTTGATATCTATCTCGAGGATACGTGTAGTATGTAAGGGTGGGAAACGGGTGGGTTTTAAATTTTTTGCGTTAACCACAGGGGTTTAAATGGTGAGTTATTTAGTTGTTAGCAGTTAGAATGTATTTATTGAGCAGGAAAACGTAGTTACCAGTGGAAGCGTGTCTGCAAACCATATTAGTTCAACAGCACAGAGGCTCCGATTGGTTGGTATATTGTCTCAATATTAAATGAATGTAGCGTGTCTGCCGACAGGTGAAGTCGGGTAGCTGAGAGGCTTTTGCTTATTTCTATAGTGAGTTACAACTAAAAATAGCGTGCCGGCTGACACCTAGGGCCACTATTGTCGGTTTCCTTACCGACTTGTAGTTAAAATTAGCGTGTCCACCGACAGCTTCGGTCGATGGCTCAGAGGCTATTATGAGTTTCTGTTGTGCCTTATAACTAAAAATAGCGTGTACGCTGACAACTAGGGTCCACGGCTCAGAGGCTATTGTCGGTTTTCTTACCAACTTATTATTAAAAAAAAATGTCCAACGACAGCTTCGGTCGACGGCTCAGAGGCTATCTTTTTTTTTTTTAACTTAGACTAAAGGCTGAGTGGCTGCCGACAGTTTTGTTTTGAAGGGACCACATTTGTGGCTGTCGACAGTGGGTTTTGGGACACCACCCAACATATTTTGTTTTCCTATTTATTTATAAAAGCTTGCCGGGATTTATCGGCTTGACTGCCACTAGTTTCCTTTTTATTACTGCTAATACTATGAAATTGCAAATTGAGTGCTGAATTCATATTTTGTCATTCGTGGGGGAGCAAAAATGGGAATTGAAAGAGATAATTGGTTTAAGAGTAAATTTGTTTGTACAGAGTTGGCCTATATTGTATTGAGTTATAATAATTAAAACTCATTTGTTTCACAGTTCCTACACTTGGATTATTTCAGTGAAACTTGAAATTGTATTGAAACATTTTCTCTTGTATGTAAATTTTATATTCATTTCACGCGGTTGGTATATTTATTTGTACTTGAATTTAATTGCACTAAAAATTATTGTTCAAACGTCTATTCATTAATTTCATCTTCATTAAAGGCTCTCAAGAAATTATTCGAATGCTAGATCAATTTTAAAGATAAGACTTGAATGTTCATGTGGGTGTGCGTTATTGTTATTATTATTGTTTCAGTTGTTTGAGCGATAAAAGATGTTATGTTGATATAACGATGGACACGAGTTTGTTTACTCGTTATGTATGTTTTCATTATGCTTGCTTATGTTTGATGTTTACTTGTACTGTTGATTGTTTTGTATGTAAGTCAACTGAAACTTTATCTCTTTGATAAGTTGTACGTCAAATTAAGTTTGAATCATTTGGAAGTTTATTTGATTGATTTTAAAATAGAGTAGATTAGATTTTGGAATATAAAATATTGGATATGAAAATTATATGCTCGTTATTTAAATGAGATTGGTTTTTTTTTAAATTTGAGAAAACTGATCTAGTTTCTTTGACAATTACAGTAGCAATGATAACATACAGGAATTGAGTGGTTTCGGATATCGGCTGGGAGGAAAGACTTACATCCCATTTAATTTTACTACACAATGTGCTACATTGTGGTGTTTGCAAAACCGATATCCTACCGGCTCCCAAAGAGAATCTGATTTCGAATCATACATAATACATTGAAAGAAATCTGAATAAAGTTAAAAGTAAATTAATGTAACAATGAAAGGAATAGAAAGAAACGAAGCTCATAAGAAGTTGTATCATATAAATAACACATAGTAGTAAATGTGTTAAAACAAAGCTTTTCATATGATTTTATAAAGATCAATAAAAAAACAAAAATTATAGAAAAACAAAAATTATAGAAAGACAGAAACAAAAATTATAGAAAGACAAATAACCGAAGCGGTATATATTTGTGAAATAGTTATATCTCCATATGCACTATCATCTTAATATATAAGCAAAGTAATAAAGCAAAAAAAAAACACATACTAAAATATTAAAAGAAAGCCTTTCATGTAAAGTGGGAAAGATCAATGAACTCAAAACAATAAACATTATAAAAAAACACAAATAAGCAACGGAATATGTTTGTGAAATTAGTTATCTTCATACGCATTATCATTTTAGTAAAACAAAAGAAAGAAATAAAAACAAAAGAGAAGATAAAAAAAAGAAAACTCATTATTGTAAATAAGTTATTGCTATACAACAAGACAATGTATTAAGTAAAGAACAGAAACATTCTAATACAAATATTAAATAGTCCAAATATAAAATTCTATCGAAACTAGTTGTAGTTTTGTATCTCCTGCTCAAAACAAGCTATAATGCCATTTAAACAGTTAATCGTATTGTAAAATTATGTAGAGTAAAGAAATAAAAAATTCTCTTTTAAAAATGTTTAATACAAAATAATAGTGTGGAAATGTCAAACAAAACATGAAAATATTCCCCTATCTCCTTAAAATTTAATGATTACATAAAAAAAAAAAACAATTACGATGTAAAGAAAGAAGTTAATAAAGAAAAGCAATCAACTATATTGTAACAAACAGAAAATTAAAATACTTGTAAATGAAAGTGAAAATAATTGCTTACAATCAAAATGTAAGACATATTAATAATTGTAGATAATTGTTTGAGCTAAAAATTAAAATATTGAGCCATGAAAGAACCTTATTGAAACAAGCAAATACCTCTCGTTTACCTTTTCAACTATCAGTTATCAATTTAAAGAGATCAGGAGCTTAGCAACTGAAATAACGAAATCAGAAATATTTTTGTCACGATTAGGCTCTTCAAGCCACTCGTGAACTTTTTTTCGGGGGAAGGAATGTTGTGGTGAACCGCACCAACCTCGAGACATTAGGCTCGGCCAATGTCTCGAGCATTACTAACGCTTCACACATTGGCTCGCGTAGGTATACTGCATCATGCGCAAAGGCTTGAGAAGTAAGTGTATGCGTGAGTATGCCATATACTTGGTGCTCGTCCACTTAGCTTGGCATTGACCAACCCACAAATCTGTGGTAAATGGAAATAATATACATAGAAAATCACTTCTCGAAAAGCTTAAGCATTGTTGCTAGTCACCGATAGATGGCCAGGTGAAAATTTCCCATAACAATCCACTGACCTAATTTACTATTAATTAATCGTTATTTTAGTTGACTAAGCAAAGAGATAAATGCACCCAATATGTAAAATGCAAATGAATGAGAACGAAGGTAAACTGGAGGTAAGCATTATTTTTGTATAAATATTCATGGCCATCAACAAACCAAACACTCTTGATACTACGCTTGTCCTACTCAAGGCCTTTGCCCGGGTCAAATCATCTCAAGGCATTTAGCCCGAGGCTGACAAATTCAAGAGAGTACCAGCCAGGATCCAGGTAGCTGGAGGAAATTGCCCTTTGCGCATCATCCAGCTATTTTGCAGCCCAACATCGTTACTTGCCCTGCTCAAGGCATTTGCCCGAGCAGTAGTTTCCCTAAGGCATTTCGCCCAGGGACGAGCAAATTGAAGTGATTTCGATCCAGCAATTGTACGGACAACAACAACAACAACGGCAACCAATTGCCCTGCGCGCATCAACCAGCTATTTTGCAGCCCAACCCAAACAGCGTTAATTGCCCTGCTCAAGACCTTTGCCCGAGCAGTAGTTTCCCTAAAGCATTTCGCCCAGGGACGAGCAAATTAACGGAATACCGATCCAGCGATAGCGTGGACATAGCGATTCGCGCCAAATCGCCATCCGCAAAGAATGTACTAGCTCGCATCGCCAGCAGCCACCACGACCGACACGCATCGCCAGCAGACCCACCGGCGCCACACGTTAGCATCGGGTGGACGTAACAATTGGGCCAAACCACCATCCGCAACGAATTTACCAGCTCGCACCACCAGCAACCGCCACAACCGACATACGTGGGCGGCGACTGGACAACCACCACCAGCAGCCTGTGATGACGACACAACCCCGTCCGTCGCTCGAGGAAGTAATTGCTGCGACGCCCGGAGTGGGTCCGAGACCAATCACAATTGACGAGTACCGGGAACGCTTAATCAAGCCGCTCGATACGACGGTCGACGCGCCGGAAGAAAAGCGACCAAGAGGTGGGCGTATTGTCGAGTTCCGCCGCAACAGGAGTGATCTGCGTCGGTTGGCACGTCTTGCGGTGACCAAAGTGGAGCGGGAGGCATTTCGAGCAGAAATCAAAGCGTTGGAGTCGGATTTCAAGGCAGAGCAGCGCCGTAAAAAAGTTCAAATGAGAAATTGTAGTTGTTAGATGAATAAATGTATTTGATGGAGGAAACGTGTATTTCATTGGGAAAACTTTAAAGTGGAGTTGAGTGTAGCTTACAGGTATTCCAGAGCAAGCGTGTGAATACGCGTACGCACCAAATAAATACAAGTGGGTATTTTGGTGCTACGTCCAGTGAAACTCACCCCAGGTTGGTTAGGCCTCCGGAATAGTCCTAACACTTCCGCGGTTGTTATAGATTGGCACCAAATGATACGGTTTTCTAATGGTTGTAGCTTAATTTTGATTGTTTTTTTTATTATAGATTCAACATTTCAATTTTAGATTTGTTGGGCTTGAGTACCTGGAGTGCTTGACATGAATAGCGGCCTGTGCATTTCAGGGATATTTTGTTTTGTTTTGATAATATAACTTATGGATCAAGTAACGGATTCATAATTTCATTAGATTTTATTGACGGTTTTAAGTTTAATTGTGAGTGTTTGATAGTTAAACATGGAATTTTGATCTCGGAGCTCACCGCAGTTGCACTGGTACCCACCGTGCTGATCTTCACCGGCTATGATAGCAGTCATGTTGTGACAGTCATGCTGTGGCAGTCGTTGGCTATATCTTCCTGCACGGGATAGTTGGACTTGGATCCATCACTTGGAATTAGCTAACGCTTTCGGCCCTTCTACGGATATTTTGTTTTGTTTTGATAATATAACTTATGGATCAAGTAACGGATTCATAATTTCATTAGATTTTATTGACGGTTTTAAGTTTAATTGTGAGTGTTTGATAGTTCAACATGGAATTTTGATCTCGGAGCTCACCGCAGTTGCACTGGTACCCACCGTGCTGATCTTCACCGGCTATGATAGCAGTCATGTTGTGACAGTCATGCTGTGGCAGTCGTTGGCTATATCTTCCTGCACGGGATAGTTGGACTTGGATCCATCACTTGGAATTAGCTAACGCTTTCGGCCCTTCTACCATCTATCTGGTTTCAACTTTGGAATTTGTGCGGCTCTTGTCCGAGCCATTATGAAGTCCGTTGTATTTCATAATGGTCTCGTAGCCCTCTGAGGTGACAATTAGAGCGGAGTCCGCCTTCAGATTCCATGGCTATGCCAGGCACTGTTGCGGTTTGTCTGTTTTTGTCTTGTGAAAATTTTAACTTTCAGCCCATTCAATTACCTTTTCTTTTTCGTTTCCTTCTAATGGGGATTCATTTTGAGAAATGAATCGTACGAATGTGGTACATTATAAAAATCTTCACTTGCTTTCGCCTTCTTATCTTTCTTTGACTCTTAGATTAGTTTTTTGTTTATTTTCAATTTTGATATAGTTTCCTATAATATTCACAGCAATTAAATTGAGGTTTAGTTGTATATTATTGGAGTCAATTGGAGTCTTGGTTTAGATTAATTTTAGATAATTGGTTTTACGGTTTTTGTTAGTTTTGAGTAATTTTAGTTATTGTAGTTCTAGTTTTGTTGATTAAGTTTATGTTTTGATTTAGTTAGTTGGTTGAGTAGAATTGTTATTCTAGGGTAGCTTTATGGAAACAGGTTTACCAAGCTTAGGAAATTCTACTTAATTTCTATTTTAGCTTATGTTAGGTATTAAAATTGTATATATTTATTTACTTATCTGTTTGTCTGTCTGGCATTCGATTTTAAATTTATTTTTATAGAATCGTTTGTTTGTCCGTCTGTGATTTATTGTGAGTGCTCTCTATCTACTCATTGATTTTAATATTTTTTTAAAAATTATTTAGATGGTCTGTGGATTTTTATTGTTTTTAATTGTCACCATGTTCCCGCGCACGCAATATGAGCATGATGATTTTACTCGCTTTTCACTATGCTCCTCCCAAGATTTGCTGGATCCTCAGTCGCACCTTTCACTCCGGGAAGGTGATCAGACAGTTGAGACTCATCGAATGGTTATATCAATTACCAAATGGGGTTTCAAGTTCGATGGTGGCTCCAATAGTTTGGATGCACGCCAATTTCTGTTTCGTGCTAGCATTATGGCTAGAGAATATGGGCTCTCAGAGCGTGAACTCGTCCAAGACTTTCATGTTCTCCTGCAAGGATCTGCCAAAAACTGGTACTGGTAGATACGTGACCTGCATAGAGACTTGAGTTGGACGCAGCTTAAAATGGAGTTCATGGAACCATTTGGATCCCGGCTTGATGACGCTCATATTTGGGAAAATATGTTCACCTGCAAGCAGGTATCCAATGAACCGTTCATTCAATTTTATGCATACCTTGAGGCTATGGCTGTCCAACTCAGGACTCCGATAAGGGACACGGATTTGTGAGACCCAGTTCTCAAAAATACGAGTTTCAGGTTGCAGGACCACTTAGCTGGGCATGAGGTCTCGACCACCCGTGATCTCATCTGGAGGTGTCGTTGGATTGAAGACACTTGGTGTGAGCTGGAAGTTAAGTTTGGTTGACCTCCAGTTCAGCCTTATGAGCATAATTCGACGAGACCACCTGATCGGTTACCAGCTGATTTGTAATATTGTCTGCCGATGAACATCCATCCTAATGGGACAAACGATTTATGTCGTAATGATACCAACATGCGTCACCATGAGTTCCCAGTATCATTTAGCAGTGCTAATACCTCAAACAGATTACCGGACTACGTCGAAAGTAATGAAAAGGTGGACGATGATCATGTATCACCCACTAGTTTTAGAGCACGACCTTTTCGGGATCACTTCCGGAGGTTCTGGAGATATTTGTTCGCCCGGCGTCTCTTGAAGCGTGCCTGCGTGGAGTAAATTGTTGCAACTCCGGGTGACAATAGGCCTTACGCAAGGGTCACAAATTGACGGGCTTGCTTGATAGCGGAGCCAGTGTCTGTATCCTTGGATCTGGAGCTATGGACCCGCTGTTGGAATTGGGCTTGCATATGCATTCCATGCACGCCCATGTCCGGCCGTGTCAGGGCACAAGGATCCAGTTCTGCGATACGTCACCACATTGGTGTGATTTAATAACATCAAATTGATGAGATTCCTGGTTGTCCCTTCCTTAACGAACGCAGTGTATCTTGGAATTGACTTCTGGGATCTCTTCAAGTTACCACCAATCCAGATCAACGCTATCAAAGCAGCCACAGAGTCTCCGAGCACTGAGTTCCATCTTTTGTCTCCAAAAGGTAAGCAACAATTGGACTTCGTCAAACAACAGTTTCTGTCATATAATGCGAAAAGCTTGCGTAGGACGAGTCTTGTGTCTCATCACATTGACACTGGTTCTGCTTGACCCATTAAGCAGTGGCATGACGCTGTCTTGTCTGTTATGCAGAAACTGTTGTATGACGAACTCCATCGAATGTTATCCTTGGGGGGTAATGGAGGAAAGTCAAAGTTCGTGGAGTTCTCCTGTGACCCTTGTCAGAAAACCCGGAAAGGTGCGTTTATGTCTTGATGCTAGATGCCTCAACGAGGTGACCGTTAAGGATGCCTATCCGTTGCCGCTGATTGAAGATCTGCTGGCACGGTTGCAAGGCACCAGGTTCATTACTAGCAAGGAAGGATAAAACGGCATTTACTGTCCCTGGAAGGGCTTTGTACCATTTCAAAGTCATGCCGTTTGGTTTATGTAATGCTTCGCAAACAATGTGTCAGTTGATGCATAAAGTAATACCAAATGAGCTGCAGGACAAGGTATTTGTTTACCTAGATGACCTGCTTGTTACAAGTTCAACATTTGATGAGCACTTGGAGCTCCTGAGTACTGTTGCAAAACTGCTCAGGGACGCCAACTTGATCATCAATGTTGAAAAGAGCAAGTTCATTAAGAAGGCTTCGAAGTGAGTGATGGTATTCTGTGCACCGACCCGGAGAAGTGTTCAGGTGTAGTTTCCTATCCAGAACCCCGAACGGCCAAAGACACGAGACGGTTCACGCGCATGGCAGGATGGTACAGGTGTTTTATTCCAAACTTACCCCTGGTTACGGCCCCTCTAACGGATTAGCTAAAGGGCAAACCTGCCTTCAAGTGGTCTGCTTCCGCAAATAGTGCTTTCAATAAAGTGAAGCAATTATTGGTTTCTGCTCCAGTGCTGGCCAACCCCGACTTTACGAAGCACTTCTATATCCAGTAGGAAGCAAGGACAGTGGGCATTGGAAATATCATCAAACATCGCATATATGTCAATGAAGCTCAACGCTGCGCAACATAACTATAGCACTACTAAATTGGAATGCTTAGCTGCGGTGCAGAGCGTAAAGACATTCAGGGCATACCTCGAAGGGTTGCTCTTCACCATCATGCCAGTCTTAAATGGCTGATGCAGCAGTTGGACCTTTCTTGTCGATTGGCTCGCTATAGTTTGAAATTGCAAACCTTCAATTTTCAAATTGAACACCAGAAAGGTGCCCTTAACGTTGTTCCCAATGCGTTTTCAAGAACATGTGGGCGGGTGAACACGATCATTGCATGTCTTCCGGAACACCAGCACATTGATGGTTTAATCCCAGAGTCTGAGTTTCTGAAGCCCGAGTATGAGTATCTCAAGGAGCAAATCTTGAAACAACTCGATCAGTTTCAGAATTGTGGAATTCGCAAAGCAACTGAAGTTTTGCAAAGGTGTTACTATTGGCCTCTTTTGCGTCAATATGTGATTCAGAATATCCAGAATTGCTTAATATGCAAATAGGCCAAGCCATCAAATTTCACAAGAAGGCCCCCTATGGGGGCATCACAAGACTCTGTACGACCTATGCAGTGCCTATTTGTGGACTTCATGGGCCCATACCCTCGTTCAAGATCAGGGAATACCCAACTGTTGGTGGTGCTGGATCATTACACAAAGTTTGTATGGCTCAATCCCATGACGAAGTCGTGCGATATTTGAAGTGCGAAATCTTTTTAACTTTCTGAGTTCCTGAATGGCTACACTCTGACAATGGTGTACAGCTCACCTTCAAGGTATTTGGCAAGCTTATGAACGACTATGGAGTGTAGCGTTGCTTCACTCCATATTATTGAACGCACGCAAATGCCTAGGAGAGATCAAACTAGTTGACACTGAACGCCCTCAGAGCCTACATAGAGTCTGATTATGGCAAATAAAGAGTGATTCATAACAAGTGTATACATTTTTGTCGAAAAAAAACATAGTTTTCGTGAAGATTGAGCTGTAATGTTTAGATATTATGAAAATTTGGTTTCTTTCAATTATATATGGAACATCACTTTGGGCATATCTGCACCTCGTGCTGTTTTACAGACTACAAACGATGATTGTAATTTTCGATGACATTTTCGCACATTTTCGGCGTTATTAGGCGTATGTTGGCTCGAATATTGTTTTATAATGCTTCAGTAGTCTGAAGAGCATCAGCGTAAACACAATTTTTCAGAAATCTCCAAAGGAAGAAATCACAAGGAGTCAAATCACACGATCTCGCCGGCCAATTTTTGGGTCCGTTTCGTGAAATTATTCGATTTTCAAACTTGGTCTTCAATAAGTTAATAGTCTGTAAAGCAGCACAAAGTGCACTCATGCCCAAAGTAATGTTTTATATTTTATTGTAAGAGATCAAGTTTTTATAATAAATAAACATTACAGCTCAATCTTTACAAAACTATGTTTTTTTTTGGATAAAAATGTGTACACTTCGAGCTTCATGTTTTGCCTTCCGCAAGATAATTCATGAGTCCACGGGATATTCGCCCTACTTCCTCATGTTTGGGTATCACCCTATCCAACATGGCTCTGAGTACGCCCTCCTCAGAAGTCCTAATGCCTTTGAGGATGGTGAGGTACAGCTAAGTGCTAACAGTGATTGACTGCGAGCTGTACAGGACCAAGTCCACTGTAAATTGTAAGAAGCCTACCAAAAGGGAGCTCAACGCTACAATCATCATGTTTTCTTGCGTTATTTTACCATGAGCAATGCAGCAGATCGTTTTGCTGCAAAATTTGCTCCACGAGTCACTCCTGCAGCGGTCCGTCGTCGTATTGGATAAGTGGCATACGAACTTGAGGATGAATCCGTAAGCTGCTAGGTACCTTTCACGCTAAGGACATCCGGTCTGACTCATAATTACCCCTGCCAACAATCCTTGTTTGCCCAGCTGAATGAGACACTCAGGGTCTGGGTCATCCCCACGATTGTTACGAATTCCGGCGTACCGGCATTCTCCCATTCGCAACTTCAAATTGCCGCCGTAACATCTCCACCTTCCTTGGGGCACTTATACCCTTTCCTCTGTATGTTTATTTATTTTTATTAACAGTTTACCAATTTTCTTATGACTTTTATTTCCCCGCCACCTCAATCCTACCCTCTTACCCTATTTTTAACTACAAAACTATAGTAATATAATAGTAATCTTAACTTTCCCACTTACAACACTACTTTCATTACTTCCCAATCACAAAATTTCATTTGATACCTTTTCCCTAACAAAACCCAATTCCGTCCTTCACACTAACTAATTTTACCCATAAGCTTCCACTAACAAAATTTTATTTGTTATACTAACAAAATTCATTCACGCCTCCTTATTAACATACTTCATGCCCATGTCCATTAACAAAGGTGCATAGTTGAAGTTGCTAATTCGATGAATGGGAAACCAACAGAAGGTGGCTCCGTTGGTAGTGCCCTGGATTCTCAACCGGGGGTCCACTGGGACCCCGTGTTCAAGTTCCCCCGAGCGCAGGAGAACACTCATTTTGGGATATCGGCAAAATTAATTGTTTCCCTATATATATGACGATTTGCATTCAACCAAACGCTATCATGGTTACGCAAATCACCATATTTGCAAAATGGAAATCGTAGCGTTTGTCGATATGGGAAAGATGTATGAGTAGCGGAATCGAAGTTTATTGAACTTTGATTACGTTATCCAGATGTGTCAGCGGTGATTTGGGAATAAAAGGATTGCGAGATTTGGTTTTTGGGAGTGGATGGCATTCAGTATTTCGCTTTTCGGGAAGAAAAGTGATTTTGGCTTTTGCAAGAAAGTGGAATCGTGACGATGCCAGAGAATGGCGAAAGAAAAAAAGTGGAGTAAATAATTGGGGATAGATGGATTTTGCATTGTGAAGTGCATAAATTTTTTTTGGTGAAAAAGTGAAAGCCGAGGAAGAAACTAAAAAGCTGAAAGAAGAAAAGACGAGCATCGCTTGAATTTTCTGAAAAAGTGTCAGGACGATACGATTTGTGAATGATTTTAGCGATTGAAACGATTGTGAACAATTCAAACTGAGGTATTTAAGGAGCAACTGGTGCAAAAGTTAAATTTTTCCGTACCGCGTGGAAACCGTTCCAGCAAAAGGAGTTTTTTAATGAATATTTTCAACGTTTGGACAATATTTATATAACACACTACCAAGCGTGTCAGTTTTTACAGTGATTATAGATGTTTCTTACAATAACGTGAAAAACGGCATTCGTAAAAAAACAGAATTCTTAAGCATCTACCTATCAATAACGGCATTCAGGAAGGTGGAATCAGTGTTTTAACGACTTAAATTTACAAAAAAAAACGTTTAAATCACATGAGTGGCCAACATTTTAGACATTTTATTAAATTTAATTCATATTCAGGAATTTTAAAAGTAGCTCTTTCAGTGCCACCATCCCCCCTCCTCTCTCCAGTTCTAGAGTGCTCGGCATCATTGGAAGCAGTGAGTAAATTTTTAACTATTCTCTTATATTATACATCAAAACAAATTTTTAATATCCATTTTTTCCGTTAACCAAAGAAAATTGGGCTATAAGTGTTTAAAAATGTTCTTTCCTTTCGCAAACAAAGGGGGTTGAGTTTTCTTGTTGTAATCAATTTGATATTTTCATTGATTTGAATTTTTTTGTATATTGAATTTTTCCGTTTCTTGCAATAAAATGACCCGTACATATTACGACAGAAATTATTTCATTTTTCAATATGACCTCCCCCTTTCCCATCCTTATCCCTTCGTGTTATTTTTTATTTGTAGGGTAGCTCAGCACGAGCAGAGGGTGTCCTGGAAGACGACTGAGCACTAACTGGCCTCAGTATGCTACCCCGGGTTACTCACCCCTCTGCTGAAACAAAATGTCTGCAACTGCAGTGACTTCCGCGGTTGTTACAACATGCAGATTGGATCGTTATTTACAGGAAAGCCAGCGGAGGAAGATCACCAGTTACCAGTATGACTAATCCGAGAATGCCCAGGTAGCCGATGGTGTACTGGTGGATGTCGTAGTCGGTCACTTGACCAGTCTATGAAACATCTTGCGCTTGTAGTTGCGTCCCAGTTCCTCGATTTCAGATGCAGACTTAGTAAAATGAGTGGAGTCGTTGAGAGAGTCCACAAGGATCTTCGCGTTGTGTAGAATAGCCAATTCCCACCAATACGGTCCCAAATTTTAATAAATGCGCAACTTCCACTCGCTCGAAGATAAGTAGACTCGACCTAATAGTTGAAAATGCAGATCCGTATGGGGTCTGGTTGTTGAGCCTTGTGTTGGAAAGGTGTGCACTATGAGAACTACCAGGCACATCAAGAGGAGCGCCGCAATTGACTTGCTGGTTCACATCAATCACCACCTTGTCCTCGCGATGTCGTCGCCGCTGGTCTTGGACCCTTCCTTCGTTGAGTGGGGGGGACTTGCTTGTGATAGTTCTGCGTTAGACTGTGCGTCGTTGAGTATTGGTAACGGGGTCAGTTTGTGTATTGGCCTTTTCAAAGTTCCGGAGGTGGTTTTGACATCAGCGACTCGTACGAAACCATCGGCGTCTTTGTATGTTTTGATAATCCGCCCCAATGGCCACTTCATCGATGGGGTGTTATCTTCGCTTATGATGACCACTGTTCCTGGGATCGCATTGGGGTGTGACTGTTTCCACTTAACACGATGCTACAACTGCGCCAAGTACTCGTGCGACCATTGTCTCCAGAATTGGAGTTTGAGGTGATTGATTAGCTTCCACCGGGCATGGAGACCTCCGGTGACTGGCTGTATGCGACTATCCACCAAGCCAGTGAGGGATTCTAAGATGAGAAAGTGTGCTTGAGTTAAGGCTGCCTAATTATTGGGATCGTTTGACATCGGAGTCAGTTGTCTAGAATTCAGGATAGCCTCCACCTTACCCACCAAGGTATGCAGCTTCTCGTAGCATAGAGGCACCAACAAAACGCCTCGACGGATCAAATTTTCAGCTGATTTGACCGCCGCCACCCACAAGCCACCAAAATAAGGTACGCGTGGAGGGATGAAGTGGAAATCGATTCCCCGGCTGGAACACGCCGTTGTTACTTCTTGACGTGCATCATTGTAATACAATGAGGACGTCAATTCTGATAACTGGCTATGAGCTCCCACAAAAAGATGGCTGACTAGCTCCAGATGAACGGCCTTTGCAGTGAAACAGCAAAATATGGCAAGATTCCCTTTTTACGGTCAGGTACCTCTACCTCGGTAATGGATCATCATAGGCCCACAGCAATCCACGCCGGAGCTGATGAACAGACGAGCTGGCTGAATACGTGCAAGTTTCCAATGACTTGTGAATATTAATCTCTAGAGTAAGGATGATCAGTATTGGAGACATACAAATCGAATCGGAGCCATCGGTGAAGTACCTGGAGCTACTAATGGACTCGAAGGTGAGTTTCTCTGAGCGAATCAGGGCAATTGCTGAGAAGGCTGCTTCGGGAGTATTGGCTTTGAGTCGACTTATGGCCAACGTAGGGGGATCCAGTCCATCAAAAAGACGCCTTTCGATAAGTGCTGTAAGCTCCATGCTACTGCACAGAGCAGAGGTATGGGATGACGCTCTCAGTAAGGAGGTATACCGAAAGCGCCTGGCGCAGGTATAGAGAAGAGGAGCGTTGAGGATCATCGTCGTACCCAACAGTCTCTGATTCGGTGGTGAAAGTTATTGCAGGCGTGATACGTGTCGGCCTCCTTGCTAGAAAGTGCCACTCTATTTATCTCCGTCGAAACGAGGATGCGAGGGAGATGGCTGTCCGCGAAGAGAGACGGTGCTCACTCAACGATTGGCAGCAGTCTTTGGTGAATTGCACAAAAGGAAAGTGGACTCCGCACCTCATCCCGGATGTGAGACCGTGGCTTAATCGAAGGTATGGTGTGACTGACTTCCATCTGACCCAGCTTCTGAGAGGGTATGGGTGTTTTCAGTCTTACCTGCACAAGATTGGCAAGTCAAGGTCTTCCGATTGTCAGTATTGTTTAGGAGAGGCTGCGAAGGGCTGCGCAGGGCTGCGAAGGGCCCTCTACAGGGAGACGGGAGAGCTCACCCCGGATAATATAGTTGTGGGGATGCTCGAATCGGTTGACAAATGGAACCAGGTGGTACATTCCGAAAACATAAAAGGGACTCGCATCAGCCGGGGGTGTTTGGGCAGGGGGATCGCTCTTCTGGTACCTCCTCTACCCCTCTCCCCTCCCGCTGGAAAAGTCCCCCAGCTTGAAGACGTAACAAAACCAGACCTGGCCCGAAGTAATGTGTCAAACGGTTCTCAGGTTGACAGGGGAGGTGTTAAGTGGGTAGTCTAGTCACCTTCTTGCGAGCATTGGATTCCCACACTCTATGCGTAAATGGGCATTCACCTCCCAACCACAAAAAAAAAGTTTTGTGAAAACAGCTTAGGCTTGACTTGGGTCACCGTCGAATTGGCCAGAAGTTATCAGCAGCCTGGTAAACGGGTGTTTGAATGGTAATAAAATGGGATGTTTGGCGTTGAACGTGATCTTGGCAGCGTCCAGCCTGCCACCGACACGGATTATGTCCTCTAAATCCAGGAATGGCGCCAGTCACACAAACGGACTGTGCTTGGAGACTTGCCTCCCCGACCTGGTGTCCAAAAGTTTGCAGTTAAAATTTTGTGATTGTACATACCCCACGATGATCTCAAGGGCTGCGGATAATTCATCACTCGTGGGTGCTTGATTGGTCAGTTGAGATTGCTTGATGGCCGGCTTGAGACCACAGATAAACTGCATCTTGTAGGTCACTATGCGCTGCAGCCTCTCTAAGGAGGTGCCGTGTTGGATCTGCTGAATAAAGTGTGTTTCAGGAGCCTCTGCCGCTACCATTGGGGTATTAGTCTGTTTTGTCTCCAAGTCACAAGGGCCACATTCCGATACTCGGAAGGCCAAACTGATTCTGCCCTAGATAAAAATTGTGGTCCTTGCAACTACATACTACAGTGGCTTAATTCAGCCGGCGCCATCCCACACGACAGGATGTCTTCAGACATTACGTGTCGCCATCGGTCCGCCCTTGAGAGGGTTTGTAAAGCGGAGATCCTGTCCGCCACAAAGATATTGTACGATGATGCAGTAGAGTTGATCCAAGCCAAGACAATCTCGGCATCGGTCCAGAATACCTGAAAAACCTCCTGCAAATTGAGCACTGTCTTAATTCGTCGCTCAGCGTCTAGTTTCACCGCACACTTCTCCCGACGCGGAACAGTAAGTGTTTTGATCGGGGCCACTCTTGACTTAGCGCACAGTAACCTGACGATACCTCAACCGCTCCTCAGCGTTGACTGCGTGTATATCGCTGAGCCATATGCGTTCTTGCAGGCATCACAAAAGGTGGACAACTGTACTTGCACGGGTTTCTCGCCTGTACTGACGACAAAATCGGGCCTGCTGCAATGATGGCAGACCACTGTGGAAATTGGACCACTGGGTATGGATTCCCTACTGGTAATGCTGCAACCCACTCCAATTCAAATTGCCATAATTCCTGTGGGAATAGCTTGGCTGCTACTATTACAGGAGCCAGAGTACGTAATGGATCAAACATTCTGACTATATTAAATGTCATCGTCCGCTTAGATAACTTCACATAGGTTGGATCCGGGTTGATTTGGATCTGGAATTTGCCAGTCTTAGGATGCCAGATGACTCCTAATGTCTTAATATAGACCTCGTGTAAACTACTGAAGTCCAGCTGGACTTTTTGGTCCTCAGGTTGAATCTGCTTCGACAATAGAGAATGGTTGACACACCATTTGCGCAAATGCATACCTGCACTCGAGAGTATGGTGCATAGCTCCACCTGCTTGCAAAGTGCCTCCTCTAAGCTGTCTGCCCCAGTCATGACGTCATCGATATAGCAATCCTTCTCCAACGTGCTGCTGCCTAGGGAACCTTTCTGCTGGTTCTCGTGTGCTAAAACTTGCAGGCATTTTGTAGCTAGATATGGGGCACAAGTCGTAACGTAGGCTACTACCCTGTATGAAAGCCATCATTCAACGAAACGGTTGTGGTCGTCTAACCGGATGCATCGAAAACCATCCGCAGCTTGGTTATACTGCTGTCAGGCTTCAGGACACAATGATGTGGAAGGAAGTATCGTAATTCCTCCCACTGCTGCGACGTCACCTCCTCCATATGTCCAAGCCGAATGTACTCCTCCATGAAATCCTCGTATGGAAGTCTTACATCAGGGTTCCTCTCCAGTCGACGCTCCAAGGTAATGAATCTGCTAGTGGCCACCACTTGGGAATCACCTAACAACTCAGGATCCTTGCTGCATGGGAGTTTAACCAAGAAACGGCCATCAGGACATCTTGTCACTGTCTGATAGAAATGTGATTTGCAAGCCTTTTCAGTTAACGTAAGCTTGCGCTGGGGATTTTGTACTTCCTCAACCTCCCAAACTCGCTTGATGAGCTGATTAAGCTGGCTCTTTTCTGCCAGGATGCCGCATGTCACGGAAGACACTTGATGTCTTCCGTGACATGCGGCCACTATTCCGGCTAGGATCCACCCTAGGAGCATGCTCTGGAGCACTAGGAGCTGTGGGCCTAATTTTATTCGTCCAATGGCCAGGAACTCGTAAAAATGTTCGGCACTCAGCAACATGCCGATGCGCTCCGTTCGGTCGAAATGTGGATCTGCCAGCCTCATGTTTTTGGGAATTTACCATCCCGATATGTTCAAGTTCTGAGACAGTTGTGGTGATATAATTTTGTCCATGCAGTAGGCTTCCAACTGCGGGTCATATCCTGAAAATCTGGATCTTAGGCTGAGATTCACCTTATGATATGCCTTCTCAGTGCTACTGCCTGCCCTTTCAATGAGGGCAAGGTGTGATGTCGATGATAAACCCAATTTTTTGATGATTTTTTTGGTGACGAGGTTTATTTGTGAGCCCGGATCCAGCCCAGCTCGACAATCTGTCGTCTTCCCATTACTGGTGACCAACCTGATGACGGTTGTACCCAAAAGCACATGTCCTTGGGGTTGGGGAACCATCAGAGATGTTAAAGTGAGCGATGGCGGTTCTGCATTTGTTTGCGGCTTCGAGTCTTGATTTGGCGTAGTCGTGCTCGAGGATATCGTCTTGGACTGTTTGGGCTTGTTGTCTCCAGGCAGATGTTGCAGAGTGTTGTAATTCTTGGAACACTGCTTGCAACTTCTGGCCGTGCAGCTGGAAGCCTGATGTGCTTCCAGAAGGTAATTCATGCACAGCCTCTTGGCTCGTGTGAAACTTAGTCTCTTTGCAGTAGTGATCCTGAGGAAATCTGGGCAGTAGTAAAGTGGGTGATCTTGCTCACACATTAAACACCGAGACGCTGTCGTGGTGGCCACGGTCGACTTGATGGCTTTCCTGAAGTTGATCTTCGTTTCCTTCGTTTTATGGCCGAGTGTCTTGAGAGCCTGAAAATGCATTTCTATAAAGTCCAACAAACTCTTCAAGAGTGGTAGCTCGTGCAGGTTGGATAACGATTGTTCGTACGATGCGTGAGTCACTGGATCCAATTTTCGGATTAGCACATGCTGCAGCAACGGATCCTAGCACCTTGTGGACACTTGCAGGTTCTTCAGGTTTCTGAGATCATGTAGAGCCTTTATTGCTACCACTGATGGCCTTTTATTAGCATTAGATGGCTGACTCATCAATTTGTTGATGAGCGTCGCTACCAATAGTCGCCGGTTGTCGTCCTTTTCTTCAAGGTTGTCCAAGCCGCTTCATAGCTGTCATCCAACAATGTAAAATTTTGAATCAAAAGCTCCGCTTCTTCGATGAGACCTGCCTTGAGGTACTAGAGCTTTTGGCACTTGGGCATTGGCTGGTGATGCACTATTTGCATGAAAAAGTCGTGGAATTGTTGGCAACGTAAATAGTTCCCATCGAAGGTGGGTTATTTTACTTTGGGCAGAGGCATGGTAAGAGGAGTCACAGGCAGAGTCGCTGGGGCGAGTGTGGTGCTGAGTTCATCCATTTTTGATTCCAGACGTATGACCGAATCTTAGTTAAGCTCTTCCAAATGAATGTGCTGTTGCACATTAAAACCATACGCTTCAGGATCGTCATGGAGCTTGACGATCTGCTGGTGATATTCAACCAGCTGTTACCAACCTCGTTGGGGGGTCATGAGTTTAGTTATGCACCATGTCCGAGTGACCTCCTTCTGGTCCAAACGGTCGATGATCCTCCTGAACGAGCCTGCTATGACTTTTTAGTGACGCAGCATCCTGACCACACTGGCATCTTTTGGTGCTGAGGCTTCTACAGTGTAGTCCTTGTCCTTGCTTTCCTGAATTTCAAGCCATTTTGTTGACTTTTCCCCGGTTGGTGTGCCCACGGGTGTTTTGACACGCATTTGATCGCGGAAATGCTGCTGGGAACGGAGGTAGTTGCCTTTGGTAGTGTCGTATATATGTTGGGTAAAATACTCGTGCGATGGAGTGACCTCCGGTAGGGATCGGATGTGACTTTCGCCTAGTTCAAAATCATCCCACGTGGCCACCAGTCACCGCAGTTGCTCCGCATATTACCCGGCTTCCTGCTTCCTTGAATGCGAATCCTAGTTTGAAATGGCCCCTTCGACGATACGAGCCAATCCTTTTAGGTCTCGGTCAGGCGATCCATGTTCGCCATCAGGTAGAATGTCGGAAAGTGGCCGGATACGGAAAGCACGGATACACAACGACACTACACAAACCACTACATAGCCCTCCAAGGCCTATTCACCGGGGAAAAACAATTATTTAGTTATGTATGGCATATTAAATACCAAGTCCATCCCACCGAGGCCTCCAAATATTTGCGCCGGGACTCTTTTGTCGCGAACTTTGATTTTATTATTTGATGGGCTGAAATTTTATTTCCACAAATTTTTCAAATTCGTTAATTAAAATTTCAATGAGCATGGAATTACAATACTGTGTGAATTTTCATAGATTTAATACGAAATCCGAATTACTGAAAAATTTAAAAATTAGAACAAGACATATTAGGACAAGAATTCACAGAATATATAACGACCCAACCAACAATTCAACAATGAATAAACTTTTTGTTTCAAAGTTTTGACAAACTAAAAAATGAATGAAAAATTGGTGACTCGATTGAAGAAAATTGAAGACGGGGTGTTGGAAACTTAAAGTATTTTCGCTTTGTGGCGAATTGAATTTGGTGAATTGAATTAAAATGATCGATCAATTGATAAATCAATCAAATAAATTGAATTAATTACTAGGGGGCTAATTATTACAGTGCTAATTAACCTTGAATAAATATGTAAGTTGATTGAAGCGTTGATGTTGCCGAATCAGGCCATGATGGGTACTCAGGGGTATCAGGAACTCAACACAGTCTATGGCATATTAAAAATATTTATGAAAATTTGATTAAAAATTCACGTATAGATGCAAACGATTAACGAAACGATACCAAAAATAAGTTGTATGTTACTTCTTAAATAACTTTTAAGCTGAAAGAAGACTCTCCAATAAACAATTTTCATATTGTTACTTTAATAAAAGCCACAACGAAACAAATATTGTATGAAATTTCAGATTTTTTTATTGAATACGTTATTATACTTCTTGCTAATTGATTACATAATCTCATATTTTGTGATTGTAATTACTATTTGCTTGGTCTCCTCATTTGGAGAATTTCCAACGGGAATAGAACCCGCCACGATGGCTGGACACTCCTCTTCTGAGCTAGCCATCGCGCTGATAGCCTCATATAAAGAAATCCAAAGGTGTTAGGTCGCAGGATCTTGCGGGCCAATTGACATCACTCGATCTTGAAATTACGTGTCCTGGAAATTTCTGTTGCAAAAGTGCTCAATTAGCCTATGTTGTGTGATTTGTGGCTCCATCCTGTTGGAACCATATGCTCTTCAGATCACAATCTTCAATTTCTCTCCAAAAATAATCGGTTATCACCCGTCCAAAGCAGTCAGAATTGACTGTAATGGCTCTTCCTTGATCGTTTTCAAAAAACGGGCCAATAACACCACCAGACCATTATGCACACCAAACGGTCACTTTCTCCGGATGCAAAGGCCTTTCTGCGATCACCTGAGGATTTTGAGAGCCCCATATGTGGCAATTCTGTTTATTTACGTAACCACTGAGTGAAAAATTAGCTTCATCACTAAAGAAAATTTGGTTCGAAAAATCGTTATCAATGGCTTGTTGTTCAATCACCCGACTCGCATACATTCTGCGTTGTGTATGGTCTTGAGACTTCAGTTCTTGAGTGAGTTGGATTTTGTACGGATGGAGATACAAATCCAAATGCAAAATCCGCCATAATGAGTCGTAAGACAAGCCCAAATGTTGAGCACGTTGAAGAGTCGACAAATTTGAGTCTTCCTCCACACTTTGAGCAACGACAGCGATATTTTCAGCAGAACGAATGTTGCGATGATGCACAGGCCTTGCAATATCAATAATCGATCCAGTTTCTTCAAATTTTCTCACTGTGCTCGAAATTGTTTGCTGTATAAGTCGATTATGCCAACCGTAATCGGCTTGTAAGGCCCTAAATTTTGATACAGCAGATTTAATAAATTTAACGCGTTTTCGGACAATTAAACGATCCATATTTCTAAATTGCAAACCTTCAACTAAAAAAACACGCTTTAGATGACATTTAATTTTGATAGATGTCAAATGGCAGGGTTATATTTTCCCTACCATGAAATGGATAACCCTGTACTA
This sequence comes from Odontomyia ornata, assembly GCA_963969285.1. Classification (NCBI taxonomy): domain Eukaryota; kingdom Metazoa; phylum Arthropoda; class Insecta; order Diptera; family Stratiomyidae; genus Odontomyia; species Odontomyia ornata. Next base: position 207,251,124 of record OZ017740.1, read on the forward strand.
TTGAATATCTTACTGGATCGTTTTAATATTTTTTTATTTGAAAATAAAAAAAACTACATTTGGTAGTAGAGTAACCACTATTCTCTGAAAACTCCTCGAGCTTTGGGAGTAATTTTCCGCACATGACCTCGGCTTCTGATACTAACTGTTTGTTCATTGTCTCCGTTTTCACTACCGATATCCTCGTAGCTAATATTTGTCATTCTTGAGTTGCAACTGCTCACCTCTGTGTTGAATCGTTGACGAATTGTGGAGATGAACGTGAGGTTGAACGCATTCCACTTCTTCTTTTTGGAGGTTTGTCATCTTTTGGAGAACTTTCACTTGAGTCTTCGTTATAACGTGGTCTCTTTTGATTGCGCCTTTTGCTGTGAGCGGCTACTTAGGCCGCGCTCATTATAGTCAATGAACTCCTCGTCACCGTCATTGTCAGACATGAAGCGCTTGAAACGTATTGACGATCGACTTTTGGGTGGATTATTATTGACAGTTATTCGTGAACGTGGACCTGATGCTGATTTCAAAGGTTCAGTATCTTTTGACTCCGATTTCCCTTCGTCTTCTTCTCCCCCGGAAGACTTTTCATCAAAGTCATCATCTTTGTCCTCATCGTCATTACGGTACGAGTATCGTGGCTGTAAGTTTCGTCCACGTCGTAGAGGCCTTTCCATTTCACGATTGTTTTGTACCATATTTCCATTTGTTGGTGCTATACTATTATTATTATTTCGCACTATCAATCGCGATGAGTTATTTTCTACGACTGATGATGGGAGCTCCAAAAGATCAACTTTGTCGCACAGCATATCTGGCTCATTTACATTCCTTATATGTCTAAATAGCATTCGTCTTGTATGGCACATCGTTGATGAACCGGGTTCACCATAATTATGATCAACCTGGACATGATATAAATGTTGATGTTTGACTTCTAATTGCTAAAGATGAGGATGATGCTACAGTATCATTACCAGTTGTTGAATTTCAATGCTATCGTGTTACTGAGCCACCAAGTGTGGAGCTACTAGGTATTTGACGATTTTGTATTGGTTGTGTTGATCAGTGAACTGTGCTAGCATTGCCATTGGTTATTTGATTCTCGAGATTTCACACGCAATTTTTCACATGAGTGATGATCGCTATTATTCTGCCGTGTTCTCTTTACTCTTCGATTCTCACTTATCACTTATTTTTTGCCTGCTTGCTTTATCACTCACAGCATCTGATACATCATTCTCATCTTCTGAGGACTCTGGCGATTTTTAAAGAAGTTTTTGCCGTTTTTTGCTGTCAGTTTACTTGAATTTTCATCTGTTTGTAAGTTTCTACTCCGTATCGCTATACGTGCTGTATTAGAGCTGTTTTGAACAGATTTTCTTGGTTTCGCTTTTGATCATTAGGTTCGTACCTGTCTTCGAAGTCATTTGAGCGATTACGTGTCAGTGAACATCTTTGCCGTTAAGAGTAGCCTAACTCAAAAACCAAAATACCAACGCTTTCTTCACTATCATCATTTGAAGAACTTGGTGATGATGTTGCACTGCTCGTTTCGCTACTTGATTTCTCTTGACTATTCGCTCTAGATGCCGAGCCGAGCGCTCCTTTGACTTGGATCTAGGGCCGCTCAGGTGGTAAGAATATTGGCAATGAAACATCGTACGTGGCATTATTTTGGCCAGGAAAACATGCACATCGAGTTCTTGTTGAGCCACGATTATTTTCATATCCGTTAACCTCATCCGCTTCATCATCAGATATATTGTTATGACGTCTAGTCAATTTTCCGGGTGCTGTGCTGCCCTTTGAGGGTTTACTTTTTGGTACAATTTTAGATGTACAAGACTCATTTTTCATGGGAGATGATTTAGCATTGGCTTTATTACTATTATTAGATGAACTACGAACCGATTTGCAATTTTATAGAATCGGTTTGATATGAGTTTCAAACAATGTACTTAAACGTAGATCGAAAATTGAATTAACTCCAGGTTAATTTTGATTAAAATATGTGTGAAATACATAATTAACTGCTTTACAACTTCCTACACGACTAACGACTTACAACAAACAATTCAGATTATCCTGCTTAATAGCTTCTCAGGCAACAAAGTGCCACCAATAACTTTTCCTTCTACAATTTGACTATAAACTGACACTTACTGGAGAAATGTCACCACAGCTGATAAAAAAAAGCAAAAATGTAATGATGTCATTGATAAAACAGTGGATTGACAGTTTTACTGTTCACTGCATTATCAAACCAAGTAAGATGGCCAGGTTTAAGAAGGCAGTTCTTTAATCCACCTTTTACGCTTTTATTTGCCTCTCTTTTCATTTTGACAGCTCCTCGATCGCAGGTGCCAGGCTAACTTCCTGGAAACACCCCCACCGACGGTAAGAGCACAGTTCCCGAAAAAGAGTATAAGCACTGCCTCCTTAAACCTGGCCATCTTGCTAGGTTTGACAATGCAGTGAAAAGTAAAACTGACAATCAGTTGTTTCGTCAATTACGTCATTACTTTTTTGCTTTTTTTATCAGCTGCTGTGACATTTCTCCAATAAGTGTCAGATTATTGTCAAATTGTGGGAGCAATAGTTATTGGCGGTAATTTGTTGCCTGAGAAATAGTTCAGCAGGATAGCCTGAATTATTTTTCTGAGTCGTATAGTCGTGTAGGAAGTTGCAAAGCAGTTAATTTAGTATTTCATACATATTTTAATCAAAATTAACCTGAACTTCATTCAATTTTAGATCGATGAAACTTCGTTTATGAACATAGTTCGAAAGCCATATCTCCTTTATCAGTGACGATATACGAAATATCGGTATCTGGCAGAAAAGAAAAATATAAACAATGCTCATTAAGGACCATTTTTAATATTTCATCCTAGACTGAATTCTAGACAGAATCTGGAAACAATGTGGTAGGCTTAAAAGCGTTTTATAATAGTTAATATCATGTAATATTAGTATTGATTCCTTTCAGTAAATTATCAACTTTACACATTACAGAATGCTACAGTTAAATCGCTTGCACTAGAAGTAGTCGCATTGGTTTCCCGCAATAAGGAATGTGTAAGCGAGATAGCAGCGTGCGAAATACAGGGAAGCTATTTTGTTGCGCTAAAAGATCCTGATTTAAGAGACCAACAAATGAAAGTACTGGAAACACTTTCAGGGTTTCTGAATTCACAAGATATGATAAAAGAAGCTCAAAATAAAGGTAAAGTGAATTCTTGGCAAACAATTATAAAATATTTACTTCCTGTTTAGGTGCTGTGATATATCTACTGGACATGTTCTGTAACTCAAGGAATCCTCAAATGCAAGAACTTTGTGCTGAAATTCTCGCTAAAATGACCGCTGACCGTTTAAGCGCACTTAAGGTAGGAAAATTATAACATATACAAAATGATAAAAAGCTAATATTGCATAAAATTCTGAAGGTTCGCATAACAGTTTGCAAATTTCTACCTCCATTATTCGTCGATGCAATGATCAAATCTCCGGCAACTTCCGTCCAATTATTCGAATCAATTCACGAGCATCCAGAATTAATTTGGAATGTAAAGACAAAAACAAAATTATGAGATGTTGTTGCTGATATGTGCGATGGGTAAGCTAACAGAGATTGCGTAAAGTTTTTAAATAGCTAATATAATATATATTTACGTATCAATGCAGTTTTTGTAAAACACTGAAACAAAATCCAAAAATTTTGTGGAAAGACCCAAATATTCTTAAAGATATTATACCCAATGAGGTGATTGTATCAGGCGTTTATTTGTGGCTGTTTGTTAGTAATCCAGCTTGGACTCTGCGCAAGCCGAAGTTATTATCAGATTTACTCGACTTCGTTGTAGACTTTATCAACAAAAATCCGCCGGATGTAAGTTAATTAATTTTTTAAATCACCGGTAAATGGTCTTCTGGAATCTTCATAACGTACTCTTCAATATTTTTAGAAAGATGCATTGGAATTAGCATCTACTGCATCAGTCGAATTATTAAGAGCGCAGCCTAATTTAGCAGATGACATTCCAGTTTGGGGTCACATACCAAAACTTTTCAATTTACTTAACGTACAACCAAAACATACATTGTCAGTATTATATCAATTAGCTCTTTCAGAGGTAAGATCAATTTGCCAGAATTTAATTGATTTTAAATAAACATGTATTTTATTTTAGTACTGCGTGACAGCAGTGTCGCAAACTGAATGTATCTTGCCTTTAAAACGGTGTATGGAAAATAACAAGCCACTGATAGAAAAAGTGTGTGAAAATTTAAGCCGTTTGTTTAAATACCAACATGTGAGTGTAATGATTCGATAAAAAAGCTTATCTCTAACTGCTATTGCGTTAATTGTAGGATTCATTGATTGGCCAGTCTTTAGAAAGTAATCTAATACCATTCCTGTTAAATTTGCTTGAAAGTCATATGGAGTATGTAGACAGTCCTTCTGCGGTGAAGGCACAAATTGTAGCTGCGCTCAAGGCGATGACACACAATTTAAATTGTGGTGATCGTGTATCGCAAATTTTATTGAAACATCCAGTGTGGGCAGAGTTTAAAGATCAGAAGCATGACTTATTCATAACGGATACAAACGTTAGAGGCTATTTAAAAGGTGAGATATTCACTTATTTATGAATTATTGAATGAAACATCGATAAATTACCAAAATGGATTAAATACTTTACGCATATTTTTTGCCAAGTATCGTGTTTGTTTCTTCCAATTCTCAATTCGGCTATGATGGATATTAACTCAAAGTTCAAACAGTCCCAAATTCAATTACACATTGTGATAATTATCATTGCTTTTCAATGGAAAATTATTGAATATAAGCTTAAAAATTTCGTGTCATCGATTTTGAGCCTATCAAAGGATACACAAAGATATTTTTAATTTTCATCAGGTTCCACGATTTTCGCTTAATCCCTATCTCCTTGCTTATTCTAATTATGAAACGGACAACAATAAAGTTTTAGTCATACATTCTTTATAATAAAACGTTTCAGGAAATCCTTAAACTGCTAAGCCTATTCAGAAATTTTTTGGAAAGAGCTATCTTAACAGCAAATGTTATGCTTATGGGCGTAGATAATTAGCACATCGATGTTTGTTTAATACTTCAATTTATCCTAAAAGCTGATTTACAATTTCAGACTGGTCTATTTTCTACTTATTCCTTCTTAAAGTTGATTTTCAATAGAACTGGCTATATCTGTAATCAATTTAATTAATTTTAATTCAAATCTCGTTCTTTTGTAACATGCAATCCTAAATATCAATAGATATTGTGAACATTTGCAGGGAAAAGGCATAAATGCCAGCATCTAATCACGGGTGTTTTAATAGACCATGTAATCCATCGCTCATAATTTTGTTTTCATAAATTGGAATCAAGCTGATTGACGTGAGCATTGGTAATTATTTAGTTTAGGTGTCATACTCCCGATTTTTTTGAAATTTCAATATGTTATACAGTTTTTCATGCTGAAAAAGAATATATATATATATATATATATATATATATATATATATATATATATATATATATATATATATGTTGGGCGCGGAAAACATTCCTTTACATAGTTTTTAAAGTTTGAAAATTGGGAAATGTACGCTATCGTGAAAAGTTGGCATTTTGCACATACTTGATGTTGGAGAGGATTGAGAGTGGGGTGTGGGAAGAAGGGCGCCCTTCAAAAGAATAGAAGGGCACCCTTCTCCTCTAGAGAATAGAAGGCTGCCCTTCTAGAGAAAAGAAGGCTGCTCTTCTGGAACCCGTCCTTGCACAATATATTACAGCAGCATCGGGGATCTGCCATTTCAAATATTATAATTTAATGCCTTAAATTCCACCAAAATGTTATTGAAATACAATTCCCATCCCATTTTTTTCAATTGTGTTGTATGACAATATCTGATCACAATTAAATAAATGTGTGGGTTGTCAATTGACGAATAATTATATTTAATGCTGGAGAGGATTGAGAGTGGGGTGTGGGGGGGGTCGTGTTAAAACGATGTTCCATTGGTTATTCGATTCTCGAGAATCGAATAACCAATGGCGATGCTAGCGTGGCTCATAGATCAACACAACCAATGCGCAATCATCTACGCCTAGTAATTCCACACTTACGACTTTAAAATAGTTTGCCTTATTTTCTAACTTTTCAATCAATTATTCCAGAAACTTAATCGGAAGCTGATACCACGAAAAAATTCGTCAGAATCGGAACAAACTGCCGAGGAAACGTTAACTCGTGAAATAACAGACAAAATCCACCTCAGCTACGGCAAGTACGGATGAGGATAACGAAAACGAATACGATCGTGGATCAACAAGAACTGAAAGTGCACGTTTTCCTTTCCGTTATTTTAAAAATACCTTTGTAGCTTGATCTGCTTTTCATTATAGCTTAATTGAAAATAAATCAAATTTTAAATAAAATCATTAAACTATATGCTTCAATATATTTTATAACTTATCAAGGCTGATGACATCAATTTACAATTTTTTTTTTATAGATGTTCATGCAATAACAGTGAGTATGGACGTAGAACCGTGATGATTCGAGATGGCTAGTGGATGCTAAATCCCGATTTGGTGTGTCGCGCTGCTGACAATGAATCAATCTCATTGAATATTCTTGTATCCTGATTATAAAACGTCTGTTTTTTACCACGGATGCTGTAATGATCTTAAAAAATTTATAAAGTTAGAGCAAGTACTATGAACTGTTAAATATTATTTCAAACTAATTTAAGAAGGGATTGAGGATTTCTGTGGATTTCGAGGAAAAAGGATATGCGTCTAAGCTAGTGAGGGAAGCAGATAAGAAATATTATCTTATTGAAAGTCATTTAGATTTTAAGTTTTCGGTAGGTTAACAGACAACTCTATCATAATTTAACTATTGAAGTTACTTAGGAGTTTCTGGGTGGATAAACAGTCTGGCATAATTACCTTTTGCCATGAAAGCTAAATTTGTTATTGCGGGCATTTCTGTTCTGGATAACTTCATGTTAAAAACTCCTATTAAACTTGCTGTCTTTTTGTATGTAGCTGGATTGAAAAGCAAGTATACGACAGTATTGACCGTAACGTGCTGTACTAAATAATGCTTTGCGTTAGCATCCTAGCCAAATTAGTCCACCTTATCAAAATGATGTAGACAACCTCCTAAGTCTGCATTAATAACCAACTCACCGACGCCTTTGACATCATTAGCGGACTAAAGCAGGGAGATGGGCTGGCCCCATTGCTATTCAATTTGGCTTTGGCTAAGAAAGCTACCTGTCCATACATGAGGTACGCTGTTATACAAGTTAAGCCAAGTGGTAGCCTATGTAGATGATCGCAACATTTTGTCACGGTCGCTAACAACTGCCAAAGAACTTTTCCCGAAACTTGACAGTGAAGCAAAACTAGTAGGGCTACAAATCAATGCGAATAAAACAAAGCTCATTACGCAGTCGAGGACAAATACCTCAAGTACACAAAATATCGCACTTGGCGAATACACTAGTGAAAATGTGGGCAAACTTGTGTATTTAGGCACCACAATAATGAGAACGCTAATAAAAGAGAAGAAATACGAGGACGAATACAGCTCGCAAATTAAATATTGTATTCAGTTTTGACGATCTTGAAAACCAGCTGCATACACAGAAAAACAAAGCTCCAAGTATACAAATCTGTGATAAGACCTGTGCTATGCTATGGATTTGAAAAACATGGGCCCTAACTCAAGCATCCACAAACATATTCAACGCCTTTGAGGGACGGGTCCTGAGGCGGATGATTGGAGTGAAGCTAGATGGGGACCAATGGCGAATTCGACGCAGCCATGAGCTGAATGAAATGTTTGACGAGCCAGACGTCTCAACGATTGTAAGGCTGCGGAAGCTGCAATGGGCTAGCCACATGATTCGTATGGATGAACAACGAATACCCAAAAAGGTATTCGCTGGAAGAACTGAAGGGTGGAGACCAGTGGGGGATTCGAGGAAACACCGCTCTGACTCGAAAGCCAAAGGCATTTCATCGCTGCTCAGATTTCAAAATTAGAGGACGCAATTGATGGACCGAGGTACTATTTGCAGGAAGCGAAGGCCGGAGCGGAGCTTTAGTGCTACAAAGAAATTGAAAAAAGTGAATTTTACACTTATGTAGACCAATAAATTTTTTATCTCAAAAACAAAGATAATCATGTCTCACAAAAATAAATAATTAATGAAGAATAAATTATCACAATATTGACAATTTCTTTTGGATAAAAAGTATTGCTTTAAGCCTTAATTAAATTAATTATAAAAAAGGTTTCTCGGATTCTCGGACTGCAAATAATTGAATTAGCAATTAATTAACCAATTCAACATATAAACTTGCAAAAATAGTTCCTCTGTTTAAGGTTGGTGATCATCTCGACCCGAATAACTGACGGGATTTAGTAAGATATTTGAAAAAATACTAAAAAACCGATTGACATCATTCTTAGTTGAAAACTCTATCGTAAGCTAACATCAGTTTCGTTTTCAAAAGAACAAGAGTACTTTGGATGCCCTACATTCTGTTACACGTTTCATCAATCTAGGACTTGACAGAGGTGATTTGAAAAAGCATTTGATACAGTTAATCATGACCTCTTGCTTCGTAAAGCTGAATCGTATGGTATTCAAGGGAGTCCTAAGCAGTTGTTTAAGAGTTATTTGGAGGGAAGATCGCAGAGAACTTTAATCAACAATGTCCTGAATGATCAAGCACCTACGAAAACAGGAGTTCCCCAAGGCTCAATACTTGGCCCAACGTTGTTCCTGCTATGAACAAATCATCTAAATACATGTGGGCTGACGGGATATCACACATTATATGCTGATGACACAGGATATCACACATCATATGCTGATGATACAGTTCTACTTTATTCAGGGCAAGACAAAAGTGCCATTGAGAACACTATCAACGAAGATCTAGGGAAATTCCATCAGTGGATAATCGAAAACAAACTAGTATTGAACACTACAAAGACAAAATATATTGATTTTAAGAAAAGAGCAAAGGAGACATAGATGCCGGAACTTAATATTGACGGCGAAAAATTGTAAAGAGTGCTAGAAATGAAATATTTTGGTCTCATCATAGACCATGGTATGGCCTGTTTACCACACATAAATAGCTTGAAGAGGCAATTATTCCCAATGATAGGCTTGTTAAGAAAATATGAGTCGTTTCCAATGCACATCATGAAACTTGTTCTAAATGCGTTTGTCCTGACGAAATTATATTATGGAGTACTTATTCTGAGTCAATCAGCAAAGCAACATTTAAATAGTATATCCAGGCTGCTGGCCAAATCGAAGCTAGTAATATTGAATTAGTCTTTTTTTTTCATATGTTCATTTAATATGCAAAATGTTGATTTTTTTGCATTTCATGCTATTTTAAAATACGTAAATTATTTATTCATCATTGACTATAAAAATTTAACTAAGATTAGCAATATTTTAAAATATTATTCCAAAGAAAAAAGACTGCCTAAACAATATTAAAAATATTGAATTCTATTTTTGTTCGCATTTTAATTTATGATACAAATTGTTGAGTGTGTGTTGCTTAATTTATATCATTTGGAAGTATTGAATTTATTTATTCAAAACTAGCTACAAATTTTTTTATAATTAATTTAATTAAGGCTTAAAGCAATACTTTTTATCCAAAAGAAATTGACAATATCGTGATAATTTATTCTTCATTAAATATTTATTTTTGTAAGACATGATTTTCTTCGTTTTTGAGATAAAAAATTTATTGGTCTACATAAGTGTAAAATTCACTTTTTTCAATTTCTTTTTGGCACTAAAGCTCCGCTCCGGCCTTCGCTTCCTTCCGAGGTACTAGTCCATCAATTGCGTCCTTTAATTTTGAAATCCAAGCAGCGATGAAATGCCTTCGGCGATCGAGTCAGAGCGGTGTTTCCTCGATTCCCCCACTGGTCTCCGCCCTTCAGTTCATTCATACGAATCATGTGGCTAGCCCATTGCAGCTTCCGCAGTCTTACAATCATCGAGACGTCTGGCTCATCAAACATTTCATTCAGCTCATGGCTGCGTCGAATTCGCCATTGGTCCCCATCTAGCCTCGCTCCAATCATCCGCCTCAGGACCCGTCCCTCAAAGGCGTTGAATATGTTTGCGGATGCTTGAGTTAGGGCCCATGTTTTTCAAATCCGTAGCATAGCACAGGTCTTATCACAGATTTGTATACTTGGAGCTTTGTTTTCCTGTGTATGCAGCTGGTTTTCAAGATTTTCAAAATTGAATACAATATTTAATTTGCGAGCTGTATTCGTCGTCGTATTTCTTCTCTTTTATTAGCGCTCTCATTATTGTGGTGCCTAGATACACAAGTCCGCCCACATTTTCGATAATATATCCGCCAAGTGCGATATTTTGTGTACTTGAGGTATTTGTCCTTGACTGCATAATAAGCTTGTTTTATTCGCATTGATTTGTAGCCCTACTAGTTTTGCTTCACTGTCAAGTTTCAGGAAAAGTTCCTTGGCAGTTGTTAGCGACCGTGACAAAATGTGGCGGTCATCTACATAGGCTACCACTTGGCTTAACTTGTATAACAGCGTACCTCTTGTATGGGCAGGTAGCCTTCTTACCCAGTGCCAAATTGAATAGCAATGAGGCCAGCCCATCTCCCTGCTTTAGTCCGCTAATGGTGTCAAAGGAGTTGATTAGTTGGTTATAAATGCAGTCTTGGGAGGTTGTCCACGTCATTTTGATAAGGTGGACTAATTTGGCTAGGATGCCAAAGCAAAGCATTATTTAGTACAGCACGTTACGGTCAATACTGTCGTATACTTGCTTTTCAATCCAGCTACATACAAAAAGACAGCAAGTTTAATAGGAGTTTTTAACATGAAGTTATCCAGAACAGAAATGCCCGCAATAACAAATTTAGCTTTCATGGCAAAAGGTAATTATGCCAGACTGTTTATCCACCCAGAAACTCCTAAGTAACTTCAATAGTTAAATTATGATAGAGTTGTCTGTTAACCTACCGAAAACTTAAAATCTAAATGACTTTCAATAAGATAATATTTCTTATCTGCTTCCCTCACTAGCTTAGACGCATATCCTTTTTATCTTCAATCCCTTCTTAAATTAGTTTGAAATAATATTTAACAGTTCATAGTACTTGCTCTAACTTTATAAATTTTTTAAGATCATTACAGCATCCGTGGTAAAAAACAGACGTTTTATAATCAGGATACAAGAATATTCAATGAGATTGATTCATTGTCAGCAGCGCGACACATCAAATCGGGATTTAGCATCCACTAGCCATCTCGAATCATCACGGTTCTACGTCCATACTCACTGTTATTGCATGAACATCTATAAAAAAAAATTGTAAATTGATGTCATCAGCCTTGATAAGTTATAAAATATATTGAAGCATATAGTTTAATGATTTTATTTAAAATTTGATTTATTTTCAATTAAGCTATAATGAAAAGCAGATCAAGCTACAAAGGTATTTTTAAAATAACGGCGAGGAAAATGTGCACTTTCAGTTCTTGTTGAGTCATGATCGTATTCATTTCGTTATCCTCATCATCGGATGTATTTTTATGATGTTCAGTCCATGATTTTGTCGACTTAATTTCGATGGTTCATCCTCTGAATCGTCTTCAGGTAAAACTCTGCTATTGTGATTCGTTCGTAGTTGGGGCAGATTTCGTCTGTTTGTTACGATTTCACTAGTTATCGTTTCCTTGACAGTAGACTCCGATTCTGACGACTTTTTTCGTCGTATCAGTTTTCGATCAGGTTTCTGAAAAAAATGATAAAAAATTGAAAAAATAAGGCAAATTATATCAATGCCGCGATTACATACCTTTGTTCTTCATATTCATCTTGTTCATCAGCAGTGTTTTGTCTCTAGCGACGATTGGTACATTTCGTTTCGCTACTTAGTTCCTCTTAAATATTGGCTCTAGATGCTTCTAGCCAGGCACTCCTTTGACTTGGACCTGGTGCCAACTCGGGTGGTAAGAGAGTTGTCGATGAAACGCCGTCCAAGGCATTATTGCGGCGAGGAAAACATGCACTTCGAGTCCCTCGTTGAGTCATGATTGTTTACGACGTATAGTCAATTTTCCGGGTGCTGCGCTGCAATTCGAGGGTTCACTTCTTGGTATTGCCTTTATTGCTTCGTCAACGAACCGATTCGTAATTCTATAAAATCGGTTTGATATGACTTTCGAATAATGTATTTAAACGAAGTTTCATCGACCTGAAATTGAATGAAGTTGAGGTTAATGTTGATTAAAATATGTAAAAAACAAGGCAAATTATATCAATGTCGCGACTACATACCTGTGTCCCTCATCTTCATTTTGTTCATCAGCAGTGTTTTGTCTCTAGCGGCGATTGGTACATTTCATTCGCTACTTGATTTCTCTTAAATATTGGCTTTAGATGCTTCTAGCCAGGGCTCCTTCGACTTGTACCTGGTGCTGGCTCAGGTGGTTAGAGAGTTGACGATGAACCAATTTTCAAGGCATTATTCCGGCGAGGAAAACATGCACTTCGAGTCTTTGTTGAGCCATGATTATTTATGACGTATAGTCAATTTTTGGGGCGCTGCACTGCCATTTGAGGGTTTACTTCTTGCTAATGGCTTTTTTCATAGCCCTCTAATTCTTTAGAATCGGTTTGATATGACTTTCGAACATTGTTCATAAACGAAGTTACATCGATCTGAAATTGGATGAAGTTGAGGTTGATGTTGATTAAAATATGTATGAAATACTAAATTAACTGCTTTGCAACTTCCTACACGACTATACAACTCGCAACAAATAATTCAGGCTATCCTGCTGAATTATTTCTCAGGCAAAAGATTACCGCGAATGACTTTCACTCCCACAATTTGACAATAATCTGACGCTTATGGGAGAAATGTCAAAACAGCTGATAAAAAAAAAGCAAAAAAGTAATGACGTCATGGATGGAATAGCTGATTGTCAGTTTTACTTTTCACTGCATTGTCAAACCTAGCAAGATGGCCAGGTTTAAGGAGGCAGTGTTTTTTATGTGGTAGGTAGGTAAATGCTGTTTATGCACAACCCGAGCATAATGTGCCATCTGGTTCCATTTGTCAACTGATTCGAGCATCAATGCAATTATTTTATCCGGGGTGAGCTCTCCCGTCTCCCTGCAGACTTCCCTTTGCAGCCTGACCCATTTTGTACACGCGAAACCGACAATCGGGAGACCGTGACATACCGATTTTGTGCAGGTAAGACTGAAAACACCCATGCCCGCTCAAAAGCTGGATCAGGTAGAAGTCAGTCTCACCATGCTTTCGATTTAGCTACGGTCTCACATCCGGGACGAGGCGTGCATTCCACATTCCCTTTGTGCAATTGACCCAAGGCTGCTGCCAATCGTTGAGCGAGCGCTGTGTCTCCTTGCGTACAACCATCTCTCTCGCATCTTCGTTTCGGTGCAAGTGAAAAGCACAGCGCTCTCTAACAAGGGGGGCGACAAGTATCACGCCTGCAATAACTCTCATCGCCGAGTCAGAGACTGTTGGATACGAAGATGCAATTCTCAGTGCTCCTCTTCTCTGTACCTGTAGCAAACGTTTTCGGTATACCTCCTTGCTGAGAGCGTGGCCCCATATCTCTGCTCCGTACAGTAGCACTGACCCTACAGCACTCATCAAGAGGCGTCTTCTTGACGGGCTGGGCCCTCTACGTTGGCCATAAGTCGACTCAGGGCCGATATTCCCGAAGAAGCCTTCTCAGCCGTTGCCCTGATTTGCTCAGAGAAACTCATCTTTGAGTCAATCAGGTACTTCACCGCTTACTTCAATTCGATTCGTAAGTCGCCAATACTGATCATCCGTACTCTAGGGACTCTCTTTTTTGTCAAGATGACCACTTCGGTTTTCTCCAGTGCTAGACTGAGCCCACAGGCAGTCATACAGTCCCTCACTCGGCGCATTAGCATACCTAGCCTAAGTTGCGCTTGTTCAACCGTGCGTCCAGTGACCAGAGCCGCAACATCATCCGCATAGCCGACCAAGCGTGACTCATCTGGCATCTCAAGTCTCAGTAGCCCATCGTAAGACATGTTCCACAGGTCCGGACCTAGGATGAATCCCTGGGTAACACCCGATGTAATTTCCATCCTTCGTTGGCCCTCTGTCGTGTCGTAGAGCAGGCTTTGGTCCTTTAAGTAGTTCCGCAAAAGCCGCATTAGATATTCTGGAGCTTGAAAAGAGTTTTCCAGCGTATCCAGAATATCCACCCATCTAGCGGAGTTGAAGGCGTTCCTGACGTCGAGTGTCTCCAACAGGACGATCCGTCGCTTGGTGCGACTATATGCCTCTGCCTTTTGGACCGCGTTCATCACCTCTGCAATCGCATCAATGGTAGAACGTCCTGCTCTAAAGCCATACTGCCGAGGAGATAGGTCCCCAGCAGCACGGATCACGTCAGTGAGTCTTCTTTGATGAGTTTCTCTAGCACTTTCCCAGCCGTGTCCAGCATGCATAACGGGCGGTATGCAGACGGTGATTCGGGATTTCCCTTCCCCTTGCTGATCAGCACGAGCGTCGCCACCTTCCATCGTACCGGGAAAACCCCGTCCCGTAGGCAAGCGTTGAATGTGCTGAGCAGCAAGTCAGGACAATGGTGATAGACGAGCCGCAACACCTCAGCTGGAACACCATATGAACCTGGAGACTTCCCCGCTTTCAACGAGAGGACTACCTCCTCCAGTTCCAGCTGTGTGAAGAGTGGGCACTCGACTGCTGTTTCACCATGGACAGCGTCAACACGGACGGGATGGGCGGGGAAGAGTCCCCGCACTATCGCGTCCATCTTTTCCACGTCATGTATACAAGGCTTCCATAGGGCACCAAGTTTCCGCATGACCAGCTTGTAGCCAAGGCCCCACGGATTCTTGTTCACATTTCCACTAGGTCTTGCCAGCAGCGAGCCTTGCTACTGTTGATCAGTTTGCGAAGGCATTTCCTGGCCGACTTATATGCTGCCACCCAGTTGCATGCCTCGTCACCGTTCCGCGCCCGTTGAGCCTCACGTCGAAGCTTGTGACACTCCCTTCGCTTTTCAGCAAATTCAGTTGACCACCAGTACACTGGGGGCTTACCGTGCCGGGGTCTTCGAGGGGGATAGAAGCGCAGCAAGCAGTCGTAATGATGCTCATAGTAGAGTTCACCACGTCTTGAGCTGCCAGCTCTTCCGTCCCCTCTGAAGTTCCCTGCAGTGGCTCACCTGCTGTGAACACCTCGATGAACCTCTTGAAGTCTATCCTTCCGATGTTCCATCCAGTTGTAGAAGGCCGAGAGCACGGACGTCGGGAGACAGCATCACTTATCTCAAGCAGACAGCATCACTTATCTAATACTTTCCAGTTGTGTGTCCTCCGTACTAAGGACTCCGAAACGAATGTCACGTCCGGTATGGTTCCCTCACAGCCAATACGGTGGAAAGTTGGCGTATTTCCGGAGTTTAGTACGACGAGGGCCGTGCTGGCCGCCATTTCCAGGATTCGTTTTCCCCGCAGATCCGTGCGAGGCATGCCCCATTCGATTGCTTTAGCGTTGAAGTCGCCCCCAACGAGCACTTTGCCCTCTGCGTTCGAGACAGCGCCCTCCAAAGCATTATGCTTGGCTTGGAAAAATTATATCGATTCATTAGGCGTTAGGTACACACTAAAGAAGGTGGTCCCTGAGCACCGAACCCACACAAAACCCTCCCCTCATCCACAACTCTCCGCTTGGGAATCACTGTTCGAATCCAGATGGCGGTAGTACCAGTTTCGTCAGAATACAATAATGCAGGACTTTTATTATGGTCTTGCTCACTCAGCAGCAAGAAGTCGGCTTTCATGTCCCTCACAAATTGCTCAAGCAGATTTTGGGCGGTTGAGCTGCGGTGTAGGTTTAGCTGCAGGAGCGGGTCATCGGTGTTCTGATTTTGCCTTGGCTAGAGCTCTTGGAACATCCGGTATTTTCCTGATCACAAGACGTGTCCAAAATCAAGTTATGGATCAGCATCCTTGCATTGAATACAGTGTGCCTCCTTCGTACACTCTTTTCTTTTATGTCCCATTTCACCGCATTTGTAACATAGGGAACTCCTATCGGGTCCTTTGCATACTTGTGTGGTGTGACCATAACCAAGGCATTTGAAACATTGAAGAGGCGTTGCTTTTCGCCATATCCTACAAACAGCCCACCCAATTCGTACTTTGCCCTTGTTCAGAAATTGTTCGGCGTCCTTTTCGGTCAAGTCAACTATGGCCATGTGTTGTCCCCTGTTGTTTTCTGTTGTCAGTCTCACTTTGATCCTTCCCACGCTAGGGAACTCCCTTTTGATGGCCTCTTCTGCCTCGGCCAGATCCGTCACGCAGTCAATGTCTCGTGTTTCGATCATTGCCATCGGCTCAAGCCACAGAATGCTTCTTTATTGCCGGCCTCTGCTCCAAATTCGACCAGTATGTGGCCCGACCGTGCTGGTCGTACTGCTTTAGTGGTAGTATTGGTGTCTTCGGGCCTTACGTTTCCCCTGATGTCCCGCAGTACCTCCGCGTAGAATTGGCCATCTTGGGGCTTTACGAGCAGTGCCTTCTGCCGGGGTCTTCGTCGAGGCTTCTGCCTCTCCTGTTTCGCATCAGGTCCTTTGTCTAATTTGGCGTCCGTGCGAACTTTACTTTCTGGCTTTTTTGAAGGAGTTTCTTAGTGGCTTTCTTCGCTCCTTTTGTAAGCACTGTCAAAGTTAAATATACACAGCCGACATTCGGAAACTTTTTGAGCTATCATTTCCTACTTTTCTTCCCTACCTAAGGTCAGAGCATACATACTAACTAGCACCTGGAATCGAGGAGGATTCGAAATAAAAAGAGAGGCAAATAAACGTGTAAAAATTCGATTAAAGTTTACCCTGTGTTGGTTCACTTGCTTACAAATTGAAATTTTTGTTTACGGTACATATGCACTTTCAGTGCAATTCTCTCTACTCTGTATAAGTACCCTAAGAAATAAAATTTGTTCTAATTGCAGCTGTTATTTAGCAGATATGCTCTGGTCTAGTGGAATGCGCCCAATCGATGGCGATCTTTCAGAAACGCGAGAAAACGGAGCAAACATCCATATGTCCAGGTTAACACAATTATACCTGCGATCGCGTGCCTAGCAACTTGTCTTTTTGCGTCTACCCATCTTACCACTATTTATAAGGGAGTTAAGGGAAATCCAATGGGTTGTCTCAAGAGGATAAACAAACGTCAATGCAATTGGCAATAAGATTTTATTAAAAAAAAACACTTCGGAACTGCAGAGAGTAATTTTGGATATGAGTAAAACTGTATGGTAACTTGGGGAAAAACATACTTCATATCGATAACTCATCATCTTCCAGCAATAACGCACATTACTCTTCTTATTGAATTTGTCTGATTTACAATGTCGCTGCCTAAAATATTGATATTCATAAACCAGGTGTAATCCTACTGTCACTACAGTCAACCTATTGCTCCAGACCAAAACTGACGCCAGGTAGAGGCCATATGATAGCAATTTGCCTATGTATTAGTCGGCCTACTATGGACAAGCATCAGTGAGCTGTCATCCAACTGCGGCATTGGCAAATGCTTATATTGCGTAATATATACTATTTCCCGAATGGAAAACGTACGAAACGCATTCCGTGCATGCTTAAATTCTGTACTGTACGGTACTCTTAAACTTTTCTAGACGAGCAACTGAAGCATATATTTTGCACCTTCCACTGATAGCTCAGCGTTGAGAAGTAAACAAACTGCTATACATTCACTTTGGAAGGCGATAAAAAGTAAACGGCTATAAAAACTGAAATAATTTTCACTTCACTAGGAGCGCTATATTATTCTCCGCGGATCATCAGGATTTTGCTGCACAAATCCGTCTCAAAATCGTACAAAACCTCGTTCGTTGGCACCTAATGGTCATGTGTGTGGTAGTAAGCGCTGCTGCCATATGGCTTCCTATCTAACGTCAGTTTTGCTCCAAACACATTCGAGAACCGAAAAACGACCTAATTTCGAAACGTTACTCACACGCTAGTAAAATTTTGCGTTCATGTTTGGTTATCAAATTGATAATCGGACTCGCAAGAGGAGAAATTGGAAATTATTGGAAATGATAATCTGACTCAGAGAACGCGGTCATATAATTTCCTATGGAGTTTATACAAGGCCATATAAAGTAATGGACCCGAAATGGTCCTATAGAAACAAATATGTGAGTGAAGTATTTTTACAACATGCATACCTTACTCTCTCATGGCAATGAAACTCCTGTCGCCTGTCACACCACTACGACACCTACAGATTCACTCACCGAAACCCCACTCCTCCTACACCTCGACCGCGTAACACTCCCGTAAAATATCATATGATCGAAAGATATGATCAGTTAAATGTTCAAAATCAATGGAAACGTGACGTCAAACTTAAAGTGAAAGTTGCAAATAAAACTCATTTTTTGAAATAACTAATGTTGAGTGTAGTGCGAAAGTGTATAAAGAAAGCCAAACAAACGAACTTAAACAACTATCAATGATCGCGTGATTCGTTGTGCCGAAAAACTAATAATGAAGTGCTGTGTGAAATACTGCAAAACCAGCTACCGGAAGCGAGCCGAAGATGTATCGTTCTTTGGGTGAGTAATATTTCACTTGTTATTTCGTTGTAAGTAACTTTACCGCACAAAAAATACGTTTAATTGAAAACGCGAAAATCCGTGGGAGACGTAACGTTAAACTGAACATAAGTTCCAATCGACAGCTGATAAAGTATAGAGACGTTCGTAAATTAATTTTTTGGGGGCAAATTTACTCGTTTGATAGTATTGACATTTTTAATTTGAAATATTAATGTTATAAAAATGTGAATATTTTCGCTAGTAGTTTTTTGTGGAGTGATTTTTAATGTGGATGGATTTCAATGCATGTTGCATTTAAAAACTTACATGGTGAACATGTTAAAGCCACGTTGCATTAATGCGAGTTTCCATTACTCTCATAATATTTCAATATGATAAGTGCAACGAATAATGTATTAAAGCTTAATGACCAAAAACTGACTTCGAGTTAGTGCAAAATAATTTTTCGCTAGTTTATTTATATTGTTGAACATATTTTGAATTCCGGTGTAAAAACAGGAAATTTGGTTCGGCACTGATCCTTAAAAATTTATTCAACCCTCTGCAGGACATTTTGAAATCAGTTTTTTTTCTCTCTCTAAATGCTTGATTTGCATTTCCTGCATTTTAATTGACTTGCATGGAATAGATGATTATCAGTTTCTCTTATTTATATAAATTATTCGCCTAGTTATGTAAGTTCATGCATAACTTTGGAGCGCGGATAGGTATTCGAATTCTGTATTTGATAAGCTAATAAGCTTTGCTATGAAAACTATTTTTGTGTGTAGCTGCATAATTGAGTTGCTTTTTAATAATTTTTCTGATCAATGATTAAAGAAGAAAAATGTTGGAAAAAATCAGAAAAATTATTAGAGAAAAAAGATGTTAGAATAAAGTGGTTTCGACTTATGTACTCATTCTCTTCAGGCCATCACGCTTATTAGATACACACCGGTGATGGCGACCACCATGCCTAGAGGTGAGAGAATTATATTTTAATTTCCTACTTAGGCGAACTCGTTGTGTTTTTTGTAGCCACGAATTATGTTCAAGTTACTTTTCTCGAAAAAGTACTTATCTTTGCTAAAATTTAAATTGCTCATTTCAACTTTTTTACATAATTGCATTAAATTGATGTAAAAGGGGTAAATGATCAATTAAAAGTTTAGCAAAGAAAAGCACTTACAGGAGAAAATTAACCTGAACATAATTCGTAGTTATTAAAAAAACATATTGAGTTCGCATAAGTAGGAAATCAAAAAATAATTCTCTCACCTCTAAGCATAGTGGTCACCATCACCGGTTTGTATCTTATAGGAGTGATGGCCTGAGGAGAATTAGTACACACGTTGAAATCACCCTCTTCTAACATTTTTCTTCTCTAATCATTGTTCAGAAAAATTATTTAAAAGCAACTCAGTTATGCAGCTACGCACAAAGAATTGCCATAACTAATTTTAAGCTATCGGGGCCATCGGAAAATAAAATACTTTAGGTAAAATGCAATTTCCTGACTTTGGTAATGATTTACCTTCGTCAAGAATCGTCCTGTGGGTAGGTTCAAGATGTTGAAGTGCAACCTCAACATCCTGAATGAATGAATTGAAAAGCAACATATTGTTGAATACTATTTTAGCCTTTTGTCGTGATTCCTAAATATTTGAAGATAACACTAACACATGGGCCAAATTCAGCATTTTATTTAATTTTGTTTAAAACTATCCGAAGGAGGATAGAGATTTTAATACTGTTCTTGTAAGATTGCTGAGTTTACTTAGGTGAACTTTCATGCAAAGGTCATGCTAATGGAAAAGTAGGAAAGGCTATTTACTGATAGAAAGATATATACTATCTCGATTTTATCTTTAATTTATCCCCATCATTGTTGAATGTATGAGTGGGTTTGAATCATTAGGGAAGTATACAAAAGCTAGCCTGTTTTTGTTATGAAAACGGATGTTTATTTAATAATCTTAAATTCATGTAGAAATTAAATAATTTTTGCAAGAAATTTAAAAAAATATATGGTTCCGGATTCCTTGCTGACAAAGAGCTGTAGAAAATGTGGCTTATCGCAATTAGAGAAGTGGATTTAGTTGCGCAAAGAAAACATAAAGTTTTCTCCCTTCATTTCCGACCAAAAGAAATTTTAACCATGGCCAAAGCGAAGCGATTACGCCACAACCTTGTTCCTCACTTGCCTGTTGAAATAGAGGAAAAGGTTTGAAAATATATTAATTTTGTTTGTAACTGCATAATGATTCGTTAATATAAATTTTAGAAGCATCCTGCTATCGAGATGCCATATGCAGTGTCCTTGTCTAGTGCTCGTATTTATTCTTCACAGGAGGAAAATATGGTAAGATAACCTAAAGATTATGAAGGCTTTGACTTACTTAATTATAAATTATTTGAATTGTAGGATACAAGACGTGTCCAAAATCAAGTTATGGATCAGCATCCTTGCATTGAATACAGTGTGCCTCCTTCGTACACTCTTTTCTTTTATGTCCCATTTCACCGCATTTGTAACATAGGGAACTCCTATCGGGTCCTTTGCATACTTGTGTGGTGTGACCATAACCAAGGCATTTGAAACATTGAAGAGGCGTTGCTTTTCGCCATATCCTACAAACAGCCCACCCAATTCGTACTTTGCCCTTGTTCAGAAATTGTTCGGCGTCCTTTTCGGTCAAGTCAACTATGGCCATGTGTTGTCCCCTGTTGTTTTCTGTTGTCAGTCTCACTTTGATCCTTCCCACGCTAGGGAACTCCCTTTTGATGGCCTCTTCTGCCTCGGCCAGATCCGTCACGCAGTCAATGTCTCGTGTTTCGATCATTGCCATCGGCTCAAGCCACAGAATGCTTCTTTATTGCCGGCCTCTGCTCCAAATTCGACCAGTATGTGGCCCGACCGTGCTGGTCGTACTGCTTTAGTGGTAGTATTGGTGTCTTCGGGCCTTACGTTTCCCCTGATGTCCCGCAGTACCTCCGCGTAGAATTGGCCATCTTGGGGCTTTACGAGCAGTGCCTTCTGCCGGGGTCTTCGTCGAGGCTTCTGCCTCTCCTGTTTCGCATCAGGTCCTTTGTCTAATTTGGCGTCCGTGCGAACTTTACTTTCTGGCTTTTTTGAAGGAGTTTCTTAGTGGCTTTCTTCGCTCCTTTTGTAAGCACTGTCAAAGTTAAATATACACAGCCGACATTCGGAAACTTTTTGAGCTATCATTTCCTACTTTTCTTCCCTACCTAAGGTCAGAGCATACATACTAACTAGCACCTGGAATCGAGGAGGATTCGAAATAAAAAGAGAGGCAAATAAACGTGTAAAAATTCGATTAAAGTTTACCCTGTGTTGGTTCACTTGCTTACAAATTGAAATTTTTGTTTACGGTACATATGCACTTTCAGTGCAATTCTCTCTACTCTGTATAAGTACCCTAAGAAATAAAATTTGTTCTAATTGCAGCTGTTATTTAGCAGATATGCTCTGGTCTAGTGGAATGCGCCCAATCGATGGCGATCTTTCAGAAACGCGAGAAAACGGAGCAAACATCCATATGTCCAGGTTAACACAATTATACCTGCGATCGCGTGCCTAGCAACTTGTCTTTTTGCGTCTACCCATCTTACCACTATTTATAAGGGAGTTAAGGGAAATCCAATGGGTTGTCTCAAGAGGATAAACAAACGTCAATGCAATTGGCAATAAGATTTTATTAAAAAAAAACACTTCGGAACTGCAGAGAGTAATTTTGGATATGAGTAAAACTGTATGGTAACTTGGGGAAAAACATACTTCATATCGATAACTCATCATCTTCCAGCAATAACGCACATTACTCTTCTTATTGAATTTGTCTGATTTACAATGTCGCTGCCTAAAATATTGATATTCATAAACCAGGTGTAATCCTACTGTCACTACAGTCAACCTATTGCTCCAGACCAAAACTGACGCCAGGTAGAGGCCATATGATAGCAATTTGCCTATGTATTAGTCGGCCTACTATGGACAAGCATCAGTGAGCTGTCATCCAACTGCGGCATTGGCAAATGCTTATATTGCGTAATATATACTATTTCCCGAATGGAAAACGTACGAAACGCATTCCGTGCATGCTTAAATTCTGTACTGTACGGTACTCTTAAACTTTTCTAGACGAGCAACTGAAGCATATATTTTGCACCTTCCACTGATAGCTCAGCGTTGAGAAGTAAACAAACTGCTATACATTCACTTTGGAAGGCGATAAAAAGTAAACGGCTATAAAAACTGAAATAATTTTCACTTCACTAGGAGCGCTATATTATTCTCCGCGGATCATCAGGATTTTGCTGCACAAATCCGTCTCAAAATCGTACAAAACCTCGTTCGTTGGCACCTAATGGTCATGTGTGTGGTAGTAAGCGCTGCTGCCATATGGCTTCCTATCTAACGTCAGTTTTGCTCCAAACACATTCGAGAACCGAAAAACGACCTAATTTCGAAACGTTACTCACACGCTAGTAAAATTTTGCGTTCATGTTTGGTTATCAAATTGATAATCGGACTCGCAAGAGGAGAAATTGGAAATTATTGGAAATGATAATCTGACTCAGAGAACGCGGTCATATAATTTCCTATGGAGTTTATACAAGGCCATATAAAGTAATGGACCCGAAATGGTCCTATAGAAACAAATATGTGAGTGAAGTATTTTTACAACATGCATACCTTACTCTCTCATGGCAATGAAACTCCTGTCGCCTGTCACACCACTACGACACCTACAGATTCACTCACCGAAACCCCACTCCTCCTACACCTCGACCGCGTAACACTCCCGTAAAATATCATATGATCGAAAGATATGATCAGTTAAATGTTCAAAATCAATGGAAACGTGACGTCAAACTTAAAGTGAAAGTTGCAAATAAAACTCATTTTTTGAAATAACTAATGTTGAGTGTAGTGCGAAAGTGTATAAAGAAAGCCAAACAAACGAACTTAAACAACTATCAATGATCGCGTGATTCGTTGTGCCGAAAAACTAATAATGAAGTGCTGTGTGAAATACTGCAAAACCAGCTACCGGAAGCGAGCCGAAGATGTATCGTTCTTTGGGTGAGTAATATTTCACTTGTTATTTCGTTGTAAGTAACTTTACCGCACAAAAAATACGTTTAATTGAAAACGCGAAAATCCGTGGGAGACGTAACGTTAAACTGAACATAAGTTCCAATCGACAGCTGATAAAGTATAGAGACGTTCGTAAATTAATTTTTTGGGGGCAAATTTACTCGTTTGATAGTATTGACATTTTTAATTTGAAATATTAATGTTATAAAAATGTGAATATTTTCGCTAGTAGTTTTTTGTGGAGTGATTTTTAATGTGGATGGATTTCAATGCATGTTGCATTTAAAAACTTACATGGTGAACATGTTA
The DNA here is from genome assembly GCA_963969285.1 of Odontomyia ornata. NCBI lineage: Eukaryota > Metazoa > Arthropoda > Insecta > Diptera > Stratiomyidae > Odontomyia > Odontomyia ornata. The sequence goes on from OZ017740.1 coordinate 207,275,303, forward strand.
AAGCCACGTTGCATTAATGCGAGTTTCCATTACTCTCATAATATTTCAATATGATAAGTGCAACGAATAATGTATTAAAGCTTAATGACCAAAAACTGACTTCGAGTTAGTGCAAAATAATTTTTCGCTAGTTTATTTATATTGTTGAACATATTTTGAATTCCGGTGTAAAAACAGGAAATTTGGTTCGGCACTGATCCTTAAAAATTTATTCAACCCTCTGCAGGACATTTTGAAATCAGTTTTTTTTCTCTCTCTAAATGCTTGATTTGCATTTCCTGCATTTTAATTGACTTGCATGGAATAGATGATTATCAGTTTCTCTTATTTATATAAATTATTCGCCTAGTTATGTAAGTTCATGCATAACTTTGGAGCGCGGATAGGTATTCGAATTCTGTATTTGATAAGCTAATAAGCTTTGCTATGAAAACTATTTTTGTGTGTAGCTGCATAATTGAGTTGCTTTTTAATAATTTTTCTGATCAATGATTAAAGAAGAAAAATGTTGGAAAAAATCAGAAAAATTATTAGAGAAAAAAGATGTTAGAATAAAGTGGTTTCGACTTATGTACTCATTCTCTTCAGGCCATCACGCTTATTAGATACACACCGGTGATGGCGACCACCATGCCTAGAGGTGAGAGAATTATATTTTAATTTCCTACTTAGGCGAACTCGTTGTGTTTTTTGTAGCCACGAATTATGTTCAAGTTACTTTTCTCGAAAAAGTACTTATCTTTGCTAAAATTTAAATTGCTCATTTCAACTTTTTTACATAATTGCATTAAATTGATGTAAAAGGGGTAAATGATCAATTAAAAGTTTAGCAAAGAAAAGCACTTACAGGAGAAAATTAACCTGAACATAATTCGTAGTTATTAAAAAAACATATTGAGTTCGCATAAGTAGGAAATCAAAAAATAATTCTCTCACCTCTAAGCATAGTGGTCACCATCACCGGTTTGTATCTTATAGGAGTGATGGCCTGAGGAGAATTAGTACACACGTTGAAATCACCCTCTTCTAACATTTTTCTTCTCTAATCATTGTTCAGAAAAATTATTTAAAAGCAACTCAGTTATGCAGCTACGCACAAAGAATTGCCATAACTAATTTTAAGCTATCGGGGCCATCGGAAAATAAAATACTTTAGGTAAAATGCAATTTCCTGACTTTGGTAATGATTTACCTTCGTCAAGAATCGTCCTGTGGGTAGGTTCAAGATGTTGAAGTGCAACCTCAACATCCTGAATGAATGAATTGAAAAGCAACATATTGTTGAATACTATTTTAGCCTTTTGTCGTGATTCCTAAATATTTGAAGATAACACTAACACATGGGCCAAATTCAGCATTTTATTTAATTTTGTTTAAAACTATCCGAAGGAGGATAGAGATTTTAATACTGTTCTTGTAAGATTGCTGAGTTTACTTAGGTGAACTTTCATGCAAAGGTCATGCTAATGGAAAAGTAGGAAAGGCTATTTACTGATAGAAAGATATATACTATCTCGATTTTATCTTTAATTTATCCCCATCATTGTTGAATGTATGAGTGGGTTTGAATCATTAGGGAAGTATACAAAAGCTAGCCTGTTTTTGTTATGAAAACGGATGTTTATTTAATAATCTTAAATTCATGTAGAAATTAAATAATTTTTGCAAGAAATTTAAAAAAATATATGGTTCCGGATTCCTTGCTGACAAAGAGCTGTAGAAAATGTGGCTTATCGCAATTAGAGAAGTGGATTTAGTTGCGCAAAGAAAACATAAAGTTTTCTCCCTTCATTTCCGACCAAAAGAAATTTTAACCATGGCCAAAGCGAAGCGATTACGCCACAACCTTGTTCCTCACTTGCCTGTTGAAATAGAGGAAAAGGTTTGAAAATATATTAATTTTGTTTGTAACTGCATAATGATTCGTTAATATAAATTTTAGAAGCATCCTGCTATCGAGATGCCATATGCAGTGTCCTTGTCTAGTGCTCGTATTTATTCTTCACAGGAGGAAAATATGGTAAGATAACCTAAAGATTATGAAGGCTTTGACTTACTTAATTATAAATTATTTGAATTGTAGGATACTTTTCAAGTGACTGGAGAAGGACATGTCTTTCCAACAAATTAGTGAAGCCGGTCCTTCTACACATTCTGTAGAAAGGAAAGAAGTATGAAAATTATAACACAGTAAAAATTTTCTTGCTTCTATAATGTTTTTCTCTGTAAAATTTCAGCTTGATTTTATAATTGCAAGACCGCAGTCCAAAACATCATCAGGGACTCGATTTGATTCATCTTTGGATGAAAATATGATAAAAAAATAATTTTTAAAGTATTTAGTTTATATAATTATTATGACTCATCTAAAGAATATACCTCAAATCATTGTAGAAGGTAGTAGTCATTCCCCGTGCTACCTTTTGGAGAGAACTGGCAATGATGTTGAGTCAGAACCTGTAAAGACCTTAACGGTAAGATCTGAGTTATTTACAAAAATTGAGATTTCATTGCAATTGCTGAAGGATCTCGATTGAATCCAGCGATCAGTATATTTCCGAAGCCCTGTACATCTGCTTCGCTCAAAGTCGTAAGTTTTAGCTTAGGTAAATTATACATATTCAACATTATTTTAATTTTTCTTTCAGATCCCAAACATCACTGTTAAACTGGCTAAGGTGTTAACTCCTAATGAGTCATCAGAGGCAAGCCCTAAACAACAGATTATTTGGTAAGGTAAAACACTAAGGAAAAATTTAAAAAAGAAAAATTTAAAATTAAAAACACTTAATCAAAAAAAAAACGTAGTGATAAAAAAAATTAATAAAGAAAGAAATTGCCAGGCCAAGCTTTAGATAAGAATATTCTTTCGCAGGAGAATTTCGGCACACTGAATAATCTGAACGATTCACAGCGAGAGTTCATTGAACAACAGCTTCTATAGACGCAAGGAGCACTTGTTTTGCAGGTATACACACCGGACTTGCGTTTTTTCACACTTAATTTAAATTTTCTATTATCAAAAGCATACAGCTTTATCCAGGATAATTTTTATAATGTTCTTCCTCATCGAAGAACAATATCCAACTGGTATCGAACTTCACTTCAGAATCTTTTAATGCCATTCGTTTGGCGGCTATGATAGCTAGTGAAAATGGGAAGAATTTATATTTGAATGTTGTATTTGATGAAACTTTCGTTCGACAGCGAATTGAATGGGATAGAACTAGGTCATGGGGCTATGTTGATGTTGGTGATCAATCAACGTTGAATGTTCAAGCGACACAAATTTTAGTTTTTATGGCTGTTTCAAACATGGAAGATTCTTCTTTGTTACTTTCCTACTAAGTCGTTAGGTACAGAGCAGAAAACAAATTTGATTTGCCACTGCCTGAATGAATTAAAAAAAAAACTGATGCTCAAATTATTGGTTTCACTTTTGATGGTTCACCTGTCAATTTCCACTTTCAAGCTTTTGGGTTGTGATATTATGACCACAACGAATGAGCCAGTTTTTTAAATTTTCGATGATTCTGAAGCCAATGTCGTTCTCCCTGACCCCGTCTATATACTTAAGCTTATTAGGAATGCTTTTGGTGAAATAAGGATATTGAGAAACGCGGAAAGAGAAGAAATAAGGTGGGACTTTTTAGAAAGCCTTTTAAATCTGCAAGAAAAGGAACAACTGCATTTTGGTAATAAGCTAAGAAAAGTGCATATTTTTTTCCACGATCAGAAAATGAAAGTTCGTC
>OZ017740.1:207281554-207304054 GCA_963969285.1 Odontomyia ornata
AGGCAAAAAGGATTAAACTTATATCACCAGTAGTACACGAGAATCGAAAAGTAAGGAAGACACGGCAAAATAATAACGAAGAAAGTGATCATCATCCGGGTGAAAAATCGCCTGTGAAATCTCAAAATGTATCAAATCCTCATCATGAGTCCGATTACTTAACATCAGGTCCCGGGAGAGCAGCTATAGAGTTTGATACCGAACAAGAAGTTGCACGAACAAGTAGTATTCGACATGCTGGAGGAAGTTGGAGTGGCAGACAAAACACTGCTGATGAATAAGTTGAAGATGAGAACCCAAGAGGAAATTGGAATGATTTGCCTTAGTTTTTAAGTTTTCAATGAATTTTTTTCACAACAATGCCACACCAAGTTGAAAATGCGCTTGGCCAGGAACATTTAGAGCTAATAATCAAGATGAACCGAGCAGCAAAACGAGCAGTACAACACTCCTTTCTTGCTAGTCTATCTCAACTTGTAAAAGTTCTCACAGCTAAAAGAAATATTGTCGCGTGTTACGGTTCGCGGCCAATAATTTTAATGTTCTGGGAAAGTGAAAACGCAATGGCTTTTAAATTAAATTGAAAGAGTTTACAATTGCTAACAAATGCACAATCACTCATTCAACTATTTCACAATTTAAATTTTCACTATTTTACAAGTCGTCTATCAATTTTTACTTCAACTGTCCACTAAAATCACTTCACAATCAACCAGAATCACTTTACTATTGCTCGATCAATATCACTTTTCAATTCTCACTCCACACTTTCGCAGTTTTTACTATCGCGGTTCTAATGAATAATCCCCCCATTCATTCAGCTCGCCTTTATATAGGGTCTCTAGCCGTTCAATCCATTTCTCGAACATTGGCGAATGTTCTGCCGAGAGGTATCTGGTATATTCGAGCAGTTAAATGAATGGAGCAGTGACTCACTTTCAGATGTTGATCATGCTTGGTGGGTTCTCGTGGTTTCGAGTAAATTCATTTTGTTGATGTTCTTAATGACTGTGAAAACTATTGCGACAATAGCTCGCAGAATTATTTGTACATGTAACACTGCCCCCGCCTCAGTTCTTTTCGCTCTGAAAAGATGTGTCGCCAGTTGTAGTCAATTCTCCCTGGATGGAATATGGTGCAAGACGGTCCAGGTGCACGATTTTCATTTTACCTCTTGGCTTACGGTGTTCCTGTATGCGGTATACGATGTCGTTGCCTTAGCTCACTTGCGTACTCCGCGCTCGTTTGTGGTTTCTCGGGGGGTGTTCCGAACTTTATATCGGCTGGTAGACGAATAGTCTTTCCAAAAAGGACTTTGGCTGGGGCTTGGCCCGTCGATGCATGTTCGGCAGCTCTGTACGCCATCAAAAATAGTGGGATATGTTGGTCCCAGGCACTTTGGTTCTCGTCAACCATCTTGGCCAGATGTTTATTTAGCGTGCCGTTGAAACGTTCGACCATTCCATCAGATTGAGGATGCCGCGGTGTTGTCCTCGTTTCCCGTATTCCCAGCAGCTCACACATTTCACCAAAAACTAGTGACTCAAAGTTTCGGCCTTGATCCGAATGAAGTTCGCAAGGTACGCCGTACCTACTGACCCAATTTAATACTAGCTGTTCGGCTACAGTAGTTGCTTCCTGGTTGGGAATGGGGTAGACCTCGGGCCACTTGCTGAAATAATTGGCTACAACCAGCGTGTATCGATTTCCCAACTCGGATTCAGGAAAGGGTCCTGCGATGTCAACAGCAATCCTTTCAAACGGTACCCCCACGTAGTAGGTTTGCATTTGTCCTCTCAGTCGTCACTTTGGACCATTGACAGAAGCGCAAATCGTGCACGTACGGCACCAGTCCTCCGCATCTTCTCGAGCATGTAGCCAGTAAAACCTTTCCCGCGATTTCGCTAAGGTCTTGTTAACACCAAGGTGGCCTCCCGAGGATCCTTCGTGCATCTCCACATCGTGGATTCGGCTTTTGGGAAGTATAGTTTGCATCCTATAGGAGCTGCCATCCGCCGTTTCCCATTTCCGCTTGAGTACGCCACCCTCCACCTGAAGGGAGTTCCATTGTGCCCAATAGCTTTTCAGGGTTGTGCCATGCATTGAAACGTCCTTCCACTCAGGTCGCCCGGTTGTCTGCTTCCATACGAGCAATGGTCCGATGTCTTCATCGGCTAACTGGGCGTTTCGAATCTCCTCCAATGACCAACCTTCATCGAATTCGGCCGTTATCACACACAGATCAACGGTCGGCTCCTTTTTCTCAATCCGTCAGCAATGCTTGCAGTTAGCTGGACATGTATGACGAGATAGGGCGTCAGCATTTCCATGAGGTCTGCCCTTGTGAAGTAGTCGGGGCCTCACTAAGGCTGGTTGGATAGTCGATTGGGTTGCACCAGTGTCGATTGTTATGGTGCAATCTTCTTCGTCAACTTAACCAGGAAGGCATAAGTCTGCTTCTCCACGATGTAGCTTTGACACGGTGACGGGGGTACTAGCGATGTCGATCCTCCTAGCCAACGTCCGCCCGGCAAAGTTTGGCCCCTCTGTTTGATGGGCTTCCATTCTAGGCTCCTGATTCGGTCTGGGTCTCCACTATCCTGGACAATAGCTCCATTTTCTTCGCTTCTTGCAGTCTCTTTGCAAGTGCCCCTCCTCTCCGCAATTGCTGCATCTAGGCGCACGATTCACCTGCAGCTCTCACTCTATTTCCACGCGCTCACACCTACACCAATGCTTATAAGCTAAACGAACGGCTTGTTGCAATTCCTGGTCTTTTAAGGCGCTGATGAATGCTTCTGTAGCTGCGTTACCTCGATGCTCTGGGTCGTACGCTAGATAAGCCAAAAGTGCCAGTCGCTCAATGTCTTGGGCCAGCTGCTGTAAGGTTTCCGCAGACTTCTGCATCCGATGCCGTAGCTGTGCCCGGTAAATCTGCTTCAGATGATCGTCTCCATAACGCATGTCCAGCGCATTAATTATAGCAGTGGGGTTTGAATGCAACTCAACGGGGATCATCTGCAAAAGCTCGGCAGCTGGGCCTCTTAGAGCAAGAATCAATGCAGTTGCTCGTTCCGGCTCATTCCAGTGATTTATCCTAGCGGTGGCTTCAAACTGGATTTTGTAAATACTCCAGACCGTTTGCCTGTCGAATATTGGTGCTTGCACATTTCTGGATGAGCTTTGCGCTGCGGCTATAAGCGGGGCTGGTGAGGTGATTACTACTGCATTTGCTACTTCCAATTCCTTTTCCATGTTTTCCATCTCATGGTTGATTCTCTCCTCAATCTGGCTGACCTTTTCCTCGACCTGGCTGACCTTCTCCTCGACCTGGTCAACCTTTTTCTTGACCTGGTCAACCTTTTCCTCGATGCCTTTAATTTGTTTACTCAGACTACCGAGCTCCGCTTTTATTTCGTTTGACTGTTTCTCTAGCTTCTGTGTGATGCCTGCCTTGATTTTGATCCCTTGTTAGTCCAGCTTCGCTGATCGTTCATCTAGCTTCGCAGTTAGACTAGATGACTGTTCATTTAGCTGCGCTGACTGTTCACCTAAGCTCGCAGTTAGACTGGATGACATCAGCATTAACATTTGCATCATTGCATCAACTGACTCCTATGATTTTGGCATTTTTGCGTCTCCGTTAAGCTCCGCCAAGGTAAATTCATTTATTGTCAAATGTTAGCTTCGTGGTTATTATTTAATTTTATTAATTCGGCTTTTATTTAGCTTTTTTTCCACCAGTGTCCACGTTACATTTCACTATTGTGTGTGTTTCTTTCTTTTTTTTATGTTGAAAAGTTTTTCACTTTCAAAATTTTCTTTCTCACTTCTCGACACCACTGTCGCGTGTTATGGTTCGCGGTCAATAATTTTAATGTTCCGGGAAAGTGAAAACGCAATGTCTTTTTAATTAAATTGAAAGAGTTTATTCAATTACTAAACAAATGCACAATCACTCATTTAACTATTTCACAATTTTGATTTTCACTATTTTACAAGTCGTCTATCAATTTTTACTTCAACTGTCCACTAAAATCACTTCACAATCATCGACTCGATCAATATCCCTTTTCAATTCTCACTCCCCACTATCGCAGGTTTTAATATCGCGTTTCTAATGAAAAATCCCCCATTCATTCAGCTCACCTTTATATAGGGTCTCTAGCCGTTCAATCCATTTCTCGTACATTGGCGAATGTTCTGCCGAGAGGTATCTGGTATATTCGAGCAGTGACTCACTTTCAAATGTTCATCATGCTTGGTGGGTTCTTGTGGTTTCGAGTAAATTCATTTTGTTGATGTTCTTAATGGTTGTGTAAGCAATTGCGACAGTAGCTCACAGAATTATTTGTACATGTAACAATATATAAATATATTTATATATATATATATATATATATATATATATATATATATATATATATATATACAGGGTGCGGCAGCATAACTTCCTTTTTTGAAATGCCCGCCCTTAAAGTGCTAACTGTTATAGCGCGGCGCTAGTAGCCTCATTCGAGAGAGGTGATTTTAAAGTCTTGCTCATCCCTTGGTTAGTCGCTATCATGCGTTGGAACAGTGAAAAAAAAATAAATAACAAGTACCGCTGAAAATTTGTTTTGTTGAATTTTGAAAAAAAGGAAGTTATGCTGCCGCACCCTGTATATATATATATATATATATATATATATATATATATATATATATATATATATATCTATATATATATACACATATATATGTATATATATATATATATATATATATATATATATATATATATATATATATAAATATAAATATTTATATGTATATATACACGTTTATATATATATATATATATATATATATATATATATATATATATATATATAAATATATCTATGTACATATATATATATATATATATATATATATATATACCTATGTATATATATAAATATATACACACATATATATATATATATATATATATATATATATATATATATATATATATATATCTATAGATATATATATATATATATATATATATATATATATATATATATATATATATATATATATGTATATATATATATGTATATCTATGTACATATATATATATATATATAGATATATATATATATATATATATATATATAGATATATATATATATATATATATATATATATATATATATATATATATATATATATATATATATGTTATGCCGTTTAACATTATGAACTATTGTTTTTGAACGCATGATACACTTTCCATGTATTTTCAACAAATTTTCAAACCCATTAAACTTTATATGACAGTTCTAAACTAATATCACAGTTCTATACTAATCTATACTAATCTATACTAATCAACTAGCTTATCTATGATTACATATATGTGTGTATATATATATATATATATATATATATATATATATATATATATAGATACATATATACATATATGTAAGCAATGTTTAGGTACTAACAGAACATACGTATTTTAAAAGCCATAATGTGACAAATTGCATATTCAGGAGTAGGCAACTTTGAGGAATGGAACAAATGGAGAGGCTATGCTCCCTTGCGGAACGGAACAAATGGAGTGGCTATGCTCATATTAACTCCATAGAAAATGATATGACCACGTTCTGAGCCAGATTGTCATTTTATTTCTAATAATTTCCACAATTTCTCCTCTCGGGAGCCCGATTGTCAATTTGACGACTAAACATGGACGCGAAATTTCCTGGCGCTTTGAGAATGGAACACTGGTAGACCATATCTACTAAATAGCAGCTGCAATTAGAACAAATTTTATTTCCTACGGTACTTATGGAGTAGAGAGAATTAGACTAAAAGTGTGTATGTATGGTAAACAAAAACTTGAATTTGCTTGCAATTTTACCAACACAAGGTAAACTTTAATCCATCTTTTACACGTTTATTTGCCTCTCTTTTCATTTTGAAAGCTCCTCGATTGCAGGTGCTAATTAGTATATATGCTCTGACACTGGAGTGGAACATCAACTCAAATTTTGTCATCATTTCCCGATGCGCCACGAACATTGCTCTTTTGATTTAATTTTCGAAGGGTGTACTTTAAGAAGGAAGCTACAATTTAGAAATATTTGAATACGTAAAAGTTAATTGCCATTGCATAATTGATCGATAATGTTCCTTTTTCAGACTTGAATAGTTTGCAAAACTTTATTTAGATAAAAAGAAACTCGCAGCGACAATTAATAAGCAAAAACTATATCTGTTCGTTAGGTAATTGCAAATTCAACTAGTACTAAAATTATTATCGTTAATTCTTTTATACTTTTTCACCTCCCTGATCCTTTCATAACCAGGCTTTGGATCGTCTTCAGTGGAATTAAGGTGAAATGTATAATCGTTGAGCTTGACCTTCGCTTGTGTGAGAGAACTACATATCTTTAAGGTGTAATAATTTGTTGAGATATCGCCTAACAGAAATTTATTCTGATTTTAATTTCGCAATAAAATAGTATTTCGTGTTAATGTATTTTACTGCTATAAACTTAACTAACAAGCTGACGTGTCGTTTGTTGTTCATGTGCTCACCATATGCAACAAAGAGTTGCTTTCCAATGCATGCCACTTGAACATTTTTAAGTAGACTATTTATAGTAAATAAAAGTTTCTCGAGGCTGGCGGTATATTGCCTTACAGTTAGTATATTGCTATATCCGAGACATGATTGAATGGATCAAAAATAGCTTAATGTTATCTTGTTTGAATTTATACGAGGGAACAAATTTGAGCATATATTAGTAATAAATACGTCTTCCATTACTGTTAAATTTCTCAAACTAGTGATTAGTCCTAAAAATCCAACGTTTCCCTTTGAATTAATTATCCTGCGCCCTAATAATAAATTTATCTCTTTGATATAGGCTATAAAATTGATCAAAAGATTAAATACACAACTCGAATTATTTGTCCAAAGCATCTTTTTGAAGAGTTCATATATCCTTCTGCTTGTTAATATAAAGACTAATTATTTCGAAATTCATTAAATATATGCCTGCAGTTAAAAGAATAATACTAAAAACTCAGGAATTTTGCTTTCCGCTTTCGAGGATGAAAAAGCTCCCACATCCAGAGATGCGGATGAAATCAATACTGTTGCTAAGCTCGTTGCATTTGGTTGGAAAAATTAAAATATGTCTGAGATCCAGATGAGATTTATAAAAGTAAACAGTACCGATTGTTGTCTAATAATTATTTTTTCATCTCCATATATTCGTATGTCCAGTACCATTTAATAGACTCCTGGAAAAAGAAATAAAATTGATTTCATCAATAAAATTACTCAAACAATATGCGAAAAAAAATTGCCTCCGAAATGCAGGCGCTACTACGCGAGAACTAATCGAATAAAATGGTCGTCCCCGAAATGCACACATAATCATGCACGGATTGGAAGCAGTGATTTTGAGTGAAAAAACACTTCTAAATGTTTGATTTTCTTTTCTACGTTTTATGTTGATACTAACCTATGAAATGTTACTCATTTGGGCTGACGATGCATTCTATTATTGCATATTTTCACAATGCACCTTATTTTGGAAGCTTCTTTGCATTTTCTTACTTTTCCGTCGAAATATAACGTTTTCTCACTTGCAATCTAACCGATAGATTGTCTCTTATTGTCTGTTAAGGCACAATACGCAAATCACGAATTTTCACTGATTTTAACATTTTTTTACGCGTTTTCACAGCCGAATTTGACAGTGAATGCAAAGAATCATATGATATGTAATGTGACGCCTACGCCCGGGAATCGAAGTGATTCCGATCCCGAACCCTGGCAATGCCCCCCACAGTTGCCATCAAAACACTATGCCACTGGCGACCAATAAAAATGCCCATTGCCGCCATGTGGTGTTCCATTCCGCGTCAGTTGCGACGACTCTCAGTCCACATCTGTTTTGTCGGAGGTTGTCAAATTGACAGTCCGACGCAACCAGTGGAGGAAAAATGCGGAAAAAGAAAAAGATAACCTCAGATATCAGTGGAGTGAGTTTCTGATGTCCTTTTGAGGACTCTTCGGGCGTTAGTGGTGCTGCAGCTAACGGAGGGCTGGTTGCTTCTCCGTTTCGGAAGGGGTTTCCGCAAAGAAGGGAATTGAAAAATTTCATCAACCTCCAGCTGAGGATATCATTCAGGTTTCATCTGCCAACAGGAACTCAAGAATTCAATCGTCCACCGCTTAATCCCCACTTGCTATCGACGCTCGAGAAGAAAAACAGGAAAGAAATGGAACAAAAAAGCTAAGTGAAACATTGATTAAATAATAATTTGAGAGAGCGAAAGGAGTGTTGTGCGAGAAAATACTTCGAGATATACGGAATTGAAAGGATGGAATGATGATTATATACATATAGAAAGGGCGCATTGTATTCAACACAAAAGGGGTGATGTTCTTGAGGAATCAACAGTGGGAGCAATGACTTGTGGTGGATACATTCTATTTCGTTCCAGTCTCGAATTGTATCAAAAAGTAGGTCATGCTATTATATCTGGAGAGAACGCAAAACTCGAAAGTTCGGGTGAAATCTCTATAAGATTGTGGAAATTGTAGCAGAATGGCGGCTGCTCGTTGTTCCACTTCGCGGTTCAGGAACTGTGGTGACCGACTCCAGGGTCGTACCGGAAAATAGTGCCGGGGCCAAGTTAAATTTTCGAACGAAATCCACTCCTAGATAAAGATTCTGGGTTAATTGAGGTATGATGTAAAATTCCAGAGATAGTTACTCCTTTAAAGGTGACATCCGTCGTAATTTTTCCCACTACAGAGTGACGAGTTCCGTCCGCCGTGCTTAACCAGGAGGTGAAATGACGGATTTGGTCCGCGTGCATTGCCAGTACCTCCCCTGCAAAATCGGCGGATATGCAATTCACACTGGCTCCCGTATCGACTAAACCTGACACTCGTTTTTGCAGGAGGTGTACTGACGCATATGGTCGAACGTCATCCCTCAATAATTCGTCTAAGTGTATGTCCTTCAGCACCTTCCTCGACTGCCTGACTTTTCTCCAGAAGCTCCGCATCCGACGCGTGGCTCGCTTGCTTCGCGGTGGGACAGTTGTAGCCAACTCCTCATGGAAGATGCGCTGTCGAGTAGCCAAATAATTCCGCAGCCTGACGTGGAAAGGTTGGACATGCCAAGGAACTTTCGCCTCGCTATCATTTCCCTGCGCGTTGGCCTCGGCGAAGGATGGCGTCGGTTGCGGAACTTCGGGAGAACTGTGTTTAGCGGTGCGAGTCAGCAGAATTGGAGTCATGTCGGGAGCTTGGTCATAGCTAGTGATGGGGTCAGGATTGGTTCGTCCGGGGTTTAGGAGTGCCGACGGGTGGTCGCGGCACTCGGTGGCAAGTTTTTTCGCATTTTGCAATTTGCACAGTCAGGTGCGTATGTGTCGGCCTTCCCGCAGCGGTAACAGAAAAGCGTCGGCTCCGCTGGACATGTATAGAACCGATGCCCCGTTTGTCGGCAGTTCCAACAGACCATCGGGCTTGTAATTGCTTCAAGGGAGGGTCGATCAATCAATGCTGGGTCCTCAAGCTCCTGTGGTGCTCTGCTCCTCGGTACTGGTACTGGATCAGCAAGCAGGTGGTTCGCTGCCATCGACTCCGCGGTATGATGATTTCGGGGATTTGGTCCCGTTATGCGGGGTTGTGGATGGAAGGTACCTCGCCGCTCATCCAATTGTTCTTGCCTACGGGCATGGAGGCGCAATCCCTGTATGGTGTTGATGGGAAAATGCAGAAGGCTGTTCTGAAGATCCCAACGCATATTCTCTCTGATAATTTCTACCAGTTCGTCCTCGGGCATGGTTGTTCGCAAGCGAGTGCTCCATCTCACTATACTTGTGTAGTACTGGTCAAATGGTTCGTGAGCGCCTTGTTTCCGTTTCTTTAATTGTTCTCTTAGCTCTCTCTCAGCGAAGCCATCCTCAAATCGATTGTGGAAGGCTGCACTGAAAGAGTTCCAAGTGGGACGTGGCGTCGATTCCTTAAAACTCCAGTACCAGTGGGCAGCGTCACTGCTGAACAAAAGATGTGCATGCCGGAGGAAGGCCGAGGAATCTCCTCCCAGGGTGCTGGATACCAACGCCTGAATCCGGAAAAGGAACCGGTCCGCCGATATCATATCGTTGAACCCTGTAAAGTTCAGGCGCCAACTCTCCATGATACGAGGCGTCGGGTCTCGAAAAGGTGTCAATGGGTTCCCGGGGGGGATCGCATCCTCGATTGACCTGTTGTATGAAACTGCCTCGGGGACTAGAGGTACCAACGGAGGTGCGGTGCTGTGTCGTGGTCTATATTCGGGAGCTCTGGGATCCACTCCCGAGTTCCTTGGAGGTGGGGCCCATTGCTCGGATGGTCGAGAGTGGGGCATAGCCACACTGGGATTGGGCTCCCAGCCAAGCGGAGTTCTCACGCGGCTGGGTGGTTGGCTCATAGGGAGATTCTGGAGCTTTCCCTCCAGGTTGCCAATCCTCTCCGACATATCTCGCATCAACGCCACGAGGGTGTCAATGGAGTGGGCGGAAGGCATGGGGGTCACCTCGGACACGACAACTGCGGCCGGAACTTCACCGCCTACGGCTCCTTGAAGGTCTCACAGTGGTTGGGGCGGTTCGGCCTCTGGAACTCCTTTCGTCATTGCTCCACGCGTTGGTAGGGGCGTTCCGAGGGGACGTCTGGGGTGGTCCGCTCGATGGGTCGCTGGCATAAGGGGCACAGCTCGGACGTGAGGAGGAGCTGTTGGACACAGGCACGATGGAATAGATGTCCACAATCCAATCGCACGCTGTGTACGCCCTCCACTACGTCTTCGCAGCAGATCCCGCAGTTAGCTGGCTGGACCATTTTGGATCTGGTCCAACGTTTGTCTGGGGTCCGCTTCGTTGCCATTTTCGTTTAGTCTGGGTGGTAGAAGTAAGTTTTTTACTAAAAATAAAAAGAAAAGGTTACACTCTAATATATATAAAAAAAACCTAAGAATAAATTAGTGGCCGATAGTGGCGAGCTATTGATAAGTGGGAAAAAAAATTCTTTGAATACACACTTTCCTTTCCAGTAGTCGACTCCTCCAACGGGAAATGAGAGTGCGTGGTAATCTGCCGAAGAAAAGGTGCTTTCGGTCGATTTACAAAATTTATCCCCTAAACCCACCTACATTACAAAAACCGTCTCTAAACTACGTTAAAGGACTCGACGAGACAAGTGGTAGAGCTACGGTAACGATTTTGTACGCGGTCAAAATTCCCGACGCGTGGAAGCATTCCGGGCTCCGCAACTCCAGCATACGCCACCGAACGTTGAACCGATACCACTCGTCTATCACGCATACGAAATAAGTAGAATCCTTCCGCGCCATAAAGGCAAGGTAGCCTTCTATTTTCTTGAGAGTCCATGCTGATAGATAAACCCATCAGGCTGGCAGTTCCATCAAGGAAATAGAAGGTCCTTACAGGGGCTAGCCTGGGACAACACATCGGAAGGATTCTGTCGCGAAAACAAAATCAAACAAAGGAGAGCGGAAGCTACAACTCACGTGAAGCGACTGCTAGAGTGTATCACACAACTCCACTGCTCCTGATAGTGGGAATCGAGTACCAAAGTACCTTACATCCTCCGTAAAGGACCAACTCGTCAGAAGACGCGAATTTCTTTCCCCCTTAGGATGTTTTAGGCCCCACGTTGGGCGCCATTTGTAATAATTTTACCATTTCTACGTTACTCCGTATTTCTTCATTAACCAGTCAAAAGTACCAAAAGCTAATTTTTATTTCGCGTTCACGAATTTCCGACGCGGTACCGAAAAGTATGCTACTCTAACTCAACCCGACGAAAACTACTCTAATAAAACGACAAAACAACAAAGGTACCGCGTACCGCGCACGACGTGAAACCGACCTCAGCGGATTTTTCTAAACCCTACCCTCGCGACGGCGTATCTACCCTGCACTTCCCTTCCCGCTGAAAAAAGAAGAACCACTGAAAAGGAAAGTCCGTTTTTAAGGTTAGCAATTCATGTTATATTTATAAAATTCCTTGGTTCTTTAAAATATAACTACAATATTTTTAAATTTCATTTTCATTCGTCCATCATCTTGTTTCTATTTTTTTCTCTCTCAAAATCTACATATAGAGTTAAGGTGTAGTCGCATATAATGATAAAACTAGTTAGAAAAAGGAGAAAGTTGATTTTATGCAATTAAGACGTAGTGTGTGTGGGTTTGTTGTGTTTCCTATCGTAAATTACCTTACAATAATCATGTTCACATAAAATACATACTGCGCGAATCAGTAGCAATAATAAACAATGACCAAAATGTAACGTTAGCGCTATATCTGTAGGATGTTTTAATATTAATAAAATTATGCAAAATACGACTAATTATGTATATAGGAATTCGCTTGTAACTTGCTTTTGTCCCTCCGTAGACTCTAAATATTTACATATATATCGTAAAACTAGTATAATATATTAACAATGTTTTTCCTTTCTCTAAGCAAGATTTTTTTCTGGGTTTTTGATTATACAAACAGTGCGTCGACTGATTTGTCCACAATAGAGTTCAGTGCAGCTCACCCCGTAACGGTCCTATCTGGCTTTGTATTCTATCTTACATAAATCTACTTTACTTCTTGCTAGAGGTACCTTGTATTTTCATGTCAGGTCGCAGGACGTTGACTAAATTTTGCATATTTTTACAACACCCATGCTATAAAATGACTTTAATTCTCTTATCGTCGACCGCATTACTTTTTTTCTATCTTTGTCAAAAATTTTGTATTGAATCACCCTCGTTTCTTTTTAAATTTTTACTTTTGTTTTCTTATAGTTGTTCTGTACAAACTATCAACTACACCTCATTTTTTTTGTATCTCAGCTTACTTTCAATATAATTACATTCAACTCGAAAATGTTGATTAGACATGACAACTACCTTACTCCTTAGCATGTAAACTGTGGTAATAGTTCACTAATAACAAGCAGATCATACAAGTATGACGCACATATTCGTACGCCGCGAAGTGAGACAAGGAGCAGCCGCCATTCTGCTACAATTTCCACAATCTTATAGAGATTTCACCCGAACTTTCGAGTTTTGCGTTCTCTCCAGATATAATAGCATGACCTACTTTTTGATACAATTCGAGACTGGAACGAAATAGAATGTATCCACCACAAGTCTTTGCTCCCACTGTTGATTCCTCAAGGACATCACCCCTTTTGTGTTGAATACAATGCGCCCTTTCTATATGTATATAATCATCATTCCATCCTTTCAGATAATATGGAGATGTCTTCTTATCGACAGCGAGAATCGATGACAACAAAAATCGGGCAGTTCCTGCTAGCTACCTGTTCCAAAACCTGGCGCCTGAGACAGAGCATATCTACTAAATAGCAGCTGCAATTAGAACAAATTTTATTTCTTACGGTACTTATGGAGTAGAGAGAATTAGACTAAAAGTGCGTATGTATGGTAAACAAAAACTTGAATTTGCTTGCAATTTTACCAACACAAGGTAAACTTTAATCCATCTTTTACACGTTTATTTGCCTCTCTTTTCATTTTGAAAGCTCCTCGATTGCAGGTGCTAGTTAGTATATATGCTCTGCCAGAGATACGATTCGGAGCATTGAGTAATTAAATAATACTGGAGTGGACAACCACGAGACAATATGGTTGCAACAACCCCTGCGACCACTTTTCCTATCGCTACGCTCTTGTTTGCAACGTTAGAGAGACCCAAATTGTACAAGGAAACATGGCTGCCGCTAAATATAAACAAATTTTCATACAATACCAAACATTTGTTTTCTATTTGAAAAACCTTCGGCATTGGATGAAAAACATGCAAAACATTAATATATTAAGTACTCACTTGTGAAAGGAAACACCTACAGATCCTTTTCCACTATGATTTTTACACGAAGGCACTACACATTTCATTTTGACATTCTAAATTAATTTCACAATGTCACACGTTCAAGTTACTTGAATCACAAACCGCAATCGAATGTTTAAGCACTTGGAAATAATTTAGATCACGAACACTTTCCACAGTCTTAATATCGGAGAGCAGAAACCGGTCGCATGCTCTCTCATGTATTTTATATGAGCTTAGCCTATCCAGTTCTTATTTATCTGAGATTCGGAATTTAGTTGTTTTTTCGAATCGAGAACGTGTCCGAAGGTACATATTGACTGTAAAGAAAGTAATAGTACACCTGGTATAGGGATAACAACATTTTAAGGAGTGACATTGTCAATCGGAGCGAGTAACTCAATTA
Source organism: Odontomyia ornata (assembly GCA_963969285.1). NCBI lineage: Eukaryota > Metazoa > Arthropoda > Insecta > Diptera > Stratiomyidae > Odontomyia > Odontomyia ornata. Next base: position 207,295,891 of record OZ017740.1, read on the forward strand.
AATGTGTAATGTGCGTTGTTGCTAAAAAAACGATGGGTTACCGATACGAAAGTGTTTTCTATCCTAAGCAGCCATAATGTTTTATTTGTATTCAATGCTATTTTCTGATTTTGTGAAGTGTTATTTGCAATAAAATCATATTTACGACAGAATAAGCGTTTGTTTACTTCCTTGTGACAACTCGTTGGTTTCCCCTTAACCAGCTTTAGAATCACGATCGAAGGGGTAGGTGCAAAAAGACACGTAGTTAGGCAGGTGGTGGCAGGGGTTATTGCGACAACGTGTACATATGGATGTCCACTCCGGTTTTATCTTGTTCCTCAAAGCTATGCTGATATAAACTCAAAGACTCAGAGATATGGATGCGAAATGCATCGAGAGAATTCAATCAGTTCGTAACAAAACTGACGATAGATATAATCTATATGGTAGCAATTTGCATATGTATTAGTCGGCCTAGTATGGACAAGCTTCCGGTAGCTGTTACCCAACTGCGGCATTAGCAAATGCTTATATTTCGTCATATATACTATTTTCCGAATAAAAAACGTGCCGAACGCATTCCGTGCATGCTAGAAATTCACCTTGTATAGCCCATTGCGCTCCTAAACTTTCCAAGACGAGCAAATGAAGCACACGTTTTGCACCTTCGACTGATAGCTCAGCGTTGAGATGTAAGCAAACTCCTATAAATTCACTTTGGAAGGCGATAATAACTAAACGGGTATAAGAGCTGAAATAATTTTCACTTCACTAGAAGCGCTATTGTGTTCTCCGCGGATCATCTGGATTTCAATGTAGAAATCCATCTCTAAACCGTACAAAACCTCGAATTTTTGTTGGTACCTCCACAATTCTTCATATAACGCCATGTAAGTTAGCCAGCAATGTCGGCCTACTAATGGTCATGTGTGTGGTAGTAAGCGCTGCTGCCATATGGCTTGTATCTATCGTCAGTTTTGATTCGTAAACATTCGTAAAGTGGTGTAAAGTTGAGGTTGAAATTTAATCCAAAGAGAAAGGCGGCGTTTGTAGGAGGGGACAAAAATTTGAATTGGAATGTTTCTGATTCAAAAAATTTAAAATTTAATAATTGTCATTTTTATGCTTTTGGGGCTCACCGACATGTTTATAGAAGAACTGATGAGAGTGAAACGCACATGCGCACAAATTTCTTCCGCCTAAGAGTTTTTTCATAACCCTTTAAATGTATCAAATCAATGTAATGGTTTGGCGGGATAAATTTTAAAATTTATTTGATATATTCGTGAGCATATTTTCAGGAATTCATAAAGTTTAAAAATGAGTTTAAAATTTAGAATATGTATTTATACGTATTATACTGGCTCTATGCAGATTTGCACACCACCTAGGAGTTACTGCAAGTTGGCACATTAAACTGTTCTTAAGATGGTTGGTTTCTCCAGTAGACCTATTACTCCATCCCCGCTAAAGCTAGTTGATTAGCATAAAAGAATAGATTAGTTTAGAACTGTAATATAAGATTTGAGGTGTTAGAAAATTTGTTGAAAATACATGAAAGAGTGTATAATGCACTCAAAAACCACAGTTCAAAACGTTAAACGGCATATGTGAGTATATATATATATATATATATATATATATATATATATATATATATATAAACATATGTATATATATAGATATATATAACTTATGGAATTTCTTCTAAGTTATGTTAAAAAAAAACACTAACTTTAATTTTAACCAGTCACTTTATTGAACCTCGAACAACTGAAACTTAATCCTAAGTTACATTTGAATTTATTCTAGATTTTTGCTGACAATAAAACACGTGAGTTTACAAAATGTGGGAAACTAAAACAGAGTTCGCGTTAACAGAGCGAAATAGGACGCCGCGCGTGTAGAAAAATGCTCGCGTATACGGTTGATAGACAACATGCAGATGTAGGAAGAATGTGCGATGATGGGAAATATGGAAAGGTGATAGGGTTTAAGGAATGTGTGTTAACTCCTCCCTCCTTAAAAAATCTGTGTCCCACAGATTTATAATTTTTTCGGGGCGATTTCTACAAGATTTGGGTAAGTGTAAGAAATTTGGGTTTGCGTTTTCGCGTTAAAACGATTTGATTTCCAAACAAGGTATATTGAAGCAAGGATAACTACTGTAAATATGATGGCTAGATCGGAAATGATTGAAACAGTGCTATTTGTTGAAAAATTTTCTATTGTTCTCACATTTTCTAAATGTAATTTATGCAGATAATGGAGATCGAGTTGGACATCCTTTTCGGTAAGATTTTCTAGGAATATTTCAGGTAAAAGATGTAAAGCTTCGATGCTACTACTTTTATATGTAATGTCGTTTAGACGGATTGTTTCATTTTGAAAGGTTACTATAAAGGATCCGTTAAGGAGCTGTGTTTTATTTTGGAACTGCAGTTTACCTGCGAAATTACTAACATATAATGCATTATCTCCTATGACTTCTACAATTTGTTTTTCATGGTACTGATAAGTACAAAAGGCGTGTGATCCGTCAAGGATTTGCGAGATGCAATCGTTTTTGTCCAATCGTTGAATTTGATTCCTGTTGCAAATCGTAACATTTTGCATTTTGGAACAACCTTCTTTTACACCGTACCGTGAATCATCTGCAACAAATAAATTTGAGAACTTCAGAAGAATGGCTTTGTTTTGTGATACTGTAGGTCTGACCAAGATATTATTGAAGGTAGTTTTTCCTGTTGTAGGGAGGCAAATTACATAGAGAAGAAGTGACTTCTTAATTAAAACCAGGGGCTCTGCATATTCAATGGCCTGCACCTCGTTTTCATACGGTAACGTTTCGACTCGAGACATAATTACTTGAAGTTCTAAATGATTTAAAAGGTTCGAATTTACAATACCACGCTTCGCAAGCTGACAGGCCAAAACAATTTCTTTAATTTCGTCCTTTAGAAAATTTAATCGGTTGAACAGTAACTGCTCGTACTTGTCATTGTTATGATTATCAATGTCCGAAACTATTCTGTTATAATTGTCAATTAGCTTGGTCGAGAGATGTGTTAAGTGTTGATTGATTTTGTACTGTTTGTTGTTATTGTCAATTAAATTATTTTGGCTCTTGAGCATACTGTCCCAATCTGTTGCATCCGGGCTACCCGCAATCCACTTCCAAGCTGATCCTAACCAATTAATTGATCGCTTTGGCCTGCTTGAACTTAACTGGTCCAATAGGTCGTTGATTTGTGACATGGATTGATGTAGTTGTGGAAGGAGTATGCTAGACCTGTTAACATCTCGTTGTATGGTTAGCCGTGCAGTGTTGAGGATATCATGGTATGTGAAAGATATTAACGGTATGAATAATTTTAAAACTTCCGTCGATAATTCTGCCAAAGCCTTGGTGCATTGTCATGAGCGGACCCTTATACTCGTGAACAGTGACCAATGAGTCTGCTGTGCAGAGGATGACTCTAAAAGGAAGAGAAAATGCATTTTTTTAGGACTTGGGAGACTTAAGGGGTTTATTTTTAATGTGGGATTTATGAATTCGTTTTCCTGTAGATGTTGTCACAGTAACGCGATTGTCTTTGTTGATTATTTCTTTTTCATAGAGGGGTTTAGTTTTAGCTTTTATTTGTTTATTGCGTTTAAACACTACCTCACCTGCTTCGTACTTTTCGGGTTTATCACGATCTTTATTGTGGGATTCTAATTGAATTTTCTGTTTCCTCATTATTTCTGTTTTTATATTTTCTTGCAGTTGGGTCTTGTAGTCTGTCAAATTTTGATAATTAATACGTTCTGATCTACCAAAGAAAATGTCTGCAGGCTTGGTTTTTATCACTGAATGGAATGTGTTATTATAGCGATCTACCGAGATCTCTACAATTTCTCTTAGACCCAAATTTGGCATTTCTTTTTTAAGGCATCTAATGATCTCCAAAATGGTAGAGTGAGCACGCTCGATGGCACCGTTGACTTCACTTTTCTGGGGTGGAGCTAAATACGTTTGGATGCCGAGTGCCTCAATGAAGTTTAAGACCGTTGGACTAATAAAGCTTCCTTCATTATCCGAAACAAGTATCCTGGGGACAGTGAAGTAGTGCAACAACCTGGCTTTTTTTGTCGCGGAGATAAGGTGCTGATGTATTTTTAATTCGAAAATATTTTACGAATTTGCTAAATTTGTCCACGCATGTTAAGAATTTTTCCCCGTTAATAGTACATATGTCCATATGTAAGATTTCAGTTGGGTATTTTGGAATTGGAGTTTCCTGTAATTCAGGCTTAAGAGGATGACGATCATATTTACATGTGTTGCAGATTTCACACTCCGCGATATAAGATTTGGTAAGCCGAGACATGGCCGGGAAGTAATAATTTTCCAAAATTTGCTCCTTATTTTCTTTACTATTTCTATGAGCCCTACGATGAATCTCGCGTATGATTTTTAATTTATTATCCTCGTTTGAAATATCTTCGACTACACGTTGGGTTATACGGATTTTGAAATTATGGAAGTGGTCCCGGTAAAGTTCTTGCAAATTTTGTATGTAAGCCTCAGGAATTTTGATTCCGTTTATAACATTCGGGTTAAGATGCTGCCGTAAGACAGGAAGTAGAGTTTCCTTATTAATAGTGGAGAGTCGGATGGAATATCGATGGTAGTTGGGGTGAGGCTCTTCATGAGCAATAATGTTATTTCCCTCTGAAAATATAAGCTGACGCCGAAAAACATTGATCGGTGCTTCACAGCATGGGATCAGGTCACTATTGTCCTCCTGAGCACTGTGAGCCGTCAGGGAGTCGTTGGTGATCATGTTAGTCTCTAAGGGTAATCTAGAAAGAGCGTCAGCTACAAGATTTGTTTTCCCTGGTTTATAGAGCAGCTCATAATTAAACTCTTCTATACGAGATTTCCATCTTTTTAGCTTCGCGTTGAAATTCCTATTGCTTAAGGCAAATGTAAGTGGTTGGTGGTCCGTGACGATTTTTACTTTCTTTGCGCCATACAAATACGTTCTAAGTTTATCAAGTGCCCAGACAATCGCCAGCATTTCCTTTTCTCCAGTCGCATAGCTTTCCTCAGTCTTGTTTAGGGACCTCGATATGTAAGTTACTGGCCTGTCTTTACCGAATTCGCCTTGTGACAAAACCGCTCCAATCGCGTGATTAGATGCGTCAGTCGTCAGGATGAATGGTTTATTGAAATCGGGAAAAGCCAAAATTTCGGTGGAAGTTAGAAGTGCTTTCAAGTGGTTGAAAGCCTTTAATTCCGATTCTCCTAGACTTATTTTCTTTTTCTTGGACTGGCCGGCCTTGATTTGGGTGTTATCACCCCTTGTGAGTTGTGTTAGTGGCCTTGCTACCTTAGCAAAATCCTTCACAAACTTCCTATAATAAGAAGCAAGCCCAAGAAAAGCCTTGAGATCCTTGAGATTATGTGGAGGTTTAATCTTTTGGATAGCACTAATTTTCCTTGGATCCGGAAGAATACCTCCTTCCGATACAATGTACCCCAAAAATTCTACCTGTGTTTGAAGAAATTTAGATTTTTCGATATTCACTTTGAAATTTGCCTTTTGTAACTGCATTAGTATAGTACGAAGATTCATTAGATGTTCGCCCTCATTTTGGCCCAGGATGATAATATCATCGATATACACGAAACAAATTTTGCCAATGAAAGGCTTCAATACGTCGTCTATTGCTCGTTGGAAAATAGCGGGTGCGTTTTTAAGCCCGAATGGAAGCCGAGTAAACTCATATTTTCCATTTGCCGTCGAGAATGCTGTCTTGGGGATGTCTTTTTCCTTCATGCGAATTTGATGGAAACCAGACGTGAGGTCTAAGGTCGTGAAGTACTTACAACTTCCAAGGCTGGCTAATGTGTTAGTGATATCTGGAATAGGATAAGTATCAGAGACGGTGACAGCATTTAATCTCTTGAAATCAATTACAACCCTATATTGTTTCTCCCCAGATGAACTAGCCTTTTTTGGCACCACCCAAAGTTGTGAATTGTAAGGACTTTTTGATTTGCGAATTATGCCATCTTCAAGCATTTTGGCGATATGTTTTTCGACTTCCGGGCGCAAATTAATGGGGTAAGGGTAAGATTTCGTATAAATTGGGTCTGAAGTAGTTGTTTTTATTTGAGCGCGGACATTAGTTTCGATCATTTCACTGTCGGATATTGGACCGAAGATATTTGGAAATTCCTTGAGGATTTCGTTTAATTTAGAATTTAACTCGGGAGTAAGGTTTTGACATTTTATTTCAATAGTATTCACCTGTTTAGAAAATTTAGATTTCAAAGGAATTTTTATGTTAGGGCTTAAATAGAGAATATTATGTTTTCTGTCAATAATAGCTTCTAATGATTTAAGTGTATCGTCGCCAATTATGCCGTCAAAGGATGAGAGACCAGGAAGAACGTAAAAATCAAGTATTGTGTCATTCCCAACATTTCTAAAAAAAGCTCCACTAATTTTTGAATTTATTGTGATAGCATCTGCTGCACAATTAATAACAAAGGGTTTACTTAAAAGGTTAGCCCCTTGCGATAATGAAGAACTAATAAAATTTTTGTTGGCCCCCGTGTCCACCAAAAATTTAAGTATTCTTCCATCCTTAGCGCGATATTCTATGTATGGTACGCTGGATAGGCGTCCATCATAAAATTTAGATCAATATTTTCCTCGGCAGATTCTTGATGAACTTCATTTTCAGGCAGGGCCTCAATGTAGGTGTCCTCCGGTATTTATAAATCAGCTTGGGTATTCTGGTCCTCTTCTGGGGCTTCAATATTAAAAAGCTTCTGGGACTTCCGCGGGAACTGCAAAGACCCGTTAGGGCGTTTGTTTGGCTGGAAATTTGTAGGTCTGTTTTGGTAGTCTATTTGTCGAGTTTGAATAGTCTTGTCTATATCCATTGGTACGGGAGGTTTCGGTTGATGCGGCCTTGGAGGCGGTGGTCTATTGTAAACAAGCTGTTTTTGGGGATACGTATTCCTTTGGATTTTGTAAGCTCTGATTCGATCTGAAAGTGTTTGGTGTTGTTGAGTAACGATAGGTTGCCCGGCATTCTCAGGCTGTGGGTGAAATATTTGATTGATTGGTGCAGACACTGTATTTTTGAAGATTCTGTCATGAATTGATGTGTTTCTGAAATTCAAATTCTGGAATTCGAGGCAAGATGCATATGCCTCGGGTAAGGTTTGAGGTTTCTGAAAAACGAGCATTGTGGATAAATGTCCATTCAAACCTCGTATAAACACGTCAAGAGCTCGATTTCGATAGCTCCCAGTCAAAGCGGAAATTGTTTCTGCGGAATATCCTCAGTTTTAATTTTGTTAATCAGCAACGAGAGTTGGTGATTAACATTCGCGTAAAATTCGTCAACGCTCAAGTTATTTTGGCGCATAGCATGAAGCTGGTACTCGAGCGTCCTTACATCGCGCTTATCAGCATAATGTAATGATAAGCATCTTTTGATGCTCTGCCAATCCACGTCAAAAATACTATAAGAAATGAGGGCGGCATCTGCCGGTCCTCGTATTTTTTGTCTTACGTGCCTGAGGATGGCCCTATAAATTGGTTTATCCTGGACTATCTTATAGTCTTGCAGGATTGTCTCCACACTGTGGATCCACGACACGTATTGCACGGGGTTCCCTTCAAACGGTTGAAGGTCTCTTACATAGTCGGGAAGTTTTTTAATTGCGTCAAGATCTTCAACGGTACTAGGACGTGCTAAAATTGTAGGTGCATGCTGAGGCACTGATTTGTTACCCTCTTCCAGCAATTTAAGCCTACATTCAATATGCCTTGCTTGTTCGGAAATTGATGCTAAATTACCGATTTCACTATCACGCGAAATAAGTGCTTCAATCCTCTGAAACTTTGTTTCAAGGTTTTGAAGTTTTTCAATTTGCGAATTTATTTGTTCGATTTTAGCGAGCCTTTGTTCGAATGCTTTAAGCTGCTCTATTTGAGCGTTCACCGCCCCGGTCAGTTGAACGAGGGTATCGTGAAATTCCATTTTAAATAAAAAGGCAGGGCGAGAACACACAAAAGGATTTAGCAAAACGAATTAAGGATTACGAATAAAATGAATCAACGAACGTGTGAATCCGCGATTGCGAACTTCGTTTTTTACAATTATTTTCACA
>OZ017740.1:207309054-207329813 GCA_963969285.1 Odontomyia ornata
TCCTAGTGTATCCCCAAAATCTGAGCTAGACGTTTGAAAATTGCATCGTTATGATTTGTTTAAATAACAGTGCTCATATCTTGAATTTGACACTTAATATCATTTGTCGTAATTTTGCCTTAAAAATGTCTTCAAGTAAAACAGCGAGTGATAATGAGCCAAAAAAGATGAGAATGTGTAATTTGTCAACGAATAAAAGAAATATAAAAAATTCTAAAGTTAAAGGACAGGCACACACCCATTACAGAGGAAAACCCATTGAGTAATTAAATAATACTGGAGTGGACAACCACATGACAATATGGTTGCAACAACCCCTGCGACCACTTTTCCTACTGCTACGCTCTTGTTTACAACCTTAGAGAGAGCCAAATTGCACAAGCAAACATGGCTGCTGCTCAATGTAAACAAATTTTCATACAATACCAAAAATTTGCTTTCTATTTGAAAAACCTTCACTTGTGAAAGGAAACACCTACAGATCCTTTTCCACCATGATTTTTTCACGAAGGCACTTCACATTTCATTTTGAAATTCTAACTTAACTACACAGTGTCACACGTTAAAGTAATTTGAATCACAAACTCCAATCGTACGTTTAAACACTTGGTACGAATTTAGATCGCGAACACTTTCCATAGTTTTAATATCGGATAAAATTCGCGACGAAACTTGCAAATTGGCCAATGTGGCGTCCAATTCGCATCAGTCAACTTGACAGTCAGCTCACACCTAGTCAGCTTTTCGAACAAGAAGGTGACCAGCAAGAGGCAGGAGGGGAGGAAATGACAGACTGTTCACTTGGAAGAGAACAGAAACCGGTCGCATGCTCTCTCATGCATTTTATATGAGCTTAGCCCATCCAGTTCTTATTAATCTTAGGGAAAACTAATAGCTCCAAGATCTACGGGTGAAAATTGGAGGCAAGTTAACCACAAACTTTTATTCAGTTTGACTTTTCAGTACAATTTGAGGACATCTCTGTCAGTCGTTGTTAACTCTAAAATAAATACAAATTATAAAATCGTTTGTGCATTAAGACCAATAAATTCCGTTGCATTTAGCAAACTACCTAAACATACTTATGATTAGTTACAATGTACCGTATATTTATTACAGATATAAAAAGGAATGTTTTGCAAATTTCAACCAGGACGATATGGAATTTTACATTTCAAAGATTAACAGGTTTACAACAAAAAATGAGCAGGATATATTTCTTCAATCATTTATAGAGAAGCTACTTGTAAAACAGAGGCGTCCTCAGAAAGAAAATGCTGCATGGAGGCAAAGCACTTTTAAGTTACATATTTTAAAACATACTGGAAAAGTAACAGTCTGCAAGAAAGCATTTATTAGCCTATATGGAGTTACTGAAGCTAGAGTTCGCAGGCTTTGTGATTTACTTAATGAAGGAAAGAGCCCTAAAGATAACAGAGGATGTCACCCAAAAGCAAATACAGTACCTTCTAATTTATGCCAAAAAATACCAAGCATATTCTTTTTTTTTCAAGTAAAAAGACTCATTATGCTGGGAAGGACATCGAATATCTGGATGTACGATTAGATGTCAAAAAAATGCATTCATTGTTTATGGAAAAATATCCAGTTCTCAATATTAAGTACAAATTTTATTTAAAATACTTTAAGGATAACTTTTCTCTTAGATACGGTCGACCACAAGTCGACACATGTATAACTTGCGAAGAACTTTCAACAAAAATAAAGCAATCGAACTTATCAGAAAATGCAAAACGTTCATTAGTCGCTGAGTTAATGATTCATAAACAACTTGCCAAGAAGTTCTACCACAAAATTTCATCATTTCAAGATCTATGCAAGGCACGAGAGGATGTTGCAGCTATAACATTCAATTTTATGCAAAATCTGCCGTTGCCACACATATCTATACAAAATATTTTTTATTTACGGCAATTGTGGGTTAATTCTTTTGGCGTTAAAGATTTAAAAACAGGCGAATCGACATTTTACATGTCTCATGAAGGCATTGCCAACAAGGGAGCAAATGAGGTTTGTTCAATGTTGACGCATTATATTGAAAATAATATTGGGCCACATATTAAGCACTTATATGTATTTTCCGATGGCTGCCCCGGGCAAAATAAAAATAATACTTCGTTGAGATACATGTTGGCTTTGAATGACTGTAAACGATTTGAAAAAGTACATCAGTATTTTTCGATACGTGGTCATTCATTTTTTCCCAATGACCGTGATTTTGGAGTCATAAAAAACTATTCGAAAGCAAGATCGTATCTACGTCCCAAAACAAAATATTAATTTAGTTTTGAATTCTAGTACAACATTTACAGTCAAAGAGCTAAACACTAATGATATTTGGGACTTCAAGAAATGGTGCCGTAATATATATACAAAAAAACATGTTTATCAACTAAGTCGTATCGAAAAAATGTCCCAAAAGAACAAGAAATATCATCCGCGCCTTCGACATTCATGCGTTTTCAGTATGATTCAGATAAAAAAAGGTACTATCATAGCCGAGGAGTTTATTGATGGATTCATTAACCATTCATTCATACTACTAAAAAAAACTCACAATTTCTGTTTCAATTCCATCAACCAAGGCTTATAATTTGAGAGTGCCTCTTAATTGTAAAAAAATCGATGATTTGAAACAAGTACAGGATAGCATTCCGGAAGAGTATATACCATTTTATGTGAACATATTTTGATAACTGGAAATGTTGAAGATAATCCGATTGAGAATGATGGAGAGTATGATTATGTGCCTTAAAGTTATTAAAACATGGAAAATCAAAATATGTAACAAATTTTATGTTGAAGTGCTATTTTCAATAACAAGCAATAAAAGATTTGATTGATATGATTAGTTTGTCTAAATTATATACCATTAATCCTGTTTCTTGCTAAAACAACATAAGTCAAGAACAGTTTTTCATTATTATTGTTGATAAAACGTGGAGATTATCGACCATTTCAATCTTCCAATATTCAAATACTAAATTAAGCTCAAAAAACGACTCTCAAACTTGTTTTTTGATGAATGGCACAGTTTTTATTGATTCCTGAAAAAATTTAATTGTGTGACTTTTGAGGTTTTTGAAATGACCGATTCAATTATAAACTTTCCCATTTTTGTAATAAAAATTATTTTTCAATACAATGTTTATTTTGTCCGGATTTTGGGACCGCATCCTCTATATATATATATATATATATATATATATATATATATATATATATATATATATATATATATATATATATATATATATATATATATATATATATATATATATATATATATGTGTATATAAATGTATATAAATATGTATTTATATATACATATGTATATGTACACACACCAACACACACATATATATATATATATATATATATATATATATATATATATATATATATATATATATATATATATATATATATATATAAATACATATATATATATACACATCCATATATATATATATATATATATATATATATATATATATATATATATATATATATATATATATCTATATATATATACATATATATATCTGTATGTAAATACAAATATATATATATATATATATATATATATATATATATATATATATATACATATATATATATATATATATATATATATATATATATATATATATATTTAAATATCTATATATATATATATATATATATATATATATATATATCTATATATATATATATGTGTACATATACGTATATATATGTATATATATATATATATATATATATATATATATATATATATATATATATATATATATATATATATATATATATATATAATATCTATATATGTATATATATAGATATGTTTATACATATATATATATATATATATATATATATATATATATATATATATATATATATATATATATACATATATATATACTCACATATGCCGTTTAACGTTTTGAACTATGGTTTTTGAGCGCATTTCACACTCTTTCATGTATTTTCAACAAATTTTCTAACATCTCAAATCTTATATTACAGTTCTAAACTAATCTATTCTTCTATTCTAATCAACTAGCTTTAGCGGGGATGGAGTAATAGGTCTACTGGAGAAACCAACTATCTTAAAAACAGGTTAATGTGTCAACTTGCAGTAACTCCTAGGTGGTGTGCAAATCTGCATAGAGCCAGTATAATACGTATAAATACATATTCTAAATTTTAAACTCATTTTTAAACTTTATGAATTCCTGAAAATATGCTCACGAATATATTAAATAAATTTTAAAATTTATCCCGCCAAACCATTACATTGATTTGATACATTTAAAGGGTTATGAAAAAACTTTTAGGCGGAAGAAATTTGTGCGCATGTGCGTTTCACTCTCATCAGTTCTTCTATAAACATGTCGGTGAGCCCCAAAAGCATAAAAATGACAATTATTAAATTTTAAATTTTTTGAATCAGAAACATTCCAATTCAAATTTTTGTCCCCTCCTACAAACGCCGCCTTTCTCTTTGGATTAAATTTCAACCTCAACATTACACCACTTTACGAATGTTTACGAATCAAAACTGACGATAGATACAAGCCATATGGCAGCAGCGCTTACTACCGCACACATGACCATGAGTAGGCCGACATTGCTGGCTAACTTACATGGCGTTATATGAAGAATTGTGGAGGTGCCAACAAAAATTCGAGGTTTTGTACGGTTTAGAGACGGATTTCTACATTGAAATCCAGATGATCCGCGGAGAACACAATAGCACTCCTAGTGGAGTGAAAATTATTTCAGCTCTTATACCCGTTTAGTTATTATCGCCTTCCAAAGTGAATTTATAGGAGTTTGCTTACATCTCAACGCTGAGCTATCAGTCGAAGGTGCAAAACGTGTGCTTCATTTGCTCGTCTTGGAAAGTTTAGGAGCGCAATGGGCTATACAAGGTGAATTTCTAGCATGCACGGAATGCGTTCGGCACGTTTTTTATTCGGAAAATAGTATATATGACGAAATATAAGCATTTGCTAATGCCGCAGTTGGGTAACAGCTACCGGAAGCTTGTCCATACTAGGCCGACTAATACATATGCAAATTGCTACCATATAGATTATATCTATCGTCAGTTTTGTTACGAACTGATTGAATTCTCTCGATGCATTTCGCATCCATATCTCTGAGTCTTTGAGTTTATATCAGCATAGCTTTGAGGAACAAGATAAAACCGGAGTGGACATCCATATGTACACGTTGTCGCAATAACCCCTGCCACCACCTGCCTAACTACGTGTCTTTTTGCACCTACCCCTGCGATCGTGATTCTAAAGCTGGTTAAGGGGAAACCAACGAGTTGTCACAAGGAAGTAAACAAACGCTTATTCTGTCGTAAATATGATTTTATTGCAAATAACACTTCACAAAATCAGAAAATAGCATTGAATACAAATAAAACATTATGGCTGCTTAGGATAGAAAACACTTTCGTATCGGTAACCCATCGTTTTTTTAGCAACAACGCACATTACACATTTAATTGAGTTACTCGCTCCGATTGACAATGTCACTCCTTAAAATGTTGTTATCCCTATACCAGGTGTACTATTACTTTCTCTACAGTCAATATGTACCTTCGGACACGTTCTCGATTCGAAAAAACAACTAAATTCCGAATCTCAGATAAATAAGAACTGGATAGGCTAAGCTCATATAAAATGCATGAGAGAGCATGCGACCGGTTTCTGCTCTCTTCCAAACGATCTGTTTGTCATTTCCTCCCCGTCTGCCTCTTGCTGTTCACTTTCTTATTCCAGAAGCTGACTAGATGCGATCTGTCTGTCAAGTTGACTGATGCAAATTGGACGCCACATTGGCCAATTTGCAAGTTTCGTCGCGAATTTTATCCGATATTAAGACTGTGGAAAGTGTTCGTGATCTAAATTATTTCCAAGTGTTTAAACATTCGATTGCGGTTTGTGATTCAAGTAACTTGAACTTGTGACATTGTGAAATTAATTTAGAATGTCAAAATGAAATGTGTAGTGCCTTCGTGTAAAAATCATAGTGGAAAAGGATCTGTAGGTGTTTCCTTTCACAAGTGAGTACTTAATATATTAATGTTTTGCATGTTTTTCATCCAATGCCGAAGGTTTTTCAAATAGAAAACAAATGTTTGGTATTGTATGAAAATTTGTTTATATTTAGCGGCAGCCATGTTTCCTTGTACAATTTGGGTCTCTCTAACGTTGCAAACAAGAGCGTAGCGATAGGAAAAGTGGTCGCAGGGGTTGTTGCAACCATATTGTCTCGTGGTTGTCCACTCCAGTATTATTTAATTACTCATTGCTCCGAATCGTATCTCAGGCGACAGGTTTTGGACCTTTGAGGAACGGAACAAATGGAGTGGCTATGCTCATATAAGCTCCATAGAAAATGATACGACCACCTTCTGAGCATGATTGTCATTTCATTTCCAATAATTTCCACAATTTCTCCTCTCGAGAGCCAGATTGTCAATTTGACGACTAAACATGGACGCGAAATTTACCTGGCGCGTGAGATACGATTCGGAATTTACTCGTTTTTTCGGTTCGAGAACGTGTCCGGAGGTACATATTGGCTGTAGTGAAAGTAATATTACACCTGGTTTAGGGATAACAACATTTTAAGGAGTGACATTGTAAATCGGAGCGAGGAACTCAATTAAAAGTGTAATGTGCGTTATTGCTAGAAAACGATGGGTTATCGATGCGCAAGTGTTTTCTATCCTAAGTGGCCATAATGCTTTATTTGTATTCAATGCTATTTTCTTGTTCTGTGAAGTGTTATTTGCAATAAAACTATATTTACGAGTGCATAAGCGTTTGTTTACTTTCTTGTGACAACCCATTGGGTTCCCCTTAACTAGCTTTAGAATCATGGTCGCAGGGGTAGGTGCCAAAAGACACGTAGTTAGGCAGGCGGTCGCAGGGGTAGTTGCGACAACGTGTACACATGGATGTCCACTCCGGTTTTATCTTGTTCCTCAAAGTTTTGGACCAGGTAGCTAGCAGGAACGGCCCGATGCTAATGGAGCACTGAGTTTTGTTGTCATCGATTCTCGCTGTCGATAAGAAGACATCTCCATATTATCATATGATTCTTTGCATTTGCTGTCAAATTCGGCTGTGAAAACGCGTAAAAAAACTCGTTTGCTGTGTAATTTTGATGTTAAAATCAGTGAAAATTCGTGATTTGCGTATTGTGCCTTAACATACAATAAGAGACAATCTATCGGTCAGATTGCAAGTGAGAAAACGTTATATTTCGACGGAAAAGTAAGAAAATGCAAAGAAGCTTCCAAAATAAGGTGCATTGTGAAAATATGCAATAATAGAATGCATCGTCAGCCCAAATGAGTAACATTTCAAAGGTTAGTATCAACATAAAACGTAGAAAAGAAAATCAAACATTTAGAAGTGTTTTTTCACTCAAAATCACTGCTTCCAATCCGTGCATGATTATGTGTACATTTCGGGGACGACCATTTTATTCGATTAGTTTTCGCGTAGTAGCGCCTGTATTTTGGAGGCAAGTTTTTTTTCGCATATTGCTTGAGTAATTTTATTGATGAAATCAATTTTATTTCTTTTTCCAGGAGTCTATTAAATGATACTGGACATACGAATATATGGAGATGAAAAAATAATTACTAGACAACAATCGGTACTGTTTACTTTTATAAATCTCATCTGGATCTCAGAAATATTTTAATTTTTCCAGGCAAATGCAACGAGCTTACCGACAGTAATGATTTCATCCCCCTCTCTGGATGTGGAAGCTTTTATAATGAATTATTCGACGCCGCTGGCGACCACTCCCAATATACCCTGCTGCCATGTGGCTTTCCATCTCATGTTTGTTGTGACGGCTTCACATCCCACGTCAGTTTTGTCGTGGGATGTCAAAGTCAATGACAGCCACATGGTAGCAGAGTCAGAGCATATATACTAACTAGCACCTGCAATCGAGGAGCTTTCAGAATGAAAAGAGAGGCAAATAAACGTGTAAAAGATGGATTAAAGTTTACCTTGTGTTGGTAAAATTGCAAGCAAATTCAAGTTTTTGTTTACCATACATACGCACTTTTAGTCTAATTCTCTCAACTCCATAAGTACCATAAGAAATAAAATTTGTTCTAATTGCAGCTGCTATTTAGTAGATATGCTCTGGCAGAGTAGTAAGTGCCATCGGATGAAAAGTGGAAAGGTAAGTATGCCGGGGAGAGGGTAGGGTTTGAAAAAATCCGCTGAGGTCAGTTTCGCGTCGCGTATCGCGCGCGGTACGCGGTACCTTTGTTGGTTTGCCTTTTTCTTTAGCATAGCTTTCCTCGGGTTCAAATAAACGTAGTGTATTTTTCAGTACCGCGTCGGTAAAGTTCGGGAACGCGAAATGGAAATTAGATTTTTGTACTTGACTGGATTAATGAAGATGCGGAGTAACGTAAAGTAGGTTTCTTCTCCATATGATTGTGTTGTGGACGCGTTTGAAACGGGCATTCAATGGTGGCTGAAATACGTAATTGAGCGTAATCCATTTTAAGACCCGTGACCGAAATCCTCTCCGATCTAGCTGGCCGACAAGCAGCCACCGCGAAAATGGGTTACGGTGCACGGACTGGTTGACCGGTTGGTACAATTCGTTGGCACGACTCAGACTTCACGTCTACAACCGATGCGGGGTCGGTTCCGACTTGGTTCGTGAGTTTGGACGTAAAAATCATTACAAATAACGCCCAAAGTGGGGCCAAACGTCCTAAGGGGATAAGAGATTCACGTCTTCTGACGAGATGGTCCTTTACGGGGGATGTAAGGTACCTTGCTACTCGAGCCTCACAAACAGGAGCAGTGCAGTTGTGTGATACACACTTGCAGTGGCTTCACGTGGGTTGCAGCTTCCGCTCTCCTTTGTTTGATTTGTTTTTCGCGACAGAATCCTCCCGATGTGTTGTCCCAGGTTGACCCCTGCAAGGACCTTCTATTTTCTTGATGGAACTGTCAGCCAGATAGGGTTTCTCCTATCGGCCTGGACTCTCAAGAAGATAGAAGGCTACCTTGCCTTTATGTCGCGGAAGGATTCTACTCATTTTTTATGCGTGATAGACGAGTGGTTTCGGTTCAACATTCGGTGGCGTATGCTGGAGCTGCGGAGCTCAGAATACTTCCGCGTGTTGGGAATTTTGACCGGGTACAAAGTCAATTAACGTAGTTTAGAGACGGTTTTTGTAATGTATGAGGGTTTGTTGATAACTCCTTGTAAATCGGCCAAAAGCACCCTTTTCTCGGCAGACTACCATTCAGTCTCAGTTCCCTTTGGACGAGTCGGCGCTGCTGGAAAGGAAAGTGTGTATCAAATAGTTTTTTTTCCATTTTATATAGCAATAGCTCACCACTATCGGCCGCCAAATCATTAATAAGTTCCTTTTTATATATATATATATACCTTTAGTTTGTTTGTAGTTAACAGCAGTTTCTTTTAGTACCAATACTCATAGCGAAACCCACACATGGCGACAAAGTGGACCCCAGACAAACGTTGGACCCGATCCAAAACGGTCCAACCCGCGAACTGCGGGATTTGTTTCGAGGACGTAGTGGAGGGTGTAAACAGCGTGCGATTGGAATGCGGACACCTGTTCCATTGCGCCTGCGTCCAACAACTCCTACTGACTTCCGAGCTCTATCCACTATGCCGTCGCCCTATAGAGCGGACCACCGTAGATGCCCCCCTCGGAACGCACGTCCCGACGCGTGGAGCAGTGGCGAAAGGGTCCCAAGATGTTGAACCGCCCAAATCACTGGTGAACCTGCAAGGAGCCGTGGGTGACGAAGTTCCTGCTGCAGTTGTCGCGGCCGAGGTTCCAACCGTGCCTTCGACCAACTCCATCGACACACTCTTGGCCTTAATGCAAGTGATGTCCGAGAGGATCGGAAACTTAGAGGGAAGACTCCAGAACCTCCAGATTAGCCAACCCCCCAGCCGCGTGAGAACTCCGCCGGGCTGGGAGCCCAATCCCAGCGTGGCTATGCCCCACTCTAAACCGGCTAATCATTGGACCCTCCCTCCAAGGAACTCGGGAATGGATACCAGAGCTCCCGAGTATCGACCATGAAACAGCACCGCACCTCCGGTGATACCCACAGTCACCGAGTCAGTCCCTTACAGCAGGCCCATCGAGGATGTGATTCACCCCACGAACGTATTGAGACCTGTCCGAGACCATACGCCTCGTATCATGGACGGTTGGTGCTTAGCTTCACTGGTTTCAACTCAGGCGCTAGTCTCCAGCACCCTGGGAATTGACTTCTCGGCTTTCCTCCGGCATGTACACCTTCTGTTCAGCGGAGATGCTGCCGACTGGTACTAGAGTTTTAAAGAATCGACGCCACGTCCCAATTGGGATTCTTCCTGTGCAGCCTTCCGTAACGGATTTGACGACGGCTTCACTGAAAGAGAACTACGGGAACAACTATAGAAACGTAAACAAGGCCCCCATTAACCATTTGACCAGTATTGCACCAGTATATTGCGATTAAGCACTCGGTTATGAACACCCGTGTCTGAAGACGAACTGGTGGAAATTATCAGGGAAAATATGCATTGGGAGCTTCAGAACAGCCTTCTGCATGTTCCCATCAACATCATACAAGGATTACGCCTCCATGCCCGTAGGCAAGAACAGCTAGATGAGCGGCGAGGAACCTTCCGTCCACAACCTCGCACAACGGGACCTAATCCACGAAATAATAATACCGCGGAGTTAGTGGCAGCGGACCACATACTGGCTGACTCAGTACCAGTACCGAGGAGCAGAGTACCCCTAGAGCCCGAGTTCCAAGCAATGATTGACCAACCATTCGTCGAAGCAGTTACAAATCCGACGGTCTGTTGGAACTGCCGGCAAACGGGGCATCGTTTCTAGGCATGTCCAGCGGAACCGACGATCTTCTGTTACCGGTGTGGGAAAGCAGACACTTATGCCAAACACAGTTCTCCTGAAGTTCCACAGCTGACGTCACATGTTGTTGAGGTGGACGTGCAGGGGAATGGTAGCAAGGTGAAGGTTTCTTGGCATGTTAAGCCCTTCCATGTCAGACTGCGGAATTATTTGGCTACTCGCCAGCGCATCTTCCATGAGGAGATGGTTACAACTGTCCCACCGCGAAGGAAGCGAGCCACGTGTCGGATGCGGAGCTTCTGGAGAAGGGTCAGGCAGTCGAGGAAGGTGCTGAGGGAAATACACTTAGCCGAATTATTGAGGGATGACGTTCGACCAAATGCATCAGTTCACCTCCTGCAAAAGCGATTGTCAGGCTTAGTCGATACAGGAGCCAGTGTGAATCGCATATCAGCCGATTTTGCAGGGGAAATCCATCATTTTACCACCTGGTTAAGCACGGCGGATGGAACTCGTCACTCTGTAGTGGGGAAAATTACGACGGATGTCACCTTTAAAGGAGTAACTAAACCTCTGGAATTTTACATTATCCCCCGATTAACACAGAATTTTTACCTAGGGGTGGATTTCGTTCGAAAATTTAACTTGGCCCGGCACTGTTTTCCGGCATGACACTGAATTTCGTCACCACTGTTCCTGACGAAACTCCAACCACCCATTCATTACGACATGCACTGGATGTGAATCAACAACTGCGACTTGACTCGGCTATATCGGCTTTTCCATCGCATGAGAAGGAAGGTCTCGGCTGGACGGCCCTGGCGTTACACACAATAGATGTGGGGGATGCTAAGCCCATAAAACAGAGACATTTTGCCATATCTCCGGCGAAGGAAAAGCTGTTATATGCCGAAGTTGATCGAATGCTAGCATTAGGCATGATCGAAGAATCGCAGAGCGCGTGGGCTTCCCCGGTCACCTTAGTTGTCAAGCCGAACAAGGTCCGGCTATGCTTAGATGCCAGACGCTTGAACGCCGTCACTGTCAAGGACACATACCCTCTACCGTTGATTGAGGGCATTTTGAGTCGTTTGCCTAAAGCCCACTTCATCACGAGTTTAAACCTCAAGGACGCTTTCTGGCAAATTCCTTTAGACCCTGGCTCAAAGGAGAAAACAGCCTTCACAGTCCCAGGTCGGCCACTGTATCAATTCGTGACCATGCCATTCGGATTGTGCGATGCCCCTCAGACAATGACGCGCCTTATGGACAAGGTGATACCACCGCATTTACGGCACCAAGTATTCGTATACTTGGACGATCTGTAACCGAGACCTTTAACGAACACATTGACTTGCTTCAGGAAGTGGCTTTGCACATCCGGAGGGCAGGGTTAACCATCAACATACAGAAGAGTCAGTTCGTGATGACGGAGGTGAAGTATTTAGGTCACATCATTGGGCATGGCAACATCAAGACCGACCCGGACAAGACTCAAGCGATTGACGTTTTTCCATTACCCAAGACCACCAAGCAGTTACGCCGATTCTTAGGCTTATGCGGATGGTACCAGCGTTTCGTACGTGACTATGCCACCATTAACACACCTTTGACCGACATGCTGCGTAAGGGACGTAAGTTTGTCTGGTAAGGGCCCAGCTTGTGAGCCTTTGAAGAGCTAAAGAAAAGTCTGACAACCGCCCCCGTACTGCACAGCCCGGACTTTGGCAAACCGTCTCAATCCATTGTGACGCGAGTCAACATGGGGTGGGAGCAGTCTTAGTCCAGGTTGCACAAGACGGTGAGGAGAGGCCTATAGCCTTCATGTCCCACAAGCTGAACCCGGCCCAGCGGAACTACACGGTCTCGGAGCATATGTACAGGGACATCCCTTTGAAATCGTCACTGATCATGCGTCTCTGAAATGGCTGATGAGCCAAACTGATCTCCACGGGCTTTCGCCAGATGGGCCTTGAAATTACAGGCGTTTGACTTCACGATAAGACACCGCAAGGGAAGTCAGCACGTGGTACCGGACACATTATCAAGGATGTTCGCCCCTGAAGGAGCCGAGTTGGCCCAGGAGAAGGACAGCCCCTATGGATCGACTTTGACCATCCCGCCTTCAAGTCAATATGTTATACCAAGCTGATGAATACGATTCAGAACCAGTTACCACAGCTGCCAGCACTACGGCTGTATAGGGATTTATATACAAGCGGATGACACATGCCTCCGGAGACCCCATCCAAGAAGAGGAACAGTAGGAGTTATGGGTGCCCGAAGAACTGACATGCGAATTGATTAAACGGGCTCGTGAACACCCATTGAGTGCACACGGCGGATATAGTCATACGCTTCGGCGACTGAAGACTTACTTCTTTTGGCCTAAGATGGCGCAGCAAGTAGAAAAGTACGTAGCCGCCTGTGAGCTGTGCAAATGCACTAAGCCGCCCAATTCTGTTCTTCGGCCCCCGATGGGAAAATTCGAGCTACCGGAGCGGGTGTTCCAGCGCCTGTATATAAATCTCATCGGTCCGTACCCTCGCTCGACTTCGGGATACACGGGAGCTGTCGTGGTCCTGGACCACTTGTCCAAATTTCCGATTGTTGAACCAATTCGAAACCTGCACACTGGCCCGATAGTCAGCTTTCTGGAAAAACACCTTTTCCATATATTTGGAGTACCGGAGAAGTTGGTCTCCGACAACGGAGTTCAGTTCACCTCGGCTAGATTTCGGGAACTAATGGACCATGATGGCATTACTCATCAGCGGACTGCCGTTTATTCCCCGCAAGCCAATGCGTCCGAGCGGCTGAACCGACCCTCATAGCCGCCATTCGGGCCTACGTCCAACCGGATCAGAAGGATTGGGACCGCAGGATTTCCGCCATCACCTGTACCCTGCGACCGTCTTATCACTCCACCACAGGTATCTCCCCATACTTTGCCGTGTTCGGCCAGCATATGATCTGCCACGGAAACTCGTACCGACTATTGCGGCAGTTGAAGGGTTTGGAAGACCCAATAGTGGTTCTGGAGCTGCACGAGAAACTCCAAATCATACGAGAACAAATCCGAGAGAGGATTGAAGACAGTAGACGGGCGGGGAAGAGCGTTATAACCTGCGATCCCATCCTTCTGGCTTCAAGGCAGGTGACGAAATCTACCGACGGAATTTCAGACAAAGTGAACCAGGTCGGCATTACACTGCCAAGCTAGATAAGAAGTTCGTGAAGTGTCGAGTCTTACAAGTTTTAAGTCCCACGCGGTACCTCATTGCGGACATGTTCGGCAAGGAGCTGGGAGTCTACCATGCCAAAGACCTACGACGGTGAAAAAGGGCCATCAAGCAGGTCACACGACCTCTCCGGCCGAGACATAATTAAAGCCATCATAGGGCCAAGCAGCGTTTCCTTCAGTCTCCCCATGCCTCGTAGGCATCGTGGACACTGCCCTGTAATGAATCATTCGACGCCGCGGCGACCACTACCAATACACCCTGCTGCCATGTGGCTTTACATCTCGTGTTTGTTGTGACGGCTTCACATCCCACGTCAGTTTTGTGATGGGATGTCAAAGTCAAATGACAGCCACATGGGAGCAGAGTAGTAAGTGCCATCGGATGAAAAGTGGAAAGGTAAGTATGCCGGGGAGAGGTTAGGGTTTATAAAAATCTGCTGAGGTCGGTTGCGCGTCGTGCGTCGCGCGCAATACGCGGTACTTTTGTTGGTTTGCCTTTTTCTTTAGCGTAGCTTTCCTCGGGTTCAAGTAAACGTAGTATATTTTTCAGTACCGCGTCGGTAGATTTCGGGAACGCGAAATGGAAATTAGATTTTTGTACTTGACCGGATTAACTAAGAAATACGGAGTAACGTAAAGTAGGTTTCTTCTCCGTATGATTGTGTTTTGGACGCGTTTGAAACGGGCATTCAATGGTGGCTGAAATACGTAATTGAGCGTAATCCATTTTAAGCCCCGCGATCGAAATCCTCTCCGATCTAGCTGGCCGACAAGCAGCTACCGCGAAAATGGATGACGGTGCACGGACTGGTTGACCGGTTGGTACCATTTGTTCGCACGACTCAGACTTCACGTCTAGAACCGATGAGGAGTCGGTTCCGACTTGGTTCGTGAGTTTGGACGTAAAAATCATTACACTTTTTCTTCCTCGAAAGCGGAAAGCGAAATTCCTGAGATTTTAGTACTATTATTTTAAGTGTAGGCATATATTTAATGAATTTCATTTATTATAATATTGAACTTAGAAATGAATAAAAGTAATTTCGAAATAATTAGTCTTTATATTAACAAGCAGAAGGATATATGAACTCTTCAAAAAGATGCTTGGACAAAGAATTCGAATTTTGTATTAAAACTTTTGATCAATTTTATAGCCTATATCAAAGAGATAAATTTATTATTGGGGCGCAGGATAATTCATTCAAAGAGAAACGTTGGATTTTTAGGACTAATCACTGGTTTGAGAAATTTAACCGTAATGGACGACATATTTATTACTAATATATGCTCAAATTCGTTCTCTCGTATAAATTCAATCAAGATAACATTAAGCTATTTTTTATCCATTCAATCATGTCTCGGATATAGCAATATACTAACTGTAAGGCAATATACCGCCAGCTGGGAGAAACTTTTATTTACTATAAATAGTCTACTTAAAATTGTTCAAGTGGCATGCATTGGAATTTTGTATAGCCTATATCAAAGAGATAAATTTATTATTGGGGCGCAGGATAATTAATTCAAAGAGAAACGTTGGATTTTTAGGACTTATCACTGGTTTGAGAAATTTAACAGTAATGGAAGACGTATTTATTACTAATATATGCTCAAATTTGTTCCCTCGTATAAATTCAATCAAGATAACATTAAGCTATTTTTGATCCATTCAACCATGTCTCGGATATAGCAATATACTAACTGTAAGGCAATTTACCGCCAGCTGGGAGAAACTTTTATTTACTATAAATAGTCTACTTAAATTTGTTCAAATGGCATGCATTGGAAAGCAACTCTTTGTTGCATATGGTGAGCACATGAACAACAAACGACACGTCAGCTTGTTAGTTAAGTTTATAGCAGTAAAATACATTAACACGAAATACTATTTTATTGCGAAATTAAAATCAGAATAAATTTCTGTTAGGCGATATCTCAACAAATTATTACACCTTAAAGATATGTAGTTCTCTCACACAAGCGAAGGTCAAGCTCAACGATTATACATTTCACCTTAATTCCACTGAAGACGATCCAAAGCCTGGTTATGAAAGGATCAGGGAGGTAAAAAAGTATAAAAGAATTAGCGATAATAATTTTAGTACTAGTTGAATTTGCAATTACCTAACGAACAGATATAGTTTTTGCTTATTAATTGTCGCTGCGAGTTTCTTTTTATCTAAATAAAGTTTTGCAAACTATTCAAGTCCGAAGAAGGAACATTATCGATCAATTATGCAATGGCAATTAACTTTTACGTATTCAAATATTTCTAAATTGTAGCTTCCTTCTTAAAGTACACCCTTCGAAAATTAAATCAAAAGAGCAACGTTCGTGGCGCATCGGGAAATGATGACAAAATTTGAGTTGATGTTCCACTCCAGTGTCAGAGCATATATACTAACTAGCACCTGCAATCGAGGAGCTTTCAAAATGAAAAGAGAAGCAAATAAACGTGTAAAAGATGGATTAAAGTTTACCTTGTGTTGGTAAAATTGCAAGCAAATTCAAGTTTTTGTTTACCATACATACACACTTTTAGTCTAATTCTCTCTATTCCATAAGTACCGTAGGAAATAAAATTTGTTCTAATTGCAGCTGCTATTTAGTAGATATGGTCTGCCAGTGTTCCATTCTCAAAGCGCCAGGTAAATTTCGCGTCCATGTTTAGTCGTCAAATTGACAATCGGACTCCCGAGAGGAGAAATTGTGGAAATTATTGGAAATAAAATGACAATCTGGCTCAGAACGTGGTCATATCATTTGCTATGGAGTTTATATGAGCATAGCCACTCCATTTGTTCCGTTCCTCAAGGGAGCATAGCCCCTCCATTTGTTCCATTCCTCAATGTTGCCTACTCCTGAATATGCAGTTTGTCACATTATGGCTTTGAGGAACAAGATAAAACCGGAGTGGACATCCATGTGTACACGTTGTCGCAACTACCCCTGCGACCGCCTGCCTAACTACGTGTCTTTTTGCACCTACCCCTGCGACCGTGATTCTAAAGCTAGTTAAGGGGAACCCAATGGGTTGTCACAAGAAAGTAAACAAACGCTTATGCACTCGTCAATATGGTTTTATTGCAAATAACACTTCACAAAACAAGAAAATAGCATTGAATACAAATAAAGCATTATGGCCACTTAGGATAGAAAACACTTTCGTATTGATAACCCATCGTTTTCTAGCAATAACGCACATTACACTTTTTATTGAGTTCCTCGCTCCGATTTACAATGTCACTCCTTAAAATGTTGTTATCCCTAAACCAGGTGTAATATTACTTTCACTACAGTCAATATGTACCTCCGGACACGTTCTCGAACCGAAAAAATGACTAAATTCCGAATCGTATCTCACGCGCCAGGTATATTTCGCGTCCATGTTTAGTCGTCAAATTGACAATCTGGCTCTCGAGAGGAGAAATTGTGGAAATTATTGGAAATGGAATGACAATCATGCTCAGAAGGTGGTCGTATCATTTTCTATGGAGCTTATATGAGCATAGCCTCTCCATTTGTTCCGTTCCTCAAAGCATTATGGCTTTTAAAATACGTATGTTCTGTTAGTACCTAAACATTGCTTATCCTGTATTCTGCACTTGAAGCTTGAGTGGTGTGTCCGCACTTGAACCGGCTTCAATCCGTTAGGTCTCGTACCTGAGTTAGCAATTGGGTCGTTTTGGAAGGGTCCTGTTCACTTAAATTGGGTCTCTGAAGTATGTAGTCTTGAATTACTCCATTTTAGTTATGTAGCAATATAAATCAATAGAATTAGACGTGATTAAATCGGTATGCAATAGGCCATGAAAATTAGATTAATATATTCGTTGTCATGTTACCAGCTAGAATCCTTTTTTTTCCGCAAGAAGTAATCTATGGAGTTTTTATTAATTTATTGAATATATTTTAGTCTGATAATCTGCAAAGAATGGAGAAGCCGCATGCTGAAGAACAAATTGGTGGCTTCGCTCCCCGGCGGAGAAGTGGTAGGAGTAAATCGCAAAATTTATCATTTGAGGAATTATCTTTGGAAGATGCTATTAAAATTGTAAGTAAGCATTTATTTTCTAAATAGACATTGAATCCAGTAATTGATTCACTTTATTTTAACTATAATACTCTGAGGTTTTGTGCTTACGACGTAATATTCGCAACGTAGCAAAATTTGGAAATTGAAAATGGAGTGCAATGAAGCGAGAACTTTTAATTCTACATGAAGCGACAGGCCAAGCGTACAAGTTTATTCATAGGTCCTTTGCAACTTTAAATCCTGTTTTTAGCGCATGTCTAAAGATTCACCAAATAATGTAGTCTGCTTACATATGCGACTTAAAAATCGCTCGATACCACACTTGTATCGCAATATGGTCGAACCCTAAAGTTACTGAAAGCATTAATGCGCATGTGTGGAATCTCATCCTATGGTAGTATCTCATAAATGTCAGTCGATAGTATGGATAATCAACAAATATCCTCCTTTCCTACCTTTGAAGGCAACTGTTTCTACTCTGAATCGGTAGGAAATTATGGTTGGAGCAATCTTATCGAATGGTTGCCGCTGCACCGATTGCTTTCAAATTTTGTATTCCGGAGCACTTTTTAATTCTTAAACCGATAAGGTGAGGAAAAATTCAAAACCTTTTACAATATAATTTTATTAATTTTAGTATCGAACTGACAGATGAGCACTACATTTATTCGTCAATTGACAACCCGTACATTTATTCAATTGTGATCTTTGGTTGCCATATAACACAATTGAAGGAAATGGGATGGGAATTGTATTTTAACAACATTTTGGTGGAATTTAAGGCATTAAATTATAATATTTGTAATGGCCAATCTCCGATGCTGCTGTAATATATTGTGCAAGGACGGCTTCTAGAAGGGCACCCTTCTATTCTCTAGACGAGCACACTTCTATTCTTTAGGTGCGTATTCTATTGAAGGGCATCCTTCTATTCTTTAGGGAAGCATTCTTGTATTCTTCCTTCTATTCTATAGAAGGGTACCTCTATCCTTCATAAGGATACCCTTCTATTCATTTGAAGAGTACCCTTCTATAGATTATAAAGGTGCTCCTCTTGAGAATAGAAGGGTGCTCCTCAAGGAAATATAACGGTGATTTCCTATTCTTTAGAAGGGTACCCTTCTATTTTTTGGAAGGGCACCCTTCTATTCTTTGAATGAGCACTTTTCTACTCTTGACAAGAGCACCTTTCTAGCTTTTAGAAGTTATTTTCTTCAATTGTGTTATATGACAACATCTGATCACAATTGAATAAATGTGTGGGTTGACAATTGACGAATAAATGTAGTGCTCATCTGTCAGTTCGATACTAAAATTAATAAAATTATATTGAAAAAGGTTTTGGATCGGATTTTTCCTCACCTCTAACCGAAATTATGTACAAGGGTCCTAATATAGTCGATCCCGCTAAACAGACAAACCCCTTGTCCTATATATATGTATAAGTATTATATTTACAACTATATATATATATATATATATATATATATATATATATATATATATATATATATATAATATATATATATATATATATATATATATATAAATATATATATATATATATATATATATATATATATATATATATATAAATATATATATATATATATATATATATATATATAATATATATATATATAAATATATATATATATATATATATATATATATATATATATATATATATATATATATATATATATATATATATATATATATATAAATATATAGATATATAAATATATATATATATAAATATATAGATATATATATATATATATATATATATATATATATATATATATATATATACATATAAATATATATATATATATATATATATATATACATATAAATATATATATATATATATATAAAAATATATACATATATATATATATATATATATGTAAATATATACATATATATATATATATATATATATATATATATATATATATTGTTACATGTACAAATAATTACATGTACGAATAATTCTGCGAGCTACTGTCGCAATTATTTTCATCATCATTAAGAACGTCAACAAATGAATTTACTCGAACCCGCGAGTAAATTCAACAAGCATAATCAACATCTGCAAGCGACGTCACTCCATTCATGAATTTGCTCGAACCTACCAGGTACCTCTCGGTAGAACGTTCGCCAATATGCGAGAAATGGGTGAATACTTAGAGACCCTATATAAAGGCGAGCTGAATGAATGGGAGAATCTTTCATTCGACCGCGATAAGAACTGCGAAAGTGTGTAGGAAGTGTGTTTCGTAATAGTGAAGTGATTTAGAAGACAATTGCGATAAGAAATTTATGGACAAGTGTTAGATTTTATTTTAATAGTGAAAATTAAAATTAGTGAAAGTGTTAAACTGATTATTGTGCACTTTCTTGAATTAAATAAACTCTTTTAACTTAAATTAAAAGACATTGCGTTTTCACTTTCCCGGAACGTTAAAATTATAGGCCGCGAACCAATAACACGCGACAATATATAAATATATACATATATATAT
>OZ017740.1:207335013-207350013 GCA_963969285.1 Odontomyia ornata
TGGCTACCATCCGATCGAGAAAAAGAACCGTTTGGGTCAACCAACGGAGGAATGAGAGAAATATCAAGTGGGAAAGGGGAAGTCGAGTTGCAACGGCGAACGCGTGCGGTCGCGAAGAGATGAGAGTCGGATTTTAAGCTTCATTGGAAGCGCGCTTGATTGAGTTAGCCGTGCTACGTTTCACGTACATCAGGGGGATGTGCATCGTGGGTTGAATCGAAAGAGTCTCCGGGTATAGTCTTGAGGTCGAGAGTTAAAACTTTGAATGTATCACCGAATGTTGAGATTGCTAAAGGAACGCATATAAAGTGCAGTGTTCGGAGAATAATGCGAGAATGGTGCTTTGTGATCGAAATTCCTAGATACCTAGGACTGTAAACGGGCTAATAATTTTTTTTATGCAATACTGAATTGATAAACGTTTAAGGATGAAGTAAGGCTGTCGTCGCGCACCAAACATAAATGACTTAAATGCAGAGCAACAAGATTCACCGTAAAAATATATTAAAAGTGATCCGAGTTTGTTTGAGCGCACGCGTGATTTTGAGAAAGCATATGTTTGATAAAAGACATTTTCCAGAAGAAAAAAAAAAATTACTAAAATTAAATTCATGAGTGAGACAAAAAAACAAAAGCGTGAACTGTTATGATTGGAGAAGTGCGAAACAACAGCAACAGCAAAAACAACATTGCGCATACAGATGCAAAAGAAAATTTCAATACAGTGAAAAAGCAGCATAAAACCAACCAACCAATTTTATTATTAGAGGAAAAGTTCTTTGTGTGGTGGTGACGGTGACGATGACATCCACAACTAATTGTATTGAGTGCCGGTAATAATTCGAAGAAAGAGCAAAGATACAGGATGGAGCTGTATTTTGCAACGGAGTAGTAAACTCATCGTGAAAAGAAAACGCAAAATCATAAAGTGGATTAGTTACGGCAGGTTGTTATGGACTACAAATTAACCTATGCGATAACGCTTATCAAAGGAAAAGTCGAGGACGTGGAACTGCCAGATGGAGATAAATTTTGAGATTTTGAGGAAAAACAATTTCTAAATGTTATCGTTTAACTCAAAACCAAGTGAATTATTTTCCTTTGGATTGTCTAATTTCGGGACTGGAAGATATTCCCATTTCATAAAAGGAGTCGGTTTATTGAAGAAACAATGTATTCATTACACCTATGAATACTACTTGTTATGTCTGGAACGGAATTTAAACAACGATGTGTGGCGTGAAAAATTTAATATAACATTCGATGAATTCATACTCATATCCTATCAGTCACTTTATAAGTTTGTTCAGTTCGGAATATCACAGTTTTTTCAATTCATTCCATACGGCTACACTTTGTACAATATGTTACTACCCGAATGTTGGATTTCTGCAGAATTTTTGTAATAGATCACTTACAGGCATCACCCCCATCAGCAGCGGGCGCCCGGTGAGGATGCGGAGGGTGAGTACCCTTTTGGTTTGTTTGTTGCATGTAAATTTTTTTTACCTATATTTTTGCTCATCATTTTTTTTATATTTATTTTGGGTTTCGTTGGGTATGAATTTTTATATAGATTCCTAATAAATATAATCCAACCAAACAACGGATATATAATCCTTCGAATATTGGGTATCGTGTATTTGCTCGTAACACGAATGAATTGAAAACAATAAATACCGTAAACTCTGCATCACGTTAAATGAAGTAAACTATATATCTTTTTAAATTTTTTGTTGATCAGTTGTCCGGAATTGTTATGATCATTGTACATATTTTAAGATAACAGGTGAACTGGAATCGCCTTGACAAGAATAAAAAAAAAAAGGAAAGGAAAAATAAAAATGAATAGATAAAGAGAAGAATTACATTCGGTCTTTCCTTTCTTCAACTTCCAACCGGGTATAGGACCCGGTACGGTGGCAGGCTTCCACCTCAAAACATGAGCCAGCCACCGGGTACTTACTAATTCCTTTTTCTGTTTCAGGTGACGTTTTGGGTTGAGTGGCCCAAGCAGAGTGCCTTTTTATGGCATAGATTTATGCAATCCAATTGTATAATTCTATGACATAAATTGGTCACCGGGGTACTCCCCTTCTGATGGGAAAGTTCATACAATTCAAGTTGTATGAGTTTTCCACTCAGAAGAGGAATACCTGGCCACTTCAACAAAGATCTCTATGGATTTATTCCGGTTGGGTGGGTATGAAGGGGCTTAACCACCACCCGGTTGCCCCTCTTTCATTTGTGGGCCAGGAATTTATTTGGGTAATGACGAGGTCACCCCAAGTTCGCCTTTCTTTTCAGGTTTCACTTGTTCTAGTAACAAGATCCATTCCCCTCTGTGAGGTTATCTACAATTTTTGCGACTTCGGTCGCCTTTTGAGCTTTAGTCCAATTCGTGAATGCGAAATTTTTTGTAGTGGGTCCTCGTGCTGGGGAAATGAACCCGCCCCACGACACCGCAATGCTAGCCTGCCAGCGCATTCACGCGTCTCCAGACGAGGGCATTCTCGGCAGATACCGACACCTTCCTCTGCCGAGGCAGCAGAACATCGCTGCAGTCCTTCACGGACCTTTTGAACATTACTATTTCACTGCAGATGTCTGCGGAGAACGTCCATTGGCCCCACTCTGGATGAAGTTTGTTTCGTCATCAAAGCCCATAAAAATAATAAAGCGCCGGGCATCGATGAGATTCCAGTGGAGCTCATCAAATATGGTGGCAGTAGTGTTCATCAAGCTATTCACAAAGTCATCATGCACATTTGGCAACAAGAACATATGCCGAAAGAGTGGAGCCAATCAATTATATTCCCTATCCACAAAAAAGGTGACAAGCTACAGTGCGAAAATTATAGAGGCATATCACTACTTTGTACGACGTACAAAATATTTTCAAAGATCTTAGAAAATAAAATCAGATCATACACCAACAGTATTATTGGGGAGTATCAAGGTGGTTTCAGAGCAGGCAGATCGACGATAGACCAATTGTCTACAATCAAGCAGGTACTTGAAAAATGCTGGGAGTTCAAAATAGACGTTCACCCAATTTTCGTTGACTTTAAGCAAGCATACGACAGTATTGATCGTGACGTGCTGTACCAAATAATGCTTTGCTTTGGCATCCCAGCCAAATTAGTCCGTCTTACCAAAATGACAATGACGTCGACGACCTCCCAAGTCCGCATCAATAACCAACTCACCGATGCCCTTGACACAAATATCGGACTAAAGCAGGGAGATGGGCTGGCCCCATTGCTATTCAATTTGGCTCTAGAATACGTCATAAGGGAGCTACCTGTCGATACGCGAGGTACATTACTATACAAGTCGAGCCAGGTTGTGGCCTATGCGGACGACATCAACATTCTGTCACGGTCACTAACAACTGCCAAAGAACTCTTGCTAAAACTCGACAGCGAAGCATAACCAGTAGGGCTACAAATCAATGAAAATAAAACAAAGCTCATAACGCAGTCGAGGAAAAAATACCTCAAGTACTTAAAACATCACACTTGGCGAATACAGTATCGAAAATGTTGACGAATTTGTGTATCTAGACGCCAAAATAACGAACACGGGTATTAAAAGAGACGAAATACGCCGAAGAATACAGCTCGTAAATAAAATATTTTATTCAGTTTTGACAATCTAATAGACCAGCTGCATACACAGAAAAACAAAGCTTCAAGTATGCAAATCTGTGATAGGACCTGTGTTATGATATGGGTGTGAAACATGGATCCTAACCCAAATATATTGAACGCCTTTGAGCGTAGTGTCTTGAGGCGAATAATCGGAGCGATGCTTGACGGGGACCAATGGCGAATTCGATACAACCATGAGCTGTTTGACGACCCGGAGGTCTCAGCGATTATAATACTGCGGAAGCTGCAATGGGCTGGCCACATGAATCGTATGGACGAACAACGGATATCCAAAAAGGTATTCGTTGGCAAAACTGAAGGCCGGAGACCAGTGGGGAAACCGAGGAAACGCCGGTCTGACTCGGTCGACGAAGACAGTTCATCGCTGTTCGGATTTCGAAATTGGAGGACGCGGTCAATGGACCGAGGCAGCCGGGTTTGAATGCAGCTCAGCGGGGATAGTCTGCAAAAGCTCGGCAGCTGGGCCTCTTAGAGCAAGAATTAATGCAGTTGCTCGTTCCTGCTCATTCCAGTGATTTATCCTAGCGGCTGCTTCAAACTGGATTTTGTAAATACTCCAGACCGTTTGCCCATCGAATATTGGTGCTTGCACATTTCTGGATGTGCTTTGCGCTGCGGTTATAACCGGGGCTGGTGAAGTCGTTACTACTGCCTTCGCTGCTTCCAATTCTTTTTTCACTTTTTCCATCTCATGGTTCATTCTCGCTTCGACCTGGCTGACCTTTTCCTCGACCTGGTAAACCTTTTCCTCGACCTGGTAAACCTTTTCCTCGACCTGGTCAACCTTTTCCTCGACGCCTTTAATTTATTTGTTCAGATGACCGAGCTCCGCTTTTATTTCGGTTGACTGTTTCTCAAGCTTCTGTGTGATTTCTGCCTCTATTTCGATCGCTTGTTGGTCCAGCTTCGCTGATTGTTCATCTAACTTCGCAGTCAGACTGGATGACATCAGCATTAACATTTGCATTAGCGCATTTTCTGGCTCCTTTGATTTTGGTGTTTCTACTTCTCCACCTTCTGCGCCTTTTTCCGCATCTGAGAGCTCACCCGAATCCAGATTCATGCCTTCCGACTCGATCGCGTCACGCAAGCGTGCAATCAGTATGGCCTTTGTACCTCGTGTGGCCAGATTCCACTGTTCCAACTCCTCGTTGAGCTCCGATATGGTCAATTAATCAATTTTTAGATGAAAGTTTCGTGGCATTTTTATTGTTTCGCCTATTTTCCACCAGTTTCCACGTTAATTTACACTATTCTGCACTTTAAAAATGTTTAAAAGTTTTCACTTTCAAAATTTTCTTTCTCACTTCTTGACACCATTGTCGCGTGTTATCGGTTCGCGGCCAATAATTTTAATGTTCCGGGAAAGTGAAAACGCAATGTCTTTTAATTTAAGTTAAGAGTTTATTTAATTACAAAAATGCACAATAATCAATTTAACGCTTTCACTAATTTTAATATTGACTATTAACAGTCTAACACTTGTCCATAAATTTCTTATCGCAATTGTCTTCTAAATCACTTCATTATTACGAAAATCACTTTTCTATTACTCGAACAATATCGCTTCCCACACTCTATCGCAGTTCTTATCGCGGTCGAATGAATGATCCCCCCATTCATTCAGCTCGCCTTTATATAGGGTCTCTAATCATTCAACTCAGTTCTCGTACATTAGTGAATTAGCGGGAACATTCCAGCAGCGTAATGAATGGAGCAGTGACTCACTTTCAGATGTTGTTCATGCTTGGTGGGTTCTCGTGGTTTCGAGTAAATTCGTTTTGTTGATGTTCTTAATTGTTGTGAAAACAATTGCAACAGTAGCTCGCAGAATTATTTGTACATGTAACAATATATATATATATATATATATATATATATATATATATATATATATATATATATATATATATATATATATATATATATATACATATATACATATATATATATATATATATATATATATATATATATACATATATATATATATACATATATATATATATATATATATATATATATATATACAATATATATATATATATATATATATATATATATATGTATATATATATATATATATATATATATGTTTAAACGATAAAAAAAAAAAAATTCCAAAAGTTAGAAATTGTAAACATTGTTTTAATATACATATTGAGCATAAATTCATTATGATGCACATTCCTTACTTACATAATCACCTATAAAAGCCAATGAAAATTGCATTCCTTAACATTATCATAAAATCATTTTCCACACTCGTTCGACCTTGATGCCATGTGCACAGTTGCCGTAGGTCAAGTCGTGAGTTGCAATTCTGCAACATATCGTTTTACGCGGAAGAATAACATAAGAGTCGACGAGTGTTATTGTTTTGCCGCGTAGAACATTGACTCAGGCAAAATAAATAAATACAAATGAGTCAATGCTCTACGCGAACAATTAAAACGTGTAAGCAATTATGATACCTTGAGCTTACTCAAGAAAGTTGCAAGCTATCATAATTGCAATTGATTATTTTTTGTTTCCTTTTTTATGTAAGCATGCCTGATACTTTAAGCAAATAAATAAATATTGTAGAAATGAGTCAATGATCTATACGAACAATTAAAACATGTAAGCAATTATGATATCTGGAGCTCAATCAAAAAAAGTTGCCAGGTATCATGATTGCAATTAATTGTTCTTGTTTTGTAAGCATGTTTGGTACTTTCACCTTTCCATATGCGTATGAAAAGTACCAAGCACGCATTTTCAATCAATAATTATTCTGTACAGTGGTAAAATTATCTGTTGTAAGCATTCATGGTACTTTGACTTTTTTGAAGTAAGGTGCAAGGTACCATGAATGCAATTTAGCTAACATCAACAAAATTTTGTTATAAATTGAAACGATATAGAATAAATTATCATCAGTCGTGTTTTTAACTCCAAGTGTGTTAATATTGAAAACAGTTCTTTTTTTTAAGTTTAAAAGTGAATTTACATTTCTTGGGTAAGTTACACATTGATCCGTCTTCCTAGGAAACCCAAGGAGACGTATATTATATCATTACTCTTCTTGTGCACTAGAGGTACCTAGTGCAGAAGGATACGAGAATTGTGGTTGCACATAAAGAGACCTATTTGCAGCCCAATTCTGTTTCTCTCTAACTTGTCCTTTTAGGAGACCTTTATATTACATCATTCTCCTTCTGCACTAGAGGTACCTAGTGCAGAAGGATACGAAAATTGTGGTTGCACGTAGAGAGACCTATTTGCCGCCCAATTCTATTTTTGCTTTGACTTGTCCTCTTAGAAGGCTTTCCTGTTCATTCTATCCTCTTTTGGCACTAGAGGTACCTAGTGAAAGAGTACAAGAATTGTTGTTGCACATAGAGAAACCTATGTGCAACTCAATTCTATCATATTGAGTTGAATTGCCAGAAAAGGCAATTACTCAGATCTGTACTAGAGCTACCTAGTGACAGAATCCAAAAAGGATATTTTTACGAATAGAGTAACCTATCCGTGGAAATTTATTCCTTTTTTCATTTTACTTTCAGTGGTCCATCCACTTAAAATATAAACATTTTGGTGACCCCGACGTGATATTGGAGATCACGGCAAGCAATACACGAGCATCAGCGAAAAGCAAAGTCAAAGAAGCATAAAATTCAGGATAAAGTTTCTTGCAAAGAATTAAACACAGTCAAGATGGCCGAGCTGGTTGAAAAACTGATTACGTCGCAAAGCGCTATCGGTAAAGAATTAGAAAAATTGATTGGGCAGTATCAGAAGGAGCGCCCAGAAAAGCGTACGCTACAATACTTGAAAACCAGGCTCGAAAGTTTGAGCGAGCTTTGGTCGCAGTTTGACACCACTGACGAAAGGATAAGATCGTTGGTGCCAATGGCAACAAGCCACCCTTATTTCGCAAATAATTACTATGACAAGATGAAAACAGCATACGATAAAACTGCTCTAGGCATTAAGGAGCTTATTGCTTACGTAAGCGAGGAGAGTATGTCCAAAGAAATTACGAAAAATACAGCTGACGATGGCGGCGAAGGGCCATCCAAGCCGGTAGATGTGAAAGGTGAAGATCCAAATGAAAAACTCCATCGAGCCATTAGAAGGCAAAAGGTGATGATCACTTCGTTGGAGAAGATAGTAGAAAGTATTGATATTACGGATCAGCCAATACAATATTACGATGTGAAAATTGAATACATCAAACAATTGTGGAAGAACCTTTATGATGGTAACGTGACGATAGTAGAAGCAGTGGATGAACCTGAATTATTTGGTTACGACCTGCTGAAATATTTTGAAATTGAGGAAAAAGTTCAGAAAACTCTAATTTTCTTAAGCCAAAGGCGTGACGAATTCAAGGAGACGAGAGCAAATATAGAAGCTGAAATCCAGCCAAAAGGCCAGGCTTTTGTCAAGTTGCCAAAAATTGAGCTACCAAAGTTTGACGGCGACTATTTAAAATGGCAACAATTCAAGGACTTGTACATACAAATGGTGCACAACCAACCCATTGCCAACTCACAGAAAATGTGGTACCTGAAAGCCCACCTTGTTGGTGATGCTGAGAAGATTCTTCGACATCTGCCGTTGACCAACGATAATTATGAAATTGCGTGGAGCACGCTAAATCGTCGCTTTGATAATAAGAGACTCTTGGTGAACGCTCTGATAAACAAATTGATCTCACAACCCATCGTGGAAAATAATTCCTCGGCTGCTTTACGTCACTTGCATGATAGCACCAAGGAATGTATTGATGGCTTAGAGAACTTAGGCGTATCGGTGCAGGATCATTGGGATCCCATCATAATGAATATTCTTTTGAAGAAAGTTGACGCAAGCACGCATGCATTGTATGAGCAATCGTTGTCATCACCAAGAGATCTGCAGTCTGTGGAGAGGTTTCTAAGTTTTGTTGAGAAACGTTTTCAAGCTCTGGAGACGCTCAGCAAACCTAAAACTAAAACCAACGATCGAGCGAATAAACCGACAGTGTTGACTAGCAGTGAGCCGGGTGGCAAATTAAAATGCATAATTTGTGATGACAAGCATCCAATATATTTTTGCGAACAATTTTTGAAATTAGGAACTTCCGAGAGAAACTCTAAGGCAAGACAGTTAAAACTTTGTATAAACTGCCTGAAGACAGGTCATTATTACACTGCTTGCAGTGCTAAAGGGTGCGCTAAATGCAACAAGCGACATAATACCTTGTTACATCTCTCTAAACCAATAGATAAGCCGGGTCCAAGTTCCAGTGACAGCGATACCAAATCCATTACATCAGTTACGAATTTGGCTGCGCAAACAAAGGAACTACAAGGCGGATATGTATTTCTTG
Source organism: Odontomyia ornata (assembly GCA_963969285.1). Taxonomy (NCBI): domain Eukaryota; kingdom Metazoa; phylum Arthropoda; class Insecta; order Diptera; family Stratiomyidae; genus Odontomyia; species Odontomyia ornata. Next base: position 207,344,050 of record OZ017740.1, read on the forward strand.
GGACCGCGATGGTAAATGTATTTGACTGCAACGGAAAACCCACTACTTGTCGCGTACTTCTGGACTCTGGTTCTCAATTGAATTTCATGACAGAACGGCTGCGCAGAAGACTTAGACTAGAGAATTCCCAAGTTAATTTGACTATTTCGGGAATAGGAAACGCTCAGCTAAAAGTAACAGATAGAGTCCAAATCAAACTAACCTCGCTTTCTGGCAACAACTTTACATCGGAAGTAGAAGTCTATGTCATCAAAGAAATCGCTGCTCATCAACCACAGTATTACATTAAAACAGAGCATTGGGAAATTCCGGAAAACGTGACTCTAGCTGATCCGGATTTTAATAAACCCCAAAGAGTTGATATTTTGTTGGGAGCGGAGCTATACGGTGAATTAATTCGGTATGGGCAGATTAAATTAAATGAGGGGCTCCCATCCCTACAAAACACCACTCTTGGCTGGATCGTTCTTGGAAAAGTAGCAACACCAGATTATAATGCTCCGTTTTGTGGAATTACCAACATTGAATTACAAAATCAGCTCCAAAAATTTTGGGAGCTTGAGGAATGGCCGCAAAAAATACCAACGCTCTCCACAACCGATAAAAAATGTGAAGAATTTTTTGAGGATACAACGGGACGGTTCACTGTGAGTTTACCCATGTTGAGTGATGCCCGGCTGTTGGGCGAATCAAAGGATATTGCCTTCAAACGGTTTTGCAGCATAGAAAAAAAAATTACAAAAGGATGCGAACATTTACGAACAATATCGAGCCTTCATACAAGAATACATTGACTTGGGCCATATGCGTGAAATTAGCGCCGGAGAAATATCGCAGCCTTACTGCTTCCTTCCGCATCATTTTGTACTAAAACCGTCAAGTAGTACCACCAAATTACGAGTTGTTTTCGACGCCTCGGCAAAAACATCAAATAATGTGGCCCTGAACGATCTTCTGCTGAAAGGGCCGAAAATCCAAGATGATTTATTCTCTATTCTATTGCGTTTCAGAACACATCGCTACGTCTTCACAGCCGACATCGTGAAAATGTATAGACAGATATTACTAGCCGAAGAAGATCGCAATTTACAACTAATCATGTGGCGTAATAAATCAGATGAGGCTATTAAGTACTATCAGTTGTGTACAGTGACTTATGGTACAAAGTGTGCATCATACTTGTCGACCAAATGTCTTCAGCAGTTGGCAAAAGATGGAGCAGATCGATATCCTTTGGCCAGCAAATCCATAATAGATTTTTATGTGGATGATATAATGACTGGAGGAGATGATTTGCAGGAAGTAGTGGAGACACAGACCCAAGTCCAACAATTGTTACAGGAGGCCGGCATGCCGTTACGGAAATGGTGTGCAAACCATCCAAAATTGATTGAGAATATTCCCAACGAAGACTTAGAAATTCAGCTCAATTTTGCTGAAATAGAGGATCACCATATTAAAACGTTGGGCTTAGTTTGGCATCCAATCAATGATGTTTTTGCGATAAGTACAGCGGACAAACTCCATAAGACCATCACAAAGAGAAGCATTTTGTCTGAAATATCCCAAATATTTGATCCTCTTGGACTAATAAATCCCATTGTGGTCAAAGGGAAAATATTTATGCAGCAGTTGTGGAAGCTGGATTTAGGATGGGACGAGAAACTTCCTTATGAGCTACAATGCAGCTGGCTGAAGTTTCGAGAAGAACTAAACAAGCTTTCAGCACTTCGAATCCCAAGGCACGTGCGTGGCGGAGAATGCAGTAGTCCCTTGCAACTTCATGCATTCGCCGATGCAAGTGAAAAAGCGTATGGCACAGCGATATATATAAGATCACGAGATAATGGGAAAATTATTGTCAGATTGATTTGCGCAAGATCTCGAGTTGCTCCTGTAAAGACGGTAACCCTACCAAGACTTGAACTTTGTGCAGCAAAGCTAGCCTGTCAAACCGTGAAGCACGTCGTCCATGACATTAACATCAAGTTCAACGAGATATGGTTCTGGACCGACTCAGAAATCGTCTTATCATGGTTAAAAAAAGGTCCCTCCAACCTGAAAACATATGTGGCAAATCGCGTGAGTTCCATATTAGAAACATCAAAGCCGGAAAATTGGAGACATGTAAGCTCAACCGAAAATCCAGCGGACATTGTCTCAAGAGGATCTTATACGGAGCAATTAATTAACAACGAGCTTTGGTTCGAGGGCCCCAGTTTTCTCAAACAAAGCAAATCCAAATGGCCACGATTCAGAGAACCGAACTGCTGTTTGATAGAAGAGGAGAAAACAACAAAAGTCGCATTAACAGCAACTATAGCACATGAACATCCGTTGTACGCAATTAATCATGGTAATTCATTCGGGAAGCTAAGACGAGTCATGGCATACGTTTTAAAAGCCACAAAATTGTTTCGAAAGAAAACAAGTTCTACACAACAATCGTTTCTAACAGTAGAAGAATTGAATGCTGCAGACCTTGTGATTTTTAAGGAGCTGCAATACCAAAGTTTCAAAGGTGACTTAAAGGAATTAGTAAAGACCAAAGGCGTCGCTGCTTCAAGTAAACTCGCCAGTTTGGCCCCGTTCTTAGATGATGGTGTTATACGAGTAGGTGGAAGACTTCGAAATGCAGTCGTGAGTTATGATACAAAACATCCCGTTTTAGTTCCTGGAGACAACCCCATAGCACGATTACTTATGACGTACATACATACGACCAACCTTCACGCAGGACCATCAGCGTTACTTGCAATTGCACGTCAAAGATACTGGATACTTAAAGGCAGAGACCTAGCTCGTTCAGTGGTCTCGAATTGCGTAATTTGTACACGTCTTAGACCACGATTTTGCGTTCAGCAAATGGGTGGATTACCAGCCGATCGCATACGAGAAGCCCGACCTTTCCTCAACTGCGGCGTGGATTTCTGTGGTCCAGTCTACACCCATTTCAAACTTCGAGGAAAAAGAAAGGAAAAAACATATCTTGCCATGTTCTGTTGCTTCGCCACCAAAGCTATTCATCTTGAAGTGGTTTCTGATCTAACCACAGAAGGCTTTCTAGGAGCTCTAAAGAGGTTCATCGCAAGGCGAGGAGTCTGTGAAAATATTTATTGCGACAACGCTCGAAATTTTGTTGGTGCCGAAGGGCAACTACGGGAAGTTGAACGCCTTCTTAGCAATACATCGTCCTCAGAACAGATCGTCAAGGCTTGCACAGAAAACCGAATTCGTTTTCATTTTATTCCGCCAAGATCACCACACTTCGGAGGCCTTTGGGAAGCCGCGGTCAAAAGCACAAAACATCTTCTCCGTAAAGCACTTATTTCGTTTGGACCCACGTATGAAGAATTGTGTACAATCTCATGTGAAATAGAAGCCATCCTGAACACTAGGCCGCTTGCACCATTATCGTCTGACCCTAATGATCTTACACCTCTAACACCTGCGCATTTTTTAACGGGAGAACCAATAGCAAATGGCATTACAACACATGCAAATGCAAATATGTCATTACAATCGAGATGAGCCCTTGTAAGTCAAGTCAGGAATGAATTCTGGAAAAGATGGAATCTCGAGTATCTCACAGAACTACAAAAAAGGGTAAAATGGACTACGACGCATCCTAATGTCAAGGAAGGAATGTTAGTAATAATAAAGGAAGACAATATTCCCCCTTTGAAATGGTCAATGGGAAGAATCGTTGAGCTGGTCGTCGGAGCTGACAAGAAAGTCCGAGTAGTTTGGGTGAAAACTGCCACCGGAGTCTTTCGTCGTGCCATTCACACACTTGCTCCATTACCCGTTGAAGTAGATGAGCCTGAGGATGAACTACCAGCAACCGAGCAAGTTACAACTGCCACAGATGTCAATAACGTAGACGACGATAACAGAACAGAAGCTCTCGGCGATGCTATCCCCACCTCTGCGTCTGCTTCCCGGAAAAGAAAAGGCACAAACGCTACTGCATCATCATTGAAGGTGATGTTATTATCATTACTAGTGATGCCCGTTCTGTCTACCCCCGTAAATGCAACTGAGCTTGTACAGATTGAAGAATTCAAACACAATGGAGGCGTGTATTTTGAAAATCTTGGACAAGCAAGCCTTACATCAGATAGTTGGCACATCTTAGCCTACTATGATCTAAAATCCTACTGGGCCACTGTTATGGCAGCTAGCAATGGCATTAAGCTACTCAAACAATTATCTAGTGTTATTCACTACGACGATCACTATAATCAAATAATTGATCAATACCTGCACCACCTTGGGAGAATACAAGAAAATAACTTGCTCGTCGCCAACGGCACTCATTCATCACCCTCAAGAAGGAAAAGGTCTCCTTTCGATATCATCGGTAACATTGCGAATAAACTATTTGGCGTGCTCGATAGCTCATACGAGGAACACATGGCCGATACTATCACCAAAGTGAAAGGTAATGAAGAACACCTTTTAGGATTAATCAAATCGCAAACATCCGTTATCGAAACCACCATCAACATCATAAAAAAGGATGAAGAGCAACTGCACAATCAAACGCAAGTAGTCAACAAGTCGTTTTTCGAAGCCTTTGAAAAAATCCAAAACCTGAATGCAGAGTTAAAACAACAAAAGGCAGTGCAAACTTTTAACACCATAGCTGTATTTGTAGCATCCCTGCTACATGAATGTCAATACGTACAAGATGCAGTCATAGCTTCAATAACCGACTCTCAGCACGGCAAAATAAATCCACTGATTATATCACTCAACCAGCTTCAGGAGCAAACTAGTCTGATCAAAGCTCACCTACCTGCAACAAAATCTTTACCATCTACCAACGGGACTATCGACCCCTTGTTAATATACAGATCCCTAAATATACATGCCTCCAGGCTCAATGACTACATCATGTTTGGAATTGAGATACCACTGATATCAACGGAAAACTTTGATCTGTTTCGAATCATTCCAGTGCCTCATGTAGAAGGTGAAAATCTAGTTAATATCGTACCCAGGAGCCCCTTTATAATGTCGAATGAATATCGAGATCGTTTCTACTTGGCAACAGAACTAGAATTCAATAATTGCAAGCGGATAACTGAATCACATACGGTATGCCATCAATATCAGCCAATAATAAACTTTACACCCACCAATAACATCTGCGAGCTTCACCTATTCGCTGCAAGCCGAGTAACACCTTCCTGCCCGAAAGAAATCAGTACCGCAAACAGAATGTGGACTCAACTACATACTCCAAATAAGTGGATTTTTGCTATGAAAGAGGAGAACGATTTTGACTTCCTATGCAACGGAAACATTGTTCGGAAAAATCTTAAGGGTTCCGGCTTGCTTATCATGGATAGTCGCTGCAGCATGAGAAACGCCAACATAACGTTACTCCCTTCTACACAAGGACTAACATCGAAAGCTATCACAAAATCATTCTATCCAAAAATCAATATTTCCTACAACGCGATTAGTCCAGAGATGATCAAATTCAACCCAGCACATATTACTCAGCATCTCGATCAACTGAAAAACGTAAGCAACGCACTACAAAGGATAAACGCCAGCATTAGCTTAGCCGATATTCAGCCTCACCATTTACACTCACTGACAATAAGCTACACTACAATGGGATGCCTAGTTTTATTTGTATTATTCATTATAACATACTATTGTCGTCATAAAAGAACATCAACAACATCAAAACGGAATACTCCCGGGACGCAGAAATTTGATTTTGAAGTTGCGTAACTTCAAGGCGGGCAGCATGTTTAAACGATAAAAAAAAAAAATTCTAAAAGTTAGAAATTGTAAACATTGTTTTAATATACATATTGAGCATAAATTCATTATGATGCACATTCCTTACTTACATAATCACCTATAAAAGCCAATGAAAATTGCATTCCTTAACATTATCATAAAATCATTTTCCACACTCGTTCGACCTTGATGCCATGTGCA
>OZ017740.1:207352513-207365013 GCA_963969285.1 Odontomyia ornata
ATGAACGATAAAGTCATTGTATCATTTAAACCCCCCAAAATTTGTCAAATTTTACCCATTCCAACCATAATATTAATTAAAAATGGTTTTGTTTGTCGGTAATTAACGCGTGCCTGTCTAATTCTTCCGATTTTTTTTCCCACTTAAATACGCCTAATCATTATAAACGAAAATTGCTTTCAATTGATAACTTAATCGAATCTACAAAAGACAGTGAAAATGGAAATCATCATTCTAATCATAAATACAAGCAATCATCTAGCCGTAACGAGAAACCAAGCGATGTCGATAGAAAAGAAAGGAGACACAAAGAAAATGGAAGAGATGATTCACGTAATCATAGTCAACATAGTATAAATGATAGAAAAATGCACAATTTTCTAAGTGATCGTCATAACCGTGATAAACCAAATAGTAGTAACAGCTTAAAACACCACCGAGAAAAGCATTCGAGTAGTGAAAATCGTCATCATAGCGATCGTAGAAAAGAAGATAAGTTAAAGAGTTCAAGTAATCACTCAAGTAGAAAAGTTCCAACACCAGAACCAGCGCATGAATCTCCTCCCATTGGCTCTGATGATAACTTGTACGATAATGATTATCATGATGAAGATGAAGAAAAGTTGATTATTGATACTGAGCACAACAAAGAAAAATTGAGGAAATCGATAAGCACTCGCATCGTGAATCATCCAAAAGTTCGAAATCATCAAATCGTCATTAAAGTAGCAGCAGTAAACGAATTAGTAGTGAAGATAACCAGCCGTCAGAACACGAAAACAAGAAAAAAGGTAAACATGAAAGCAAAGACAGGGATAAGAAAGAATCAAGCAAGTCATCATCTAGTAAAAGTCATAGTGATGAAAAACTAGACAAAGATAAAAGCAACGACCACCACCATCATAAATCTAGCAAAAAGGATGAGGAGAAAAGTTCAGAAAGACGTAACGGTGAGCACAAGTCATCGTCATCATCGAAAAGTAAAAGTATTGATAAATCAAATGAGATGTTTTTGTATGCACTTACAACCAGGAATAGTGACCCCATCGACTGGAATATGTTCAGTGTCGTCATCGAATAATGTGAATGTAGTGACCTCATCGTCTGGTGGATCAGTGATCGTAAAACAGCAACAGCATAGTCAGACAAGTAGTTTTATTGCATATGTCTGCAATAGAATAGCAGCACCAATACACCTGTTTGTTAAACAGTTCGAAACTTGTTTCATGTTGTGGATAGCATGAAATTGAATGCAAGTGGACTGGCTACCATCCGATCGAGAAAAAGAACCGTTTGGGTCAACCAACGGAGGAATGAGAGAAATATCAAGTGGGAAAGGGGAAGTCGAGTTGCAACGGCGAACGCGTGCGGTCGCGAAGAGATGAGAGTCGGATTTTAAGCTTCATTGGAAGCGCGCTTGATTGAGTTAGCCGTGCTACGTTTCACGTACATCAGGGGGATGTGCATCGTGGGTTGAATCGAAAGTCTCCGGGTATAGTCTTGAGGTCGAGAGTTAAAACTTTGAATGTATCACCGAATGTTGGGATTGCTAAAGGAACGCATATAAAGTGCAGTGTTCGGAGAATAATGCGAGAATGGTGCTTTGTGATCGAAATTCCTAGATACCTAGGACTGTAAACGGGCTAATAATTTTTTTTATGCAATACTGAATTGATAAACGTTTAAGGATGAAGTAAGGCTGTCGTCGCGCACCAAACATAAATGACTTAAATGCAGAGCAACAACATTCACCGTAAAAATATATTAAAAGTGATCCGAGTTTGTTTGAGCGCACGCGTGATTTTGAGAAAGCATATGTTTGATAAAAGACATTTTCCAGAAGAAAAAAAAAATTACTAAAATTAAATTCATGAGTGAGACAAAAAAACAAAAGCGTGAACTGTTATGATTGGAGAAATGCGAAATAACAGCAACAGCAAAAACAACATTGCGCATACAGATGCAAAAGAAAATTTCAATACAGTGAAAAAGCAGCATAAAACCAACCAACCAATTTTATTATTAGAGGAAAAGTTCTTTGTGCGGTGGTGACGGTGACGATGACATCCACAACTAATTGTATTGAGTGCCGGTAATAATTCGAAGAAAGAGCAAAGATACAGGATGGAGCTGTATTTTGCAACGGAGTAGTAAACTCATCGTGAAAAGAAAACGCAAAATCATAAAGTGGATTAGTTACGGCAGGTTGTTATGGACTACAAATTAACCTATGCGATAACGCTTATCAAAGGAAAAGTCGAGGACGTGGAAATGCCAGATGGAGATAAATTTTGAGATTTTGAGGAAAAACAATTTCTAAATGTTATCGTTTAACTCAAAACCAAGTGAATTATTTTCCTTTGGATTGTCTAATTTCGGGACTGGAAGATATTCCCATTTCATAAAAGGAGTCGGTTTATTGAAGAAACAATGTATTCATTACACCTATGAATACTACTTGTTATGTCTGGAACGGAATTTAAACAACGATGTGTGGCGTGAAAAATTTAATATAACATTCGATGAATTCATACTCATATCCTATCAGTCACTTTATAAGTTTGTTCAGTTCGGAATATCACAGTTTTTTCAATTCATTCCATACGGCTACACTTTGTACAATATGTTACTACCCGAATGTTGGATTTCTGCAGAATTTTTGTAATAGATCACTTACAGGCATCACCCCCATCAGCAGCGGGCGCCCGGTGAGGATGCGGAGGGTGAGTACCCTTTTGGTTTGTTTGTTGCATGTAAATTTTTTTTACCTATATTTTTGCTCATCATTTTTTTTATATTTATTTTGGGTTTCGTTGGGTATGAATTTTTATATAGATTCCTAATAAATATAATCCAACCAAACAACGGATATATAATCCTTCGAATATTGGGTATCGTGTATTTGCTCGTAACACGAATGAATTGAAAACAATAAATACCGTAAACTCTGCATCACGTTAAATGAAGTAAACTATATATCTTTTTAAATTTTTTGTTGATCAGTTGTCCGGAATTGTTATGATCATTGTACATATTTTAAGATAACAGGTGAACTGGAATCGCCTTGACAAGAATAAAAAAAAAAAGGAAAGGAAAAATAAAAATGAATAGATAAAGAGAAGAATTACATTCGGTCTTTCCTTTCTTCAACTTCCAACCGGGTATAGGACCCGGTACGGTGGCAGGCTTCCACCTCAAAACATGAGCCAGCCACCGGGTACTTACTAATTCCTTTTTCTGTTTCAGGTGACGTTTTGGGTTGAGTGGCCCAAGCAGAGTGCCTTTTTATGGCATAGATTTATGCAATCCAATTGTATAATTCTATGACATAAATTGGTCACCGGGGTACTCCCCTTCTGATGGGAAAGTTCATACAATTCAAGTTGTATGAGTTTTCCACTCAGAAGAGGAATACCTGGCCACTTCAACAAAGATCTCTATGGATTTATTCCGGTTGGGTGGGTATGAAGGGGCTCAACCACCACCCGGTTGCCCCTCTTTCATTTGTGGGCCAGGAATTTATTTGGGTAATGACGAGGTCACCCCAAGTTCGCCTTTCTTTTCAGGTTTCACTTGTTCTAGTAACAAGATCCATTCCCCTCTGTGAGGTTATCTACAATTTTTGCGACTTCGGTCGCCTTTTGAGCTTTAGTCCAATTCGTGAATGCGAAATTTTTTGTAGTGGGTCCTCGTGCTGGGGAAATGAACCCGCCCCACGACACCGCAATGCTAGCCTGCCAGCGCATTCACGCGTCTCCAGACGAGGGCATTCTCGGCAGATACCGACACCTTCCTCTGCCGAGGCAGCAGAACATCGCTGCAGTCCTTCACGGACCTTTTGAACATTACTATTTCACTGCAGATGTCTGCGGAGAACGTCCATTGGCCCCACTCTGGATGAAGTTTGTTTCGTCATCAAAGCCCATAAAAATAATAAAGCGCCGGGCATCGATGAGATTCCAGTGGAGCTCATCAAATATGGTGGCAGTAGTGTTCATCAAGCTATTCACAAAGTCATCATGCACATTTGGCAACAAGAACATATGCCGAAAGAGTGGAGCCAATCAATTATATTCCCTATCCACAAAAAAGGTGACAAGCTACAGTGCGAAAATTATAGAGGCATATCACTACTTTGTACGACGTACAAAATATTTTCAAAGATCTTAGAAAATAAAATCAGATCATACACCAACAGTATTATTGGGGAGTATCAAGGTGGTTTCAGAGCAGGCAGATCGACGATAGACCAATTGTCTACAATCAAGCAGGTACTTGAAAAATGCTGGGAGTTCAAAATAGACGTTCACCCAATTTTCGTTGACTTTAAGCAAGCATACGACAGTATTGATCGTGACGTGCTGTACCAAATAATGCTTTGCTTTGGCATCCCAGCCAAATTAGTCCGTCTTACCAAAATGACAATGACGTCGACGACCTCCCAAGTCCGCATCAATAACCAACTCACCGATGCCCTTGACACAAATATCGGACTAAAGCAGGGAGATGGGCTGGCCCCATTGCTATTCAATTTGGCTCTAGAATACGTCATAAGGGAGCTACCTGTCGATACGCGAGGTACATTACTATACAAGTCGAGCCAGGTTGTGGCCTATGCGGACGACATCAACATTCTGTCACGGTCACTAACAACTGCCAAAGAACTCTTGCTAAAACTCGACAGCGAAGCATAACCAGTAGGGCTACAAATCAATGAAAATAAAACAAAGCTCATAACGCAGTTGAGGAAAAAATACCTCAAGTACTTAAAACATCACACTTGGCGAATACAGTATCGAAAATGTTGACGAATTTGTGTATCTAGGCGCCAAAATAACGAACACGGGTATTAAAAGAGACGAAATACGCCGAAGAATACAGCTCGTAAATAAAATATTTTATTCAGTTTTGACAATCTAATAGACCAGCTGCATACACAGAAAAACAAAGCTTCAAGTATACAAATCTGTGATAAGACCTGTGTTATGATATGGGTGTGAAACATGGATCCTAACCCAAATATATTGAACGCCTTTGAGCGTAGTGTCTTGAGGCGAATAATCGGAGCGAAGCTTGACGGGGACCAATGGCGAATTCGATACAACCATGAGCTGTTTGACGACCCGGAGGTCTCAGCGATTATAATACTGCGGAAGCTGCAATGGGCTGGCCACATGAATCGTATGGACGAACAACGGATACCCAAAAAGGTATTCGTTGGCAAAACTGAAGGCCGGAGACCAGTGGGGAAACCGAGGAAACGCCGGTCTGACTCGGTCGACGAAGACAGTTCATCGCTGCTCGGATTTCGAAATTGGAGGACGCGGTCAATGGACCGAGGCAGCCGGGTTTGAATGCAGCTCAGCGGGGATAGTCTGCAAAAGCTCGGCAGCTGGGCCTCTTAGAGCAAGAATTAATGCAGTTGCTCGTTCCTGCTCATTCCAGTGATTTATCCTAGCGGCTGCTTCAAACTGGATTTTGTAAATACTCCAGACCGTTTGCCCATCGAATATTGGTGCTTGCACATTTCTGGATGTGCTTTGCGCTGCGGTTATAAGCGGGGCTGGTGAAGTGGTTACTACTGCCTTCGCTGCTTCCAATTCTTTTTTCACTTTTTCCATCTCATGGTTCATTCTCTCTTCGACCTGGCTGACCTTTTCCTCGACCTGGTAAACCTTTTCCTCGACCTGGTAAACCTTTTCCTCGACCTGGTCAACCTTTTCCTCGACGCCTTTAATTTATTTGTTCAGATGACCGAGCTCCGCTTTTATTTCGGTTGACTGTTTCTCAAGCTTCTGTGTGATTTCTGCCTTGATTTCGATCGCTTGTTGGTCCAGCTTCGCTGATTGTTCATCTAACTTCGCAGTCAGACTGGATGACATCAGCATTAACATTTGCATTAGCGCATTTTCTGGCTCCTTTGATTTTGGTGTTTCTACTTCTCCACCTTCTGCGCCTTTTTCCGCATCTGAGAGCTCACCCGAATCCAGATTCATGCCTTCCGACTCGATCGCGTCACGCAAGCGTGCAATCAGTATGGCCTTTGTACCTTGTGTGGCCAGATTCCACTGTTCCAACTCCTCGTTGAGCTCCGATATGGTCAATTAATCAATTTTTAGATGAAAGTTTCGTGGCATTTTTATTGTTTCGCCTATTTTCCACCAGTTTCCACGTTAATTTACACTATTCTGCACTTTAAAAATGTTTAAAAGTTTTCACTTTCAAAATTTTCTTTCTCACTTCTTGACACCATTGTCGCGTGTTATCGGTTCGCGGCCAATAATTTTAATGTTCCGGGAAAGTGAAAACGCAATGTCTTTTAATTTAAGTTAAGAGTTTATTTAATTACAAAAATGCACAATAATCAATTTAACGCTTTCACTAATTTTAATATTGACTATTAACAGTCTAACACTTGTCCATAAATTTCTTATCGCAATTGTCTTCTAAATCACTTCATTATTACGAAAATCACTTTTCTATTACTCGAACAATATCGCTTCCCACACTCTATCGCAGTTCTTATCGCGGTCGAATGAATGATCCCCCCATTCATTCAGCTCGCCTTTATATAGGGTCTCTAATCATTCAACTCAGTTCTCGTACATTAGTGAATTAGCGGGAACATTCCAGCAGCGTAATGAATGGAGCAGTGACTCACTTTCAGATGTTGTTCATGCTTGGTGGGTTCTCGTGGTTTCGAGTAAATTCGTTTTGTTGATGTTCTTAATTGTTGTGAAAACAATTGCAACAGTAGCTCGCAGAATTATTTGTACATGTAACAATATATATATATATATATATATATATATATATATATATATATATATATATATATACATATATATATATACACACGTATATATATTTATATATATGTATATATATATACGTATATATATATATACACACGTATATATATTTATATATATGTATATATATATACGTATATATATATATATATATATATATATATATATATAGATATATGCGTGTCTATTTATATATATATATATATATATATATATATATATATATATATATATATATATATATATATATATATACTTGTATATATATATATATATATATATATATATATATACTTGTATATTTATATATATATATATATATATATATATGCGTGTATATTTATATATATATATATATATATATATATATATATATATATACGTATATAATATATATATATATATATATATATATATATATATATATATAAATACGTATATATATATATATATATATATATATATATATATATATATATATATATATAAAGACGTATATATATATATATATATACACGTATATATATATATAAATATATATATATATATATATATATATATATATATATATATATAAATATATATATATATATATATATATATATATATATATATAAACATATATATATATATATATATATATATATATATATATATATATATATATAAATATATATATATATATATATATATATATATATATATATATATATATATAAATATATATAAATATATATATATATATATAAATATATATATATGTATATATATATATATATTTATAAATATAAATATATTTATATATACATTCAGGATAGTGTTGGTTGGTTTTTTCTCCTTTTTCCAATTGAATTCTAAAAATATGTAATAATCTTAATTGAATTTGCTATAGTTTGTATTGATGAAATGTTTAATGATAACGTATAAATTTAGAGAGCCATTTGGGCCGTTAAGTTTTTGTATTGTAATTGTTTGAAATTCGCTTTATATTCTTTGAAAATTTATATCGATTAGTATTAAATAAAGCGCTTTTGACTTTAACTTTATATATACATAAGAACCTCCTTAATCCTCCGCACAGCTCCTGAGCATCGTAGTCTATAGATGTGTAGTAATTGAGGAGTAGGGCTCTAAAAGCCAGCGCTGCCACAGGCACACAGCACAAACAATTTAACAGTTAGTAGCCATTCAGTCACCTTCCCCATCGCAACACTCGCTCCTTTTTTTTCGCATGAAAAATAAGTCAAGAAAATTTCTTTTGTACTTAACTCCCGGGAAACAAAATTCTAAAACTGTTTAATATTTTTAATGTGTAGTGATTTTATTACAATATCTTTTGAATATAATTTAACGAATTGCGGTGTAACGCGGTATACGAATGCTTAGAACGAAACGGTTAACCCCTTAAATTATATGAACGATAAAGTCATTGTATCATTTAAACCCCCCAAAATTTGTCAAATTTTACCCATTCCAACCATAATATTAATTAAAAATGGTTTTGCTTGTCGGTAATTAACGCGTGCCTGTCTAATTCTTCCGATTTTTTTTCCCACTTAAATACGCCTAATCATTATAAACGAAAATTGCTTTCAATTGATAACTTAATCGAATCTACAAAAGACAGTGAAAATGGAAATCATCATTCTAATCATAAATACAAGCAATCATCTAGCCGTAACGAAAAACCAAGCGATGTCGATAGAAAAGAAAGGAGACACAAAGAAAATGGAAGAGATGATTCACGTAATCATAGTCAACATAGTATAAATGATAGAAAAATGCACAATTTTCTAAGTGATCGTCATAACCGTGATAAACCAAATAGTAGTAACAGCTTAAAACACCACCGAGAAAAGCATTCGAGTAGTGAAAATCGTCATCATAGCGATCGTAGAAAAGAAGATAAGTTAAAGAGTTCAAGAAATCACTCAAGTAGAAAAGTTCCAACACCAGAACCAGCGCATGAATCTCCTCCCATTGGCTCTGATGATAACTTGTACGATAATGATTATCATGATGAAGATGAAGAAAAGTTGATTATTGATACTGAGCACAACAAAGAAAAATTGAGGAAATCGATAAGCACTCGCATCGTGAATCATCCAAAAGTTCGAAATCATCAAATCGTCATTAAAGTAGCAGCAGTAAACGAATTAGTAGTGAAGATAACCAGCCGTCAGAACACGAAAACAAGAAAAAAGGTAAACATGAAAGCAAAGACAGGGATAAGAAAGAATCAAGCAAGTCGTCATCTAGTAAAAGTCATAGTGATGAAAAACTAGACAAAGATAAAAGCAACGACCACCACCATCATAAATCTAGCAAAAAGGATGAGGAGAAAAGTTCAGAAAGACGTAACGGTGAGCACAAGTCATCGTCATCATCGAAAAGTAAAAGTATTGATAAATCAAATGAGATGTTTTTGTATGCACTTACAACCAGAAATAGTGACCCCATCGACTGGAATATGTTCAGTGTCGTCATCGAATAATGTGAATGTAGTGACCTCATCGTCTGGTGGATCAGTGATCGTAAAACAGCAACAGCATAGTCAGACAAGTAGTTTTATTGCATATGTCTGCAATAGAATAGCAGCACCAATACACCTGTTTGTTAAACAGTTCGAAACTTGTTTCATGTTGTGGATAGCATGAAATTGAATGCAAGTGGACTGGCTACCATCCGATCGAGAAAAAGAACCGTTTGGATCAACCAACGGAGGAATGAGAGAAATATCAAGTGGGAAAGGGGAAGTCGAGTTGCAACGGCGAACGCGTGCGGTCGCGAAGAGATGAGAGTCGGATTTTAAGCTTCATTGGAAGCGCGCTTGATTGAGTTAGCCGTGCTACGTTTCACGTACATCAGGGGGATGTGCATCGTGGGTTGAATCGAAAGAGTCTCCGGGTATAGTCTTGAGGTCGAGAGTTAAAACTTTGAATGTATCACCGAATGTTGGGATTGCTAAAGGAACGCATATAAAGTGCAGTGTTCGGAGAATAATGCGAGAATGGTGCTTTGTGATCGAAATTCCTAGATACCTAGGACTGTAAACGGGCTAATAATTTTTTTTATGCAATACTGAATTGATAAACGTTTAAGGATGAAGTAAGGCTGTCGTCGCGCACCAAACATAAATGACTTAAATGCAGAAAAACAACATTCACCGTAAAAATATATTAAAAGTGATCCGAGTTTGTTTGAGCGCACGCGTGATTTTGAGAAAGCATATGTTTGATAAAAGACATTTTCCAGAAGAAAAAAAAAATTACTAAAATTAAATTCATGAGTGAGACAAAAAAACAAAAGCGTGAACTGTTATGATTGGAGAAATGCGAAATAACAGCAACAGCAAAAACAACATTGCGCATACAGATGCAAAAGAAAATTTCAATACAGTGAAAAAGCAGCATAAAACCAACCAACCAATTTTATTATTAGAGGAAAAGTTCTTTGTGTGGTGGTGACGGTGACGATGACATCCACAACTAATTGTATTGAGTGCCGGTAATAATTCGAAGAAAGAGCAAAGATACAGGATGGAGCTGTATTTTGCAACGGAGTAGTAAACTCATCGTGAAAAGAAAACGCAAAATCATAAAGTGGATTAGTTACGGCAGGTTGTTATGGACTACAAATTAACCTATGCGATAACGCTTATCAAAGGAAAAGTCGCGGACGTGGAAATGCCAGATGGAGATAAATTTTGAGATTTTGAGGAAAAACAATTTCTAAATGTTATCGTTTAACTCAAAACCAAGTGAATTATTTTCCTTTGGATTGTCTAATTTCGGGACTGGAAGATATTCCCATTTCATAAAAGGAGTCGGTTTATTGAAGAAACAATGTATTCATTACACCTATGAATACTACTTGTTATGTCTGGAACGGAATTTAAACAACGATGTGTGGCGTGAAAAATTTAATATAACATTCGATGAATTCATACTCATATCCTATCAGTCACTTTATAAGTTTGTTCAGTTCGGAATATCACAGTTTTTTCAATTCATTCCATACGGCTACACTTTGTACAATATGTTACTACCCGAATGTTGGATTTCTGCAGAATTTTTGTAATAGATCACTTACAGGCATCACCCCCATCAGCAGCGGGCGCCCGGTGAGGATGCGGAGGGTGAGTACCCTTTTGGTTTGTTTGTTGCATGTAAATTTTTTTTACCTATATTTTTGCTCATCATTTTTTTTATATTTATTTTGGGTTTCGTTGGGTATGAATTTTTATATAGATTCCTAATAAATATAATCCAACCAAACAACGGATATATAATCCTTCGAATATTGGGTATCGTGTATTTGCTCGTAACACGAATGAATTGAAAACAATAAATACCGTAAACTCTGCATCACGTTAAATGAAGTAAACTATATATCTTTTTAAATTTTTTGTTGATCAGTTGTCCGGAATTGTTATGATCATTGTACATATTTTAAGATAACAGGTGAACTGGAATCGCCTTGACAAGAATAAAAAAAAAAAAGGAAAGGAAAAATAAAAATGAATAGATAAAGAGAAGAATTACATTCGGTCTTTCCTTTCTTCAACTTCCAACCGGGTATAGGACCCGGTACGGTGGCAGGCTTCCACCTCAAAACATGAGCCAGCCACCGGGTACTTACTAATTCCTTTTTCTGTTTCAGGTGACGTTTTGGGTTGAGTGGCCCAAGCAGAGTGCCTTTTTATGGCATAGATTTATGCAATCCAATTGTATAATTCTATGACATAAATTGGTCACCGGGGTACTCCCCTTCTGATGGGAAAGTTCATACAATTCAAGTTATATGAGTTTTCCACTCAGAAGAGGAATACCTGGCCACTTCAACAAAGATCTCTATGGATTTATTCCGGTTGGGTGGGTATGAAGGGGCTCAACCACCACCCGGTTGCCCCTCTTTCATTTGTGGGCCAGGAATTTATTTGGGTAATGACGAGGTCACCCCAAGTTCGCCTTTGTTTTCAGGTTTCACTTGTTCTAGTAACAAGATCCATTCCCCTCTGTGAGGTTATCTACAATTTTTGCGACTTCGGTCGCCTTTTGAGCTTCAGTCCAATTCGTGAATGCGAAATTTTTTGTAGTGGGTCCTCGTGCTGGGGAAATGAACCCGCCCCACGACACCGCAATGCTAGCCTGCCAGCGCATTCACGCGTCTCCAGACGAGGGCATTCTCGGCAGATACCGACACCTTCCTCTGCCGAGGCAGCAGAACATCGCTGCAGTCCTTCACGGACCTTTTGAACATTACTATTTCACTGCAGATGTCTGCGGAGAACGTCCATTGGCCCCACTCTGGATGAAGTTTGTTTCGTCATCAAAGCCCATAAAAATAATAAAGCGCCGGGCATCGATGAGATTCCAGTGGAGCTCATCAAATATGGTGGCAGTAGTGTTCATCAAGCTATTCACAAAGTCATCATGCACATTTGGCAACAAGAACATATGCCGAAAGAGTGGAGCCAATCAATTATATTCCCTATCCACAAAAAAGGTGACAAGCTACAGTGCGAAAATTATAGAGGCATATCACTACTTTGTACGACGTACAAAATATTTTCAAAGATCTTAGAAAATAAAATCAGATCATACACCAACAGTATTATTGGGGAGTATCAAGGTGGTTTCAGAGCAGGCAGATCGACGATAGACCAATTGTCTACAATCAAGCAGG
>OZ017740.1:207375013-207377513 GCA_963969285.1 Odontomyia ornata
AATACAAGAAACAAGCAATAAAATACTTTTACGAGCATAAGCTTTGAAATGAAATAAAAATTTTTCCCTTATATTAAAGTTACTTGTATTCTCAATTAATTGCACAAAAAAATAAAACAGAAATAAAAAGGTTTTCACAAGAAAATTAACAACTAATTCAAATTCACATTGCTACAGTAGTTGCTTCCTGGTTGGGAATGGGGTAGACCTCGGGCCACTTGCTGAAATAATCGGCTACAACCAGCGAGTATCGCTTTCCCCATTCGGATTCAGGAAAGGGTCCTGCGATGTCAACAGCAATCCTTTCAAACGGTACCCCCACGTTATAGGTTTGCATTTGTCCTCTCAGTCGTCGCGTTGGACCTTTGACGGAAGCGCAAATTGTGCATCTACGGCACCAGTCCTCTACGTCTTCTCGAGCGTGGAGCCAGTAGAACCTTTCCCGCAATTTCGCTAATATTGTTAACACCAAGGTGGCCTCCCGAGGATCCTTCATGCAGTTCCTTAATCACATCGTGGATTCGGCTTTTGGGTAGTATAGTTTGCATCCTATAGGAGCTGCCATCCGCCGTTTCCCATTTCCGCTTGAAACCGCCACCCTCTACCTGAAGGGAGTTCCATTATGCCCAATAGCTTTTCGGGGTTGCGCCGTGCATTGAAACGTCCTTCCACTCCGGTCGCCCAGCTGTCTCCTTCCATACGAGCAATGGTCCGATGTCTTCATCGGCTAACTGGGCATTTCGAATCTCCTCCGCTGACCAACCTTCATCGAATCCGGCCGTTATCACTCGCAGATCAACGGTCGGCTCCTTTTCCTCAATCCGCCGGCAATGCTTGCAGTTAGCTGGACATGGATGACGAGATAGGGCGTCAGCATTTCCATGAACTCCGCCCTTGTGAAGTAGTTGGGGCCTCAATAGGTCTGGTCGGATAGTCGATCGGGTTGCACCAGTGTCGTTGGTTATGGTGCAATGTTCTTCATCAACTTGAGCAGGAAGGCATCTGTCTGCTTTTCCACGATGTTGCCTTGGCACGCTGATGGGGGTACTGGGGATGTCGATCCTCCTAGCTAACGTTTGCCCCACGAAGTTGGCCCTTGCAGTTTGAAGGGCCTCCATTCTAGGCTCCTGACACGGTCTGGATCTCCACCATCCTGGACAATAGCTCCGTCTTCTTCGCTTCTTGCAGTCTCTTTGCAGGTGCCCCTTCTCACCGCAATCCCAGCATCTAGGCGCTCCATTTGCCTGCGGCTCTCGCTCATTTTCCACGCGCTCACACCTGCATTCGTCTGCCACTACCTCACGGACCCAGGCAGTGGTATGAGTCTCATTTTGTGTTGCCTCGAAGTTAAGACTATAAATCAATGCGTCCTTAACCGTTTGCTTTTGAGCTAACCGCACGGCTTGTTGGAATGCCTTGTCCTTTAAGGCGCTGATGAATGCTTCTGTTGCTGCGTTATCTCGATGTTCTGGGTCGTACGCTGGGTAAGCCAAAAGTGCCAGTCGCTCAATGTCATGTGCTAGCTGCGGCAAGGTTTCGCCAGACTTCTGCATCCGATGCCGTAGCTGTGCCCGGTAAATCTGCTTCAGATGATCGTCTCCATAACGCATGTCGAGCGCATTCATTATAGCAGCCGGGTTTGAATGCAGCTCAACGGGGATAGTCTGCAAAAGCTCGGCAGCTGGGCCTCTTAGAGCAAGAATTAATGCAGTTGCTCGTTCCTGCTCATTCCAGTGATTTATCCTAGCGGCTGCTTCAAACTGGGTTTTGTAAATACTCCAGACCGTTTGCCCATCGAATATTGGTGCTTGCACATTTCTGGATGTGCTTTGCGCTGCGGTTATAAGCGGGGCTGGTGAAGTGGTTACTACTGCCTTCGCTGCTTCCAATTCTTTTTTCACTTTTTCCATCTCATGGTTCATTCTCTCTTCGACCTGGCTGACCTTTTCCTTGACCTGGAAAACCTTTTCCTGACCTGGAAAACCTTTTCCTCGACCTGGAAAACCTTTTCCTCGACCTGGTCAACATTTTCCTCGACGCCTTTAATTTGTTTGTTCAGACTGCCGAGCTCCGCTTTTATTTCGGTGGACTGTTTTTGAAAATCTGCCTTGATTCCGATCGCTTGTTGATCCAGCTTCGCTGATTGTTCATTTAGCTTCGCAGTTAAATTAGATGACTGTTGTCGCTGCTGTTGCTGCATCAGCATCAACATTTGCATCAGCGCATTTTCTGGGTCCTTTGGTTTTAGTGTTTCTGCTTCTCCACCTTCTGCACCATTTTCTGCATCTAAGAGCTCACCCGAATCCAGATTAACGCCTTCCGATTCAATCGCGTCGCGCAAGCGTGCAATCAGTATGGCCTTTGTACCTTGCGTAGCCAGATTTCGCTGTTCTAACTCTTCCTTAAGCTCCGACATGGTCAATTCATTAATTCTTAGATGCAAGTTTCGTGGCATTTTTATTGTTTTGGCTTTTCGTTTTTTTTTCAACAACGTTAAATT
>OZ017740.1:207382513-207387513 GCA_963969285.1 Odontomyia ornata
ATGCCAGACAGCCGTTGAGACCCTGAAGGAGAAGCTGTGTGAATCACCCGTGCTGGCATATCCGAACTCGGAAAAATGTTTGTAGTTGACACCGATGCGAGCAACGGCGGTATTGGAGCTGTACTCTCCCAGCAGATCGATGGCGAAGAAAGAGTCCTGTCGTATTACAGTCGAGTTCTTTCAAAAAGTGAGAGGAACTACTGCGTGACAAGGAAGGAGCTATTGGCTATAATAGAGGCCACCAAGCAGTTCCACAAGTACCTATATGGCCAGAAATTTGTTCTTCGAACGGACCATGCATCATTGAGATGGCTGCTCAACTTCAAAAACCCCGAGGGACAAGTTGCCAGATGGATCGAAAGATGGCATTAAAAAAGAAGCACATAAATATGACGCCCAAAAAGATCCGCACATCAAGGAAACTTGGGCAAACAGGTGCATTTTTATGTAAAAAGAACACATTTGAGTGACCTCTTTATAACATATCGCCTTCAGTGATGTCATAATAGATCCGGGCACATCATATCTAATATTGATCACAAACCGCGTGTTGTTCGTAGCTTAAAAAAACGTTGTGCTTTTTAAATTAAAATGGGCAAATACACGTCTCCAGAGAAGATCCAGTTGCTGGTTTCTAACCATCTGGAAGGTAAAAATGTGGCAAAAATATGTTCGAGCTTCAACATGAAACGTAGAACTGTTTACGACATTCTCCGGAGGTATAAACCGGAAGGCAGAATAGACTTGAAGCATAGTCCTGGTCGCCCGAAGGTTCTAACGACGCTTGAAGAACGCTCTATCGTCCGGAAAATAAAAAAAAAAATCCAAAACTCAGTGCTCCAAAAATTGTGAGTGAAGTGTTCGCAGAATTTAAGAAAAAAGGAGGATGTGAAACAGTTCGACGAGTTTTGAGAATTGCTCAATACAATGGATGTGTTGCACGGAAGAAACCATTCATCAGCGAAGTGAATAGAAAAAGCGTTTAAATTTCGCTAAAGAATTTATATTAAAGGAAGTCAATAATGGGGAGGATTTGATTTTTGCCGATGAAAGCAAATTCAATGTTTTTGGCTCGGATGGACGTGTTATGGTGTGGCGCAAGCCCAATGAAGAATTGAGTCCAATTAACCTCAGGCCTACAGTGAAACACGGAGGTGGCAGTTTGATGGTTTGGGGATGCGTATCGACTCGTGGTGTTGGCGAATTAGTATTTATAGATGGTATCATGGATTCCCGTCGATATTTAGACATTTTGAAGGAAAATTTGCGAAAAAGCGCTGCTAAAATGGGCATTTTGGATTCGTTCAAATATTACGGAGACAATGATCCCAAACATAAGGCACGCATTGTTCAAGAATGGCAGCTGTATAATTGTCCAAAAGTGGTTCATCCCCCTCCTCAGTCACCTGATTCTAGTCTCATTGAAAATCTCTGGGATGAATTGGACCGTAGAGTTCATAGCACGCCAATTTGTTCAAAAACGGAGCTCGAGAAAAGGCTTCGCGAAGAATGGGTGAAAATGGATGTGGAATACCTGTGGAAAATCATCTCGAGTATGCCAAATCGATTAAAATGTATCATTGAACAAAACGGACATGCAACAAAATACTAGCTTACGAAAATTTTTGTTTATTTTTACAATTTAGCTCTTGTGCGGATCTTTTTGAGGCATGATATTTTCTGTTTTTTCATGGAATTTCCTTTTATTTTTTGGTATACTTAAAGTGAGAAGCTATTTTATTTATGTGATCTGTAAGACTGTTATGTTCTGCTCATAATAAAATGTTTAAAAAAATTTTCCCGTTTTTAATTGCCTTATAAAATGAGAAAGGAGGAAAATTTCTTACTTGTGCGGATCTTTTTGAGAATCACTATATATATATATATATATATATATATATATATATATATATATAAATATATATATATATATATATATATATATATATATATATAAATATATATATATATATATATATATATATAAATATATAAATATATATATATATATATATATATATATATATATATAAATATATATATATAAATATATATATATATATATATATATATAAATATATATATATATATATATATATATATATACACATATATATAAATATATATATATATATTTATATATATATATATATATATATATATATATATATATGTATATTTATATATATATATATATATATATATATATTTATATATATTTATATATACATATATATATGTATATATATTTATATATATTAATATATATTAATATATATATATATATATATATATATATATATATATATATATATATATTATATATATATATATATATATATATATATATATATATATATATATATATATATATATATATATAGGAGAGTCGCGCTAACCCGGATTAATTTAAACCGACCCAATCCGGATTGTGCGGAAATCCGGATCACCAAAGGCATACTCAAATTATGAAAGAAAAACATTACAAAATGCTTATACTCGTATATATATATATATATATATATATATATATATATATATATATATCGTATATATTCTGACATAAAATGAAGATATCTCCAAGGAAAAAAAAACAATCCATTCAAGATAAATGTTGGCAGTAAGTATAAAGTAATGGAATATCCATCAACTAAAAATTTATTTAAAAAAATCGGTAACTTTTGTTTGACGAGTGTACCCTTGCTTAGCCTCCATCTCACGCTGCTGTAACGTTCTTAGAATGGTCAAACTCTCCAATTCAACCATATTTTCCTCTGCCCATTGTATGCAGGTTCTGAAATTATTGATGGCGTCTGCATGTTTAACTTTTGGTTCATCGTTGTCAACTTCTTCGACGGAGGAACTGTCGTCACTGTCAATGGGTAAATTATTTCCATCTCCAACGAGCCATTCATTAATTTCCGATTGTGATGGTTGATTATTTTCATTGATTTTTTGTAGTAAAACTCGGATTTCTGTTAGTTCCTGTGCATCTTCATTCTCTGACAACCATTTCTCCTTGAGAATTGATAACAAGATGTTATCATCTGGATCCTCTTCAGCATTTGAATGGTTTTCCATATTAACCGAGTTGCTATCTACTGAATAACTAAAAATATTTTTCCAACATTTTGCTACTGCATCAGGCGACAACCTATCCCAAGAATTCGCAAGCAAGAACACAGCATCTTTAATGGTGAGATTTTTAACGACTTTCGAGATGTCATTTTCTTCAAAAAAAAGAGTTGGTCATCCATGCATTTCTCGTTGAGTAGTATTCAACTGGAAGGTCGGTGCAGTTTTTAAATGCTCTAGGTTTTTTTTGCTTTTCCAATGACCATCATTTTCAGCTTATGTGTGCCATTTCCATTCGTACAGGCTAGAAAAGTTACTCTCTCTTTTGAGGTTTTTCTCCCTGGAGCGGCTCTTTCCGTAGCAGACACCAAAGTTCGTTCAGGATCTAATTTCCAGAATAATGCAGATTCATCCGCATTATATATTTGAGACGGCAATACATTCAGCTCATTAACTTTTTCAGAGAATTTTCGTAGAAAGAGTTGCACACTAGATGAATCGTTAGACAGCTTCTCTCCGACTACTTTGAGGTGCCGAAGACCACGTATTTTTTTAAATCTATTGACCCATCCTTTGCTCGCAGTAAATGATTTATTCTTATAACATTTGGCATGAATTTGAGCAGCCTTTGCTCGCAAAATGCCCGTTGTTACAGTTGCATGCCTTTCTCGCTGCAGCAGAAACCATTTATACAGTTTATTCTCCATTTCTGGATATTCCGGTTCCCGCAAGACTTTCCCTCCCTTTGGAGTTATGACGCAATTTGCGATGAAGCTAGAAAAGCAGCATTTGAAATTACCGATGCACATTTAAAAACGGAAAAATACCTTTTTATTTTTTCTTTGTTTTTCTTTATATCCGAAATTGTTGATGTACCGACACCATATTTTTCTGCTAGTACTTTTCCGCTAGCGCCATTGTTCAGTTGCGTTAAAATTTTTTTCTTTTTCTACGAGAGTTAACGTTGTATGCGACCTTTTTGGTGCCATTTCAATCTGAAACTGACTAAAAACTTTCCTTCTATTGCTTTTCATACTTATAGGGGATTCCCCATTCTACAATAGTGAAATAAAGCGTACGCAGAAATAGTCAATATAAGGTGTATGAGCGAATCATATAAAATGTGTAAGCGAATATTCGGGAGTTCCCTGTGCTACAGACACGCACATGGCAAAAATGTGTTACGTCCATAGTTCAATATAGTGACCAATATGGTATTTCACTTACATATATGTACATAGGCCAGCGTACATATAAATAGGACCTATAAAGTCTATAAACAAATATAAAAAAGTGTGTAAGTGAATACAGCACAAATTCACTGTGTTATTAATCATTGCGCTATATGACACGCGATCCGGATTAGCGAAACTGTGATCAGTCCGGATTACAAGGGACATAATGGAAATAATCAATTTTTCCACTCAATCCGGAAGGATCCGGACCAGGCCATATCCGGATTAGCGAGACTCTACTGTATATCAATATATATATATATATACAGTCTTCCACAAAAGTCAAGGTACAGAGAATCGGTAACTGAAAATTGTATTACTGAATCAATATTTTTATTTGAAAACCAAAAGTTATGACATGGTAATAATACGAGTTCTGTTGAATTTAAGTTTTCATAAATTTAAAGGGATTCGGCAATAATGATCATTGAAGACAATAATTTTTTGTTGGCAATGTCTCTTTTCTACTCCACAAAAGTCTTGGTACAGTTGCAGAAAATGCCCTGTTATTTGTAAAAAGGGGAATCCCCCAAGTTCATATTATCAGAGTGAGCTAACAACCGTAGGCCGCTGTCTTTAATATCGCGTCCGTATTCGTGGTGTATCTTTTATTTAATAAAATTTTTAAAAAATGAGTCGAAAGGACTTGAGTATTAAGGAGCGTGAAATAATTATTAATCTGCATTCAAA
>OZ017740.1:207392513-207410754 GCA_963969285.1 Odontomyia ornata
TAGCACCACAGCCCCTTCTGGTGTTTCGCTTAGAGATAGAGTCTCTCATTATCTTGATCGAACGTATCAGCACTCGGGAAGGTGATATGGTCAATACCACGCTTTGACCGTATGTCCGCCCACCCAGCTGCCATGCGTTCTGATTTTAAACCAGTACGTATTATAACTGAACGAGCTTATAGCCCATCCGAAGGATCTGAAACTGTGTTTTATATCAACTTTCTTTAATTGAGACGGACTGATATATGTGACTGACTCATGCCACTTATTACACGGTACTAACTCTGACGTTTTAACTTAACCTCTAAACATCATATATTTTTATGTACTAACTATAATATGACACATTTCAGCTTAACCTCTAAATATCATATATTCTTATGTACTAACTATAATATAATTCATTTCAATATATAAAATCTCCCCTTTTTATTTTACCATTTTTGTTTTTTTCTTACAGTTTTTAAATTCAAAAATTTACAATGATTCATTTTAGAAACAGACTACTATACAAATTCTTCATCTGTACAATGATGAAAAGCATTACATTATTGTAAATTGTAATTAATTTATCATTTGTCATTTAAACTCCTAAATAAACCATGTTTTAATTCAATTTGCTCTTTGGTATCTTTTTATGTGTTTTACTAACCTGCCTGATCGTGTATAATATTATTTACTCACATTAAAATAGTTTTCTTTATTTTCATTCATTATTGGTATACTTTGCCCTGTTTCATTTCTTATACGTGGAATGCAAGAATCTGTATTATTAACCATAGGCTCATTAATATCTGTACTCTGATTTTCTTAAGTTTATGCTATTTCGTCTCAATAATTGATTATTTTCGTTCTGAATAATAAATAATCTTGGCGTTGAATGTGATTCTATAATCTTAGCTGGTTCCCAAATTCCTTTTCTTTGGTAAACGACATTTCTCCCATTTGAAACCCCTCCTTTCTCATTTTCCTTACAGTCCTTTCGTAGTATGTTTTATATCTGTCTTGATTTGCTTTCAATTTTTCACAAGTTCCTTCAATAAATTTTGGTTTCAATAATTCCTTTCTAACAGAATATTTGGGGCGAAGTACTGTGCTCATTAATAGATGCGCTTGTGATGCCGATACAACAAAATTGGAGCATTTCTTTATGCCAGGGATCTACTCTCTTAATCTTTTCCTTCTTCCCCACATTTTCGAAGTAAGCTTTTCGCTATCCCTACACCTTTCTCCGCTAAACCATTACTAAGAGGGTAGTTTGGACTAGATGTTATTAAGTCAATATTCCACTCTTGTGCAAATTGTTTAAATTGAAATTGAACTAAATGCCATATTATCTGATACAATAATATGAGGGACTCCGAGTTGAGCAATTTACTTAACAAATTCACTTTTAACCACTTCGAGAAGTAATCCATCAAAACTAAAAACGGCTTTCCTCGGATGTCAAGTATATCACAAGCCACTTAACTAAATGGCAGATTTGGAATTTCATGTGGAATCAATGGAGACCTACAAGTTGATTTTTGATATTTCTCACATGTTCGACAGCTACTTATAAAATCTTCTCTTTGCCTATTTATACCTGGCCAATACACAGTTAATTTTGCTAGCTCCTTTGTTTTAGTTATTCCAAGATGCCCTTCGTGCAGACTGTTCAATATATGTGCAGAAGACCAATTGGAATGATGAGTCTATCTTCATAAAATAGAAGACCACTTTCACAGTAAATGTCATTTTAAACTTGCCAGTATTTTTTAATATCTTTAACTGCCAACCTTTTTGTACTAACTATCAATTCTTTCGACTCATCATCATTAAGAATGGCTTTACGGATTTCCTCCGTTCTTCTATCGCTAACATTGTTGGTATGAACTACAGTATTTGATGTCGAGTCAACAGGAGCCGAATTTTCCTCCTTGATCCATCTAGACAGTGTATCCGCTATGTGCATCTCTTTTTTCCCGGAAGGTACCTGACTTCAATATCATATTTCAGTCATTTTAGTTTTGTCCTCTGTAACCTGTTGAAGTGAACCTGGGACATTAAACCTGATAAAACGACGACTTTCCGCCCATAAATATAGTCATGAAACTTCTCACATGCGAAGAGGATTATATTCTGTGTTTATCTATTTACGAGGATGGCCAGCATCTCTTTTCAATTTGCGCATAGTGTTCCGTATTTGTTAAACGTTTCAATGCAAAACAAACGGATCTGTTGTCTTGCATAAGACAATTTCCAACTCCAAAATGAGAAGCATCAGTTTGGATATATATTGGAATGTTCTGATTGAAATTTTGCAACATTGGAGATTTTGAAACAATGAGATTTTCAGATTCAGATTTTCAAATACTTTGGAATGTGCTTCTAACCATGTATATGAACAATTCTTTTTCAATAGCTCTCTTAGAGGCGCTGTTATCTATAACATATTTGGAACGAAATTTCTCACAAAATTGACTAATCCTAAGAATCTTTTCAATTCTGTTTGAGCTTAAGGGAAATCAATATTTTCAATGGCAATTTTATAACATTAAATTTAATATTTAATTCACTTGCTATTTTAAAAACATTAGCCAGTTTGCTATCGTGTTCCACTTTATTTTTTCCAAAAATCAAAATATTGTCGAAATAGACGAATACACCCGGTAGATGACTAAAATATTTAGTATTTATTTTTTGAAATAGTTCGGGAGCAAAATTGAGCCCAAATGGCAATCTTAAAAATTTGTAACTTCCGAACGGTGCGCTGAATACACCACACACAAGTCGCTACTTTCTTCCTCCAGTGGAACCTGCCAAAATCCATATTCGAGGTCTAATACCGTGAAATACTCCATGTTTTGGAGTTGTGACGATAAATCTGAGAATCGTGGTATTTGAAAAGGCTCTCTTATAACGTTCCTATTCAAATTCCTGGGATCGAAACATAATCTAATAGATTTATCGGTTTTTTCAACCACAACTAGATTGTGGACCCATTCAGTCGGATGATTAACTCTTTTTGATGATTCCTGCATTTTCCATGTCATCTAATTTGGTCTTCACTTTATTTTTAAGACTGCTCGCTATGCGGAACCACATCTTTCTTTAGATAAATCTCACATTTGTCTGGAACAGTACCCAATCCCTCGAATAATGAACCATTTTTCCGAATAACTTCCCCTTTTGAATTGGAGTTCCAGCTAATATTATCTATGCGCTTGATTAATTTAAGCTTTTTTTTTTGTGGTAGGGAGGTGAAGGCATTTACGCCCGCCGAGTCTGGCAGTGTGGGACTCCCATGGAGGATACCCTTGGACTACCCACTAAACACCTCCCCTGTCAATCTGAGAACCTAGCCTGGAACCGTTTGACACATCACTTCGGGCCAGGTCTCGTTTTGTTACGCCGTGGGGCGCCTTCAAGCTGGGGAGTCCCTTTCCTAGCGGGAGGGGAGAGGGGAAGAGGAAATGCCAGGAGAGCGATCCCCCAGCCCCAGCGCCTCCGGCTGCTGTGAGTCCCTTTTATATTTTAGGACTGCCCGAGCATAATGTGCCACCTGGTTCCATTTGTCAACCGATTCGAGCATCACCGCAACTATATTATCCGGGGTGAGCTCTCCCGTGTCCCTGTAGAGTTCCCTTCTCAGCCTGACCCATTTTGTACACGCAAAAAAGTGTGACAGGCATTGTCCTCCTCTCCGGGGCAAAACCGACAATCGGGAGACCGTGACTTACCGATCTTGTGCAGGTAAGACTGAAAACACACATGCCCGCTCAAAAGCTGGGTCAGATAGAAGTCAGTCTCACCATGCCTTCGATTTAGCCACGATCTCACGTCCGGGATGAGGCGCGTAGTCCACCTTCCCTTCGTGCAATTCCCCCAAGACTGCTGAGCGAGCGTTGTCTCTCCTCGCGGACAACCATCTCCCTCGCATCCTCGTTTCGGCGCAGGTAAATAGCGCGGCGCTCTCTAGCAAGGAGGGCGACAGGTATCACGCCTGCAATCACTCTCACCGCCGAGTCGGAGACTGTTGGATACGAAGATGCAATTCTCAGTGCTCCTCTTCTCTGTACCTGTGCCAATCGTTTTCGGTATACCTCCTTGCTGAGAGCGTCGCCCCATACCTCTGCTCCGTACAGTAGCACTGAACAGGACGATCCGTCGCTTGGTGCGACTATATGCCTCTGCCTTTTGGACCGCGCTCACCACCTCTGCAATCGCATCAATGGTAGAACGTCCTGCTCTAAAGCCGTACTGCCGAGGAGATAGGTCCCCAGCAGTACGAGTCGCGTCAGTGAGTCTTCCCTTGATGAGTTTCTCTAGCACTTTTCCAGCCGTGTCTAGCATGCATAACGGGCGGTATGCAGACGGCGATTCGGGATTTCCCTTCCCCTTGCTGATCAGCACGAGCCTCGCCACCTTCCATCGTACCGGGAAAACCCCGTCCCGTAGGCAAGCGTTGAATGTGCTGAGCAGCAAGTCAGGACAATGGCGATAGACGAGCCGCAACACCTCAGCTGGAACACCATCTGGACCTGGAGCCTTCCTCGTTTTCAAGGAGAGGACTGCCTCCTCCAGTTCCGGCTGTGTGAACAGTGGACACTCTACTGCTGTTTCACCATGGACAGCGTCAACACGGACGGGATGGGCCGGGAAGAGTCCCCGCACCATCGCGTCCATCTTTTCCGCGTCATGTATACAAGGCTTCCGTAGGGCACCAAGTTTCCCCATGACCAGCTTGTAGCCAAGGCCCCACGGATCCTTGTTCACATTGTCCACTAGTTCTTGTCAGCAGCGAGCCTTGCTACTGTTGATCAGTTTGCGAAGGCATTTCCTGGCTGACTTATATGCTGCCACCTGGTTGCATGCCTCGTCACGGTTCCGCGCCCGTTGAGCCTCACGCCGAAGCTTATGACACTCCCTCCGCTTTTCAGCGATTTCAGTCGACCACCAGTACACTGGGGGCTTGCTGTGCCGGGGTCTTCGGCGGGGCATAGAAGCGCAGCAAGCAGTCGTGATTATGCTCATAGTAGAGTTCACCACGTCTTGAGCTGCCAGTTCTTCCGTCCCCTCCGGAGCTCCCTGCAGCGGCTCACCTGCTGTGAGAACCTCGCCAAACCTCTCGACGTCCATTCTTCCAATGTTCCATCCAGTTGTAGAAGGCCGAGAGCACGGACGTCGGGAGATAGCATCACTTATCTCAAGCAGAATGCACTGGTGATCACTGGCTGAGTAGTCCTCTAATACTTTCCAGTTGTGTATTCTCCGTACTAAGGACTCCGAGGCGAATGTCACGTCCGGTATGGTTCCCTCACAGCCAATACGGCGGAAAGTCGGCGTATTTCCGGAGTTTAGTACGACGAGGGCCGTCCTGGCCGCCATTTCCAGGATTCGTTTTCCCCGCGGATCCGTCCGAGGCATGCCCCATTCGATTGCCTTCGCATTGAAGTCGCCCCCAACGAGCACTTTACCCTCTGCGTTCGAGACAGCGCCCTCCAGAGCATTAAGCTTGGCTTGGAAAGATGATATCGGCTCGTTAGGCGTAAGGTACACACTAAAGAAGGTGATCCCTGAGCACCGAACCCACACGAAACCATCCCCCCGTCCACAACTCTTCGCTTGAAAGTCACTGTTCCGAACCCAGATACCATAATGCAGGACTTTTATTATGGTGTTGCTCACTCAGCAGCAAGAAGTCGGCTTTCCTGTCCCTCGCAAACTGCTCAAGCAGATTTTGGGCGGTTGAACTGCGGTGTAGGTTTAGCTGCAGGATGCGGGTCATCGAAGCTCTGATTTGGCCTTGGCTAGGGCTTCCTGGAACACCCGGTATTTTCCTGATCCCAAGACGTGTCCAAAATCAGGTTTTGGATCAGCATCCTTGCAAAGAATACAGTGTGCCTCCTTCGTACACTCTTTTCTTTTATGTCCCATTTCACCGCATTTGTAACATAGGGAACTCCTATCGGGTCCTTTGCATACTTGTGTGGTGTGGCCATAACCAAGGCATTTGAAACATTGAAGAGGCGTTGCTCTTCGCCGTATCCTACAGACAACCCACCCTATTCGTACTTTGCCCTTGTTCAGGAATTGTTCGGCGTCCTTTTCGGTCAAGTCAACTATGGCCATGCGTTGTGCCCTGTTGTTTTCTGGTGTCAGTCTCGCTTTGATCCTTCCCACGCTAGGGAACTCCCTTTTGATGGCCTCTTCTACCTCGGCCAGATCCGTGACGCAGTCAATGTCCCGTATTTCGATCGTTGCCATCGGCTCGAGCGGGGCTATAGTTGCGCTTTTGCCGAGGGCTTTCTTTACTGCGTCACAGAATGCTTCTTTATTGCCGGCCTCTGCTCCGAATTCGACCAGTATGTGGCCAGACCGCGTTGGTCGTACTACTTTAATGGTAGTATTGGTGTCTTCGGGCCTTACGTTTCCCCTGATGTCCCGCAGCACATCCGCGTAGGATCGGCCATCTTGGGGCTTTACAAGCAGTGCCTGCTGCCGGGGTCTTCGTCGGGGCTTCTGCCTCTCCTGTTTTGCATCAGGTCCTTTTTCTAATTGGGCGTCGGTGCGAATATTATTTTCTGGCTTTTCTTGAAGGAGTTTCTTTGCGGCTTTCTTCGCTCCTTTTGTAAGCACTGCCTGGAACCCCTGATCTGGTGCTCCACGCCCGTCAAGTGCCTCTTCCTTCCTTCTTTTATCCCGATCTCCTTTGATTGGGCTAGACGCCCAACTAGGTTCTTTTATTGACTTTTAATGATGGAGCTATCTGCATGTCGCCTTTAGATTTCGCCCCAAGCGCCTCTTTAGCCTTCTGTTCATCTTCGGCCCTTAACCAGCTCCTCCGATAGTGCCCTATGCGATCTAGGAGCTCCTCTAGTTCAAGGAGCCCTTCCTTTGCTACTTTGCTATTTTTGGATAGTCGCATGCAGCTTGTATTATTTTCAGAACATCTCCCGCTTTTCGAAGTAGTCTTTCCTCTTCGTATCGCTGGGCCGCAATTGTACCTTGCAACCATCCTTGGGAGAGGTTTTCGCGTTCCGTTTCCGAGTGCAGTACTTCCGCCACATTTTCAACGGTGGCGGTACAATCGCGCGGTGTCTGGTCACTCTTTGCTTTTAGTACCGTAATCTCTTCGTTTGCTTCTGGATTTTTCGTTGCAATGTCGGGATGTGTAACGATCGCAGCCGTGACAATCGAATTTTCGGTGCTCTTTATGTTATCTTCCACTGCTCGAACACCTGAAGCATCTTGCTGAGTCTCCCGCTTCTCATTAATAGGACGCTCGGGCGTTCGCATAATTTTTTTGCTGCGCCCAAACGCCGCAGGAATCTCAGTCTGCACCAGACTGTCTGCTGTTCTCCGTTTTTCGTCTACCGTCACTGTCGTCGTGTTAGTCTTCGTTTTTTTTCGTGGTTAGTACAGCTCTCGATGTACTGTTGACATCGTGGCTGCAACCGCTGGTTGCGTCGTCGTTATTATTTTTGGTTTCATTTGTTGGATGTTTTTGATCTTTTGATTTTGTTTGCTCCATTTTATTGGGTCCCCCCTCGGAGCCGCTATCTCCGTTCGTGTGTGTAGTCGCCTTTTTGGTCCCATGGTTATCTTTGCAGAGTAGGGAGGCCATGCGAGGGTTGGCACAAGCCAACAAGGGGGACAAGTGCTCAGAGCCAGACCAGCGCTAATCGGGAGTCCGTCTCAACCGAACCTACACCACCAACCCAATGGTGCGAACTTCGAACGTACTCCGAGGCCTGCCAAGGTTTTACCGGGACGGAGACGGTATGATAGTTGAATTGGAGCCGTTCACACACGAGTTTCACCTCGGCGCTACTGTGCAAAGCAACTAGGTTCAAACCATCACATCCGCCAGCCCAAAGCGTCAATTCCAGTTCGTTGTCCAAAGCGTAGTCCAGATCTAATTAGAGTCGTTACCTGTCATCCCAGGAGGGAACCTCACGGCACCCCCATATCCTCGGGTCCGTGGGGGCGGCACTCCCCAAAGAATGCTAGCTTCCAAGAATGTTCTTGTCGACCGGCTTTCTCCCTGCGGGAATTTCCTCGGGTACGTGGGGGCGGAACTCCCAAAAGAATACTAGCCTCCAAGAGTGGTCTTGTCGACCGGCATTCCCCCTGCGGAGTTTCCTCGGGTACGTGGGGGCGGAACTCCCCAAAGAATGCTAGCCTCCAAGAGTGCTCTTGTCGACCGGCATTCCCCCTGCGGCAATTAATTTAAGCTTAGCACACGTTTTTAATCGTAAAATTGGAGACGAATCCACATTAGCAGTAAGTAATTGTTCTACACTCGCCACTGACATGTTTTATCTCGTTTTACTGCGGCTAAAACGTCTAAATTGTAACCACCATATGCCTCCAATTTTAAGTTAGCAGGCCCAACAATAGTTATCTCATTTTCTATCATTTTAAGTACTGAATAAGGAATAATATTTACTTCAGTGCCTGAATCTATTTTAAATCGTATTTCTTTCCCATTTATCTGTATTTTAGTATACTATGAGTCCCCTTTCTCTATTCCTTCTACTTTTACCATCTCAATAACTAAAGCATAAT
Organism: Odontomyia ornata; assembly: GCA_963969285.1. Classification (NCBI taxonomy): domain Eukaryota; kingdom Metazoa; phylum Arthropoda; class Insecta; order Diptera; family Stratiomyidae; genus Odontomyia; species Odontomyia ornata. The sequence continues at coordinate 207,401,067 of OZ017740.1, forward strand.
GATCAATGTCATCATGTCCATCTACCGTGTTAATTTGCTTAGCCCTGCACCTATTTGCGAAATGATTCGGTTTCTTGCATTTCATACAAAGTTTTCCATAAGCCGCACACTTATTAATAGGATGGCTAAATGAACATCTTTTCCAATCAGTGATATTGTTATCAGGTATCTTATTATTATGTGATTTTTTTTTTTTCAAGTTCGGATTCTTCTTCGAAAAATTAGCCTTATTGCTTTTAAAAGTATTTTTATTAGACTTGACCTAATTTACCTTTGTAGATTCTCCCTAGATCCGCTGGACATCTTCTGCTTATTGGTGTGTAACTTCCGCCACTCGACACAGATCGACTACTTTGTTCGGCGATACAATTTTCGTTCTCAGCAGCTTCTCCTTAAGTCGGTGTTGTTTATCCCAAGTACAATACGATCTCTCACCATTTGATCAACTATATTTTCACCCAGTTGCTGCTGCCTGGTATAAAATTTGAAACGTTCGTATATGACATACGTCTTCGGATCGCAATATCCGTCAAAAGCCTTGATTACATTCCAACTACTTTCTTGTCATTATCACTCAGCTTAAATGTTTCAAAAATTTCGATGCCTTTCTCGCTCATTAAATTTAATAGCATGGCGATCTCAACCTCATCGTCAGGCTGTTGTGCTCTGGATGCGAATACGAATATTTCAAATAATCTCATGAACTAACGCCACTCGTCGAAATTCAATGGGCCGGGAGCCCTAAACGTTGATTCCATTTTGGCCTTTTTAATTCTGCTTTCGGTTTAGGTTTTAGGTTTTCTTTATTCTTTTCCCGGCTGCGCCATGTTTTATATCCTTTCTTTACTTGAGACGGACTAATTTATTTGACTGAATCATGTCATTTATTACACCGTACTAACTCTTTGACATTTCAGCTTAACCTCTAAATATCATATATTCTTATGTGCTAACTATAATATAATTCATTTCAATATATAACGAACTGCGGCAGGTTAGTTCATGCCACTCCCATTTGCAAGGACATGATGCCCAGATGCCTTAAATGCAGTTCAACTGAATGCAGGGGATTTTGCGAGGACACAAAATGTTTACTTTGCAATAGTAAAGATCTTATTGCTACAAACCATTCATCCCCATATAAGCATGAGGTAGAAGTTCACTCTATTCTAAACGTATCCAACAGAGAAGCTCAGGCGATCATAAATAACAATAGATATGAAGGACTTGAATTGAAGATATAGCTCAAATGGATTTTCCTCAACTGAAAAAAGACAAGTTCACAACCCGGTCGGTGATGTCCGGAAGGTTCCAATGAAACATATGCACAAGTGGTGGTGTCGCCGGAAAAAACCAACAAAAAAAAATCAACCAAACTAAACAAATCGTTTTTCCCGCTGTGGAAAACTATGAACTACCCAGCAAGCCTACAACCAACAACCTGCTCAAGGCATCAGAGATCGAGAAAATAGTACATGAACTACAGAAAAACCTCACGCTATGAGCGATTCGGGACTTCTAGGAAATAGATATGAATCCACTAGTGAAACTATCCGAATACCTTATTAAGACAAAACAACGAAGACAAGAAAAAGCTGCGAAAGAACCGCAACCGAGCACGTCTAGAGCATAGACTTAAAAACACTACAGTTTTTCTTGTTTACCATAAAAATAATAAATCTCAAAAAACCACTAAATTGCACCAACCACTAATGTAAAGAGGTTACTCTTTCACGACATAAGCTATTTTTACGTATTTTAAGCGTTTATGAGCTGACAGTATCTTACTTTGCTTTTTTCTTTTAAAATAAAATATAATTTAAAATTTGAGACATAATCAGCCCATCTATATGATGGCCAGTAGTATTATTTTAGTGATTCTTGTAAATCATCTAATTTCAAAGAGGGTCATGAGTTACCTTCCTTGTAACAATCCCTTTAATTATTTTTACTAACAATTACCTACACAACCAATTTCTACCAACCACCCCCTGAGGGACAGTAGTACCTATCAGTCATGAGTCACTGAATCTTACTTACCAACAGAAGTCACATAAGTGGACACGATCGCTAAACGCTGGTCAGGAGTGCCGGTTGGCCAGACCATTATAATATTCACAGTTTCTCTAGCATCACAGTTTTCACTTTGGTTCCCTGTGGTTATACAGGGGTGAAGGAAAAAAACAGAAAGGCAGACTGCTATTATCAACAAACAACTTATTATAAATTATTGATCAAAACGTCAAAGTAACAAGACCCTGGTTAGACCAGTTATGACATATGGATGTCTGATCTGGTACAACCAGAGTACTAGTACTATGGAAAGACAAAAAGTTTTCGAAAGGAAATGTCTTCGTGCATGTGCTGGTTTGTAAAGAAAGCCTGAGACAGATTTGAAACACTTTATATCGAATAGAAAAATTTATCACACTGCTAAAGTGACGAGAGTCGATATCTTCATATTGAAACTTCTTCGGAATCATATCACAAGATCTGTAACTGTGAGTGAAAACCCTTGGATTTAACAGCCGTTCCACCCTACAGACGGGCATATTGCGACTTGCCTCGCCACTGGCTTCGTTCCTCCAGAAGCATTCGTGTATTTGGACATGAATCTATATGTTTTTGATTCTGACGGTGTCCCATTTATATATTACGTATATATGGGCCACCGATAAGAAGATAAAATATCCTCCGAATTCGATTTCATGAGACCAACAATTCCAATGGAGATACTCATTTGCTAGATTCGTTGAGGCTGATCTAGCTGAGACGGAGTAATCTAAGTATTGGTGGCTGAATGACAATGTCTAAATTACTCGTGTTTATTTACTGTTTTTGTGTTTTTCGTTACTTAGTTTTTGAGTTTCAGCTCATTATTGCTACAATTCGTGTTGTTTGTTTATGTTAAAAATTAGGTATAGGTATATTGTGATGTTTATTATATCCAGTTTAGAGTTAAGGTTTAACGCTTATGTTAGGAATATTGTGTTTGCATTATATTAGTATAAGATAAAGTTTTTGATTGAATTTTATTAAAATTAGGTTATAACATATTAGGTGTAGCATAAAAGTTCACTGTTGTGTTGCAATATTTTTGAGTAGTGTTGGTTAGTTTTTTCTTCTTTTTCAAATTGAACCATAAAATATGTAATAATTTTAATTAATTTGAATTTTTTACCCCTAAACTTTTAAGAAGTCACCACTTCTAACCTTTCCACAAAGTTTGATGGCTGTAGCTTCTATAGTTTCGGATAAAAACTGCTGCGACATACAAACGGACGCACAGAGGTTGTGATTTCAATAGGTTTTTGTATTTTAGTACAAAAGCCTAAAAACCTAGTCCCTCTACCTTGCCTAACTTGGGTCTACCTACTTAACCCATCCTATATCGATATAAAGTCAGTTCCTTCCACACATCCTTGGAACGCGTCTGCTCACTCAAAAAAGCAAGGCTCGACGGCTTGTGAATATTGAACTTTATCTTGAAGCTGAAATCAGTAAGCTATATTGCAATTTTTTGTTAGCCAAATTGCGTATCGAAATGCTCGAGTCCCGAGAAATATCATTTTACTTCATTTTTTCTATCTAATTATTTCTTCGACATATGAGAAATAGTCATAGCGGTCGCATAACCTTATTTCGATTTTAATGAATAATTTCTTGAGTGTAGTTATGAAAAATAGTATTTCGGAAAATATTACTTAATTTGAAGCTTAGTTCTGAGCTTGCATTTAAATATTAATTATACTATATATTTCAGCAATATCCACAACAAGAAATGCAAAGTATGACTACGAAAACACCAGTGTCAATTCTGCAGGAACTCTTAAGCCGGCGAGGAATTACACCAAGTTATGAATTGGTTCAAATTGAAGGGGCGATACATGAACCAACATTTCGGTATCGGGTATCCTTTAATGATAAAGATGTTCCTTTCACTGCTATGGGAGCTGGTCGGTCGAAGAAAGAAGCGAAGCATGCTGCTGCCAAAGCTTTAATCGACAAAATGACAGGGGTAATTGTTTCCGAACATGCAGCTAACGTAACTCAACCAATCACTCCGAATGGGGGAGAAGACAACGTTCCAACTGGAAATAATAAGTAAATGTTTCAAAGTTTTCTGATTGAATTCTAGCTACTTTTCTTCATTTTCAGCTACGACGATAAGATGATTGGAAATCCCATTGGTTTTTTACAAGAAATGTGCATGGCACGACGTTGGCCTCCACCAACCTATGAAACTGAAATGGAAGTTGGGCTACCGCACGAACGGCAATTTACCATTGCATGCACAATATTAAAATATCGCGAAACTGGTAAAGGGAAAAGCAAAAAAATAGCCAAAAGAATGGCAGCCCATAAAATGTGGACAAGATTACAAGATAGTCCCCTGGACTCTAATCAGATAACTCAAATAATTGACGAGAATGTTAACGAAGAGGTAGATAAATAATCTTCAGCCTTTATTCAGCATCTAAGAATAGTATAAGACAACCCCTACTAAAAAACAGTTTGTGATTTTGTTCATATATAATATAAATTATGTATGATTGTATAAATTAGGATCATACCAAATAACTTATCATTTAGAAGTCTTATTTAACCAACCTTACGGGCTCACCTGAAAATGCTGTCGATCAATGGTCAAATAACTATCAATAGTCGGATGACATGAACAATGATCTTCTTGCAGATAAATATTTCATTGTTGCTAATCCAATAAATTTATTTTTCCTCTGCCTGCTAATGCAGTATCTCTGCTTAGACTCAGAAGCCATCGTAGCTATTATATTCAAAAGGACGACGCCCTGCAAATTTTGAAAATATGACGACCGAAAAAATCTGAGAAGCAGTAAAAAATATTTCCTCTTGAATGAGTGCGTTTCAGAAGACTATCTAAGCCCTAAGTTTTCTGATTTCCGGGGCTTTTCTTCTCGGTGAATTACAGGAAAGCCTTGGACGCATAATATTAGTAATTTTTTAACACGAAACCCGATAATACAGGGTTTTCCATTGACATAATAAATAAGTTTCAATAAATCGATTGTGAGGCGTGCTGTGTGGCTAGTGGCACTGTCTTGTTGAAACCACATATCGTTGATGCTCGTGTCGACTGATTTGGCTCATTTTGAACCGATGCACTTACGGCTACGATATTCCCTTCGCTTCGAGCGACACGACGACTTTTTGGCACTAGAGCACGCACAGCCTTTCGGGTGGGACGATTATTACGGCCGAAAATTGGAGTAAGCGCTCTTAAAGTTGTTTCGGTAATGAATTTTAATAATTTCCAAACGTCGCTGGTTTGTGCACTCTACCTTGATGAAAATGTTGACTTTAACTAACGCTTTGACATTGACAGTTCCTTAAAAAAGTTTAATGGTGCGTTCATATAAAGATACGAAATTGTTATGTCCCTAATTCAAATTCCTATACATCAATATGAGGAAATCTCAAAACAAGAGGCTCTCGGGTAATGTTTAAATAGTCATCGATATAATTTGTTAAAAATTTAAAATGTCAGAATATAAGCTACTTAAATACTATGGTAAAATATAATAAGAAAAGTTCAAATTGAATTTGAAAAAACATTTGTAAAGTAGTATTTAAAACAACGTAAGCCATCCAAGTTTCGATCGCAGCCTCGTTCTTAGCCGCCTTCTATTGTTGCGTGCACCTGCCTTTCCGTCCCTGTGTCCGTCACAGCAATTTTTCTTACAAACTAGCTAGAATAACCAAGTTTAACGACACGCTCTTAAGTGGTGGTCAAATAAAGGTTGCAGTCTAGAGAGTTCTAAGAATTTTAAGGAGGGTCTAGCAATATAAGGATGCTATTTTTTTATTCAATGGACAATGGGATTCGATCGGATACTGAGCTGCATTACGAACATTCATTTTTGTTGACTTTAAGCAAGCATACGACAGTATTGATCGTAACGTACAAATGATGCTTTGCTTTGGTACCCCAGCCAAATTAGTCCGTCTTACCAAAATGACTCTTAAAAAATCTTGAAATAGGATGCGAAACTAGTAGGTCTTTCTAAGAATTGTTTTTACAAAGATTTAAAAATCATAAAATTCATTTTATTTGTATTTATTGTTAATCTTTTCTCTGACACCCTTGCACTGTATGTAATCAGGTCATCAATTTTAAGCTCAAAATTTCTTGCAGACGTGTCGGAATAAAGTAGTTAAATGTCGCACATATACAATATATCTTCCAATCAAACCAGTGAAAGAAATGTTATACAAATATAATACTAACGGGTTGGGCCCAAAATAGAACCCTGGGGCACCCCACTATTTATATATATTATATACAGGGTGCGTACGGTAGTTGAGGACATGCATAAATGTGACTATAACTTCGCGAATTTTTTTTAAAATTTTTTTTTCCTTTTCAGATAAGGAATGTCGGACTACAACATCACTCAAAAAATGAAGAGACATGGTGTCATCGTCGCTATATGTGCGAACCATACAGATTTAGAGATCTCTAATTTTCTTAATTGCGCCCGTTCATGCGTGTAGTTTACTTTACACTAGTAAAACAAACTAAGCAGGTTCGACGGGGTGACCACCTTATCTCTTCAGGAGCAGCCACTCCTGATCACCACGGGGCTGCTCGACTGCTTATGTTTATTACAGGACAGTCTCTTCAATGCTGACTCAGACATGGAGAGACTGAAGGATTTCGCTCTTCACTAGTAAAGAAACAATTGTTTCCGCAGTGGAGAGATGGTTGTTATAATTTTAGGCCCCTCTCCTTGAATACAAGTCCCTGTCTTCTACGAAAGTATGCTAATAAACACCGCTAACCAATCATAAAAACAAATCGGGTGTCGGTCAGGACTAATTGATGATGCGGATTTTATGACTACCGGTCATCAGATTAGCTCCCAGCAAAAACTGACGCAATTCGAAGCAGTGTATTTGAAAACCCCTGGCACCATCAGTTTGTTCAAAATTAGAACTGTCCGACTTCAAACTGTATGAACATGTGCAAACCTTTCCTTTGGTAACATCAAGGGAGCACTACTCTATAACATCATCGGCATGTTCAGGCGGCAGAGCCACCACGAACGAAGAATTCAAGAAGATGCTATAGACCTTATTATACCGAAGACAAAACAAACAACACCAAAAGAAAGTTTATCGGTGACTCTATCGTTACTTTACGGAACCCTCCAAAGTATGCTACGTTAATATCAAATGGTGAGGGTGACAATAAAAATTGAATCGGTTCATCTGCCGACAGCAAAATTAAAAATGTGAGAACTCGAAGGAGAGTAGTGTTGTTTCCCCTTCGGGCCCCACGTTGGGCGCCATTGTAATGATTTTCGAAATGCCCGTGTAGGACACGGGTGCCGATGGTCTGGCACAAGTGTCAGCGAGCTATAAACAACACCGAGCTCAGCTAACTAGCTTCGCTTAACGACCGCGTACGCGTGCTTGACGACTAGCATTTGCGGGATCATATGAGGCGGGCTCTTGTCAAGCCACGAAGCTACACTACAAAATACTTATCAGGCGTACTCTATCTTTAGACATCTGGTCTATTAGGTGTCAATTAAGCTCCTCTACAGTAATTCAATATTTTTTTTTTGCCTCGTTAAAGTTAGCGGACACGGAGGCTTGAGACAAACACAAACATTACACAAAAAGCAACCGTACTTTCTTCGAAGAAGGTATATATATATATATATATATATATATATATATATATATATATATATATCTATGTATATTGTAATAAACATAAGCAGTCGAGCAGCCCCGTGGTGATCAGGAGTGGCTGCTCCTGAAGAGATAAGGAGGTCACCCCGTCGAAACTGCTTAGTTTGTTGTTTTACTAGTGTAAAGTAAACTGCATCCGTCAAGTTTCCATCCTTTAGGCAGAGATGAGTGGTTCACTTCAGCCACTTTAACATCTTTAGGTTTGACATTCCCCTTGTAATACAACGACCTTCTTCTGTGAAAGTAACGGTTGCTTTTTGTGTAATGTATGCGTTTGTCTCAAGCCTCCGTGTCCGCTAACTTTAACGAGGCCAATAAAAATTGAATTACTGTAGAGTAGCTTAATTGACGCCTAATAGAACTTTTCTAAAGACAATAAAAATTGATCGGTGCGTCTTGTAGAGTAGAGTACGCGTGATAAGTTTTGTGTAGTGTAGCTTCGTGGCTCGACAAGAACCCGCCTCATATGATCCCGCAAATGCTAGTCGTCAAGCACGCGTACGCGGTCGTCAAGCGAAGCTAGTTAGCTGAGCTCGGTGTTGTTTATAGCTCGCTGACACTTATGCCAGACCATCGGCACCCGTGTCCTACACGGGCATTAAAGAAAATCATTACAATATATATATATATATATATATATATATATATATATATATATATATACCTATGTATGTATATATATATATATATATATATATATATATATATATATCTATATATATATATATATCTATATATATATATATATATATATATATATATATATATATATATATATATACCTATGTATGTATATATATATATATCTATATATATATATATATATATATATATAATATATATATATATATATATATATATATATATATTTATATATATATATATATATATATTTATATATCTATATATATATATATATATATATATATATATCTATATATATATATATATATATATATATATATATATTATATATATATATATATATATATATATATATATATATATATATATATATATATTTATATATATATATATATATATATATATATATATATCTGTATATATATATATATATATATATATATACATATATATACAGAGGTGGCCAAAAGTGATCGGACAATACAAGAAACAAGCAATAAAATACTTTTACGAGCATAAGCTTTGAAATGAAATAAAAATTTTTCCCTTATATAAAAGTTACTTGTATTCTCAATTAATTGCACAAAAAAATAAAACAGAAATAAAAAGATTTTCACAAGAAAATTAACAACTAATTCAAATTCACATTGCATCAAGTGGACAAAAGTAATCGGACATTTTGAAAAGTGTGAAATTAGTCATTGAAGTTTGGATTCCCCTAATTATATGTTGATATGTGTTTTTCTGATATCAGTCATTTACTTGTCAGTTTTAAGTGAAGAAAGTTAAACATGGCTAAGAATCGCAAAGAAACCTGTATACATGAAAGAAAAGTTATAATAAAGTTGTATAAAGAGAATAAATCCTTTTCTGAAATATCAAAAATAATTGGAAGAAGTCGTTCGACAGTTTTCGATATCGTGAAACGGTTCAGAAAAAATAATCAGGTGGAAAACGAAATTAGGAGTGGTCGACCATGTAAACTAACAGAGACAGACGCACGAAAAATCTTAAGAATTGTTAAAAAGAATCCGACTACAACGTCCAGAAGTATTAGGGATCAATTAGCAGATGTAAATGGTACCAAAGTTAGTGCCCGGACTATTCGTAGAGCTCTCAGCCGTGCTGGTTATCAAGCGAGAGTACCTCGAAAGAAACCACTAATTAGCAAAGTTAATAAGAAGAAAAGATTATGCTTTGCAAAAGAATTTAAAAGCAACCCGCTCGACTTTTGGACTCGTATAATATTCTCTGATGAGAGTAAGTTTAATATCTACCACTCCGACGGCAGGTTGTTGGTGTG
>OZ017740.1:207410954-207413454 GCA_963969285.1 Odontomyia ornata
TTACGCCAGCTTCATCTCCCATTTAGCGCACTTCCAGCTAGCACAATGAAACCTTTAATAAATCAAACCAATTTCCAGAAAATGAGCAGCTAATTTTTCCACTAACATCCCTCATAATGGATACTCATTCCTGATAGAATTAATAATTAAATCGCTAGTTTTCCTAGGTTTTACGAATTATTTTACAATATTTTTTATATTTCTCAAATTGATTTCTACGCACCGTTTCTATTTGGTTGCTCTAAAAACGTTTTATATTTCGACCGTTTCTATAAAATGTTGTTTGATATTTAATTATCTTTTCTACAATCTCGAATCATTTTTTTTCTCTTCTCGGGCTCTTTTATTCTATTGACTTTAGTAAATTTCGGCAACTCTTTCATTTCTCCTTGAATTTGTTTTTCATATCATTAAAGTTGGTCTAAATGAATTTATTCTTTTCGTTTCCAGTCATTACACTTTTCAATTATTGTATTTTCTTCTAACATTTTCTTTTCATACTCATTGTATTTATATAAAGGAGGAAAAGTGATAACTACTATTTAAATCTGAATTTAAAAGGAAAAGAAAAAAATAAAACATTATTATTTATATTTATATATATAGAATTTCTGTTTATAATAAAATTATATAAATTAAAACTAATCAGATTCATCTTCTCGATCGTCGAATCCTGTTAAATCGGCCGATTGTAACATACCTCGCGTGACGGCATATTCAATTAATGCTAAATGACAAAATACATATTTATCGGGCATTTATATTGAGTAAGCACGCTGTGAACGATTTTTTTTCACGGTACCCTTAATATCAGCGGTACCAACATCTTCCAGTCGGGATATGCATATGTCGAGGGTGATAAATGTGCCTGTTCGGCCTATTCCTGCGCTACAGTGTACAACTACTGGTGGTCCTTTTGGATGTCCCTATATTGCCGTTCCCTGCTATATCTTCCGTCCTATATACTAAACGGTAAACAAAACTACATTTTCCCACACAACGTTCACTGTGTCTATAGAGGACCACTACACACGCGCGGTCAACGTACATAGCCAATCTACACAAGCTCTTTAAGGGAAACGCTGCCTTTTACTCGATTTTCACACCAAGCTAAACAAAGGAAACACACTCGCACTTGCCTATGTATTCAATTTTCGAAGAATTTTACATTTCCTCATTTCGTGTGGGGGAAATTTCTGTTTCAATTTCTTATCTTTTAACTATCCGTTGACTTCCAACAAAATTCACGGTTTACTATGAGCATAAACAGATGCATTCGATTTTCAATCACTAAACAATTCGCACTTGAATCGATAAATAAATTGCTCGGCTATCCACCGAAAATTGACAGCAATTTTGTCGGGAACGTATCATTATTGCTCAGCACTGCGGTTTGGTCAAGAATTTAGACGACTATGCGCAAGATCGCAATCAATTTCGCGGGTGCTAGTTGATAACGCTAAATACATAGCTTAGGCGAGTTTGTGAAGCAATTTCTTAAATTTATTTTCACTTATTAAGTAAAAATATGTATTTTTTCCCGCACCGCGCGAAATCACGCCACCTCACACAAAGCTTGCCGCCTGACTCCCTCAGCGTTCCGCGTTCATGCGCGAGTTCAAGCAGACTCCCCCTGTGCATCCGCCGATGGGATCCATGGAATCCCAAGTTGCGTTGAGTAGATTGTTCACCGATAAGAGCTGTTACTCACAGTTCGATGAGTATATTTTGTATGTCTAGGTTTACGATGAGCGGGATGCGAGAATGTGTATTTTACATACTCTCGAGTCATCGTAGGATTTTCTATATGGAACTCGTTTGCTGGTTGTGTAGTGATTTAGTAGATCTGATCTATATTGTGCATGAATTTTCTTTAACCCTTTGCCTGCGCCGAATTCGAATCGAGCATTTTTATTTATATTTAATATATAAAATATTAAATATATAAATTTGCCCTAAAAATAAAATTTAAATTTTAAATAAAATTATTAGATAACAAATATAAAATAATAAATTTAAAAAAACTGCTCTATTACTACATATCTTTCTTAGTGACGTCGTTAAGCTGCCTATAGTCGACACAAAAACGAGTGCTACCATCCTTTTTCTTTACTAGAACTACTGGCGCGGCCCATGGACTGACAGAAGGTTCGATAACACCTTGTTTTTCCATGTCCGAGATCAGTGCGCTCACTTCTCCTTGTTTGGCTATAGGAAGACGTCTCGGCGCTTGTCGAATTGGCTTGGCTCCCTGTGTATCTTTGACGTGAGTTACCATACTCGTTCGGCCTTGGTCATCCGGGCTTGTTGAGAAGATGTCACTGTACTTGGTGACCAGATCAGAGGCTCGCTTGAATAGCTGCACTGGCAATTTGACCTGCTTCAATATTGCAGACGTAGATTCCCGGGCTTTGTCTGCGTCTTGCCTCCTTTTCCAATGATGGTCGTGAGTGGCTTCCAAGGAGGTGATGGTGGAAACAGGCTGGCAGCTGCCGATGAC
>OZ017740.1:207423454-207428454 GCA_963969285.1 Odontomyia ornata
CCACACCAAGTTATCTTGCTGGAAGCCAGTAGAATTAGCCTTTAGATCATACCTGGTCTTCATGCGGTCAGTAGCCGATTCGAGGTGTTTTCGCACTGTCCGATGTATCTGGTTCAACCGTTGTCTTAGATCACTTGCGTACTCCGAGACCATTTGGGGTTTCTCAGGGGGTGTTCCGAACTTTATATCGGCTGGCAGACGAATAGTCTTTCCAAAAATGACTTTGACTGGGGCTTGGCCCGTCGATGCATGTTCGGCAGCTCTGTACGCCATCAAAAATAGTGGGATATGTCGGTCCCAGTCCCTTTGGTTCTCGTCAACCATCTTGGCCAGATGTTTATTGAGCGTGCCGTTGAACCGTTCGACCATTCCATCGGATTGGGGATGCAGCGGTGTTGTCCTCGTTTTCCGTATTCTCAGTAGTTCACACATTTCGCCAAAAACTAGACTCAAAGTTTCGGCCTTGATCTGAATGTAATTCGCAAGGTACGCCGTACCTACTGACCCAATTTAACACTAGCTGTTCAGCTACGGTAGTTGCTTCCTGGTTGGGAATGGGGTAGACCTCGGGCCACTTGCTGAAATAATCGGCTACAACCAGCGTATATCGATTTCCCCAATCGGATTCAGGAAAGGGTCCTGCGATGTCAACAGCAATCCTTTCGAATGGCACGCCTACGTTATAGGTTTGCATTTGTCCTCTCAGTCGTCGCTTTGGGCCTTTGACGGAAGCGCAAATTGTGCATCTGCGACACCAGTCCTCTACGTCTTCTCGAGCGTGGAGCCAGTAGAACCTTTCCCGCGATTTCGCTAAGGTCTTGTTAACACCAAGGTGGCCTCCCGAGGATCCTTCATGCATTTCCTTAACCACATCGTGGATTCGGCTTTTGGGAAGTATAGTTTGCATCCTATAGGAGCTACCATCCGCCGTTTCCCATTTTCGCTTGAGTACGCCACCCTCCACCTGAAGGGAGTTCCATTGTGCCCAATAGCTTTTCAGGGTTGCGCCATGCATTGAAACGTCTTTCCACTCAGGTCGCCCAGTCGTCTCCTTCCATACGAGCAATGGTCCGATGTCTTCATCGGCTAACTGGGCGGTTCGAATCTCCTCCGATGACCAACCTTCATCGAATTCCGCCGTTATCAATCGCAGATCAACGAGCGGTTCCTTTTCCTCAATCCGTCGGCAATGCTTGCAGTTAGCTGGACATGGACGGCGGGATAGGGCGTCAGCATTTCCATGAACTCCGCCCTTCCGATGAACAATTTCGTAGTCGTATGACTGCAATCTTTCGATCCATCTCGCAACTTGTCCCTCGGGATTTTTGAAGTTGAGCAACCATCTCAGTGATGCATGGTCCGTTCGAAGAACAAATTTCTGGCCATATAGATACTTGTGGAACTGCTTGGTGGCCTCTATTATAGCCAATAGCTCCTTCCTGGTCACACAGTAATTCCTCTCACTTTTTGAGAGAACTCGACTGTAATAAGAGAGGACTCTTTCTTCGCCATTGATCTGCTGGGAGAGTACAGCTCCAATACCGCCGTTGCTTGCATCGGTGTCAACTACAAACATTTTTCCGGGTTTCGGATACGCCAGCACGGGTGATTCACACAGCTTTTCCTTCAGGGTCTCAAAGGCTGTCTGGCATTGTTCATTCCAGACATACGGACGATTTTTCTCGGTTAGCTGATGGAGACACTTAGCTATTTTGGCAAAGTCTTTGACGAATCTTCGATAGTAGGTCGCCAGACCCAGAAAACTTCGTAGTTGGCGCTTGTTGTTTGGTGTTGGCCAACTTTTCACGGCTTCAATTTTCTCAGGGTCTGTTTTTACCCCTTCTGCTGATACGACGTGTCCCAGGTATTTTACTTCATCTGCGAAAAGAGTACACTTCTCGGGACTAAGTTTCAAATTTGCCAGTCGTAATCGGGAGAAAACCTCTTCTAAGTTCCGCACATGCTCTTCGAACGTTCTACCGATGACGATGATGTCATCTAGGTACGCCAAGCAGGTTTTCCAGGTTAGACCACGTAGCACATATTCCATCAAGCGTTCGAAAGTGGCTGGAGCATTGCAAAGCCCAAACGGCATCACCACAAATTGCCACAATCCGGTCCCAACTGAAAATGCGGTCTTCTCTCGGTCCTTCTTGTCAATTTCTACCTGCCAGTAGCCACTCTTGAGATCGAGTGTAGAAAACCATTTTGCGTCGGCTAAAGTGTCCATGATGTCATCGATGCGTGGGAGTGGGTAACTATCTTTCTTAGTGACGTCGTTAAGCTGCCTATAGTCGACACAAAAGCGAGTGCTACCATCCTTTTTCTTCACTAGAACTACAGGCGCGGCCCATGGACTGACAGAAGGTTCAATAACGCCTTGTTTTTCCATGTCCGAGATCAGCGCGCTCACTTCTCCTTGTTTGGCTATAGGGAGACGTCTCGGTGCTTGTCGAATCGGCTTGGCTCCCTGTGTATCTATGACGTGAGTTACCATACTCGTTCGGCCTTGGTCATCCGGGCTTGTTGAGAAGATGTCACTGTACTTGGTGACCAGATCAGAGGCTCGTTTGAATAGCTGCACTGGCAATTTGACCTGCTTCAATATTGCAGACGTGGATTCCCGGGCTTTGTCTGTGTCTTGCCTCCTTTTCCAATGATGGTCGTGAGTAGCTTCCAAAGAGGTGATGGTGGAAACAGGCTGGCAGCTGCCGATGACTTCTCCCGCTTTGATGCTCGTAGTTGAGTCTGCGGTGTTCAGGACTCTAACCGGCACATATCCGTTCCTTAAAGATCTTACAAGGCATCGTCCTACAATCAAACTGCGTAATGCGGACGTCTTCGTTGGCTCTATCAGATAAGATCGGTGGTCTCCAGAATCACCATCAAGCTTGGCCCATACAATGCTTTCAGAAGAATTCGGTACATCAGTGTCAGTACATACCACTACATTCATCTTGGGAATTTGGACGCTGGGATCCTCCATCAGTACTTCTACATTCTGCCATTTCAATACACGTTTGCCCAAATCCAACGTGATTCCGTGTGGTCGCAGAAAATCCATTCCGAGAATGCAGTCATCCATAATGTTCGCGACCAGAAAATTATGTCGGAACACAAGGTCTGCCAACTGTATCTGGAGGTTGACCTCTCCATGAACAGGTGCAGTTTCTCCCGTAGCTGTCCGTAGTGAGAAAATTCTGTCCTTGTGAAGTAGTTGCTGTCTCACTAGGTCTTCTCGGATAATCGATCGGGTTGCACCAGTGTCGATTGTTATGGTGCAGTGTTCTCCGTCAACTTGACCCGGAAGGCATAAGTCCGCTTCTCCACGATGTAGTCTTGACACGATGATGGTGGTGCTGGGGACGTCGATCCTCCTAGCCAACCTCTGCCCCACGAAGTTGGCTCTTACATGTTTCCCGACCCCTCTGTTTGAAGGGCATCCATTCTGGGCTCCTGACTCGGTCTGGATCTCCTCCTAGCTGCACACCCTGGACAATAGCTCGGTTTTCTTCGCTTCTTGCAGTCTCTTTGCAGGTGCCCCTTCTCTCCGCAATTCCAGCATCTAGGCGCACCATTTACATGCGGATCTCGCTCAATTTCCACGCGCTCACACCTGCACTCGTCTGTCACTACCTCACGAACCCGGGCAGTGGTACGAGTCACATTTTTCGCTGCCTCAAAGTTCAGACTATAAGCCAGTGCGTCCTTAACCGTTTGCTTTTGAGCTAAACGCACGGCTTGTTGCAATTCCGGGTCCTTTAGTGCGCTGATGAATGCTTCTGTCGCTGCATCATCTCGATGTTCTGGGTCGTAGGCTGGATAAGCCAAAAGTGCCAGTTGCTCAATGTCTTGGGCTAGCTGCTGTAGGGTTTCACCAGACTTCTGCATTCGATGCCTTAGCTGTGACCGATAAATCTGCTTTAGATGATCGTCTCCATAACGCATGTCGAGCGCATTCATTATAGCATTCGGGTTTGAGTGCAATTCAACGGGGATGGTCTGCAAAAGCTCGGCAGCTGGGCCTTTTAGAGCAAGAATCAATGCAGTTGCTCGTTCCTGCTCATTCCAGTGATTTATGCGAGCGGCTGCTTCGAATTGGGTTTTGTAAATAGTCCAGACCGTTTGCCCATCGAATATTGGTGCTTGCACATTTCTAGATGAGCTTTGCGTTGCGGTTATAATTGGGGCTGGTGAGGTGGTTACTACTGCCTTTGCTGCTTCGAATTCCTTTTTCATATTTTCCATCTCATTGTTGATTCTCTCCTCGACCTGGCTGACCTTTTCCTCGACCTGGTAAACCTTTTCCTCGACCTGGTCAACCTTTTCCTCGACGCCTTTAATTTGTTTGTTGAGACTACCGAGCTCCGCTTTTATTTCGGTTGACTGTTTCTCCAGCTTCTGTGTGATGTCTGCCTTGATGTCTGCTTTGATTTCGATTGCTTGTTGGTCTAGCTTCGCTGATTGTTCATTTAGCTTCGTTGTTTGTTCATTTAACTTCGCTGATTGCTCATCTAGCTTCGTGGTTAAATTGGATGAATGTTGTCGCTGCTCTTGCTGCATCAGCATTAACATTTGCATCAGCGCATTTTCTGGTTCCTTTGGTTTTTTTGTTTCTGCTTCACCACCTTCTTTTTTCTTCATCTGAGGGCTCACCGGAATCCAGATACGCGCCTTCCGATTCAATTGCGTCACGCAAGCGTGCAATCAGTGTGGCCTTTGTACCTTGCGTAGCCAGGTTTCGCTGTTCCAACTCTTCCTTAAGCTCAGACATGGTCAATTCATTAATTTTTAAGTTTAAGCTTCGTGGCATTTTTAATGTTTCTTTAAATTTTCCTATTGTGCACTATAAAAATGTTCAAATATTCACTTTCAAAATTTTTCTTTCGCACTTCTTGACACCACTGTCGGGTGTTTTCGGTTCGCGGCCAATAATTTAAATGTTCCGGGAAAGTGAAAACGCAATGTCTTTTAATTTAAGTTAAAAGAATTTATTTAAT
>OZ017740.1:207433454-207443454 GCA_963969285.1 Odontomyia ornata
ATTGAGAAGTATAGATGTAAGTTTAGCGAGCAATAACACACGACAAGCATACAAAGTAGTGAAAAGCCTGAAACGTGGTTATCAGCCCAAAACCACGCTCAGTCGTGATGACAGCGGCAATATAATCGCTGATGAAATCAAGATTAAGGAAAGATGGGCAACATATTTCATGCACCTCCTTCATCCTCCGCACAGCTCCAGAACATCGGAGCCTAAAGATGTCTGCGGAGAGCTTCCATTGGCCCCACCAACTCTGGATGAAGTTTGTTCCATCATCAAAGCCTAAAGGAATAATAAAGTACCGGGCATTGATGAGATTCCAGTGGAGCTCATCAAATATGGTGGCAGTAGTGTTCATCAAGCTATTCACAAAGTCATCCAGTACATTTGGCAACAAGAACATATGCCGAAAGAGTGGAGCCAATCAATTATACTCCCTATCCACAAAAAAGGTGACAAGCTACAGTGCGAAAATTATAGAGGCATATCACTACTTTGAACGGCGTACAAAATATTTTCTAAAATCTTAGAAAATAAAATCGGATCATACGCCAACAGTATTATTGGGGAGTATCAAGGTGGTTTTAGGGCAGGTAGATCAACAAAAGACCAACTGTTCACGGTGAAGTAGGTACTTGAAAAATGTTGGGAGTTCAAAATAGACGTACACCAAATTTTCGTTGACCAAGCAAGCATACGACAGTATTGATCGTAACGTACTGTACCAAATAATGCTTGGTTTTGGCATCCCAGCCAAATTAGTCAGTCTTACCAAAATGACAATGACGTCGACGACCTCCCAAGTCCGCATCAATAACCAACTCACCGATGCCTTTGACACAAATATCGGACTGAAGCAGGGAGATGGGCTGGCCCCATTGCTATTCAATTTGGCTCTGGGGTACGTCATAGGGAAGCTACCTGTCGATACGCGAGGTACATTACTCTACAAGTCGACCCAGATAGTAGCCTATGCGGACGACATCAACGTTATTGTCACGGTCACTAACAACTGCCAAAGAACTCTTCCTGAAACTCGACAGCGAAGCAAAACTAGCAGGGCTACAAATCAACGAAAATAAAACAAAGCTCATGACGCAGTCGAGAAAAACTACCCCAAATACACAAAATATCACACTTGGCGAATACAATATCGAGAATGTTAGCGAATTTGTGTATTTAGGCGCCAAAATAACGAAAACGGGCAATGAAAGAAACGAAATACGCCGAAGAATACCAGCTGCATATACAGAAAAACAAAGCTCCAAGTATATAAATCTGTGATAAGACCTGTGTTATGCTATGGGTGTGAAACATGGACCCTAACCCAAGCATCCGCAAATATATTGAACGCCTTTGAGCAACGGGTCCTGAGGCGAATAATCGGAGCGAAGCTAGACGGGGACCAATGGCGAATTCGATACAACCATGAGCTGTATGAAATTTTTGACGAACCGGAGGTCTCCAGGATTGTAAGACTGCAGAAGCTGCAATAGGCTGGACACATGAATCGCATGGACGATCAACGGATACCCAAAAAGGTATTCGTAGGGAACTGAAGGCCGGCGGCCTTCAGGAAACCGAGGAAACGCTGGTCTGACTCGGTCGACGAAAACAGTTCATCGCTGCTCGGATTTCGGAATTGGATGACGCGGTCAACGGACCGAGACAGTTGGAGGCGCTATTTGCAGCAAGCGAAGGCCAGAAAGGGGCTGAAGTGCTAAGAAGAAGAAGATATATATATATATATATATATATATATATATATATATATATATATATATATATATATATATATATATATATATATATATGTAGATATGTAGATATATATGTGTATATAGATATATATATATATATATATATATATATATATATATATATATGTAGATATATATGTGTATATAGATATATATATATATATATATATATATATATATATATATATATATGTAGATATATATGTGTATATAGATATATATATATATATATATATATATATATATATATATATATATATATATATATATATATATATAGATAGATATGTATATGTTTATATATATACATATATACGTATATATATATATATATATATATATATATATATATATATATATATATATATATGTATTATACGTCATTTTTAAGGTACACTTGACAGCTATCAAAATCAGTCAACACAACAATTTTATCTTGTGTGCATCATTATTATTTTTCACGATGAATAACTTCGAAAATTGGAGAAAAAGATAGCCTTTGCAGGAGGTTCTGTTAGGTCATTTTTTTGCAAAGTAAACTGCTGTGGAAAGTCATCGTTTGCTTGTAGGAGTTTATGGCGACGATGATTTTGACATCAAAGACAAAGAACGCCCAGGACAGCCAAAAAAGTTTGAAGACGAAGAATTGGAGACGCTATGTATTGATTTTCCTGTCTAAATTTGTACGAACGAACTCGGAAGCGACCTCTCATTGGTTCTAGATGTTAAGTCTGAGTCGTGCCAACGAATGGTACCAATCAGTCAACCAGCTCGTGCACCCGTAATCCATTTCGCGGTGGCTGTTTGTCGGCCAGCTAGATCGGAGAGGATTTCGGTCGCAGGTCTTAAAATGGATTATGCTCAATTACGTATTTCAGCCACCATTAAATGTCCGCTTCAAACGCGTCGAAAACACAGACATACGAAAAAGAACCCTACTTTACTTCATTGCGTATTCATTCACCATTTCAGTCAAGTACAAAAATCTAATTTCAATTTCGCGTTCCCGAATTTTACCGACGCGGTACCGAAAAATACACTACGTTGACTCAACCCCGAAGAAAGAACTAAGCTTACACTTTTTTTCGTTATTTTTCTATTAACAATTCATAACATATATATTCTTCTTGAACCGAAGTGAGCTTGAAAGAATCTACCGAATTATCCAAACTGTTAAAATATTTGCTTAAGCAAAAATGTGTAACTTAATAATCTGAACCTATGGGACAAACTTAGCTTACAGCTTTATGAAATTCTGTTAACTGAATAAACAGATTCAATGAAAACTAGGCTCTGCCTTGTCTCGTTTGTATAGTTAAATATTATTTTTCAACTTTAATTAATAAACTTTTATAGTGCCAATAAACCGATTCATACGATTTGCAAAGATCTTCGCATATAATAATTAAACTTAACTTTTCATATATACTTCTCAACACTGCACTTAAAATGTTGTCCCCATACTTGAACTTTATTTAGAAATCGTTATGCTCCATTACCCCTCATCGATATTTTAATGCGGTAAATTTGAATTTATTTTCGGGGAAAAAATTTTTTTTTAACACTTAGTTAAGGAGAACTGTGACCTCCTTTAATTTTCATAAACCAAATTCGGATAACTTCACGCCGTGTACAACTTTCTTGGAGTGTAATATTTGAAAGGCAAATATTCATTCAAGTTGGCTTCTGTAAATCCTCTTTGAGACATATCAAGATCCTACTTCTTCAATCTCTTTTATTTATTACTATTTCCCAGAGAACTTTCTTTTCAAAATCAATGCAAACGAAAATCTCTTAAAATTTGTTTTCTAACTGATGCCGTTCGAGTGATCTTTACCTCATCTTATATTTAAAGCTTTATAACAATGCATTCGTAATAAACTGTAGCAATTACTTCGTATACGAAACAAATTCGATAATTCTATAAATAATTCAAAACAATAAAGCAAATTAATTGAGCTTAAATAGCTTCACAAATAAGCTAAGCCAACAAAAAAACGACAAATTAACTTTAATCTATAGATCTCTATCCCGGAAAATTAGCATATAAGGCAACCTGGGAAATTTGCACTAAACTTATCTCTTCTTAGAGTAGAGAAAAAAAATCACAGATGAAGCAATGAAATATTAATAATTTGCAAATAGGGACTTCAATGATAATTAAGGTATAACTCCGCTGTCAGCGTCCATAATCTATATGAACTGGGACAAGAGTTAATCTTGTAACCTGCTATTTGCATCACTCACTAGAACAGGTGATTTTTTGTTTAGCTTAAGAAGTCTGATTTTTATAGAAAGAACCATGCGAACACGATTTGAAAACTAAATTCTAGTTTTTTAGAAGATACTTAATTGAAAAAGACACCAAAAATGTGTATGAAGCCACCAATTGCTTGCTTAACTTTGCGGACCGAACTTACTTGTAATTTTGTGTGACACATTAACTATGGCCATTTCATGTTTAGAATCCAACTCACAATCCTAAAGACCGCTTAACTTCAGCATCCAGTGAGCCCCAGTGCTGACCGTCGCCACTGTCATATGGAACCACACAAACACGGGTGGTCAATAAGCCTATTCTTTTTCTGTTGAAAATGCAGATGATTGCAAGCTACTCGCCGACACCCTGCCTGTCCAATAATCATTCACGATCGCTATGGTGTTCATTACGGGCTTTGTTGCACTTAGACCCAACAGCCACTACCAGATCCAATCACTCCTCTTAGCATTTCGCCAATTCCGCAACCCGCGCACCATTGCCGACACGGACAGTCTTCCGGACAATACACTCGGATGCTTCCTCGTTTCGTCCGCTTCCAGATTCGAGAGTGCGATTGAGGTTAGAGGAGAGTGAGATTTTACTGTGGAGAGTTAGCAGAACTTAAACGTACATTCCCACACCAATCGATTGATTCTCACGTACCATAACATTCCCCAATCATACATTGAGCTCATCAATGCGCTTCCTGAATTGGCGATAATCCGATGCAGTTTTAACGTTTAGTTGTATCCTCAGGACCAGTACCTTCATGTGAGCGGATGATCATGCAAGATTATGGTGCAATTTGTAATTTGGATGGGCCTGTAGTTAGTATTGGGGGCTGTGGTGGTGACGTTGCTAAAACTGAGTTTGAGGTTAAATCAGCAAAATTAAGGCTAACTGGGAAAACAGCGTTACCTAATATCTACGGTGAAGCACCTACTGCTGCTGCTTCCCTGCATTATTCCCACTCCGATTGTGTGGGGGCAGTTGGAATGGGTCTAATTTCCTTCGCTCATATGAGAAGAGTCGCGGAAGCCACACACTCAAACATCCACTCGTCGCGCCTCTGCACAATTTAAATTTTCGAACCACGCGTGCTGTGTACGGTTATCTGCCGCCTGCACCCGTTTGACATCACCTACTCCAACTGCCGTCAGCAGAATGTCATCCAAAGCTGACGTTCGCTAGCAAGCCATATGGTAGCGATGGGCATGTGTGCGAGTCGGCAGTGGCGTAGGCCGACTCATTACAGCTACTCGATGAGGATTCGTGTCAAACGCAAGACGAACTTGCCAAATCGTTGGGAGTGACTCGGCAATCCATTTCGAAACGTTTGAAAGCCGCCGGATACATTCAGAAGCAAGGTAATTGGGTCCCCTATGAGTTGAAGCCGAGAGACGTTGAACGGCGCTTCTGTATGTTTGAAATGCTGCTTGAGCACCACAAAAAGAAATCATTTTTGCATCGGATCGTGACTGGGGATGAAAAATGGATCCATTATGACAATCCTAAGCGCAAAAAGTCATACGTGAAGCCCGGCCAACCAGCCAAATCAACGCCGAAGCCAAATATCCATGGCGCCAAGGTTATGCTGTGTATTTGGTGGGATCAGAAGGGGCCGTTATATTATGAGTTGTTGAAATCGGACCAGACAATCACGGGTGACCTGTACCGAACACAATTAATACGTTTGAAGCGTGCCATCATCGAAAAACGCCCGGAATATGCGAAAAGACACGAGGCTATAATTTTTCATCATGACAACGCTCGGCCGCATGTTGCAAGACGCATGAAAAACTTTGGAAAATAGTGGATGGGGAGTTTTGGCCCACCCGCCTTAGAGTCCGGACCTTGCCCCGTCTGACTTTCATTTATTTCGCTCAATGCAAAACGCCCCCCCCCCGGAATACGCTTCACTTCCGAGCAAGGCATCCGAAATTGGATAGATTTGTTTTTGGCCGCCAAGCCGGCGCAGTTGTTTTGGGATGGAATTCATAAATTGCCTGAAAGATGGGGAAATGTTGTAGCTTCCGATGGACAATACTTCGAATAAAATATATTGTAAGATTTTTCCAAAGTAAAGCATCAAATTTCGCTAAAAAAAATTCCGGTTATTAAGTTGTACACCCAATATGCACATATATATATAGTATATATATATATATATATATATATATATATGTATATATATATATAGTATATATATATATATATATATATATATATATATATATAGTATATATATATATATATATATATATATATATATATATATATATATATATATAGTATATATATATATATATATATATATATATATATATATATAGTATATATATATATATATATATATATATATAGTATATATATATATAGTATATATATATATATATATATATATATATATATATATATATATATATAGTATATGTATATATATATATACAGTATATATATATATATATATATATATATATATATAGTATATATATATATATATATATATAGTATATATATATATATAGTATATATATATATATATATATATATATATATATATATATATATATATAATTATATATATTTATATATATATACATATATATATATATACACAATATATATATATATATATATATATATATATATATATATATATATATACATACATATATATATATATATATATATATATATATATATATACAATATATATATATATATATATATATATATATATATATATATATATATATATATACAATATATATATAATTATATATATATATATACAATATATATATAATTATATATATATATATATATATATATATATATATACAATATATATATAATTATATATATATATATATACAATATATATATATATATATATATATATATATATATATATATATATATATATATATATATATATATATATATATATACTATATATATATATATATATATTCAATATATATATACACATATACAATATATATATATATATATATATATATATATATATATATATATATATATATATACATATACAATATATATATATATATATATATATATATATATATATATATATATATATATATATATATATATATATATATATATATAAACAATATATATATATATGTATATATATATATATATATATATATATATATAAACAATATATATATATGTATATATATATATATATATATATATATATATATATATATATATATATATATATATATATATGTATATATATATATATATATATATATATATATATATATATATATATATATATATATATATATATGTGTATATTGTCGCGTGTTATTGGTTCGCGGCCAATAATTTAAATGTTCCGGGAAAGTGAAAACGCAATGTCTTTTAATTTAAGTTAAAAGAGTTTATTTTATTTCAAAAGTGCACAATGATCGATTTAACACTTTCACTAATTTTAATTTTCACTATTAAAAATTAAAATTTAACACTTGTCCATAAATTTATTATCGCAATTGTCTTCTAAATTACTTCACTATTACGAAACACACTTTCGCAGTTCTTATCGCGGTCGAATGAATGATGATCCCCCCATTCATTCAGCTCGCATTTATATAGGGTCTCTACCTATTCACCCATTTCTCGTACGTTGGTGAATGTTCTACCGAGAGGTACCTGGTAGATTCGAGCAAATTTAATGAATGGAGTGACGTCACTTGCAGATGTTGATCATGCTTGTTGCGTTCTCGTGGTTTCGAGTGAATTCGTGTTCTTCATTGTTGTGAAAACAATTGCGACAGTAGCTCGCAGAATTATTTGTACATGTAATTATTTGTACATGTAACACTGCCCCCACCTCAGTTCTTTTCGCCCCGAAAAGATGTGTCGCCAGTTGTAGTCAATTCTCCCTGGGTTGTAATATGGGGCAAGACGGTCCAGATGCACGATTTTCATTTTAGCTCTCGGCTTACGATGTTCCTGTATTCGGTATACGACGTCGTTGATTCGCTTTGTAACTCGGTATGGTCCCTCCCAATTATGTTGCAACTTTGGAGACCTACCCTTTCGCCGTTGCGGGTTATAAAGCCACACCAAGGCATCTTGCTGGAAGCCAGTAGAATTAGCCTTTAGATCATACCTGGTCTTCATGCGGTCAGTAGCCGATTCGAGGTGTTTTCGCACTGTCCGATGTATCTGGTTCAACCGTTGTCTTAGATCACTTGCGTACTCCGAGACCGTTTGGGGTTTCTCAGGGGGTGTTCCGAACTTTATATCGGCTGGCAGACGAATAGTCTTTCCAAAAATGACTTTGGCTGGGGCTTGGCCCGTCGATGCATGTTCGGCAGCTCTGTACGCCATCAAAAATAGTGGGATATGTCGGTCCCAGTCCCTTTGGTTCTCGTCAACCATCTTGGCCAGATGTTTATTGAGCGTGCCGTTGAAACGTTCGACCATTCCATCGGATTGGGGATGCAGCGGTGTTGTCCTCGTTTTCCGCATTCCGAGCAGCTCGCACATTTCGCCAAAAACTAGTGACTCAAAGTTTCGGCCTTGATCCGAATGTAATTCGCAAGGTACGCCGTACCTACTGACCCAATTTAACACTAGCTGTTCAGCTACGGTAGTTGCTTCCTGGTTGGGAATGGGGTAGACCTCGGGCCACTTGCTGAAATAATCGGCTACAACCAGCGTATATCGATTTCCCCAATCGGTTTCAGGAAAGGGTCCTGCGATGTCAACAGCAATCCTTTCGAATGGCACGCCTACGTTATAGGCTTGCATTTGTCCTCTCAGTCGTCGCTTTGGGCCTTTGACGGAAGCGCAAATTGTGCATCTGCGACACCAGTCCTCTACGTCTTCTCGAGCGTGGAGCCAGTAGAACCGTTCCCGCAATTTCGCTAAGGTCTTGTTAACACCAAGGTGGCCTCCCGAGGATCCTTCATGCATTTCCTTAACCACATCGTGGATTCGGCTTTTGGGAAGTATAGTTTGCATCCTATAGGAGCTACCATCCGCCGTTTCCCATTTCCGCTTGAGTACGCCACCCTCCACCTGAAGGGAGTTCCATTGTGCCCAATAGCTTTTCAGGGTTGCGCCATGCATTGAAACGTCTTTCCACTCAGGTCGCCCAGTTGTCTCCTTCCATACGAGCAATGGTCCGATGTCTTCATCGGCTAGCTGGGCATTTCGAATCTCCTCCGATGACCAACCTTCATCGAATTCCGCCGTTATCAGTCGCAGATCAACGGGCGGTTCCTTTTCCTCAATCCGTCGGCAATGCTTGCAGTTAGCTGGACATGGATGATGAGATAGGGCGTCAGCAATCCCATGAACTCTGCCCTTGTGAAGCAGTTGGGGCCTCACTAGGTCTGGTCGGATCGTCGATCGGGTTGCACCAGTGTCGTTTGTTAGGGTGCATTGTTCTTCATCAACTTGACCAGGAAGGCATCTGTCTGCTTCTCCACGATGTTGCCTTGGCACGGTGCTGGGGATGTCGATACTCCTAGCCAACGTTCGCCCCACGAAGTTGGCCCTTGCAGTTTGATGGGCCTCCATTCTAGGCTCCTGGCACGGTCTGGATCTCCACCACCCTGGACAATAGCTCGGTCTTCTTCCCTTTTTGCAGTCTCTTTGCAGGTGCCCTTTTTCCCCGCAATTCCAGCATCTAGGCGCGCCATTTACATGCGGGTCTCGCTCGATTTCCACGCGTTCACACCTGCACTCGTCTGTCACTACTTCACGAACCCGGGCAGTGGTACGAGTCACATTTTTCGCTGCCTCAAAGTTCAGACTGTAAGCCAATGCGTCCTTAACCGTTTGCTTTTGAGCTAAACGCACGGCTTGTTGCAATTCCGGGTCCTTTAGTGCGCTGATGAATGCCTCTGTCGCTGCATCATCTCGATGTTCTGGGTCGTAGGCTGGGTAAGCCAAAAGTGCTAGTCGCTCAATGTCATGGGCTAGC
>OZ017740.1:207448454-207455954 GCA_963969285.1 Odontomyia ornata
GTCCGCATTGCGCAGTTTGATTGTAGGACGAAGCCTTGTAAGATCTATAAGGAACGGATACGTGCCGGTTAGAGTCCTTAACACCGCAGACTCAACCACGAGCATCAAAGCGGGAGAAGTCATCGGCAGCTGCCAGCCTGTTTCCACCATCACCTCCTTGGAAGCCACTCACGACCATCATTGGAAAAGGAGGCAAGACACAGACAAAGCCCGGGAATCCACGTCTGCAATATTGAAGCAGGTCAAATTGCCAGTGCAGCTATTCAAACGAGCCTCTGATCTGGTCACCAAGTACAGTGACATCTTCTCAAAAAGCCCGGATGACCATGGCGGAACGAAAATGGTAACTCACGTCAAAGATACACAGGGAGCCAAGCCAATTCGACAAGCGCCGAGACGTCTTCCTATAGCCAAACAAGGAGAAGTGAGCGCACTGATCTCGGACAGGGAAAAACAAGGCGTTATCGAACCTTCTGTTAATCCATGGGCCGCGCCAGTAGTTCTAGTAAAGAAAAAGGATGGTAGCACTCGCTTTTGTGTCGACTATAGGCAGCTTAACGACGTCACTAAGAAAGATAGTTACCCGCTCCCACGCATCGATGACATCATGGACACTTTAGCCGACGCAAAATGGTTTTCTACACTCGATCTCAAGAGTGGCTACTGGCAGGTAGAAATCGACAAGAAGGACCGAGAGAAGACCGCATTTTCAGTTGGGACCGGATTGTGGCAATTTGTGGTGATGCCGTTTGGGCTTTGCAATGCTCCAGCCACTTTCGAACGCCTGATGGAATACGTGCTACGTGGTCTCACCTGGAAAACCTGCTTGGTGTACCTAGATGACATCATCGTCATCGGGAGAACGCTCGAAGAGCATGTGCGGAACTTAGAAGATGTTTTCTCCCGATTGCGACTGGCAAATTTGAAACTTAGTCCCGACAAGTGTACCCTTTTCGCAGCTGAAGTAAAATACCGGGGACACGTCGTATCTGAAGAAGGGGTCAAAACAGACCCTGAGAAAATTGAAGCCGTGAAAAGCTAGCCAACTACGCAGTTTTCTGGGTCTGGCAACCTACTATCGAAGATTCGTCAAAGGCTTTGCCAAAAAAGCTAAGTGTCTCCATCAGCTAACCGAGAAAAATCGTCCGTATATCTGGAATGAACAATTCCAGGTAGCCTTTGAGACCTTGAAGGAGAAGCTGTGTGAATCACCCGTACTGGCATATCCGAAACCACGAAAAATGTTTGTAGTTGACACCGATGCGAGCAACGGCGGTATTGGAGCTGTACTGTCCCAGCAGATCGATGGCGAAGAAAGAGTCCTCTCGTATTACAGTCAAGTTCTTTCAAAAAGTGGGAGGAACTACTGCGTGACCAGGAAGGAGCTATTGGCTATTATAGAGACCACCAAGCACTTCCAAAAATGCCCATATGGCCAGAAATTTGTTCTTCGAACGGACGATGCATCGCTGAGATGGCTGCTCAACTTCAAAAACCCCGAGGGACAAGTTGCGAGATGGATCGAAAGATTGCAGTCATACGACTACGAAATTGTTCATCGGAAGGGCGGAGTTTATGGAAATGCTGACGCCCTATCTCGTCGTCCATGTCCAGCTAACTGCAAGCATTGTCGAGGGATTGAGGAAAAGGAACCGCCCGTTGATCTGCGATTGATAACGGCCGAATTCGATGAAGGTTAGTCATCGGAGGAGATTCGAAATGCCCAGTTAGCCGATGAAGACATCGGGCCAGTGCTCGTATGGAAGGAGACAACTGGGCGACCTGAGTGGAAAGACGTTTCAATGAATGGCGCAACCCTGAAAAGCTATTGGGCACAATGGAACTCCCTTCAGGTGGAGGGTGGCATACTCAAGCGGAAATGGGAAACGGCGGATGGCAGCTCCTATAGGATGCAAACTATACTTCCCAAAAGCCGAATCCACGATGTGGTTAAGGAAATGCATGAAGGATCCTCGGGAGGCCACCTTGGTGTTAACAAGACCTTAGCGAAATTACGGGAAAGGTTCTACTGGCTCCACGCTCGAGAAGACGTAGAGGACTGGTGCCGTAGATGCACCATTTGCGCTTCCGTCAAAGGTCCAAAGCGACGACTGAGAGGACAAATGCAAACCTATAACGTGGGTGTACGGTTTGAAAGGATTGCTGTTGACATCGCAGGACCCTTTCCTGAATCCGAATGGGGAAATCGATACACGCTGGTTGTGGCCGATTATTTCAGCAAGTGGCCCGAGGTCCGACATATTCCAATATTTTTGATGGCGTACAGAGCTGCTGAACATACATCGACGGGCCGGGCCCTAGCCAAATTCATTTTGTGGAAAGACTATTCGTCTACCAGCTGATATAAAGTTCGGGACACCCCCTGAGAAACCCCAACCGATCTCGGAGTACGCAAATGAGCTAAGACAACGGTTGAACCAGATACATTCGACAGTGCGAAAACACCTCGAATCGGCTACTGACCGCATGAAGACCAGGTATGATCTAAAGGCAAATTCTGCTGGCTTCCAGCAAGATGACTTGGTCTGGCTATATAATCCACAACGCCGAAAGGGTAGATCTCCAAAGTTGCAGCATAATTGGGAGGGACCATACCGGGTTACAAGGCGAATCAACGACGTCGTATATCGCATACAGGAACACCGTAAGCCAAGAGCCAAAATGAAAATCGTGCACCTGGGCCGTCTTGCCCCATATTACATCCAGGGAGAATTGACTACAACAGGCGACACATCTTTTCGGCGCGAAAAGAACTGAGGTGGGGGCCGTGTTATGTTACGATCGATATACAATAAGCCAACCAAGCACACACCTCCATTGTCGTCGAATCATATACCTGACGACCAATGAGCAAGCGAAAAGACTTCGCAGATCGCTTTACATAAGCAATCACAAATGTTACAAGCGATCTACGACGTTGTACATATACGTTCACGCTGCGCCAACCAAGGACATAACACCATGGTCGTCGAATCATACCTGTATACCGGATGACCATTGAAGAAGCGAAAAGACTTCGCAAATTGCTTTACATAAGTGATTGAATCGACGAAGACGCACACGTTAAGCTTTGGAGAATGCTACCAGCGGGGTAAAGCTGGAGAGAGAGCCGAAAGAAAGCTTTAAAGAAAAGCTCTCACTCACCAATTCGCCGCGAGAGATTCACCATCCGGACAAGTGAGACGGAGCGGGGAGGAAAGAGCTTTTCTAAATTGAGAGCAACACGTTTCGGTTACTCAGCATTTTTAGAGTGAATCGAGGCCGAAAGCTTGCTGGAGAACCATTTAAAACCAGCCGAACGAGCCAGTAGCAGTGAGTATTGGTACGATACTACCACCGTATTCGAATTCGTCATCAGGGCAGTGGTGCGTGTATAGGTTGCCGTAAAGCTGTTGCAGTTCTAGTTCTACGATTAGTTAGATGGTGAGGTGTTGGCTCAAGCCGCGAACCTCCTTCGGCTTGATTGCGTTTTACGCTGCGTAGCCACCATCAGCTAATCCTTTTTTCTATTCCCCAGACTCCTTCGCTAGAAAAGGGCTTCACCCAGTATGGATAGTCGTTAAAAATAATTAAATAATTGATTGTAATGTTAGTGATTTAAAAGGAGTGGACAATAAAACTAGAGTAATTCATTAAAAAATTAACTCTCGTCTTTTGTTGTTCTAGTTTAAACGGACAGAGTAGCAGGTAAGTGGTAAATTAGGAGTTCTTTCCCCGGGAGCCTTGATGATGTATATTGGATACACATCAAATGTGCTCCCAGTACATAGGGTATACTGGTTTTGTAACAGTTACATGCGCGAATAATTCTTCGAGCTACTGTTGCAATTGTTTTCACAACCATTAAGAACCTCATGATCAACAAAGTGAATTTACTCGAAATCACGAGAACCCACCAAGCATGATTAACATCTGAAAGTGACGTCACTCCATTCATTAAGCTGCTCGAATATACTAGGTACCTCTCGGCAGAACATTCGCCAATGTACGAGAAATGGGTTGAATGGCTAGAGACCCTATATAAAGGCGAGCTGAATGAATGGGGGATTCATTCATTACAACTGCTATAATAAAAACTGCGATAGAGTGGAGCGCGAGGTAAAGGCGAAATTGATCGAGTGATTGTGAAGTGATTTTAGAAGACAATTGCAATAGAAATTTATTCACAAGGAGAAGTTAGACTTTTAATAGTGAAATTAATAACTGTGCATTCTTTTAAATGAATTCTTTTAAACTTAATTGAAAAAGACACTGCGTTTTCACTTTCCCGGAACATTAGAAAGTATTGGCCGCGAACCATAACACGCGACAATATATATATATATATATATATATATATATATATATATATATATATATATATATATATATATATATATATATATATATATATATATATATATATATATATATATATATATATATATATATATATATATATATATCTATATATATATATATATATATATATATATATATATATATATCTAAACATATATATATACATATATAATATATATATATATATATATATATATATATATATATATATATATATATATATATATATATATATATATATATATATATATATATATATACGAGGTGTGTTCAAAAAATATCTATTTATTCATGAATATCTATTTTGTCCCCTTCAAAGTAATCCCCATGAGATATTATACACTTGTGCCAACGGTTTTTCCAATCTTCGAAGCACTTAAAAAAATCATTTTTTTTAATCTTGTTCAGCTCCTCCTTCGATGCCGTCTTTATCTCGTCAAGCGTAGCGTAACGTCATCCTTTCATGGGCCTCTTCAGTTTAGGAAACAAGAAAAAGTCACAGGGGGCCAGATCTGAGGAATACGGTGGCTGCGGCATCATTAGTGTGTTGTTTTTGGCCAAAAAGTCACGCACAAGCAACGATGTGTGAGCAGGGACGTTATCGTGGTGCAAAAGCCAATTTTTGTTCTCCCACAAATCCGGGCGTTTCTGGCGGATTGCTTCGCGCAAATTGCGCATAACTTACAGGTAATATTCCTTATTGACCGTTCTTCCTTGTGGCAAGAACTCATGATGCACCACGCACCTGCAATCGAAGAAAACTGTCAGCAAAACTTTCACATTCGACCGAACTTGGCGCGCTTTTTTCGGTCTTGGTTCATGCGGCAGCTTCCATTGAGATGATTGAGCTTTGGTTTCCACGTCATAACCATAAACCCACGATTCGTCACCAGTTACGACCCTCTGGAGCAAATTTGGTTCGTCGCGGACAGAGTTTAACATCTCCTTAGCAATGTTCATGCGTTGCTGTTTTTGGTCGCAATTGAGCAATTTTGGTACGAATTTCGCGGCGACCCGTCTCATGCCCAAATCGTTGATAAAAATCGAATGGCACGAGCCAATCGATATGTTTAGGTCCTCAGCAACTTCTCTAACGGTGATTCGACGATTGGCCAATACCATTTTCTCCACTTCATTAATTTTTTCGTCTGTTGTTGAAGTGCTCGGGCGTCCGGCACGCTCTTCGTCGTTCACATCTTCTCGGCCTTCTAAAAACATTTTGTACCACCGATAAACGTTGCTTCGGTCCAAGGTAGCTTCTCCGTATGCCACAGTCAACATTCGGAATGCATCCGCGCACTTAATTTCGATTTTCACACAAAATTTGATACACGTTCTTTGATCCATTTTTTTTAATAAGTAAAAATCGAAGACGATTGAAAACACGTGCAAATAAAGCAGCTATCACCAATCAAGTGAACATTCAAAATGGTCGAGCTTGTCGGCATAAGTGACAGACATGAGTACCAACATAACGCCACAAAAAAATCGAAATTCGAATATACGTAACCCGCGAAAATTCAAAATTCGTGATACTTTTTGAACACACCTCATATATATATATATCTCCCGTCTCCCTGTAGAGTTCCCTTCGCAGCCTGGCCCATTTGGTAATATATATATATATATAGATATATATATATATGTATATATATATATATATATATATATATATATATATATATATATATATATATATATATTAATGTGCACATATTTTCGTAATATTAGTTCCCCGGGGAATTTAAATTACAATTTCCGTGTACTTCGTTGTCACAAAGTATATATGCATATATATATATATATATATATATATATATATATATATATATATAGATATATATATATATATATGTGTATATATATATATATATATATATATATATATATATATATATATTAATGTGCACATATTTGCGTAATATTAGTTCCCCGGGGAATTTAAATTACAATTTCCGTGTACTTCGTTGTCACAAAGTATATATGCATATATATATATATATATATATATATATATATATATATATATATATATATATATATATATATATATATATATATATATATATATATATATATATATATATATATATATATATATATATATATATATATATATATAAATATATATATATATATATACATATATATATATATATATATATATATATATATATATATATATATATATGCATATATATATATATATATATATATATGCATATATATATATATATATATATATATATATATATATATATATATATATATATATGCATATATATATATATATATATGCATATATATATATATATATATATATATATATATATATATATATGCATATATACTTCGTGACAACGAAGTACCCGGAAATTATAATTCAAATTCCCCGGGGAACTAATATTACGAAAATATGTGCACATCAATATATATATATATATATATATATATATTATATATATATATATATATATATATATATACATATATATATATATATATATATATATATACATATATATATATATATATACATATATATATATATATATATATATATATATATATATACATATATATATATATATATATATATATATATATATATATATATATATATATATGTATATATATATATATATATATATATATATATATATATATATATATATATATATATATATATATATATATATATATATATATATATATATATATATATATATAGACACTACCGGCCAAAAGTTAAGGACCAAGAATAAAAATCTTTGTTAACTGGAAATTATTTCAAAAGGACATCTGCTGAAGATCTAATTTGAATACCTGAGTATTCTATTGCTACTAAAGAATATATAACAAGTGCCCTTCTTGCATATTTTTATGTTTGCATCCTAGAAAGGTCAATTGTTCCCAAGCATTAATTAAAGCCCCTTCAATGACTAACAGGTAAAGTCATTGTAATATTTCTCTGACCTGCCCATTACGAATCTTTTTGGTCTTATTTAGTGTTGACCGTAATTAAGGATAATTTGAGCTTCCTGAAACGTATTTATTTCCTGAGTTTTCGAAGAGTTCATCTTTCTCTAGTTTGATTAGTCTCAGTTTGCCCTTGTTGTAGTCAAGACACTTTAAAAT
>OZ017740.1:207458454-207510954 GCA_963969285.1 Odontomyia ornata
ATATATATATATATATATGCATAAATATATATATATATATATATATATATATATATATATATATATATATGCATATAAATATATATATATATATATATATATATATATATATATATATATATATATATGCATATAAATATAGATATATATATATATTTATATATATATATATATATATATATATATATATATATATATATATAAATATATATATATATATATATATATATATATATATATGTAGATATATACATATATAAATATATGCACATATATGCATATAAATATTTATACAGTTCGACAAAAAAGTCTCCGCACGGTGCTTATTTTTCTGTATAAGTAAGAATACCGTTCAGATATATCAATATTTTTTTTATTTTAGTAATAAATATGTTTTCTATAAACTTATAATTACAAGATACAACAAAAAAAATAAAAACTTGTCCATTCGTTTCCGTACGAGATAGCATCTTAATAAAATTATAAGAAAAAGGAATTTTGTAAAAAAAAATTTTAATACTTAGTAGGATTCCCCTTAGCTTTGATGACTGCTGTCAATCGGCTGGGTATCGAAGAGACTAGTTTGGATGTTATTTCGGATCCTATAGAGTTCCATTCTTACTGGAGTTTAGCTTTAAGCTGTTGCCTGTTTGTGTACTCTACGCTCCAATTCATCCCCTAAATGTTCTATTGGGTTTAGGTCGGGTGATTGTGGTGGACTGTGTAGTTGCTTGGGTACATTATATAGTAGCCATTCCTTAACAATCATTTATGTATGCTTAGGATCGTTCTTATTGGAAAATGAAATCACTTTCCATGCCTAAGGCTGATACGCTTTCGCGCAAACTCGTTCTAAGAATGTTTAGGTAATCCCACTGGTCCATTGTGCTCCCAATGAAGTGCAATTTTCCAACTCCTGAAGCTGCCATACATCCCCAAATCATTACATTACCACCGCCATGCTTGACTGTTGGAATTAGATTTTTGCAATTGAATTCCACATTTGCTTTACGCCAAACTTTTTCCTTGCCATCTGATCCAAATATGTTGAATTTACTCTCGTCGGAAAATACAACTCGATTCCAGAAATTAGCGTCCTTATTTTGGTGCATTTTCGCAAAGTCTAATCTCTTCTTGCGATTAAGTTTTGAGACCAATGGCCTTCGCCTTAGTTTACAACCATGGAAATTACTTCCCCGTAGAATATTTCTAATGGTTTCATCACTTACCGATGAAATAGTCTTTTCTGACCTCGTCTGCTATTTTACATGCGCTGGTTCTAGGATTATCTTTTATTTTTCTTACTATTGACCGCCGCGCTATATCGCTTAAACTTTTTGGCCGTCCCCAATGGGGCATACTTTTGAACGAACCGGTTTCTCCATATTGCTTAATAACATATTGGACACTTGACTTAGGTCTACCAATTACTTTCGAAATTTTACTCATCGACTTGCCTTCGCAATGAAGCTTTATGATCAATTTCCTCGTATCTACACAAATTCCTTTACTTATGGCGGAATATTGGATTTTCTGAAGTTGATACAAATCTGCACACGGCTGAAACTATACTAGCTGTACTCTAGAAAAAAATTGTGAACTTTTGTTTGTGCAAAGCATTGTTTACATGATTATGTAAATAATGCAAAGCATTGTTTAAGAAACTTCGTACGGAGACTTTTTTGATAAAAATTTTTGTAAAATTCACTAAATTGAATTACTATATATTAAAAAATGGATAAATTCCTGCATTTATCCCTGAACTTTGTTACAAAAGACTGTAGAAAACATTGCAATCGTTAAAGTAAAAAAATATTGAATTACATGAGAGATGTTCATAAAAATCAAGAAAATGTAGCGTCGTACGTAGACTTTTATGTCTAACTGTATATATATATATATATATATATATATATATATATATATATATATATATATATATATATATGTACATATATTTATATATATATATATATATATATATATATATATATATATATATATATATATATATATCTGTATATATACATATATATATATATATATATATATATATATATATATATATATATATATATATATATATATATATACAGTTAGACAAAAAAGTCTCCGTACGACGCTACTTTTCTTGATTTTCACGAACATCTCTAATGCAATTCAATACTTTTTTACTTTACTGATTGCAATTTTTTTTACAGCTCTTTTGTAACAAAGTTCAGGGATAAATGCAGGAATTTATCCATTTCTTAATATGTAGTAATTCAATGTAGTGAATTTTACAAAATTTTATATCAAAAAAGTCTCCGTATGAAATTTTTTAAACAATGCTTTGTATATATATATATATATATATATATATATATATAGGGTCTGCATAATATATATATATATATATATATATATATATATATATATATATATATATATATATATATATATATATATATATATATATATATATCTTCTGATAACAACTTTACTAATAATAAAATGACAACTTCATGATTTTTAAATGCAATATTTACAAAGCAAATTATTTGTCATATATTTCTTATGAACTTTTACTGCACGCGCTATGCGGTTAGCAAAAATGATCCGCGAATTTCGGTAATTGATTCGCGCGTGTAAAGAAAATATGCAAAAACAGGAAATCAATGTTCCAATTACATTTAGAGTTATTCTTTGAGATAGGTAAAAAAAAATGAATTTACGATTGCGCGTGCAGGAACAATTGAAGACATAGGAATTGAATATCATCGAACTGATTTTAATGTAAGGAACAATATTTGATGACGAAAGTTGATTGTTTGGACATACTCCCGGCCGTTGAAAGCACTGAGGTTTCAAGACAGTGTATTCCGGCGTGCTTGAAGTCGAAAGTCGATGGTCCTTGGGAAGGGTTGTGGTGCTTCTGGTCCTGGTGATATTCGTGTTTTGTAGCATCTTGTGGTGAAGTAAATGACTGTCAAGCCGAAGATGATGACCAATACCAAATATCCTGCTGAGACATGGTAGATTGTGGAGTCAACGTGATGAGGAAGAGAGCTTTGTTGTTTGATTTGCAGGAGAGTGGTTTTAAGCTGAACAATGTCATCGGAATTGTTTGCTATCTTCATACTGTGGAAGTTTTCTTGAGGTTCTAAGTGCTCCAAAATGATGGTGGAGTTTAAGGCAACTGATGGTAGGTAAGAAAGGTCGATCCGATTAGTAAATTGATGGTGGGCCATGATCGTCAACGAGCCTTGTCTTATGTTGCAGCTGGTCTTAAACCTCAGAGAACCAGATCCAGTTAGAATAGTTTGATAACTGTTGTCACCACAAACTATGTTTAAAGACATTTCTTCTTGCAGATTGTAGATCTATGTATTCTTGTTGTGAAGTTGAATCCACATATTTGAGGGGTCGGGAATGATCTTGAGTTTGCAAACTTGGGGTAGTGTATGTACTTGGTTTAATAATTTAAGTTCGTATTGAGCTGGTCCAGTATCTCGGTTGAATATTTGATGTTTTTTATTGCACAGGTATTTATCTTCACTTGTTAATAGGAATGAACTAATTTCGGCTTCGGACATGACGCTGTATTGATCCTTGTGTAGTGACACAGCTAAAAATGTAGTATTCGTAACAATGCAAGCAAACTGTTTCCTTAGTTTAAAAGTAATAGGAATAACTTTGAATAGCTGGAACACCTCTACGTTTAGCAAGGGTATGTTTATTTTGAAGATAGCCTTATCCTTCATGATTATTGACTGAACAGTCATAATTGAGTATAGTTTTGGCAGTGAAATATACCCAGATTGATTCCGTACGATTAAGGAGGCTGGTATATTTTCTCGGATGAATCTTAGTTCGTTTTGTAGCTGGTCTGGCCGCAGGATGAGAGGGTTCATTTTTCCGTTGTGACTATCTATAGTAACACCAATTAATGCTGTTTGGATGCGTTGATATGCCATAAGCAGCAGAGTGAAGTGGATGGATAACGTGTTGAAAGCTTGTTTGAGACCTTGGTTCTCCAGAATATGGCTGGTTTTATTAATATTTAAGCGGAATTGTTCTAGATAAGTTTTGGATGGATTTCGTCTGTTCCTTTATAAAGGCTCTGTCTTGGTCTAGGAGGTTTAGGGTGGAATGTACGACGGATGTTTGATTTTTAATCAACTCTATGATGTGGTTCTCATTTAAATTAATTTTGTCAATAGTTGTTGCCATTTCTTCTGTGTAGCCCTGGTCCAATATTCCGAATAACTTGTTACTCATGGTTCCAATAAAATCAAAAGGCGATCGCTTCTTCCGGATTTCAGAGCTTCTCTCAAACAGCAAGTTATTATTTGCCTGTATGGTGCTTAGCTGGGATTGAAATTGTGCTAAGAGGAGCTTACATCGTCCTTGGTTTTCGGTTTCAGTCTGCTCGCAGAGTTCCTTCAGGCGTTTGTGATTGTTTCGCAGGTTTTGCATATCCTTCCAATATTCGGTCATATTGTAATATGCTATGATGTTCCAATTGTCCGTTACCATTGAGACCTTACCGATATCCTCAAAATATACCGGCGCCTCCTTGGTAAATGGTCTGATCACGATAGTCTCGTTGATTGGCTGAGTTGTTGTTTTGATGCTTGGTACGCATAATATTAATAGCACTAAGGCGAGTTTCGCGATCTTTGGCGTTCGTATCGTTGGTGGCGATCGTGTCCTTTTGGTTTGAACGTGCTTCGTTTGTACTGTGGTATTTTGAGACGGTTGGGAGTCTTTACTCTCGTGGAACTTCTTCAGGTCACTGCAGCGAAAATGAAGGGCTGGGCTTGTCAACCAGTTAGAATTTATGGGGAAAATTCGATGTTTGCTTCGTTTTTTGACCGTTTTAGTGAATTTTATCAGCGACGTACGTCCATCGTTTTGGCTAGCAGTAACAGTTAATGAGATTTCAGACGATTTTAAATGATTATTGGTTACATTTGATGTGCTTGAATCCTTCAAATCTGATAACTCTTTTGATGTACAATCGATCCTGTCTTCATTCGAGCCTTCAGGGGGATTTATGACCAAATCCCTTTGCGGCTTCTCAACGTCCTCCTTCAAATCTGATGGTATTGTGACTGTGTAGTCGATCCTATTTTCAAT
Organism: Odontomyia ornata; assembly: GCA_963969285.1. Lineage (NCBI taxonomy): Eukaryota > Metazoa > Arthropoda > Insecta > Diptera > Stratiomyidae > Odontomyia > Odontomyia ornata. The sequence goes on from OZ017740.1 coordinate 207,463,576, forward strand.
TGAGCCTTCAGGGAATTTTTTCGTCAGGTCTTCTTCAGTTGTGTCAACTGGCAAAGGACATAAGTTATGAACTGCTCTTTTGAGTACTCCTCTTCCGGTTTTGACATCAACTACTCTAGTAAGTTCATCTGATCCTTCATAAAGTTTGATGATCCTGCCAATGGCCCATTTGAGAAGGGGTACGTTGTCTTCTTTTAAGAGGACTAATGTCCCTAAAGAAATTTTTGTTGTCGACGTCTTCCACTTGCTTCTGGTCCGTAACTCTTGTAGGTATTCTTTAGACCAACGTTTCCAAAATTCCGATTGGCTGGCTTGGACTAGCTTCCATCTTTGTAGTAGCTTGATGTTGGTTTCTGAAGAACTTGGAATTGGCAATGCGTTGAGTGGTTCCCCAATCAAAAAATGACCCGGTGTTAGCGCATGCAGATCGGTTGGATTATTAGAGAGAGGAGTAAGTGGCCTAGAATTCAGAACCGCTTCGATCTCTGTTATTACTGTGTGCAGTTCTTCATATGTAAGTGAAGCTCCAGCAATCACTCTTTTGATATGGTTCTTTGCAGATTTTACAGCGGCTTCCCAGAGTCCTCCGAAATAAGGTGATCTGGGAGGGATGAAAAGCCATTCTATTCGTTCTTCTGAGCAGTACTGTTGAAGCTCATTTTGATTTTATTTAGAAATAATTCTTGTACCTCCCCAAGTTCGTTTTTGGCTCCTACAAAGTTTGTGGCATTGTCACAATATATCTTCGTCGGAAGGCCTCTCCGAGCAAGGAATCGTTTTAGAGCACCAATGAATGCGTCCTTTGTGAGATCCGACACAAGTTCCAGATGAACAGCTTTTGTACAGAAACAAACAAAAACGGCAATGTATGCCTTTGTGGGCCTTTTTCCTCTAATACAGTAGTGAATTTAAATTGGGCCACAGAAATCAACACCAACGTTGGAAAATGGACGAGTTGCTTGAACTCTTTCTCGTGGGAGGTTCCCCATAATTTGGGAGTACAATCTTGGCCTTGCTCTGCAACACCGCATACATTTATGACCATCTTTTGTGCCAAAGTTCTTCCACGTAATGGCCAAAATTCTTGCCGAAGTATTCGAAGCAGCGCTTGAGGACCGGCATGAAGATTCCTTTCATGAACATGTTGAATCAATAGATGCACAATCTCGTTTGAATGTGGCAGTAAGAGTTGATGTTTTGCTTCATATATTGAGTCAGATATCTCGATTCGTCCTCCTACTCGAAGTAATCCTTTGCTGTCCACAGAAGGCTTGAGCGAACTGAGAGAATGTCCGGTTGGCAACATCGGATGTTTTGCCAAATGTTTTATTTCATCCATAAAGGCGATATGTTGGATTTCATAGACAATATAGTGTAAAGCGTTGCGAAGCTCCGCTGGAGTTAGTGGTCCAATTAAAGTGTCATCTTTTGATTTCAGATTGTGCTTGAAGCGATGAATGTAGGCAGCTGTACGCTGAAGAAATCTGAATGAGTTTCGATGGTTGATGCCGCTTATAATTGGTGAATGTGGTTGTATTGAAATCAAAGCCATGGGTTTCCGTTCTTCGTCTGTTTCCAAGTATTTGACTGGGGGCTTTGGCCATTCGTTGTTTGAGAGCTCCAAAAATGTTGGTCCTCTAAACCAAAGGCTACAGTTGACATAATCACCGGGGGTGGCACCTCTAGAGAGAATATCTGCAGGGTTTTCCTTCGTCGGAACGTGCCTCCATTGACTTAGTTTGGTATTTTCCTGGATGAACGCCACTCGATTAGCCACGAACCGTTTTAACATTGATAACGATCCTCTTATCCATGACAGCACTATGGTTGAGTCGGTCCAATAAAAAAACGTTTTTGACTGGTGCACACAAAGCCTTCTGCACTTTGACCACAAGTTTTACCATCAGATGAGCAGCACAAAGTTCTAATCTAGGAATTGTTGTTTGTTTCAGTGGAGCTACTCTTGACCGAGCACACAGAAGATTGGTTACATACTCTTCATTAGAGTTAGTTGAGCGTATATAAACTGCTGTTCCAAATGCACTTTCACTTGCATCTGAAAACGCATGTAGTTCGATATTGGAGGTATCGCCTGACATTGCACGTCGTGGAATAATGAGTGAATTTAATACTTGCAGCTCTTCACGGAAATTACATCATCTTGTTGATAACGACTCCGGAATCGGATTATCCCAATCAAGTTTGAGCTGCCACAACTCGGATGAAGATATTTTTCCCTTTGAAACGATAGGGTTGACGAGACCCAAAGGGTCATAGATGCGCATAAGATCACTATGGACGCTACGTTTTGTGACTTTATCCACTGCTGGTAGATCTACCTGGATGCCATAAGTGTCGATATGGGGATGCCAAATTATACCAAGTGATCTAGTGTAGTAGTCATCTTTTGTATTTGACGTGGTCATAGTTTCCAAATCTGCTTTTGGGATATGCTGAAGTAGTTTAGGATGGTTAGCACACCATTTGCGCAACGAAAATCCGCCTTCGAGAAGCATGGTCCTCAAAGTCAAAGTCAAAGTCAAAAGCGCTTTATTTAATACTTATCGTTATAAATTTTTAAAAGAACATAAAGCCAATTCCAAATAATAAAACTATAAAAAACTTAATGGCCCGAATGGCTCTCTAAATTTATACGTTATCAGTTAAACACAATTAATGAAAAAAATACACTTGCAAATTTAAATTAATTAAGATTATTTCATATTTTTTGATTCAATTGGAAAAAGGAGAAAAAACCAACCAGCATTATTCAAAAATTACTTATACTACTAACACAACAATGAACTTATATCCTATACCTAATATGTTACAACCTAATTCTAAATAAGTTCAATCAAAAAAAAAAACAAAAAAAACGTTACCTTATATTGAAACATATACCTAAATTATAATACAAATAAACAACAACACTAGATGTAGTAATAATGAGATGAATCTAAAAAACTAAGTAACGATAAAGCACAAGAACAGAAAATAAACACGAATAATTTAGACATTGTCATTCAGCCACCAATACCTAGATTGCTCCATCTCAGCTCGACCAGCCTCAACGAAACTAGCAAATGAGTATCTCCATTGGAATTGTTGGCCTCGTGAACTCAGATTCGGAGGATATTTTATCTTCTTATCGGTGGCCCGTCGGTATATGTGACATATGATTGGGACGCCGTCAGAATCAAAAATATATCGATTCATGTCCAAATACACGAATGCTTCTGGAGGAACGAAGCCAGTAGTGAGGCAAGTCACAATATACCCGTCTGTAGGGTGGAACGGCTGTGAAATCCAAGGGTTATCACTCACAGTTACAGATCTTGCGATATGATTCCGAAGAAGTTTCAATATGAAGATATCGACTCTTGTCACTTGAGCGGTTTGATAAATTTTTCTATTCGATATATAGTGCTTCCAATCCGTCTCAGGCTTTCTGTACAAACCAGTACATGCACGAAGACATTTCCTTTCGAAAACTCTTAATCTTTCCATTGTACTAGCACTCTGGTTGTACCAGATCTGGCATCCGTATGTCAAAACTGGCCTAACCAGGGTCTTGTAACAAATAACTTTGACTTTTTGATCAATGTATCTGGAATGAAAGAGTCGCCGAAGGGCCATGACTACTTTTAGTGCCTTACTGAGCATGATTTTGACATGTTCAGTGTAGTACAGATACTGATCGAGATGAACACCGAGGTATCGAACACAGGATTTATGTGGAAGCCGTTCTGAACTACCCTCACCAGCCATAATGTGGAAATCCTTCCAATTACGTTTCAGGTCTTGACTGGCCCCCTGCAGCGTTGTCCGAAACAAGATTTTCATTCGCCAATTGTCGGTGTAGAGCTGCACATCATTAAACATTTTTTGAAGATTGCTCTGAACTATTGTAGCTTTTCGGTCTGCCGTATAAATGATCAGATCATCAGCAAACGCTACCAATGATCGCGTTGGCGAGACATTAAAATCAAAGCTGTTCAATAGCTTGCGAATGAATATTGAGAAAAGCAGGGGCGCAGTAACTGTTCCCTGCTGTAGACCATTTAAGACCATGAATTCGCGCATTGTTGTCAGATTTCCATCAGTGACAACAAATGATTTCCCGTATAACATATTACACATCATGGCGACAAGGTGTCTGGGGAACCTGTCCTGAAGAAGTTTGAAAACTAGTCCATCTAACCACACCGTATCGAAGGCTTTCTCCATATCAATGAGACATGCTCCAACACATTCTTTGTTGTTTAGTTTCCAACAGATGTCTGAGGTTACTTTCGTTATTGCATGTATGGTCGAATGCCTGGCACGAAAACCAAATTGGCAATTCGGCATCAACTCATATTTCTCAATGTGGGCGTTTAATGCTCTGTTGAGTATCACTTCAAACACCTTGCTGATGTTAGGCAGCAAGCTGATTGGGCGATAGCTTTTAGGGCATGAAGATTCTTTTCCTTTCTTCAAGATCGGAAATACCTTAGCCTTCTTCCACTCATTTGGGAAATATGAATTGTTCAACATGTTGTTGAACAATATGCAATAATTCCTAATAGCAACCTCAGGCAAATGTCGGAGAACTATATTTGGAATACCGTCAGTACCACATGATTTTTTGTTGTTTATTCTGCGAAATATGAAACAGAAGTCTTCATAGCTGACAAAATAATCAATAAGATTCAAGCTCGGTATGAGGTCAGATGTGAATGTTTCATCGAAATGAAGAATTGATTGGCCGTTCAGGCTTGATTTGAAGTCGGAAACTTTTGCTTCAACGACCTCCGAAAATATTTCATTCCTTCTCTCTGGGTTTGGCAGATGAACCAATTCAAAATGTGTTCCAATCAGGGCAAGTTTCTGCAATCCATCACATATAATCCTGTTTCCATTTCTATCCGGAGTCGTACTATCAATTTCGATACCAGCTCTATCGAGAAGATTTATCTCATCACTAGTGACTTCAAGATTCGATACCTTCACTCGAGACTTCCTGCGGAATAAGCTATTCACTTTCGCGAAAACGCCATCTGGGTCCTGTGGGCTAATACCCCTCAGTTTTTCCGCCCATTGATTGCTGACCTCACTCCTGAAGTATGAACGGATTAAGTTCCGGACATTCTTCAGGTGTAATTTCAACAAAGCCAACGAGGGATGGTTGTAGTCCAAAAATCGTCGATAAATATTGTTGACGCGTGTGAGAAGAAGGCTTTTCAATCTTTTCAACCTTGCGATGGTTGGTGTTTCATATCCTTCCATATTGTTTCGGTGTTTAATCTTGGGAACTACTTTCTCAATCGTTTCCAACGTCAGCTTCTCTAACTTCGACAAATAGAGATCTATTTCATCGTCAGTTAGATTTCTGTTATTAGGAACCATTGAGCAAGCGTTGCCATCATCAGAAGGAGGACATTGCTTCTGGTACTCCAGATTAAACTTCTTTTGAAACTTTCCCCAGTCTGTTTTTTTGAAATTCAACCGATGGTTTTCATGTTGAACTGGAATGAGGAAGAAATCATCCCTTTGATGATTGATTTCCATTACGATTGCGTTATGGTCGCTATCGTAAGGAAGCACCTGCAGTTTCCGTTGAGGACTATTAAAGCTGAATTCAAGTCTTGCGTCAGCAATGCAGAGGTCCAAATATGAATTTGTCCTAGGGTATGTTGGGAACTCCGACCCATATAGGTTGCACCTGTATTCAATTTGGTTCTCTGTTATCCATGATTTCAGGAATACACCTCTTGGATTATTGGTGGCGTTCAGCCATGATGTATGCTTGGCATTCAGGTCACCGGCAAAAATATAATAATTATGCAGCCTGTTCAATTCGAGTATTTCAAACAAGGAATTGAGTTCCTCCTTGAACTTGAGAACATTTTGACCAGTTGCATAGGCAGAGATAACGAAAAGGTTATCCCCACCTGGCAGTGAAATTTTGATGACGGACACTTCAAGAAATTCAAAGTTTTTGAATTCAACTTTTTCAATATTTTGGAAACAATAGGGTCTTCTAACCAATATCCCGGTGCCACCTCGCCCATCACCTATTACCCTATCGTTTCTTACGAATGCGAAATCTTTGAATTCCATGGAATGCCATGAATTGAGGTGGGTTTCAGTGAGAAGTATGATGTCAGGCTTTTGCTTAACAACAAATTCAAGGAGATAATCACGTCGATGTATAGCAACGATAGAGTTGACGTTGATCGATATGAGGCGAAGCCTATCCATGGGAATATGACTGGATAACAAGTTATTATTAGGCATTTGAAAGACCTAAACGCTGAAAAGCAAAGTTAATTTTTGAATCTTGTTTGTCTATTCTCTTCGATAAAGAATTAAGTTGCTGGTAAATTTTGAGAAGCAGCTCATTATTGCCACTTACATTATTTACATTATTTCCAGCATTTTCTGCTGGTCCTCTAGCGGCGAGTGCAAATGATACTCCGGGCTTGACGAAGTTGGAAGGTATGATATTACGGTGTACTTGTGTTTGCTTTGGAGCAAATTTAACTTTTGCATCTTGATATCGGGAGCATCCTCGATATGATGCAGGGTGACCAAAAACACCGCAGTTAACGCAGTATAATTTTTCTTTAGGCTCCGTCTGAGCCAATTTGCACTCACCGGGAGCATGAACGTCTTTGCATTTAACGCAACGATAGTGCATGGCACAATTGGCAGCCGAATGTCCAAATCTTTGACACCGGTAACACTGGTTGACTTCTCTTTTCTGGAGGCGTTCCCACCTCACCACTCTGAAATTTAAGTACCTTATTTGTTGAAGGGCACTTGGACTGCTCTTATTTGCAATTTGTACCAGGTAAAGTGGTAAATTCTTCCTTTCTATGGTCGACCTTCTTGTCGCAAAGGCTTTGACTGAAACAAAATCAATATCTGGTGCAGCCTCCTTGAGCACCTGAAGAAGATCGACCGTATCCTCTCCGCTGTCCAAACCCTTCAACAAGAAGGTCTGATTCTTTTCACTTTTTGGGGTATAGGTGAAGTGTGGAACCTCCCCTGAAATCAGCGCATCTTTGGCTGACTTGAAATCAACCAGTGATTTCGTCCTTATAGTTAATTTTTCGGCATTAACTCTTTTGATTTCGAAATTGGCCAGTTTATTTTCGGCTGCCAATAGCCGAACCATATCTTTCCCGGTTTGTCCGAACACGTTGATTGGCGGAACTTTTTCTGTCTTGTTGGAAGCTTTTTCAGAGGAACCAGCAGAACTGCGGGCTGGTTTTTTCTCCTTATTTTTGTTCTGTAAATATTGAATGAAATTAACGTCATTATCTTGATTAAAATTACCTCCGATGTTTTCTTCGATTTCCATATCTTCGGTTAATCCCTCCAGCGCTGCAAAATAATTTTGGCTCTCGTTGGTGCCACCAGCACTTAGAACTTCTTCTGGAATTGCTTGCTTTGTACTTTTCTTCGGCTTTGTTACCTGTTGCCATTGATTTTGTGGCTGCGTCTTTTGAGGCTTCATCCCTTGCTTGAAAAGATCCTTGAGAGACTGTATCTCTTGCCTTAGTTCATCATTTTCTTTCTGCAATTTGGCCATTTGTTGATTATCCGCTATTATTTGCAGCTTGCTACGGAGTTTTTTCTTCGTTATGTTTTCTTTTAGTGATTGTCGCCAGTTTCGTATTCGTCGTTTCCCCAGGTTGCCCCAACGGTGGGAAGCCGTCGGGCTCCTCCATACCAGCGGCGAAATTTTCTTTGTGAATTTGTTTTTCGTTACCAATCGAAGTAAAAATATTCGATAGAAATTTCCTGAGTCGATTACTTCGACAATATAAGATTTTTTCCGATAAAAATTAACTTCGGACAAACGTTTTTGAAAAATTAATTTAATTTTTGAAAACTTTTGACAGGAGCGATTTAAAAGACGTCCATACGCAAAGACTACTACGATCCCATACGAAGCATGGTCCTCAGCTCGGATTGAATGCGCACGGCTTCCTTTAAATTGTTAGATCCAGATAAAATGTCATCAACGTAGAAATCCTTTAAAGCAACACTAGCTCCCAGTGGATAATCTCTCTGCTTTGTTTCAGCCAAATACTGTGGCGTTTTGGTTGCTAAATACGGTGCACAAGCGGTACCGTAGGTTACTGCTCGTAATCTGTAATATTTGATTGCTTCGGTGGGATTATCTCTCCATAATACCAACTGGAAGTTTCTGTCTTCATCAGCGACTAAAATTTGCCGATACATTTTTTCTATGTCTGCCGAAAAAACATATCGGTGAATCCTGAAGCGAATGAGTATGTCAAATAATTCATCTTGAACCACTGGTCCCACAAGAAGCAAATTGTTAAGGGATACATTGCTTGACGTTTTACACGAGCCGTCGAAAACGACACGTAACTTTGTCGTTGTGCTAGTAGGTTTCAGCACACAATGGTGGGGCAGAAAGTAATGTACCTTTGGAATCCTGGCTGGATCAATTTGTTCCATGTGCTTTAGTGCAATCAACTCGTCCATGAAGTCTTGATATTGACGCTTAAGCTCGGGATGACGTTCCAAACGGCGCTCTTGGCTTAATTATCGTCTTATTGCGACTTGTTTCGATACCCCAAGAGAATCAGGTGAGTCAGAAAATGGAAGTTTGACTTCAAATTTTCCCTCTGAGCCTTTTCGAATAGTCTTCAGAAAGTGCTCTTCACATTTCCTCTCTGCGTCTGACATGGCCGACGTTTTGGTTTCGACTTTTTCCAACTCCCAAAAGCGTTTCAATTGTTCTTCAATGGAGCTGGAGGCAATATTGCAAACAGTTGAGAGTAGGAGCTGTGTTGTTTTCACTTTTCCTAAAACGATCCAACCGAGAACGGAATTCTGTAGCGTAGGGAGATCAGCGGAAAGTTTTATCTTATCTGAAGACATCAAGTCGGCGTAAATCTCGGCACCTATTAAAATGTCAATCCTTTTGGAAGTATTAAAGTCGGGATCGGCTAGATGTATGTTTGCTGGGATGGGCCATGAATTCGTACTGCAAATCTGGTCCGGTTGGTATGAAGTTATTTCTGGCAATATTACAAATTCAAGTGCAGTAGAGAAGTTGCTGACTTGGGATTGGATAGTAAGACTCATTCTCTCTTTACTGTGCAGTTTTGAACTTCCTATTCCACAGATATCAATAGGTTTATCAACTCGTCGAAATCCAAGTTGTTTAAAAAGGCGCTCAGAGATAAAATTCAGCTGCGATCCTGAGTCTAGAATTGCTCTGCAAATAACGAATTGCCCGTTCTTGTCCTTAATTTTAATGGATGCAGTGCCAAGGAATACATAGTGTTGCACTTTTTGTTGGCTTGAGGCTGAATGACTCATGCTGATTTCGTTTGCTATGGTAGGTGTCACTGGCTCAGTTTTAAAGTGAATCAATGTATGATGTCGCTTGTTACATTTAATACATGATCCAGAGCTGCAATCCTTACGTGTATGCCCTTTCTGAAGACAGTTGATGCAACACTGTAGTCTTTTGACCGTGCTGAACCTGTCTTTTATGGTCATTTGCAAAAAATTTCTGGCATTGCCGTATATTCTTGCATTCCTTTTTGCAGAGTTGGCACAGTTGTTTCTCCTTTGCGGTTAAAAGAGCGGCGGGCCTTTTGTCACCTTTAGGTTTCATCGCAGAATCCCCTAGACCCTCCAACATCTGGAATCTTGCTTCTATGAAAGCCAGTAACGTAGAAAGTGGTTGAATTTTCCGAGGATCGGAAAGTGACCGTTCGAATAGCCGATGGGTTTCTTTGTCCACCTTGTGAATACACATGTGGACAATTAATGGATCCCAACTGCTTGTATCAATTCCAAGATTCCTGATACCCAGCAGTGTCTCATTCACTGTGTCATGAAGTCGTTTGAGAGAGGCACCAGAGTCTCGAGCAGCCACAGGAACATTTAACATGCTGTTGAGAAACGCAGCTACTATCATCCGTTGATTGTCATAGCGTGTCCTAAGAATTTGCCATGCTGTGGCATTATTTTGCTCGGAAGGTTGAAGATGTTGGATCAATCTACCAGCTTCGCCAGCAAGGTTGACCTTCAAATAGAACATTTTCTGCACACTTGGAAGATTCTGACTGTCCACTAGTTGTGTGAAGAGCTCTGCAAACGAAGGCCACTTGATATAATCGCCATCGAAAGTTGGTATAACAACCTTGGGCAACCTTTTGCTGCTGACCCTTGCCTTGCCTCCGTACCTGATGGCTGTATGTTCTGCATGTCCAACTCCATAAGCTTAACAACCGTTGCATTGTAGTTGTCTTCCAGCATGCTGAATCGCGAGGCGTCATAGTGTGTGTTTTCAGCAACCAATGCGTGATGATTGCTTGCTATTGATGTCCAATAACCACGCATACTCGAGAGATGCTGTTGGTAGAATTCGTGAAAGCTGGCAGGAAGATCCTTCAAATCCTTTGAGACAGTAGCCATCACCCTTTCCAGTGATGATATTAAAGACTTCTGAATGATGAGCCTTTTACGGACCTCTTGTGCATCTCCTCCGGGGGGCGAAGATGTGGTTGAATCATGGCCAACAGCGGAACTGTTGACTACCTTTGCTTCCTCAAGACCATCCTCCAGCTCACCTTTGAGTTCCTCATACACGTCTCGGACTTGGCCAAAGAAATCTTCCTCAAAATATTGATGATCTGCTTGCCTTGAACGAAAACTTTGCAATTCTGCATCTCGCTTGACGAATTTCTCCCACTCCGTGTTTAATTTGTTGAATCGATTCTCGAAGTATCGCACAGTCTTCCTTGATTTCAAATCCTTGTAGAAATTCACCAGCATCCGTTCAAGAATTTTTCCAGCAGATGATTGGTCCAACAGCAGCTTCTCCATATCTAAATGATCAAAAGTTTGGTCTGGGGTCACCAAAAAATTTTACCTTTCTAATAAGAACAACTGCTTCTTCTGATAACAACTTTACTAATAATAAAATGACAATTTTCAAGATTTTTAAGTACAATATTTTTGCTTTACAAAGCAAATTATTTGTCATATATTTCTTATGAACTTTTACTGCACGCGCTATGTGGTTAGCAAAAATGATCCGCGAATTTCGGTAATTGATTCCCGCGTGTAAAGAAAAGATGCAAAAACAGGAAATCAATGTTCCAATTACATTTAGAGTTATTCTTTGAGATAGGTAAAAAAAATGAATTTACGATTGCGCGTGCAGGAACAATTGCAGACATAGGAATTGAATATCATCGGACTGATTTTAATGTAAGGAACAATATTTCATGACGTAAGTTGATTGTTTGGACATATATATATATATATATATATATATATATATATATATATATATATATATATATATATATATATATATATATATATATATATATATATATATATTATATATATATATATATTATATATATATATATATATATGTATACATATAAATATTTAAATATATATATATATATATATATATATATATATATATATATATATATATATATATATTATATATATATATATATATATATATATATATATATATATATATATATATATATATATATATATATATATATATATATATATGTATACATATAAATATTTAAATATATATATATATATATATATATATATATATATATATATATTATATATATGTATACATATAAATATTTAAATATATATATATATATATATATATATATATATATATATATATATATATATTATATATATGTATACATATAAATATTTAAATATATATATATACATATATATATATATATATATATATATATATATATATATTATATATATGTATACATATAAATATTTAAATATATATATATATATATATATATATATATATATATATATATATATAACTTAATTCGTGCGTTTTTTTTTAATTTGAACGTTTATTTAAGAAAAAAATTGTATAGTATTATTTAAAGTATTGCCCATCTGAAGCTATGACCTTTTCCCATCTTTCTGGCAATTTGTGGATCCCATCCCAAAAGAACTGCGCCGGCTTGGCAGCCAAGAATGAATCAAGCCAATTTTTGGTATCCTGCTCTGATATGAACCGTATTCCAGTGAGGGCGTTCTGCATCGATCGGAACAAATGATAGTCAGAAGGGGCAAGGTCTGGGCTATAAGGCGGGTGGCGTAAAACTTCCCATCCGCTGTTTTCCAAATAGTTCTTAACCGGGGCCGGGGGCCGAGCATTGTCATGATGGAATATTATTGCCTCGTGTCTGGTCGCATATTCCGGGCGTTTTTCGGCTACTGCTCTTTTCAAACGGATTGTGTTCGGTAGCGTGCTCCATTGATGGTTCCACCTGGTTTTAGCAGCTCATAATACAGCACACCCTTCTGATCCCACCAAATACAGAGCATTACCTTCGCGCCATGGATATTCGGCTTTGCCGTTGATTTGGCTGGTCGGTAGGAATTCATATATGATGTTTTGCGCTTGGGGTTGTCGTAATGGATCCATTTTTCATCACCAGTAACAATCCGATGCAAAAATGACTTCCTTTTGTTGCGTTCCAGCAGCATTTCGGACATGCAAAACCGCTTTTCGACGTCTCTCGGCTTGAGTTCATGTGGAACCCAATTTTCTTGCTTTTGAATATATCCAGCTACTTTTAAACGTTTTGAAATTGCTGCTTGGGTGACACCCAAAGATTCTGCGAGCTCTTCTTGTGCTTGGCAACAATCTTCATCGAGTAATGCTTCCAGTTCTTCATCTTCAAACTTTTTTTTGCTGCCCAGGACGTTCATCGTCTTCCAAGCTAAAATCACCACTTCTAAATCGTGCAAACCACTTTTGGCAGGTTCGCTTAGCTAAAGCATGTTCACCATAAACTTCCACCAAAATACGATGACTTTCGGCAGCAGTTTTCTTCATATTAAAATAATGGAGAAGAATTCCCCGCAAAAACACTTTTTCAGGAACAAAGTTCGACATATTTGAGAGAAAAAAATTATTGTTAATAACGCTTCAAATGAATGGCATACACTGAAAAGACGTACAATGACAGTAGCTTTCCAACGCAGGTTCAGAATATTCGAACAGTGTAATATTATACAAGTTACGCCATCTCTTAGCAAACCGCACGAATTAAGTTAGAGACCCAATATATATATATATATATATATATATATATATATATATATGTACGAGATATATGTACGAGATATATATACGAGTATATATATATATATTTATATATATATATATATATATATATATATATATATATATATATATATATACACGATATATATATATATATATATATATATATATATATATATATATATATATATATATATATATATACGAGATATATATATATATATATATATATATATATATATACGAGAGATATATATATATATATATATACGATATATATATATATATATATATATATATACGATATATATATATATATATATATATATATATATAGATATATATACGATATATATATATATATATATATATATATATATATATATATATATATATATATATATATATATATATATATATATGTATACATTTTCGATTGAATATTTCTTTTATTTAAAATGGAGTTTATTTAAGTACATATTGTCCGATATTATCTATGACCTTTTGCCATTTTTTGGGTTGAGCCATTATTCCATCTGTGTAGAACTTCTGTGGTTTATCGGCGAAAACCTTGGCCAAGAAATTTTCAGTCCCTTTTTGAAGTGAATTTCTTTTCATTAATAAAGTTTTGCAGAGAAATGGTAGTCTGATGGTGCAAGGTCTGGACTATACGGTGGATGCATCAAAACTTCCCAGCCAAGCTCTGTCAATTTTTGCCGGTCATCAAAAATGTGTGTGGTCTGGCATTGTCACGATGGAAGACAACGCCATTCTATTGATCAATTCTGGCCGGTTTTTAGGTCTTTGTTAAAATTTTTTTTACAAAGACCTACTAGTTTTGCGACTTGTCTGGCCGTCCGTCCGTGCGTCAGAGCTAGTTTCCTCAGAAACTATAGAGGTAGTCGAGTGGGGTATCAAATGAAAGATCTGAACTAGAACTTTTGCAATCTGAAATAAAAAAATCATTTTATGAATTAGGGGGTCCAGGGGAAGGCAAAATGTACCAAAAATTTGTGTTCCACTTTTTTCCATTTTACCAATAATATGCTTCGTTGTACCAAGTTTATTTTTAACTGGTTGTTTCGACTGCTAAATACTACTTCAGCTGTTTTAATTTTCCTTTTGAGCTTTTTGTAGTAATCGAGCAGTCGCCTAGGCGAATTGCCCGAAAACCATCATATTGCTGATCCAATTTTAATCGTAAATTTAACAGAAAAAAAAATATTGAAAAGATTCGAATTCGCACACTGCAACCCTTTCGTAACGCATCTTACCACATTTTCTTATCCCACAATGCAAACTAAAGTTATTGGATCCGGGAGTCTGTTACGGATTGCCACACAGAGCGGACGCCGCGAGAACCTCGCCGGCAAGCGGAAGATTGAACTTCGACAGCAGTGGTAATGGGGCAAAACGAAAAGTAGTTTCGCCGTGACTAATCAAATGGCAAAATCGCTAGGAGACGATAAATCAGCTAGAAGTGGTTCTAGATTCGAGATGATCGCGTTTTGACGGGAAGGCCAATCGACAGTTGTGATTTTCATTGCTATGGGAAATTCATTTACTTGAAGCAAAGGAATAATTTTTGTCCAGTTTAAATTGGTAAAAACGAGTGCTTACACCCGAAGTAGTAGTGACCCAATAAAAAGTTTTTTTTTTGTGGTAGGGAGGTGAATGCTATTTATGCACAGAGTGTGGGACTCCCATGCCCGACTGGACTACCCACTAAACACCTCCCCTGTCGACCTGAGAACACAGCCTGGGTCCGTTTGACACATTACTTCGGGCCAGGTCTCGTTTTGTTACGCCGTGGGGCGCCTTCAAGCTGGGGAGTCCCTTTCCTAGCGGGAGGGGAGAGGGGAAGAGGAAATGCCAGAAAAGCGATCCCCCAGCCCCAGCGCCCCCGGCTGCTGTGAGTCCCTTTTATATTTTAGGACTGCCCGAGCATAAATTTTGAAGTGCGGAAAACGTAGAAGATAGGGAATGTGATTTTCCGCCATTGACCATTGTGGAGATCTGTCGGTGCGGAAGCGAAAATCACATATCTTACGTTTTGCCTTATGTCGTTCAGCCTAATACAATTATTTTTTCTTTCTTGTTGTGTTTTGAAATAATTCATTTTCAAGTTATCTTTTTTATATAACACAAAGAACATGATGCAATCAGTACTCAGTGGATTTGTTTGGTACGCCGGGAGTACGCATTCAATTGTAAATTCTTCAAGCAAAATATTTGAAGCAATTAAATCAACACCGGATCCAACATTGAATGGATTTAAAATAGAATTGTGTAAATAATGAAATTGCGTACTGCAACCAGCAAATAGCGCATCTTCATAGTGATTTTTCGTGTACGCCATTAAGTTCATTTGTATGTTTGTATGCGACAGTATGGAGTTGGATTAGCGTCAACGAGAAATGAGTACCGTCAAATTGCATCGCCGTTGGTCTGGATGCAAAGCAAAATCGGCAGAAATTTAGCATTTGGCTGGAAAAGTGAACGTGTATTGACGCGAGAATCGGAAAAACCGAGTAGATTAGGCGTGGAAAGTAGCGAAAATGAATTTACTGCCCCCCGAAAGGCAACGAGAGCTCATTTGTCTCACCGATTAGAAGGAAACATTCCTACGAAAAAAATCGGCTACAAGCAATAAACATTGTTAATACCTTTACTAAATCTATAAATAGCGAAAATATTTAAATATCAAGTTCCATGAAGTATAATTCAAATTTCTATAAAAAAAACGATTAATTTTAACACACATCTACGAGTACTCGTCGAGAATTTTGGGTAAGTACCCGTTTGGTTTTAATTAACTTTATTTTTTCATATACAAATATATGAACATGACATTTTGGAAAAATCTTAAAATTAATTTAGATATAAAAAAAGTGAAACTAATTTATGGTAAAGGGTTACAACTATGCAAAACTACACTCACTGCCAACATTCAATATTCAAATTCAGGGCATTGACTGAAGTGTAATATTAACAGAACTGGTCGCAATTCATAGTTATTTGAAAAATGCTAAATGTAAGTGCTTTAACGATAACATATTTTACGTGTAATCGTAAAAATCACGAGCATTTTTTTTTTAAGCTTCGCGCAAACTTTGATTTGAATTGAATTCACAACAAAATTTCATTCGCTTATATTGTTCATCGAGGAAAAGAAAAAAAAAGACTTTTTTCAAAATTTCTTCCTAGACCAAAATTTCCTTTTCGACATTTCGTTTAGATATTTACTTGTTTTAGACTGCAAATTTTTGTTTTGCTTTAAGTAATCCAAATTCGAACAAAAAATAAAAATGGAAAGCTAAAAACTATAAACTCGGTCTTTCCATTCCATTTAAATCCTGACCGGCAATGGGACCCGCCACTTTGGCTGGCCCCTCCACTCATGAGCTTGCCATCGGATGAGCTCACCCCTTATTATGTCGTTACAAGTGCTCTTGCAGGGTAGAGTGGCCTTCCGCTCGCATGCTGATTTATGATATAGTGTTAAAAACTATGTTTGTATGAGTTTTTCATTCAAATGAAAACCATCAAACCACGATCTGCGATGGATTTGGGTCCGGATAGGGGGGGGGGGGACCGCTTCCACCTGAATGCCCCACTCTTATTTGGAGGCCATACGTATCGTCGGTAAAGACGAAATACTCTCAAGTCTCGTCTGTCTTCGCCAGGCTCAGTTTGTTGTTTGCTTGCTTTGGCGATTTCAACCCTTAGTAGGTTACCTTGCTTTGGCAATTTCAACCCTTAGTAGGTTACCTCGGCCTCGACACCTGTCGACCCGGATTTTATCTATTAATTCGTGAATGCGAAATTCTTTTGTAGTGGGCCCATGTGCTGAGGAAAAGAACCCGCCCCACTGAACCGCAATGCTAGCCTTCCAGGGCATTCATGCGTCCTCAGACAAGGCCAATATTGACGAACATCACTATCCTCTTTCGCCGAGGTAGCAGACCATCGCTGCAGTCCTTTACGGACATTGTTATTCACCCATTGCACTACATTTTTCGTGACATTGTATCCCATTGGTATTCGGTGCTTCTTTTCATTTTCTCTCATCAGTCTGGTATCGCTTTATGCTACTTTCAGCTGCTTTTTCTTAGAGCTTTTCCATTTTTTAGTTTCGCGACCAGTATGTTCGTCTGTCCGTCTGTCCGTCCGTCCGTCCGTGTGTCACAGCAGTTTTTCTCGGAAACTACTTAAGCTAGAAACATCAAATTTTGTGTGTTGGTGTAAAGTGGTGATCTCTTAAAATTTCAACTCCAAAAAAAATTTGATAAGGTACTTAAGGGGGGTCTCCCCATATAGGAGAGTGACCCCCCGAAAAAAAAAATTTAATTGAAGGTAGCCGATATGGGTATCAAATGAAAGGTCTTGATGAGAACTTTTCAAAACAGGTCTTAGTTTGGCAAAATTTGCTTCGTGGGGTGCACAGGGAGGAGAAATACACGAAAAATTTGTGTCCCCCCCCTCGCGATTGGACACCTGTGATCCGAAAAATCTGACAAAAAATCAGGAACGTAGGCCTTGGTGAGTACAACAACAACAAATACGTTAGAAGTCGCAACTCACTCAACTTTGTTAGTAATAGTATGATTCATCGATTTTATGTTTTCTTGAATAAAATCTTAACGGTACCCTTAAATTCAATAGAACTCTGTTTATAAGATTAATTTATCCTGAAAGTTTCATAAAGATTGAATCATATTTAGCGAAGTTATAGCGGATTGAATTTGCCTGTATTACTATGGAACAATATGCACTGCATTTATTACTATGGCAACATATGGCTATGGAACAACATGCGCTTTTTACCGACTCATACACTACAGTTTTGCTAGGATTTGCATGAAAATTTCAGAAATGATAGGTGTCATGTATATCTTTGAGAATCGGTTCAGCTAGTGGTATCAGTAATCGTAAAACAAAATAGTGGCTGTTTTAAATGCGAAGATTGAATAATTTTGAGTTATTTTTCCCCAACTTCAACGTTTAAGGTGCATGCTTTGAACACTTGATTCAATTTAATGAATGACTGAAGATCAGTACCTACAATCAATGCTCATAAGTGAAACAAGTCAAGGAGGTGGGAGAGAGCTCCTAGCGAAAGGGTTTTGTAACCATTCTAGGATTCGAAAAGATTGGCCATTAATCGATGATAACAGTACAGGAGAGTGGCCCCTGACAAAATAATTCATCAAACGTAGCCGATATGAGTATGAAATAAAAGTTTTCATGGGAGCTTTTCAAAACAGTTGTTAAACTGTCAGTTTTTGCTTCAATGGGGGCACAGGGGGGAAATACATGAAAAATGTGTTTCCTCCGTCGCGGCTGGACATTTGAAATAATTATCAAGGTAGATATTTATGAGTATAAGAATACCAAAAATCTCAGAAGTCGAAATTCGTTCAACTATGTTAATAATAGTATGATCTTCGTATTTCACATTTTCTCCAATAAAATCGTCTTTGACATGTTTCTTGATTTGATTCGATCTGCTGACTGCATTTTGTAAATTGAATACAAAACCCTTCTGACATGAGCGTAGGTCTGTTTACCCAACTTGTTGTTTTTATCAAATGAAAGGTCTTGAACAGGACTTTTCAAAACATGCCTTAAGCTAACAAGAGCTTCGCTTGGGGGGGTGCAGGGGGAGGGGAAATGTATGAAAAGTGCGCTCCCCCCTCGCTATTGGACACTTTTGACCTGAAAAATATGAAAAAAGAAATCGTGAAAGTAAGTCTTTAAGAGTACAAAGGCAACAAATACCTCAAAAATCAAAATTCGATCAACTTTGTTAATAATAGCACTTATTATTAATTTTACGTTATTGGAACCCTTAAATTTATTAAAAGCTACAATTTAAGTTTTCTGATTGTACGTGTCCTGAAAATTTCATACCAATTGGTCAATAAACAGCTAAGTTACAGCCGATTGAATATCTCACAGTTACGGTAATAACACGTGATACTAGGGAGATACACGTTTGCAACGGACCTAGACACTACAAATATAGAGAAATATTTTGTAATATTGATGTGTTATTCTGACTATTCAAGCAACGGGATCAAAACACTTGAAACAAAATTGCAGCGAATTTAAATACATAATCAGGAATTAGTTCTTCGAACTCAATTTACGGAATCTGTATATTACTCAAGTTTTGATATGCAGAAGATATTGTTTGAATAACTAATTGGTTCATAAAACCCTTCTGGTAGGAGCACGCTCTTGCTATTTCAACTTGTTAGATGTGAAGAACTGGTCCAACTGATTTTTAAGAGCCTGATCGAAATCTACTGTTATACTATTCAAATGGTTTTGAAGGGAGCGAAACAAATGATAGTAGGGTGGATATTGCATCAGTTTGCAATTGAGCCATTAACTTTTGACAAGTTATCGAAGAGGTGTGGGGTCTGGCGCTATCATGATGGAACATCACACCTTTGCGATTAGCAGTTCAGGGCGTTTTTTCTTGATTTCTTCGTTCAATTTCGATAGTCGACGACAGCAGACAATGGAATCAATAATGATTTCTTGGAAGCAGCTCAAAGTAGACTATACCCTTGTAATCCCACCACACAGAAGCATAATCTTCATTTGGTGAATATTGTCTTTGAATGTCGATTGTCGAGGCTCATCATGCTTGGTCCATGATCCTTTTCGGACTACGTTATCGTAAACCATCCTTTTTTTTATCACCCGTTATAATTCTTCTTAGAAATAGGTAGTTTTGGTTGCGGTTTAGAGAAGAGTCGCATATGTTAAAGTGTTTGGTGAGGTGAATTTCCTTTAATTCGTGAGGAACTCAAACATCCAGTTGGTTTACGTAACCAAGCTGTTGTAAGCGCAAGTAAACGGTTGACAATATGTCGAGCTTCTCTGCTTTCTCTGGAGTTGTCATATGCTGGTTACTTTCGATTAATGCCATTATTTTGTCGTCATCAGTAGTGGTTGAAATTTCGAGAACAAAAGCCAGTAAACCAACGCTGAAATGGGCTGTTCACCAAGGCCATTGAAGATTTCACGCAATTCATGAGCAGTAATTTTTTCCCCCTTCTCCCTTGTTTAAAATAGGAATCCACAGTAAAAACTGGAGATCCACAGAAGAATGCTGTGGAAAATTTATGGGTCTGACCAGTCGGCACTTTGACCAGCGTTTAGTCATCATGTCCACTTATGGGACTAGTGGTGTCAAGTAAATTCAGTGACTCATGACTGAGAGGTACTACAGTCCCTCAAGGGGTGGTTAGTTGAATTAGTTGGGTGGGGAATTTTTAGTGATTACTTTGAGGATAATTGAGAAGAAGGGATTATATGACACTTGTCATGATAGGTAGGTAGATATTAATGTCTGTAAAGGACTGTACCGATGGTCTGCTGCCTCGGCGAAAGAAGATGTTAATATCCGCCGAGAATGTCCTTGTATGGGGACGCGTGAATGCGCTGGCAGGCTAGCGTTGCGGTGTCGTGGGCGGGTTCATTCCCCCAGCACAAGGACCCACTACAAAGAGAATTTTACATTCACGAATTCTTGGGTCTCAAAAAACAGAACAAATCAACCGAAGTCGAAAAAAATGTAGGTAACTACAAAGAGGAAAGAATTGTTTGTTCAAAGAACATGTCGAAGCAAGCCAAAACAGACGGCCTTAGGGGAACCTCGTCGTTACCCGACGAATCACATGGCCCACAAATAAGAGTGGGGCAACCGGATGGTGGTGCTGCCCCCTCGCACCCGCCCAACCGGTTCAAGATCCAAAAACGTTGCAGCGGCCACATATTTCCCTTCGAGTGGAAAACTCATACAAACATACCCCGCATGAGCCTTCCCATCAGAAAAGAAATATACCGGTGACCAATTTATGTCAGGTTATGCAATCGGATCACATAACCCTATGCTATAAAAAGGCACCTTGACTAAAGGCCACTCAACCCGCGAGAGTTCTGAAACTAATAGAGATTTGGAGCGCGCCCGATGGCTAGCTCATTTTTCTCTGGAAAAGCCTTCCACCGTGCCGGGTCGTGTACCCGGTCCGAAGGAACCAAAATGAAAAGACCGAAGTTGTACACTTAATGAGGCATTCCCATTTTATTTCTCCTTTTTTTTTTTAAATTGTTTTAATTCAGTTTACTACTTTTTTTAAATTTTTAATCAAATTTATTCACAATCACTCGATTTTTAATATTTCCTCTCTTCATTTTATCTCTTTATCAGGCCCTGCTGACTTGGATCAGAAAATTTCGTTTCTAAGATATATAAAATCGATTTTATATGTTTCAAAACAAATAATTTGTATATTTTTCGTCTTTATGTTCATGTAATCTTTCCCTAAAGAGATATATATGGAAGAGTGGATGCTTTCAAATGTACAATTTAAAGCGTTTTACGTTTTGATTAGTTAAAAATAATGTACGGTATCAACAATTTTTCTGATGCTATTCATCAAATCGTAAAACCAGCTCAATTCTCATGTTAAAATTATAATTAAAGAAACGGTAGTAAAAATTTAAAACTTCTAGAATAGTAAAAATATTTCTAAGCAGTAGTATTCTTCCTTTCAGTTATTTTTTTTCTCCTTTTTTCTGTTTTTAGCTTGGCGATGAACGCAACAATTCGGTAATGTTCGAATTGGAATGCTTTTCTATGCAAAAAAATATAAAAAAATAATTTAAAGATTAAATTATAGAAACCGTAATTAAAACATTAATAAAATTGGCTTTGTCCAGTTGGGAGCTTCGGGATTTCGGTTTCCCCATAAACACGTTCTGGATGTATGCGTACAATAAACGGCTTTCTCACCGGCATCTACACCAAACTAAAGTTCACTTGCAGTAGTCCTGAAGGGTTCATTCCGTCGTCTTTTGCTCCGATTGTT
Source organism: Odontomyia ornata (assembly GCA_963969285.1). Lineage (NCBI taxonomy): Eukaryota > Metazoa > Arthropoda > Insecta > Diptera > Stratiomyidae > Odontomyia > Odontomyia ornata. Next base: position 207,485,605 of record OZ017740.1, read on the forward strand.
GCATAAGGTCTTCGAGCGCGAAAAATGATTCACCTGTTGAAGTGGGCAATGATTGCGTTGTTGTCACTATTTGGTTGTTCTGACGTCACAAGAATGGCGGTTCGAGCATACTCCTCCGCGGGTTCGTTGGCTTCCTCTTGTTGTTCGTCGGGTTTGCTCTGTTGCTCCATTAAATCGGCATTCTCCTGCTCGGGTTGCTCTTGTTGGGCGTGAATGGCAACCGGTTCACCTTGCTCATTAATTGTGTATGCTACAAATACCGGTATCCGCACTCCACCTTCGCTACTTTGTGTATTTAGTCGATCAATGATTAGAGAGGCATGCAAACGTTGAGTATGGGGTGAACGCTGCGGACGTATAGAGAAAATTCCTTTTTAAGGAAGCGGTATAATTTCGGATGAATGAATGTCGCTTACGCTTCTCATTGTCTTTTTAGTCACAACAGTTATTTTCTTTTTCATCCGATTTTTGAACTTTGTTTTTGTTTTTTTTTTTTGTTCCCTGTTATTGTTTATCGTCTTAAATTGAATTAAGTTTATTACGCGCCGAAACAACCGAAACACACCACAACAGACATAAAATTAGAAAAAAAGCACGCAACACTAGGTTATGAAAATTATAAACTGTACTCGACGAACGTCGTCTTGGATTTGATTTGTTGGAATGGCCCACAACGCGGCTACAATTGTCTTGCTAAACCGACACTACTGTAAACCCTCATCACTCAGGCACCATCGACACATTCCTTTCACGTAGCATTTAATTTATTCTATTGGCCAATAAAACGTATCAGTCAAGTTCTTATCTATATAAGCAAACCACAAACAAATTTCAGTTCCCGTGAAAAATTTTAATTCTTCCCCATTACGATTTCATTTTGGCCGAAATAAATGGTATAAGTCATTATGATATTGTTTTTCACACTTTCACGTAGCATTTCTTTATTCTATTGGTCTATAAAACGTATCAATCAAGTTCTTATCTATATAAGTAAACCACAAACAAATTTCAGTTCCTATGAAAAATTTTAATTCTTCCCCATTACGATTTCATTTTGGCCGTAATAAATGGTATAAGTCGTATCGTTGCATATAAGACGACAATTTTTATAATCTTGTTTTTAGCACTTTCAAGTACGCGATGTTTCTCCTCGCAGCATCTATTTGAGATGGTATGTCTACCGATACAGGAAATCATACTTGAATTGTTTTTGTCTTTCACCTAATAATTTTTGCATATAATTTTAATCGGCGAGCATCTTTTAAAACCGAAATGGAAGTCCTAACCCTATAGAATCACTTTTGCATTCTCCTTTGCACACACTCGTACGTTATCATGTAAGCCGCAATTTTCATGTTATGAACAATGTGCAAACCCCCGTATAAGCAAAAAAATTGAGTACACTTACTGCGTCCTTCATGCTTCAATAGCATGTCTCTATCTTCATCTTCGAATTTAATTGCTCCTTCAATTCCTACCTTAGGCGCTTCATCAGAATGCTTCTCGGTATACGTACAAATTAAGTCACATGCTAAACCGTTGTCCGTTTCAAAATTGTGTACAGGTTCCATTTCAAGAACTTCCATTTCATCACAGTATATCAATCCTAGGGCTTCAATTTCACTTGCCTGATCCTCCCTGTAATTTCTTTCCATTTCGCTCTAAATTATTAATGATTTTCTTCGTCGATGTCACTCGATGTGTTGGTGACTGCGCCACGTGTGTGCACACGGAACCTGTCGCCCTCCACCTCCAGATGACACACAAAGCCCTATTTATCACGGGCACTTTGCCCTGTAATGGCACAGTCTCAGCTTTTATACACACTCCACCGAACTATTTCACTTTACTCTCGGCGATACTATCTTTATTCCCGTGAACGTTATAATAGAACTGTACGTGCCACCATTGAAATTCAACGATCCGCTTGCTCTTCCAAATGCCAATCTCCCACCTGTCAGCAACTCAATTGTGCTAGTTGCTATAAGTTGCAATTTTGATAGGAGATAGGAGGATTTTCGAGCAGTTTGATATTGTGACTGCTCGAAAACAAAATTAACCGCAGTAAAAGAAAAATGAAAAAGATTTCAAATAGTGATAAAACTTAAATTTCATGGCGAATATAATTAAAGGGTAACGTTTAAATATGATATAAAGGAAAATTGAAATAAAATTACGTTTAATAATAACAAGAAAAAAAATTAAAGGGAAATGTTTAAATTTGACATGAAGGAAAATTGATATAAAATTACGTTTAATAATAATAAGACAAAAAAAAATTTATAAATTATAATTATGAATGGAAGAAATGAAATCTTTCTTTTTTTTCTTTTGTCGAACTCTGCAATTAATTTCGGTTAAGGGTCGGGAAGGTTTTCGGGCAGCCTGCTTGTGTGGCTGCTTGATTACTACACCCTCTTTGAAAATATATAATTTTTTATAACTCAAATTTTTAAATTACCGACCATCATATATGTGTGTCCGTTGTGTCTCAAGCCTTAATAATAATTAATTTGAAAATGTTTATGCTACAGAAAAAAGTCGTGAAAAACTTTCATTTAAAAATGCTTGAAATTCGTAATTATAACATATGTCATATAAGAGTATCCTCTTTACATTTGTGAAAGGTGTAATTTCGAAATTTTTGAAGTTATCGTATGGTAAAAAAGATCACTAGAAGGTTATTTTATCAATGCACTAGACGTGCTCGATTGAGGTTCTTTAGCAGTCTTTTCTTGTCTTTGTATTTTTATCTGAATAAGGCATTGGAATAATTTTCCTAGTAAATTCATATCTATTTCTTGGAAGTCCTGAATCGCTAATGACGAGAGGTCTCTTTGTAGTTCGTGGACTATTGTTAAAATCTCTGGTGCTTCAAGGAGATTGTTGGTTATAGGCTTCATGGGAAGTTTGCGGTTTTCCACAGTTGAGAACACAATTTGTTGGTTGCTTTTTTTGTTGCTTTTCTCCCGAGAGGCCACCACTTGAGCATATACATGTTTCATTAAAACTTTCCGGGCATCTCCTACCGGGTTCCTTTTATTCGTGAACTTGCCCTTCTTCAATTGCGGAAAATCCATTTGAGCTATATGTTCGAAGTCCTTCATATCTATTTTCGTTTATGATCGAACGAGCTTCCCTGTTGGATACATTTAGTTTGGAACTGACTTCTACTTCATGCTTATATTTCACCCATTTGGGGCATGATTTGTCCGTAGCTACATGTAGTAGACATTTTTTTGTCGTAGCAAAATACATTGCATTCGGTTGGACTGCATTTCAGGCATCTCGGAGTCTTGTCTTCGCAGATAGAAGTGGTATGTCCTAACCTTCCTCAGTTTCTACTTTGTCTAGGTCGGAATTAAAAATATTTAATTTTTAGAAATTCCGGGAGGGTATTGCCTGAGACCGTTATCTTAACTGATTTAGCCCGAACAAAGTTTTCAGGCTTTTCAGGATCTCTCCTGTTAAGTCTTATAGCGTTGATTAATTTAATGTTGTCCAGAAGAAATCCCATCATGTTTCAGGGTCTAGCTATTTCGACAAACTTCTTCAGGTCAAAGTTTAATTCGACATCTCGAATCACCCCATACATGCAGGTGAAGCTGCCTGGAATGAACGCATTTGTGCTTTTTCTTTCAGGATTATATTTTCAGTCGCATCATTGGCTTCTTTAGAAGTTTCAAAGAAAACTTTGAGCTTAAGCCCGTTTTGTTTCACATTTGAGATATTGAATTTTGAATATTTATTGATCATCAAGAATCTCATAAGCGTTAATTTGACGGGTTTACCGTCGATTCGTCATTCCATAACTGAAAATATTTTTTCTTTGGAATCCAATTCATATTTGTGTGATTTGCCCTTTACTGGTGGGACTGACTATTCGTTCGCCGAATTCACTAAATTACATCAGATTCACAAAGTGAATGAGCGTACTCACCTGTATCTCTTCGTAGTTGAGGCAAGCACTTTAGAAGTACTGTAAAACACCGATGTCTTCGGACTTAGTTTCATCGAGCTCTACGTTTTATGAAAATGAAAATGGCGGCAAAAACACCTCAAAGAAAACCACAGTGGTCTAAGTAAGGATATAATCCCTAGGGCGTCTGGAATCGGAATGACGAGTAGTATGACGACGGATCCGAGACGGAGATCTGTCACTCAGACACTTGTCAACTCCGATTGGGGCTGTCATAGGGCAGAATACCAGGACATTCTCTGAGACCAAGCCTCAACTTATTACAGTTCTCATTGTTTGATCGGCATAAAACCAGTAATAAAAGCAATTAAGAAAAAAATATTTTTTTACTCAATTATTTTGTCATAGCGTCAGAATCGTGAGGGTGGTTTTATCACCACCCACACAACCCTGACGCTATGACAAACTCTATGGCATTGCTACACAAACAAAGCAAAGGGTCCAGACTTGACATCCTAGAAAGACGAAATATATAAACATGGATATATAAACACAGACGGTAACATCAACGAATAACTTATTATAAATTCTGTAATAATAGAGCAGTTATCCTATCAAACTGCTCTAAAACTTTCCTATCTCCTCCATCCCTACAGCATAGTGATCAAGAAAATTGGAATTCATACTAGAAAAAGTTGAAGCTAGTTCGATTAAACGCATAATCTATAGGCGGTGCTGAGTGCGAAGGGAGTTCTGGAATTAGCCTCGGGGGAGTCGGCTGGAGATCTTGAGACCGGGTAGTCACGCGGAGAGGAATCAGCGGTTTTTTTTTGCGAAAAGGTTGACGTTCGGCGTCGGAGTACATGTGTGACGGTCAGTGAAAAATCCTCGAATTTCCATGTAAAGCGATTTCGTTTGTTTGGTGGCGATTACCGGTTCAGGTGATTCGTGTGTGGCGCGTCGCGTCAGGTACTTCGTAGAACATCTGACGGAGTGTTGATTTCCGCTTTTCGATTGGTATCGGCAAGAAAAGAAAAGCAGTGGAGATGAAAAGAAAAACGGTTTTCCTGTTGGCTTGTGCCGTTTGATTCGTTGAATCGTTTTAGTTCCGTTAGTGGATTATCAAGGGAATTGATACGGGGGTGTCGATTGGACGACTGTGCTGGAGAGCGGTTCCTTACGGGTTTTCCGTCATGCGTGCATACAATTGCGATTTGTATGTCAGGCTCATCTAAAAGTAGATTTTTGTTACGACCCTAGTGATATTCAATATAAAATGTATTAACTTCCCGTTCAAAAGTTATCTCCATACTCTGGCTGTAAAAAACCGCGTCCCCTACACAGTGCTTATCGGAAAGTCACGGCTAGTTAGTGTTTCACGACGAGCATTGATTGTAAATTGTAACAGTCAGACAGGCGGATCTCCCAACTACAAGTACTTCGAGTGTTAGCCCACAAATCGGAATAGCGGAAGTCAAAGTAGAAATATGGACGAACCCTTAATAAATCGGTTGCCGGATCACATACTTGAAAGTATCTTTTCGTATTTAGACTTGCGTGATTTACGTAATTGCTCGCTAGTGTCGAAACGTTGGTATTGGTTTTTAAACGATGAAAACAATGATGTTTGGCGAATGCATTGTGTGCGAAAATTGGCGGAGGAAGCCTTGAAATCTGATCTCCTGTCTTCTGTATCTACCTATAAAGCGAAATTACGGGCATTTTATCACGCATGGAATCCAAACGATTGCTCGCGGAATGTTTTATATCAAACCTAATGGCTTTACACTGCATAGATTCAACATAATTTTTAAAGGTTGCAGCACCGTTTTACCGAATTGTTACCTGTAGTGACTGTATCTGGCGATTCTGATTTAAATTAATTCTGGCAATAATTTTTAAAATTGATGATTATCATAATTTTTTGTGAGTGTCCCATGCCCAGTAATTTAGATAATATACCCGTAGATGCCCAGTTTGAAACCCAGGACTTACTCATCCCACCTCGTCAACGAGCGCTCGTCGTCGGAAAGGCTGGGTAAGTACCCTTTTTGATTGATTTCAATATTTTTTTCTACATACATTCCAATTTCTTTATATACATTTCAAATTCTATAGACACATTAATTTATATATCCATATATTAATGGGCTTTTGAAAACGAGAATACACCTAACATACAGTAATGACATTTTTCTCATCTCAATGAATTTCTTTCTTTTTGCTAGAATAAATAAGCAACTATGATGATTCGAATTTATTTATAGTTACGATGTTTCGAAAACATAAATCAATTTTTTTGACCCGCTTAATGTACAATTTAGAAGCCTATAGTGCATCATAAATTTTATATAAATTTTTTTTTTTGTTAACTTCCTTTGTAAAAAGTATATTTAAATAATTGGTGAACATTTTGGATTAAGCAGAGTGAAACTTGTCGAATATGTATAAAATGTCTTTTGAATGGTAAATTTAATGACAAATATTCTCTGATTAACTTTAGCTTGTTAAGTATTAATTCTACTTACCATTTATTAATGAAAGTAAACTACTAAATATATTCTAGTATGTTCCCATTCGTAGACTCATAATTGTTGATATAAGCTCATTGCATTTATTTATTTTTTTTTTATGCCACACACAATTATTTCTATAATAGCAAAGTAAAGAAAGTCACCAACATTTAACCTGAAATATTACCAAATGAAAAAAAAAAAATTGCTAAAATTTCAATTTATTTTTTTTCTATATTAAGTTTTTGTGAAATAAAATGAATTCGTAACTGTCCAATAAAAGCGGTCTTTCCTTTCTTTCTGTACTGACCGGGTAAAGGACCCGGTACGATGGTAGATTCTCAACACAAGACATGAGCCAGCCATCGGGCACCGACTAACCTCCTTTTGTTTCAGATGACCGCGGGTTGAGTGGCCCGAGCAAGGTGCCTCTTTATGGCATAGGGTTATGTAATCGAATTGCATAACTCTATGGCATAAAGTGGTCACCGGGGTACTTCTCCTCTGATGGGAAGGCTCATACAAGTTAAGTTGTATGAGTTTTCCACTCAGAAGAGGAATACCTGGCCACTACAACATTTATGGATTTTGATCCGGTTGGGCGGATGTGCGGGGGCACCATCACCACCCGGTTGCCCCTCTCTTATTTGTGGGCCATGAGCCTCGTCGAGTAAAGACGAAGTTACTCTAATTCCGCCCATTTTTACTTGTTTCACTTGTTCTCTGAACAAGTCATTTTCTCTCTGTATGGTTGCCTACAATTTTTACGACTTCGGTCGCTTTTCTTTTTGTGACTCCAGAAATTCGTGAATGTGAAATTCTTTTGTAGTGGGTCCTTGTGCTGGGGGAATGAACCCGCCCCACGAAACCGCAACGCTAGCCTGCCAGCGCATTCACACGTCCCCAGACAAGGGTATTCTCGGCGGATATCTACACCTTACTCTGCCGAGGCAGCAGACCATCGCTGCAGTCCTTCACGGACATTGGATAATACCTATTCACTACAATTCCGACGCAACTTTCTCAGTAACCACACTTTCCAACAGAAACGGAAGCGAGACGAACCAGAACAAACGGACATCCAACAACCGAAAAAACAAAAACCGAATATCCTTGTACCTGGCCTAACTCAGTACCTACCTGCTTAACCCATCCTTCACTTATAGTCATTTCCTTCCACGCATCCTTTAGACCCTGATTCGAAACGCGTCTAATCACACAACAAAATAAGTAAATTGCATGTAACTGCTCGCCGTGTTTAAATTGACAGTTAAGCGGAGAAAAACATAGATCTTTGCGAGAAATTGGCAGCAGTTTGTGAGTACTTTGTGGTTTTGGCACGAACGAATTTTAAGATTATGAGTTCATTTGTACTTTGAATGCACATATTTGCCAAAAGGGAACAAAAGTGTTAACATTACAGGTTGGTGACATCGTATTAAACGCTCACACACGTGAAAATGGCTTTCAAGGACTTACATAATCGTGATGCATCTGCTCTTTCGCTCTTTCGGGTGAAAAATATGGACTCTGCTTGGATGTGGAACACTTTATCGTAACCGAACAGAAGGGAACAAACGCAATCTAATTAATCGAGCTAGTTTTCATTTGCATGGTCACCTCGTTTCATGTGTATTATTTATCTATAACGAAATCGTCAACGGAAATGAAAATCTCAGGAAAGCTAAAAATTTTATATTAATTTGTAGGGGTCTCTTGTTTTTAGGGTTTTGTAAAATAATTTTAACAACCCTACTAGTTTCGCGACCTGTCTGTCCGTCTATCCGTCCGTGTGTCACAGCACTTTTTCTCGAAAACTACTTAAGCTAGAAACATCAAATTTTGTATGCGGGTGTAAAGTGGTGCCCTCTTCAAAGTTCAACCACAAAAAAAAATTATAAGGTATTTAAGGGGGGTCTCTCCATATAGGGGAGTGACCACCCGAAAAAAAATTTCATCAAAGGTAGCCGATATTGGATATCAAATGAAAGGTCTTGACGAGAACTTTTTAAAACAGGTCTTAGCAAACTTTGCTTCGAGGGGCGCGCCGGGAGGGGAAATACACGAAAAATGTGTGTCCCCTCCTCGCGATTGGACACCTGTGATCCGAAAAATCTGAAAAAAATTAGGGGTGGAGATGTTCATGAGTAGAACAACAACAAATACCTTAGAAGTTGAAATTCGGTCAACTTTGTTAATAATAGTATGATATTCGAATTTCACATTTTCCCCAATAATATCGTATAGGTATCCCTAAACTGAACGAAATTTAAGTAGTCCTACAAAAGGTCCTTAAAATTTGTAAGTTTGATGAAAATCGAATGATATACACGGAAGTTATAGCCATTTGAAATTTCTCCAATTACAAGAACAATTACACATGATTTTGGTATTTTACGGACTTTCCAATGAATCAGACACTGCAGTTTTGATTTGATCTTCTTGAAATTTTCAAATAAGGGCAATAACATTAATATTTTTAAGAGTTAATGATTTGAGTGATTTTTATTGGCTTGCAACAAAATGGCGCCGGTTGAAAAAAGAAAAACAATGAATTTTCTTTGAAACGTGCACATCTCTTTGCCATATTTCTTGACTTTATTCGTTGATGGTGACTGCACCACTGAAGTTGAGTACAAAACCCTTCTGACATGAGCGTACGTCTGTTTACCCAACTTGTTTCTCATTCTCTTTATTTTGGGGTTAAAATCAATATCATTGAGAGATCGGAATAAGTGTGGACTATCCAATCTTCATAAAAAGACTACAGTCAAAGGTGTTACAATATGCATTTATTGTACTCTCTTCTGATTTGAATGTTAAGGTCTACATTCACTCAACAGTATGAACGGGTTAATCAAATTTGACGTTAATTCCTTTTTTAGGTCTTTATAAAAACCTACTAGTTTTGCGACCTGTCTGTCTGGCTGTCTGTGCGTTTCTTCAGAAACTATAAAAGCTGGAAAGCTCTAACTTGGTGAAAAGGTCAGAAGTGGTGGTCTCTCAAAAGTTAGTCTTATAAAGCATTGCAAAATTTTTTAAGGGAACCCCCCCCCTAATAACGAAGTAGCCTTTAAAATTTTTTTAATCAAAGGTAGTCGAATGGGATAAATGAAAGATCTTGATGAGACCTTTTGGAATCTGAAATTCATTTTGTGCAAAATATTCCAACATTTTGTGTCCCCCTCGCGATTTGGCACCTTTAAGCCGAAAAATCTAAAAATCACGAAGAAGGGGCTTTATGAGTAAAGGGCAACAAATATATCAAAAATCGAAATTCACTCAGCTTTGTTAATATTGGGTTGTTCGATAATTAATGTCGCTTGTTTCGTATTTTAAATTTATTTATATAAACAATAAACATTAATCAATAATATATTGAAATTTTATTCGATGACCTTTTGCCATCTTTCAGTAAATTGAAAAGTTCCACGTTCAAAGGACCCTTCGTTTTTGGAAGCGAAGAACTGGTCCAACTCATTTTTAACAGCCTGATCGGAATCGAAAATTTTACCATTCAAATGGTTTTGAAGGGAGCGAAACAAATGATAGTCGGATGGTGCTAAGATAGGGCTATAGGGTAGATGTGGCATTGGTTCCCAATTGAACCCATTAATTTTTGACGGGTTATCATAATGGAACATCACGCCTTTGCGATTGGGCAGTTGTGGACGTTTTTTCTTAATTTTTTCGTTCAATTTCGATAGCTGACGACAGCAGACATTCGAACCAATAGTTTGGTTTCTTGGAAGCAGCTCAAAGTAGACTATACTCCTGTAATCCCATCACACAGAAAGCATAATCTTTGGATATCGATTGTGGGAGCTCATCTTGCTTGGTCCATGATCGTTTTCGGACTACGTTATCGTAAACAACCCATTTTCATCCCCCGTTATGATTCTTTTTAGAAATGAGTTTTTTTGGTCATGATTCAGCAAAGAGATGCATAAGTTAATGGGTTTGGTGAGGTGGATTTCCTTTAATCCGTGAAGAACCCAAACATCCAGTTTGTTTACGTAACCAAGCTGTTGTAAGTGCAAGTAAACGGTTGAATTCGATATGTCGACCTTCTCTACTATCTCTCGAGTTGTCATATGTCGGTTAGTTTCTATTAATGCCATCATCAGTATTGGTTGGACGTCGAGGAAGGGGTACATCTTGCACATTAAAATTTCCAGAACGAAAGCCAGCAAACCAAGGCTGAAACTGGCGTTCACCAAAGCTGTCCTCACCATAAACTTCACACAATTTCTTTCGAGCTTGCACCACAATTTTGTCCTTTCGGAAGTAAAATAATAAAATATGCCGATAATGCTCTCTTTGATTGTCAATTTTAAAGGTAATTTTTAACCAACTTGTTGGTTACTAATGACGTTCAATTTTTGACTGAAGATAGTCAAAAGTCTAATGTTCAGTTCACGTGATCTATGAGAAAAAAAAAAAACGATGTGAATTATCGAACAACCCAATAATATTGTTGTATGATATGTAGATCTTACATTTTCACCCATAAAATCATAACATTTCTTAAAATTGTATAGACTGTTTTAAGATCTTTATTCTCACAAAAATTTTATGGATATCGGATCATAATAAAGGAGTCATAAGCATTTCAATTGTATGCAAATACAACAACAATAACCCGTGTTGAACCAATAGTTTGGTTTCTTGGAAGCAGCTCAAAGTAGACTATACTCCTGTAATCCCATCACACAGAAAGCATAATCTTTGGATATCGATTGTGGGAGCTCATCTTGCTTGGTCCATGATCGTTTTCGGACTACGTTATCGTAAACAACCCATTTTCATCCCCCGTTATGATTCTTTTTAGAAATGAGTTTTTTTGGTCATGATTCAGCAAAGAGATGCATAAGTTAATGGGTTTGGTGAGGTGGATTTCCTTTAATCCGTGAAGAACCCAAACATCCAGTTTGTTTACGTAACCAAGCTGTTGTAAGTGCAAGTAAACGGTTGAATTCGATATGTCGAGCTTCTCTGCTATCTCTCGAGTTGCCATACGCCGGTTAGTTTCTATTAATGCCATCATCAGTATTGGTTGGACGTCGAGGAAGGGGTACATCTTGCACATTAAAATTTCCAGAACGAAGCCAGCAAACCAAGGCTGAAACTGGCGTTCACCAAAGCTGTCCTCACCATAAACTTCACACAATTTCTTTCGAGCTTGCACCACAATTTTGTCCTTTCGGAAGTAAAATAATAAAATATGCCGATAATGCTCTCTTTGATTGTCAATTTTAAAGGTAATTTTTAACCAACTTGTTTGTTACTAATGACGTTCAATTTTTGACTGAAGAGAGTCTAAAGTCTAATGTTCAGTTCACGTGATCTATGAGAAAAAAAACGACGAGAATTATCGAACAACCCAATAATATTGTAGTATGATATGTAGATTTTACATTTTCACCCATAAAATCATAACATTTCTTAAAATTGTATAGACTGTTTTAAGATCTTTATTCTCACAAAATTTTATGGATATCGGATCATAATAAAAGAGTCATAGCCATTTCAATTGTATGCAAATACAACAACAATAACCCGTGGTGATGGTTGATACACATTACGAATTAACCTAGGCACTTTTGTTAGCTTCCAATTTTCATGAAAACCTAAGGAAAAGGGGTTAATTTGAATATGTTCAATTTGTGGAGCATTTAGAAAAATTATTTAAGCTAGAACAAAATGGCAGCTGCAATGTGCTTCTGAGAGAAACTCTTCACATTTTGCATAAATTTGAACGATTTCTTTTCCAAGTATTGGATGAACAATTCAAGCCATGGATTCACGCTATTAGAAAACTTGTTTCAAACCCTAAGATGGTTACAGAGGCTTTCTGGTAGGTACACTCTTCCGCTTATTCAACTTGTTTATTATGCGTGTAATCTTTTCCGAGTGTTTTCTAAATGTACAAACTTTCTTAAATCTTTTTTCTACAACAACTATGATCATTTTTCACTTATGAAAAAGAGAAGGTAGTTTTATAGACAATTCTTCATTTGTTTCTATTTTATATTCGATCAAATATGTATTAAATGTTTCCAAATGTTTTAGAAAGGATGCTATACTTTTAATCAGGTTTTATATTCCTAAATGTATCATTTGAATTAAGAGCAGAAATCCCATTATTGCTTTAGAAAATGGTCTAACCCCTCGTGCCGGAACAATATTTGAATTCTAGAGCTTGGTCGACGAAAATATATGGTTTTGTATTAGGGACATAACAATTTCGTATCTTTATATGAACGCATCCTTAACCTTTTTTAATGAACTGTCAATTTCAAAACGTTAATTAAAGTCAACATTTTCATCATGGTAAAGTTCACGAACTAGCAACGTTTGAAAATTATTAAAAATTACTACCGAAATTCTGAGTCGGTTTCATCGAAAAATCATCTTCAGCGATGAACCTCATTCCTGGCTCGATGGCTTTGTTGATAAGCAAAAGTTACTGGTCAGCAACAAAACCACATGTGCTTCTTGAGACACCCTGGTATCCGCAAAAATTACTGTTTGGTGCTGTTTTCATGCCGGAGGTATGATTGGGCCGTATTTTTTCGTGGGTGAAAACGACCGTCATGTTACCGTCAATGGAGAGCGCTATCGTTTTATGTTGGAAGATTATTTGTGGCCAAAATTGGATAAACTTAACATCAACGATCTGTGGTTTTAATAAGACGGTGCCACTAGCCACACAGCACGCCTCACAATCCATTTGTTATGTCTTTAATGGAAAACCCTATATATGAATTTACTTAATATTATAATACTTATTTCCGATGTTAGTACCGTTGGTAAAATCTTTTCAGAATATAGACACACTGCATGGACATTTTACTAGTAAAAATAATTTTATTTTATTGGGTCTATATGCGGTTTGCTAAGAGATGGCGTAACTTGTATAATATTACATCGTTCCAATATTCCGAACCTGCGTTGGAAAGCTACTGTCATTATACGTCTTTTCAGTAGAAGCCATTCATTTGAAGCGTTAACAACAATAATTTTTTTCACTCAAAAGTGTTTTCGCGTAGAATTCTTCTTCATTACTTTAATATGAAGAAAGCTGCTGTCGAAAGTCATCGTATTTTGGTGGAAGTTTATGGTGAACATGCTCTAGCTGAGCGAACCTGCCAAAAGTGGTTTGCACAATTTAGAAGTGGTGATTTTAGCTTGGAAGACGATGAACGTCCTGGGCAGCAAAAAAAGTTTGAAGATGAAGGACTGGAAGCATTACTCGATGAAGATTGTTTCCAAACACAAGAAGAGCTCGCAGAATCTTTGGGTGTCACTCAAGCAGCCATTTCAAAACGTTTAAAAGTAGCTGGATATATTCAAAAGCAAGGAAATTGGGTTCCACATGAACTCAAGGCGAGAGACGTCGAATGGCGGTTTTGCATGTCCGAAATGCTGCTGGAACGCAACAAAAGGAAGTCATTTTTGCATCGGATTGTTACTGGTGATGAAAAATGGATCCATTACGACAACCCCAAGCGCAAAACATCATATATGAATTCCTACCGACCAGCCAAATCAACGGCAAAGCCGAATATCCATGGCGCGAAGGTAATGCTCTGTATTTGGTGGGATCAGAAGGGTGTGCTGTAAACCAGGTGGAACCATCAATGGAGCACGTTACCGAACACAATCCGTTTGAAAAGAGCACTAGCCAAAAAACGCCCGGAATATGCGACCAGACACGAGGCAATAATATTCCATCATGACAATGCTCGGCCCCCGGCCCCGGTTAAGAACTATTTGGAAAACAGCGGATGGGAAGTTTTACCCCACCCGCCTTATAGCCCAGACCTTGCCCCTTCTGACTATCATTTGTTCCGATCGATGCAGAACGCCCTCACTGTAATACGGTTCATATCAGAGCAGGATATCAAAAATTGGCTTGATTCATTCTTGGCTGCCAAGCCGGCGCAGTTCTTTTGGGATGGGATCCACAAATTGCCAGAAAGATGGGAAAAGGTCATAGCTTCAGATGGGCAATACTTTGAATAATACTATTATACAATTTTTTTCTTAAATAAACGTTCAAATTTTGAAAAAAAAACCGCACGAATTAAGTTATAGACCCAATATATGCTCTTGAAATATGTGATAAAAAACGTATTTGTATAATTTCAACTTTCCCACGATTGAATTTTAAAAACGAAAATGCTAATCGTATTATCTTTTATTTATAACATACATAAGTGTTTGATTGAACCTAACATTTAATTATTTAAAAAAATATAAAAACCACGAATCAATTAACTTAGCCATAATCTTACCTTTCAGTAGTTAGTTTTTCAGCGCGAAACAGGAGCGGGAGGTAAGTATGCCGCCGAGTGGGAGGGTTTTACCAATCCACGACCGATCGGTTCGGTTTTCGGTTCGGCTACGTGGTGCCATAGTTTGTGTTCGGTATTTTTATTAGCGTAGAATATTTCGGGTAGAATTAGAGTAATGTCTGGCACCACGTCGGTATTTAAATCGGGAACGCGGTAATGTGTTTTTCGTTATTGATGTTTAGTTGAAGGCCTCGCGATGGCAGTGTTGAAGTAATGTCCAAATTTTTCTTCTGGGAAGTTTTTGAACGTTTTAGTTTTCATTTCCCCTTCCCTTATATAGGGTGATTCATTATGAAGTTCGGTTTTTCATCTCAAATAAAAGGCATAAAGTTGAATTCTATAGTAACAATTTTATTTTGAGTAATAAGAACAATCTATGATATTTACTTTTTAAAGATTATCTCGTTTAAATGGTCCATCCTGAGGGTCCAATTTTGGACGACGCGTTCCAGCATAGCGACCGGTATCTCGCGAATGACACGACTAATGTTGGCTTTGTTTATGTAACCCTAAAGAAAATAATCTAAAGGTGTAATATCACACGATCTAGGCGGCTGGGTTTCAAATTTGCGGATGGTATTGGCCATAGTTGTTTCGTTAGGTCAACGATCCACACCAGAAGTTACTCTAAGAGTACGGAAAACATTTCTCACAGAACGCTGATTTTCGTAATACAGCTGAACAATTTGGATACGTTGTTGTGGTGTAAGTTTTTCCATGATGATTTGTCAAACAATACTGAATAAAAATTACATTATAGTTTGACAGGAGTCACGCGTGATCTGTCATAAAAAGCCTATTGAAAATCAAACCTCATAATGAATCACCCTGTATTTAGTCGTGAGGTTAGCCATTTTGATAATTGCTATTGTCGGTTCAAATAATCACTTGACTGTGCCAAAGGAGTGCTTCATATACTGCACTAATTTCTATATTTTCAGGAGCGTCATATTGCTTTCACTTGGGTCACCTTTCATTTTAAAAAGGTTGCTCCCTGTGGGGAAATGGCCTGAGGTCAAAGTCCTTGCATCTAATAGATCGGAACTTAAATCAGTTGGCCTTGAATTTTAACAGACTTCTATTTGTGCTGAAAGTATGTTGAATTGTTCGCTGAGAATCTGCTGGCCTTTTGTATATATGCTGTTTCATGGACTTAAGTCCACTAACGTGAGGACTTCCAGTAAGGATGAACTTCCACTCTTATCTGTCCATGTGCCAGCACTGATGCAACCATCTCTGTCTCCTCTATTTTTTGTAGGATTTTTTGTGAACAACGGAAATTTGTTCCATAGCCACAATATATTATTCGACATTTCCCTCGTCTAGGGATAAATCGCCTAATTGCTAACAGATAAGTTGGATGCCAGTTCGAGTGAAAAGTCTTGATAGACATGCAGACGAAAATAGCTACATATGCTTTCGTAGTTTTCGATTTACGCCCTGAACTCCAACTGCTTTCTAGGAAAGGTTTTTTAAAGCGAACCAGAGCAGGTTAAAAACCCGTAAGCTGTTCGATTGGACATGCAGTCATCTTAAAGCATGGAATACAATCCTTAAGAATGGTCTGAGTTAGCGTATATACCAAGACGATCCAATATTTTAAGCGTAAGATACTTTAGTCATTTTTACTCCTTCATGAAGTGTTTGCTGATGAGGAGCTTAGCTCCCTTTGGAAATAATGGCTAGATGTTCTGTTTCTTTTCTTAAAAGTGCATGATAGATTCGTCCACCTACAAGCAGAACTCCCGCGCTCTTTCGCATAAAGGAATTCAAGACTATCTGCCAACTATCGATTCAATTTAGGATTCAATTTCGAAATTCTCCTCGTTCTCAGTGAAGTTCCTTTCAATTGAGTAGGATAAATCTATGAGCAACGACTTGAATGGTGTTTTCCTTGAAATGCATGAACTTTGAATGGAAAAGTCAACAAATTGAACGATATTAGAGATTTTAATTTTTTTTTTTAGGCCTAAAATATAAGTTTTGAAGTGTTTGAATGGCTACACAGTCACTTCAGTCTTGCTTTTCTGTGATAAATCATGGTCTGAAAAATACTTGTTTATCATTGTGCGTTTGTGTATATTTACTATAAAATGGCTTCACTCAACTGTCATGTTCACTCGTCTCTTATAATCTGAGGCAGTTTAGTTACTAATGGCCATCCACAGGGTGATGTCTTTAGTCCCCTCCTTTGCAATATGTAGACCAAATGCCTGTATAACAGCCGACGATAGTACCACTATTCTACAGTGCGGGGGACATATTAGAAAAGCATAATAATCTCTTAGATATAGTGGAAGCCTTATAGAAAAATATAAATGGCTTCAACTTGAGTTGAAAGTCAACCCCGATAAAGCACAAGCCATTATCTTCTCAAGACACAAGCACCCTGAGCTCAATTTTAGAATATGTTAGAAATCAATCGTATGGCAGAAAATATCTACGACCTGGGTAGAACAATTAACAGAGAGTAGTGAGCAAACTGTGTTAGAAACATTTGAATAGTATGTTGCGCAACCATATGAATTTTACTGGTTCCCCAATAATGGGACATTAAATGCCGAGGAATGCTAATAACTGTAAATACATCTGCAGCTCTGCTACTAAATCCTGCTTACACCCCCTTTGTGGGGACGTAAGAGAGTGAGGGTGAGTGTTCCGGGCCTGATAAGAGAATCGAAGTAATAATCACGCCGCCGGAATGGAGGTTGGGCGACGGGCTAACTCGCCATCCCTGGAAAGCCCTACAATGTATCGAAACCTGCAGAAAGGCCCCGAAGTGAATTGGAGTCACGATAATGACCTCGTAAACGGAAAAACGACTATTGTAATGAATCCTGGAATGTCAGATGACTCAATTACCCTGGCGCTGTTAAGGACCTTTTACAACATACCAGTAAATATACATTAAAAAACAAACTGACATGAGATCGCACACAATATTCAAAAGTAGGAAGCCTACTGGAAAACGAAAATTCGAAGTGGCCATTGCGGATAGGGAGTTCAAATCGAACGTTATTTATTTTAAGACAGTCAATGAACGGTTGTGCGATCCGTATAAGAGCGAAATCCTTCAAAATCTGGCTGATATATGTTCACGCCCCAACCGAAGAAAAAGACGAATAAATGAAGGAAACGTTCTACAATCACCTGGAAAGACTAGTCGACTCATTGCGTACAAACGACACAAAAATAATGCTGGATGGTTTCAACGCTAAGGTTGGCAATGAGATATCTCATCGGGGAACGACTGGAGTATATCGGTTCAACGATGAAACAAATGACAACGGCCAGCGTCTGATTGACTTTGCATGTAGTAGAAATCTAGTCATACGTTCGATTTGCTTCCCACATCGACGCATTCATTAAATGACCTGGGTATCATCGGATGGCAACACACAAAACCAGATCCACCATGTTCTGATCCAACAACGTTGGGACTCCAGCATACTTGACGGCCGTACATACCGAGGAGCCAATTGTAACTCAGATCATTACTTGATCAAATTAACTTATCGATACCGTATATCAAAGGCATACTCGGCGAAGACCAACCCGCTACAAAAATTTGACATCGAAAGGCTCCAAACGGCGTCTGTTGCGAAAAATTTCACGGAGACCCTCGACAACCACCTGGCTCCCATCCCTGAGTTGGATAATCGGAGTGAAGCTAGACGGGGACCGATGGCGAATTCGATACAACCGTGAGCTGTATGAAGTTTTTGACGAGCCGGAGGTCTCAACGTTTGTAAGACTGTGGAAGCTGCAATGGGCTGGCCACATGAATCGTTTGGACGAACAACGGGTACCCAAAGAGGTATTCGTAGGGAATACTGAAGGCCGGTCTGATTCTGTCAACGGACAGTTCATCGCTGCCCGGATTTCGAAATTGGAGGACGCGGTCAATGGACCGAGACATTTGGAGGCGCTGTTTACAGGAATTGTGGTCCCGAGAGGGGCTGTAGTGTTACGAAGAAGAAGAAATTGGAACACTTCATTACCGCGTCCGCAAATGCTCCTAACTGCTTGGGAGAAAATTTACTCCATTAAGGCCATTGTACTAAAGCTATGTCTTAGACTCCTCCGGAGCACAACAAATTTACATGCTTTTGAAAATGCAGGGGAACTGATGATCAAGGTTTTAAGCCTCGGATTGCAGCTATTCTTACGTTTACAATAGATTCAAAGCTTACCTTGCGAAAATAATCCCTCATGAATCGACAACTTGGCCAAATAATCTCAACGTACTTCAGGAATCAGGCGATCCTGTTTGTAATAACTATAAAGGCCTGAGTGGCGCTTAGCTGAACAGTAACTTCAAACGTTGCATCATCACCTCAGTAGGAACAATCGACTCAGGTTTATTACATACAAATCCAAAAATATAGCTGGCTTAGGAGGCGCTATCATTAACTTGATGAATAACAAGACAACAATATTTAGCCTGGATTATCATGTTTTGGGGCTTAATGCGGAGATACAAGCCATATTAGTTGCCTGAAGGGATCCTGTTTCAAAATTTAACTACGTTAATGTATTCTCTGACTCTAAAGTTAGCCTGTAGAACATTGCCAGATATAAAAAAGGTTGTTTATGACATCTGGAATCAATAATAAATCCAACACCATTATTATTTTTTTCTGGGTCCCCGGCCACAGAGGAATTGAGGCGGCAGAAAAAGTCGGTTGTAAGGTTAAGGAAAGGATCAGGAATAATAACTTACTACACTTGTAGCATGACGAAATCATCGATATGATCTCAGCCTGCATGACACGCGATTATACATATTACAAAAACAGGCCAAAGGCTTACGGGTTGCATTTGAAGAAGCGCGCACTACTCGAAAGGCAAAAAAACCATGGTTTCACAGACTTGATATTAATAGTCTTGCGATCAAGTGAACCAATAGAACCCTTGTTAATAAAATCAACTTCTCGAGTGCCGATACATGCGATCAAGACAATGAGATACTGTAACTATATCAAGTGAAGGCCTGAAAGGGCTGAGTGCTAAACCAAAAAAAAAAAAACAAATGCAAGCAAGTGATATTTATTTTGGCTACAATTTCAAAGAAAATGAGTGCTAAACCAAAAAAAAAACAAATGCAAGCAAGAGATATATATTTTGGCTACAATTTCAAAGAAAATGAGGGAAAAATAATATCAATAAAAAATAATTTACAGACAAGTTGATATGATTCAATCAATCGCGAAAATAGAAAAGTAGAGCGCGTCCGTGACCTTGAACCGAAAGCCCACTGTCTACTGATCTAACGTTTTACTTTCTCAGCCACAAATAGTGATAATGTGAAGATAATGTTTTAAGTAGTAATGCGCTATAAAGGAGAAGTACTCATTTTAGAGCCGATTTTCTCGAATATTCTTGAAAAGTGCGACGACCGACTTTAAGAGAAGCTTACTGAAGATGAATACAATTCCTAAAAATTTCATCGAAATCGATGACTTCTAAGTCTAAAGGGCCATTGTCAGAATCATACATAACTCTAAGAACTTGGAATTAACAAGCCATGTTGTAAAAAAAATTGTTTGGAATGCGTCTGGTCTACATCTGCAACTCGAGCCACGATAATACATCTGTCTTGTATTCTGTGAGATGCTGGTTTGTCCCTACAGTTACAGATGTACTCGTATATATCTTTTTCCAAGATTGTTTAGAATGCAGAGTCCACAACGGATGCGTGGCAGAGAGGAGAGGGTGGTTATAAGAGTGCAAAACACCACTATTCGAGTGTAGCAGGCTACATAAATCATTGTTAAAAATATGAAAAAATTTGCAGAACCGTTTTTAGGGTTTTGTAAAAATTTTTTTTACAATACCCTTTAAAAATCGATACCTGTCCGCCCGTCCGTCCGTCAGTGCGTTAAAGCTTCAAATTTTGTGAACAGCGCAGAAAATTCTGATTAATGAAAGTTCCGTACTCAAAAAAAATTTCAAAAGCTGTTAAGGGGAGTCTCCCCATATTATGATGTGAGTCCTTAAAAAATTTTGTTCATCAAAGATAGTCGAGTGGAGTATCAAATGAAAGGTCTTGATCGAGACAATATATCGATCGATATCGAGGCAGTGGAAGCGAAAGAACACGAACAAATTATGTCCCCCGTCGCGATTGATGAACACCTGTGGACCGAAAAATTTCAAAATAATCATGGAGCTAGTTCTTTATGAGTACAACAACGAAAAATACCTGAGAAGTTGTAATAGTACGATTCTTGTATGAAATTGTAAAGATACCCTTAAATCCAATGAAATTTAATATTCACATGAATACTCATAAGATTAATCGACCGTGAACATTTAAAAGCATCGGATAGTATTTAAAGAAGTTATGTTGGATTAAGTTTTCTGTTTTACAACAACAACAATACGTGGTTATTGAGCAATGTGCGCTTCCAATCGACTCAGACGCTATGGACTTGTTCGGGTTTGCATGAAAATTTCAGGAAGGATGTATATCACATACATCTTTGAGTATTGATTAGTTTGTTATTTTTCCCCAACTTCAGCAATGAAAGTACAGGCTATTAACTCTTGATAAAAACATACATTTTAAAGGTGACAAATTCATGGTGATAGGTTCTAATGAGTACTACAATAACAAATGCCTTAGAAATTGAAGTTCACTCAACATTGTTAATATTAGTAGAATTTGCAAATATTACCTTTTTTCCCGGTGAATTCATATAAATACCCTTAAATTTAAATTTTAGCAATCCAAGGAAAAAGGGCCTTATACTCTGAGAGCTTCAATAAAGTTAAATCGTAGGTTGAGTACAAAACCCTTCTGGCATGAGCGTAGTTCTGTCTACCCAACTTGTTAAATTAGGTAACTGGTGATACATTTTGGTGACTTCGCTAATTGTCTTGTATGAAATAAATTTATAAGCATTTATTTTTTTTTAAGCTTTAAACAAGTTTTTCTCGGTAGGGGCTACGCCAATCAATGCGAAGCATATGCAAAAGTTATTCGTATTTTCTATCATTGGAACTAGGAACTTGCAAATGTTATAAACAAAAATTATTCCATAAGTTCAAATGGAACTCAACTCCGTTTTGCAATTACAATGTTTCATTATGACACGGAGAAACTTTTCTCAATCTCCACAAAAATCTTACTTCCGCAGTTAATAGTTAAAATTGTACAATTGTGCAATCGTACAAATATGAACCAGTTTATCATTTTTAGGGTTTTGTAAAATAATTTTACAAAATCCTACTAAAATCGCGTCCTGTCTGTGCGTCTGTCCGTCCGTTCGTCCGTCCGTCCGTCCGTGTGTCACAGCAGTTTTTCTCGGAAACTACTTAAGCTAGAAACATCAAATTTTGTATGTAGGCGTAAAGTGGTGCTCTCTTCAAACTTCAACTACAAAAGACAGGGAGGGGAAATACACGAAAAATTTGTGTCCCCCACCCTCGCGATAGGACACCTGTGATCCAAAAAATCTGAAAAAAATCAAGAATGTAGGCCTTGCTGAGTACAACAACAAATACGTGAGAAGTCTCAATTCACTCAACTTTGTTAGTAATAGTATGATTTATCGATTTTACGTTTTCTTGAATAAAATCTTAACGGTACCCTTAAATTCAATGAAATTCAGTACACAGATGACTATAAGATTGATCTACCCTGCAAGTTTCATAAAGATTGAATCATATTTAGCGAAGTTATAGCGGTTTGAATTTTCCTGTATTACTATGGAACAATATGCACTGCATATATTACTATGGCAACATATGGCTATGGAACAACATGCGCTTTTTACCGACTCATACACTACAGTTTTGCTAGGATTTGCATGAAAATTTCAGGAATGATAGGTGTCATGAATATCTTTGAGAAATCGGTTCAGTTAGTGGTATCAGTAATCGTAAAACAAAATAGTGGCTGTTTTAAATGCGAAGATTGAATAATTTTGAGTTATTTTTTCCCAACTTCAACGTTTAAGGTGCATGCTTTGAACACTTGATTCAATTTAATGAATGAGTGAAGATGAGTACCTACAATTAATACTCATAAGTGAAACAAGTCAAGGAGGCGGGAGAGAGCTCCTAGCAAAAGGGCTTTGTAACAACTCTAGGATTCGAAAAGATTGGCCATTAATCGATGATAACAGTACAGGAGAGTGGCCCCTGAAAAAAAAAAATCAAACGTAGCCGATATGAGTATGAAATGAATGTTTTCATGGGAGCTTTTCAAAACAGTTCTCAAACTGGAAATACATGAAAAATGTGTTTCCTCCCTCGCGAATGGGCATCTGAAATAATTATCAAGGGAGATATTTATGAGTATAACAATAACAAAAACCCAGAAGTCTAAATTCGTTCAACTTTGTTAATAAAAGTATGATCTTCGAATTTCATATTTTCTCCAATAAAATCGTCATTGTGACTGCATTTTGTAAATTGAATACAAAACCCTTCTGACATGAGCGTAGGTCTGTTTACCCAAATTGTTTAGCACTGGCTTTGCGCTCAATTGCTCTGTGGTTGAAGAGCTCCTCAGCTTAGGGGCTTTAAATGTACTATATTTGAGCCATAAGTGTTTTAAATGGACTTAATAACAATGGCAGTGTTCTTTTGTTACTAAAATGATATTCAACAAATACCGATTTTTTTAACACCATGTTCGCTTTGCTGGGTCGACTGAAGTAGGCAATTTTCAGATTGATGTGAAAGCGACGATTGATATTCCTATTCTTATTTTCTTGTATTCCTTTATTGACGTTTGTTGACACTATCGAAATTTGTTTTGTTGTTTCATGGATGCTAGGAAATATCTGACATGTTTAATTTTATAAAATCAATTTTCTTCTTGAAGCAACCTTATTTATGAAGTATGATGGGCTCTTAACTAATTTGAGAGTAATGATCGTTTTTTATTTTGTAGAACCGTATTGTGTTGAACCGATATGCTGATTTGAAAGATGCTCATATTCAAGTCTTGACGGATGCCTATAGTCATAAAGTAGCGCAGTTTCATAAGACGCTGAAATCATCTAGTGGAGAGAAGTTGTCAAATTTACAGGTAAAGTCATATGCAAAACCATGAATTAACATTTATTACTCTGTGCTCTAGATCCCTTTGAGAGTTGAAAACATAACCCTAACGATCGAAACAAATTCATTTCGAATTTTGAAGTATTTCGTTTTGACGGGGATCGAATACATTCATCACTTACTGATATGATTTGGAGGGTATGTTATTGGATTTCCCTATCCACCCAGAGCATTCCAAATTCTAGGTTTACGGCTGACTTCGCAAATTTTAATATTCTGTCGATTTTGCGTCTATGTCGCTTCTAATTGTACCAATTTCCTGGAATGAATTTGTATAAATACTTATCAGCACCAGGTTTGTTTAGAGATCTAATATTCCATGGCCGAAGCTAGTACTCGCATTTTATTTTCGATTGCGGTGTGCTATCTATTACAATGATTGGTTGTAGGTTTCGAACCGTTGCACAATAGTCCCGATTTCTACGTAGGGCGGTCATAGGGGTTACGCGTAGCTATTGAAATTCGTTTAAATACTTTTTTATCAAGCAAGGTGAATAAAAATAAAACATCCAGATCAATTTAAAACAATTGTACTTGATTCAATAAAAAAATAACTTCAATCCTTTGATATAACAATTCTTAAAACAGGTTAATGATTCAACTAATAAACTTAATTAGCTTAAATTAAAATTATACTAATTAATTAATTTCCCATCAAATTACTGACACAAAAGTATATAAACCACTTAAATTAATTTTTTATTTTTACTATTATACCTAGAGATATATATATATATATATATATATATATATATATATATATATATATATATATATATATATATATATATATATATATATACATATATATATATATATATATATATATATATATATACATATATATATATATATACAATATATATATATATATATATATATATATATATATATATATATATATATATATACAATATATATATATATATATATATATATATATATATATATATATATATATATATATATATATATATATACAATATATATATATATATATATATATATATATATATATATATATATATATATATATATACTTTATGTATATATATATATATATATATATATATATATATATATATATATATATATATATATATATATATATATATACTTTATGTATATATACATATATATATATATATATAATTATATGTTGATATGTGTTTTTCTGATATCAGTCATTTACTTGTCAGTTTTAAGTGAAGAAAGTTAAACATGGCTAAGAATCGCAAAGAAACCGGTATACAGTTATAATAAAGTTGTATAAAGAGAATAAATCCTTTTCTGAAATATCAAAAATAATTGGAAGAAGTCGTTCGACAGTTTTCGATATCGTGAAACGGTTCAGAAAAAATAATCAGGTGGAAAACGAAATTAGGAGTGGTCGACCATGTAAACTAACAGAGACAGACGCACGAAAAATCTTAAGAATTGTTAAAAGGAATCCGACTACAACGTCCAGAAGTATTAGGGATCA